>VDFB02000003.1:171485710-171746946 GCA_007258455.2 Sequoia sempervirens | reverse complement strand
GGTCATAGATTGGAGTGAAGAAGAGTTCACTGACCTAGACATACTTACCTGACCTATTGAAGAAAGAACAAGATAGTGGGTCGACACACAAATTGGTCAACTCAAATCACAAGGTGTAGATTTGACGTATGGAATACTTGAGGATGAACATGAAAGTGAAACTGATAGTGGCATAGCCACTATCTCATCAGAAGAAGCTCCCAAGTTCCCACCAACAACAAGGTCAAAGAAAAGAAAGGATGCGCCCGAGTGAAGCCCAAAACAAAAGGTGTATTCTAGAAAGACCACAAAGGGAGAATCATCTAAAACAACAAGAAGAATATGGAAATTCATGCTTGAGATGCCCACTATTTAGGAAGAGGAACACCATGAGGAAGAAGAAGAAACTGAGCAACTACACTCACCACCTACCACTTCCACTCTCACCACTGCTACCACCATTCTCAGTCCTCCACCTTCCACTTCTCAAGCTTTTCCCATCTTATCTCCACCTACCGTGGACATCTTTGTCCACCTCACCTCCACCTCTCAAACTGATTCATTGATGATACTTGACTCCTCCTCTTCTATTACATCCCCACTATCATCTTCTTCACTCCCTCCTCTACTACTTACTTTCTCTACTCTTCCACCTGTAATATCCACAACTACCATGCCACCTCTCACTTTGCCACATGATTTCATGACATATATGTAGAATGTACCCAATGAAATCTCTGGGGTAATCCTTGACCCCAAGGTATAAGCTTTAATGGCTCAAATTGCTACTACCCTACCTCTTCCTTCACCACCTATAGAGCTTCCAAAAATGGAGGCCACAATGTAGATCTCTGAAGAGATGGAAAGGCACCACGTAGAGAAAGATGAGGAAGCCGCAAAAGATGTAACTGTGGAGCCTCAAGATTTTGATCAAGATGATTATTTTGGGCACCCAAAAGGTGGGATAAATATAAACTTGGACAAAGTGGCTTCTAATGAGGAGAGGTCACACACTTCAAAATAGGATGTTGAGGCTCTTAATAAGTGTTATGTGATAGAAACATCATACCAAGAGCTAGATGAAGAGATGCCCCAGCAACATGAAGAAGTAAGAAAAAAAGCCAATCTTGAAGGGAACCATTCTGGAGAGAAAATATACACTAACATAGATGTTGAGATACTCAAAGATCCTCCACTAATTTTCTAAGACAAGGGCCTAGTCCAAGAAGAAGAAACACCTCTTGAAAAGGAGGAAGGAAAAGAGAAAGATAAAAATGAATAAAATGTTCCAAAAAAGAGCTTTGAGCCTAAGCAAAGTGTTGAGATTAAACAAGAAAAGAGAGCACCCTAAGAAGAATGCATCCTTGAAGAGAATATAGCTTCTACCAAGCGAGACAAAGGGAGGGATATATGGATGGAAGGTTCAGATGAAGAAGGAAAGGATGATGAAGAGACTCCTAGCAATGAGGAAGATGATCCTCAGAAGGACAAAGAAAAGGAAGGTGATCATGAATCACCTAGGGATCAAGCTAAGATTCCTAATTGGCTAGAGCAGCAATTGAGAAAGAAGGCTCATGTGGTTGCTAACTCAAAAGCGAGGCTCGATCTGATAATTGATAGGGTGCAAAAAAACACCATTAAAGAAAAGAATCCCAAGAGCCACTCTCGCATCATGGTGGATGCTTCTGGGTCCCAAATGATAAAAATTGCCACCCCTAAGATAGAAAAAGGTATAAGTTCCATTCAAGTTCAAGGCTACAACATATCCATCATTAAATTGGGCCCAACAACTTGGGAGTAGAAGATAGATGAATTTTAGGGGTGGGTAGCCATAATTGTGCAGCAAATGAATAAGGATCAGTCCATGAAGGAAGAACTAAAAGAACAGGTAGTGGATCTCACAACTTATATTCAATAGTGGACATCTACAGAAGAGGAGACTCCAAAAAAATCATCAGTGCCACCCTCCTTAATTTCAAAGGAAGATATTAGAAAAATGGAGAAAACGAAGAACTAGACCAAGTCCATGACTACTTGGTTCAACAAAGTGGTCTCCAGTGGTGACAAAGGGATTGACCATGCAGTCATGATGTACAACAGGTATCAAAACTTAAGGAAGGACATAGAAAGTATGATGAATACCTATAAGGAGTTCCTAGAAACATACAAGATCACTTATCCTAAGTTGGAGTGCATCGTCAAGATTCCTTGAAACATTTGGGAATAGGAGATGGAAATAGCAAAAGAAGATCACTAGTTGGTAGAGACCTGGTTGATGAACCTAGATTATAGGAAGGAGAATCTAGAAAATTTATTACATGACCTCGAGGTGGATCATGAATAGGCTATCAAGCTCTAGGATAATAGTGTAGAGTATTTGAAGTTATTGATTGATTTTGAGGTGCCCACCCTCAAGCTAGATTTAGAAAGAGTCAAGCCTTTGTTCCATCAGAAAATGGAGCAAGGAGCTAGTGACACCCTATCACCAGGCTTTATGGATTTTGCTGCAATAGCTTTCATCTAGATAATGCAAATGATTGAGGCTGCCTCAAATTTTATGGAGAATCAGAAATAAATCATTGAGAGAATCAAGAGGATGTCCTGCCAGATCCTCAAATCTGAGCCCTCTGAGGAAAAGCTCATAGTTGTGTTTTGTAAATTCATGGAGTACAAAAATTCTTAGAAAGTGGCTGGAAATCTCATCATAGGTGATGAATACTTATCAAAATAGCTATAAGGGTTGGCAACCACTACAATACAAAACAACTATAGTTCCAAGGCCACTAGGAGACAAAATAGGGAAAAGACAAGAATGTATTTTATATTGTTACATTTTGGGCTTGGGTAAAATCCTAATGTAAAATTAATCTAAGCCACACAATGTAAACCAATCTTGTCCATTCATTTTTCTTTTGGAAAACTATAAATAGGGGTCTCCTCTCATTTTCAAAGAGAGAGGTTAGTTGTTGTGTAAAGGCATGCTTCACAAAATTAATGAGAAGATCATTTTTTGATGGATTCTTGTGTTTTCTTCTCATGTGTGCATGATTCATTCTCCCAATCTGTTATTTTAGCTTTGTTATTCTAGTTTTAAGTTGTTTTAGTTGTTAATATATGTTGCACTTTAATAATGAAGAATGTTATAGTGTTGATATCTTCCTCGCTCATACTTTTTGTTGTTTATTGATGATGAACAACAGTGTAAAGTTAGTCTAAGCATTGTTCACATTATTGCACTTAAGTTCATCTATTGTTCATTCTTTAATGGTGAATGGATGATTGAAAATATATAGACCTTAGAAGATTGCACTTGTTTCATCAGACTATAGGCTGCCCTTGGTCAAGTGGAACTTAGTTTAAGAAGATTGCCCACTATAGCATCCTCCATTGTTATTGTTCAACATTAGTTGTAGGTTTAGGAAACTCCTTAGCCCTTTTTCCTTTTGGCCTTTCTTTAAAATTGAAGTGAATAAATTTTTTAGCATCATTTTAAAGCTAAATATGATGGCAAAGATGGAGTTTTAGTTTGTTGTTTTCGACTTGCAGCAACTATCCTTCATTTCTAGAATTTATAAAACTCAATCTGCAAACCCAATTCCCTCCTAACTTAGTGATCATGAATTATGTTTGTGATTACTAGCAAATCACATCAACCAACTAAATTATTCCAAGTTTAGTCATGACTTGACACCTGAGATACCTTGGGATGATTTCTAAAACTTAGTTGCATAAATTACCTTTAAAGAGAGATAGCATACTTGTAAGATGTCTATGTTGAGATGGTGCAGAAACAACCATCAATAGAGCTAGCACTAGAAGGAGGTTAGCTAGGATAAGCTAGATTGAATTAGGTCCTTCTCCCCTCAAAGGTTTTATAGAGTGTTAAGATCTACACCAGACAAAGGATAATTTCAAGAGCTAAAGACCCCTACTAAGGCTAAGAGTGCCAAGAAAGGGGAAGCATTAGCTTCAACCCCATACACTCAACCTCCATCTCCTCCATCTCCTTCCATCCATCCATATCAATCCTCTCCTTCACTCCCAACAACACTTCAACCCTCCCATTCACCCAAAAATAACTTTCCATCCTTCACTTCCCATAGCCAATGTGATGTCCCAACCCTTGCACTTCACTTCCAATGCACTACCCAAACTATTGCCCCATTACAACCTTAGATTACTGTAGCACAAAAATCACAACATCAATCTCCCACAATGGCTTGGTTGGGTAATAACCTTCCCCATTGTCCTTTGATGATTATCATGACATGCCAAATAATCCAGAAGGCTTATGCACCAAGTTCCATCCACGTGATCTACAAAGGAAAGTAGAAGAGCACATTAAGATCTTCCAAACAACCTTGAAGAATATGTAGATTGAACATGAATAAATGGCTTGGAAGCTCTTCCCTTACTCATTGGAGGATTAGGCCTTCTACTGGTACATTCATCTACCAATCAAATCCATTACTACTTGGGACCAAATGAACAACACTTTTCTGTAGAATTTCAAAGTTCCCATCAGCCCCAATGAATTATATCAGCAGTTCATGTCCATCACAAGAGAAGTCAATAAGCCTATTTGCTCATTCAATGACCAATTTCATAGGGATTTCATGAAGCTTCAATTGCACTATGTGGTGGATGATTCCTCCACTTGAATGGTGTACTATGCTTCCTTAGATAATCTTACATCGACCTTCATTAAAAGGATGCACCAGCTGCCTACTAGGTTAGTGGATGCATATGCAGAAGCAGTCACAATTAGCACAAAGTTGGGGTAGCATATTGGAGGTGTGTTGCCCTCATTAGGACCAGTTGTTCACCCCACCCAAATCCAAGCCCACTCACTCATTCCTTGGATTTTCAAATTCCTATGTTGAATCAAGTCCCTCAGCTACCAATCGTGCCACATCTAAGGCATCCATTGAATCAGGTGTCACTGATGCCTCATTACTTGTAATTTTCACAGTAGCAGGATTATGATCAATAGCCTCAAGTACCCTCAAAATAGTAAGGCTCTAAGTTCCCAACCACCCAATAGAACCAACATGTGAGACAACCCATATTCATTCAAAATTTAGTAGCATAATAGAACAACACCGAGAATGATCAAATTGATGAGTTGATTGAGTTAGTGAAGAAGTTGTCTACAGAGATGAAACATTTGAGAAATAAAAACAACCAGTTGCAAGCCTCTCAAAGGAGCATCCAATCCAACCTCAATCCATACAACCATGATTTTTGTGCCTCTCCTAAACAGAATTATGAAAGAGGTCATAATTTGAGGCAAAGCTTTGAAAGGAGGCCCTCACAAAGGAAAAATAGAACTTGGAACACTAGGAAAAATAATGGAGGTGTCCCCACAACTCTTGATCAACCAGGTGGTGTTGATAAGCCTACAAATGAATTTTACTTAGCTAAGGTTGCTCTACCTAGATGGTGATGGATCCACAAGACAAACATGCATTTTGAATTAGATTGCCTGGAATTCCAAATTGTCACAGAATTTTTTCAAGTAGAAGTGTAGAATGTGGTTGAGGGTTCAGGTTGTAGAGACTTATTTCCTTCAGAGCCATATGATTCCTCAATATTGGTGGTTGTGAGCATTTTTTTAAATCTGCAAACACTAAACCCCAAGCATGGATTAATGACTTACAAATTCATCAAAATACTCCTATGAAATAATGCAAAATGCTTCCTAAACATGATAGCAAATCAAACTAAATTGAAAGCATGAAAGAAACAAGATACATATCTATTCCATAGTGGATTGGTGTCACATGTGCTAGTGACCCTTTCCCAATCCTTGATAAAAAGATCAAGATGATGAAATGCTATGAAGATGGTGGAATGATGATGAACAAGATCAAATCTCAAATGAAGAGAGTAACCTTGCATGAAATTGTGAAGGATTTTCTCAAAAATGAAGCTTGTATTTAAAGATTTTCAAAATGCCAAGTGTTGAAGAAGGACCAATGTGGGATCAAAAACAAGCCAATGAGAGAAGGACACTTGTCATCATGTGATTGATGGATGTATGTGCAAGATTTGGGAAGAGTGCCCAAGAGGGGGAAATTTTGAATTCAAATTTGCAATAAATGCTGAGTTTGACTTTGTAAGGGGACATGTAAGAGGCATGTAAGGCCTCATAAATGCTCTGTTGGGTGTACATGTCCACTTGGGGGGAAATTCAAACTTGGAGAATATTCTCCCTTTATGCCAAGTTGAAAATAAGTAATTTTGATAAATCAATTAAATGCAATTTCATGTGCAAGTGGCCAAATCTAGAGACTGCAAGTGGGATGGGATTAGCCTTTAATCAGGATTAATTAGCTAGGATGATGATTAAGCTGATTTGACCACTTTGACTTGATTTAGGGATTTAAATCAAATCAAAGGGAGATGAATAATGCTCTGAGATTTAATTAAATAAATGATTGATTTATTTAATCAAAGAGATGATGATAGGATCAAGTTTGATTAAGTTGATGAATTTACCCTGATGAATGGATGAGTGTGATTTTGATCAAATGCATAATGCTAATTTTGCGTGTCTACATTTTTCCCCTCTTTGAAGCAATGTACTTGTTGCGTTGGTTCAAAGAATAAACTTTTCTGTGATCAAAATCAAAAATTTTATGATTTTTTGGATGCCCCAATGGAAACTACACTGGTACATTGCCCCTCGAGAGATCGAGTGAAAATATTCAATTTCCGAGGCTGATTCAAGGATAAAGAGGTTCAAGCAAAATGATGGTTATGGATGACGATGCAATGAGATGATTTTAAGATGCTTAGAATAACAAATCTATATTATCCTAAAACAACTTAAATGATGATAAGGATGAGATGGATGAGATGGATGATGCGGATATGCCATGATTATGCAAATGGATGATTTGAGAAATGTGCTTAGACTAACGTATCTATATTATGATGATGATTATGCAATGCATGTGAAATGATCGATATTTCCTATGATGTATGATATGGATGATATGTGGTATGCTGACAGTTTATTGATGGTTTGCAGATGCAGGATGGATGCATGATGGATGCATGACGGATGCATGATGTTAGTGCGGGAATGAGATGATGACAAGAGGATCCAACAAGTCCATGATTGGTCAAGACTTTATTAGAGATGATGATGATGATAAATGATGATGATTTGCTTATCAAGGATTGGGATTTTCAAAGGGTCACTTACTTTATGTTTGATAACACACATAGGTACGATGCATCAAGGTATCAAGGACCGTGATGGCGCTTTTGTACTTATGGGGATGGATTCTTTGACTCCAACAAGCGCATAGGAGTATTCTTGTTCACACTTGACATACTGAAACCTTGCTAGGGTGTACCTAACAAAGAAAGTATTCGCCAAGTTATTTTACAAGAACATCCAACAAGCATAGCAAACAAAAGAATAATGATCGTTGCCCCATTCCTATCTCTCTAAATCCTTCGCTCCTGGATATCACCGAGAGGTCCTTGAATGAGCGAATAAGATAAATCAAAGAAAGATCAAGTACACAAACAAAGCCGAAATGTTCTTCGCTATACCTTCTAGCCAGCGATTTGTTTTGATAGGATAAGAATCCAAGGTGATATCCAAAATGATGCCCATTGTCGGAACGATATATCCTAGGACATGCATTGTATAGGATGATGATGGTTTGATAAGTTGATTGATAGGCTGTTGATATAAGGTTGACTGACATGTTTGTGACTGATCAAGAGTTTGATTTTGCATTTAACGGTTTGCTGTTTCAATTTTGATTTTGCAATTGAAGTTTGCTTTTGCTGACTGCTATGATTGTTTCTGCTTGTGTTGTCAAAGGATGGAGATGACGATCAGTTTATTATGGATGATTGATTATTTTGGGTGAAAGTGAAATGGGACGGGTGGATTTTTCAAATATTTGGATGTTTTTGACGTTTTGAAATGTTTTGAGGCTGTTTTTGGATTTTGATGTTTTTCGGATGTTTTTGGATTTTGGTGTTTTTCAGATGTTTTGGGGTTTTCTGAGATTTTACAAATGTTTTGATTTTGATTTTTCAACTTTTTGGATTTTGTGTTTTTGAATGTTTTTGATTTTGATGTCTCTGGGTCGATCAAGATGAGCCTTGCCTCTACGCTTTTAAGCTCGAGACTAATGAGTTTGATTCCAATGTTTTTGATGTTTTATGCTTTATGAATGTTTTTGATTTTTTTCGATGTTTTGATGTTTTTTGATTTTTGCATGATTTTGACGCTTTTGGATATGGATACGCATGATGATATCGCTCGCTTTGTGATTTCGCCAAAACCGCTGGCGGTTGATCGCATCGTGCTGATGGATTGATGATGATGATAACATTGTTGAGGATGCACAACAATGCAAGGGATTTGATGGGATTGATGATGATAACATTGTTGAGGATACACAACAATGCAAGGACTGGATTGATCAGAATTGATAATGATAACATTGTCGAGGATACACGACAATGCAAGGATAGTGTTAAGCAACACAAGGATATCCCGAGATGATGATTTTTTGACTGGATTTTGATTGATCATGATTGATGAAGCTTGATTTGAAACAAAAGATGTTTTAGATGATGTGATGTTGATGTTGAAGGATGCATTAGATGCAACTGATATCGATTGTTTGGATTGATGTTCGATTGAAGATGAAATTTGATAAGTACATGTTTTCATCAAAAATATGCCATGGGCTAATGATTTGGATTTTTGCTCACAAGTGGTTTGACCAATTTTATTTCATGTTTTCCAATGTTCGGATCGCCACATAAGTTGGAGGATATAGATCAAGATTTATTCTCGAAGCAAGATGTACATATCTGCCCCCAATGTCTAGCAATGTATGCAATGCAATGGATGGATGCTCGGATAAGTGTATGGATGGATGGATATGGTAAGCATGCAAAGGATGCCAAGGATTATCTTGCGATAAGATAAGGTGTTCGGATAACAAGTGCTCATTTGGATAATGCTTCATAGCTCAGATAATGCTTCATAGGATAGGATTAATGAAAACGGCCCATGTCAAGATGTTTACCGTAAGCAAGCGTAAATTGTGCTCCAAAATTTCATCAAAATCAAGATAACTTGGACTATGGATGAATATGGATGAAAATGGATTGGATAAATGGTTCATGGATGGATAGATTTATTATGGATTAAGATGGATGGAATGCTTGATTTATTACGGATGGGATGAGATGCTTTCATCTGAACTGGCACACGTAGATGCTCGATTCTACACATGACGCCTGTTTGCCAGGTTTTCATCATGGTCTTGCCCAAAGTGCCGCCCATGCGGTTTTCACTAGAGGATGATTTTTATCTTTACTGTTTTCAATCCTTTTTTTGATTTTTTTGGATTTTCATATTTTGATTTTTGTTGTTACTTCAAGACTTATATTTGCCGTTTACCGGCAACCATTTTTTCGTGATCTTCCGATTTTTTGATTTTTGCTTTTTAATTTTTTGTATTTTTTCTGAAGATTCATGTTGAACCACCTGGTGGTGTTGACGTAGATGCTTCTGTCATAATGTGCCATCGATATCCTTCTTGAAGAAGCTGCTTTGCTAAGATACATGCACTTGAATGCCACTTCTGGGATTCTCGATCTGCTTCGTCGATACCTCCGAGTTAACTCGTTTTGGAAAGCATTATCGTGCTGATAAAGTGCTTCTAATCCTTATGATGAAGGGTCATTTCCACACCTGGCCAATGTAAGAATTGGATAATCATGTGGCGTGGATGGAGTGCATTTAGGATAAGAGATGGATTGGTTGATAGTTTGGAACCTTTGACTCTCCAAACTTGGGAAGATGAGCAATGATGGGTGGATACGGAAGTGTGCATGGAATTAGGACCAACTGCTTGATACACTTTGTACATCACTTGAAAATCCTGCTTTTGATTTTGCGGACATCTTTGATGGATACCTTTTCCTCTTTTAGTTTGCCCCACAGTTTCTTTGACTGATGGAGTTTGATAGGGATGATCTTTCTTTGTATTCTTTGGTATCCATTTGTATTTGATTTGTCCATTATGCTTCTCAACTTCTTTTGATTTGATAACGTTCTTTGTACTTTGATTCAAATATTTCCTTTGATGTTGGTCCCAATTCGTGGATGGGGTGATGGGTGGGTGAAGATTCATGACATGGCTGGTTGTAGTATTGACACTAATTTCATCATAAGGACTCTTTGTGCCCCCTATGTTGATGTTTTCTTGAGACGAAGTTGCCCCCAATATGGTAGAAGTACCTTCATGCTTTGATTTCTCTTGTTCCAAGAGCTCTTTTTCAATAAGTGTTCTCTGATAGATGACCATCGTAGTTGACGTTCTTTCAATTTGCTGCTCCGCTAACTCTGGATGTTCTATCTGACTTGTTTCCTTGGGTGGATAATGATGGATATCTTTATTCATGATGTCCTCAATCTGAGTTTGGGACATATTCGATCCTGATGTTGACAACTCCGTTTGATTGTAGGAGTTAAGAATCTGCTCTTTTTGTGTAACACAATCTTGTTCTAGCTGAAGATCATCTACGTGCCCATCTGTAGAAAGCATCTCATGGGTAGATGGAGGAGTATGGATATGATCATCTTGCATGGATAAGAGAGTGTTCATTAGATTATTGTAGTATCTTGAAGATACAAATTCTTGATCTGGATTAATTTCGGAGTTGCTTTCGACATGCTTTGGATCAAGTTCTTGACATGGGGTAGCTTCAAAGGATGGATTTCTTACAAAGGGTTCTTGGATGTCGTTATTAAACATGGGGAATGGCTCAATATCCTCAAGTGTTGAGTTCAGGGTTCTTTCAGTATCTGTAACCATGCAGTCAAAGGGAATCAACATGTTTTGGAAGGGACCATTGCTAGACCTTGGTGGAAGATTTTGATCATGCTTTGGAGTAAATTCTTGAGATATGTCCTCTACCTCATAAGGCGATGTAGAGACATTTTCAATATGATCATTGGTCAACGGATCATGCATTATGTCAATTGGATCAAATAGCCCTAACACTCCTTGAAAGAGATCACTAAAAAGTGGCTCTTGATGTATGGTAAGTTGATCATCGGATTGCGTAGATACATCCTCAATGTGCTCCTCGATGGAGAGGTTTTGAACATTGTTTTTGACAATTGCGGTGGAGAGACTGTGAATGTCTTCGATCATAGAGTCAAGTGATGTTGATATTTCTTGAATTGGCTCATTGTCGAGTATTGTTGGTGGATTTTGATCATGATTCAAAAGTGACTCTTGACATATGTCAATTTGATCATTGGATGAAGTAAACATGTACTCAATGATGGATTGATCTTGATCCTTGTTTTCAATAGTTGTCATCTTTTGTGTTTGTGCTCGTGTTGGTTGGGTAGCTTGAGAGGCTTGGGCAACTTGAAAGGATTGTTGCACTTGTTGAGCTTGTGTTGCTTGTTGCATGGATAGATATTGTTGGAATCCCTTTTGAAAAGCAGCTTGTAATGTCGCGTCGTATTGGATTGATGTGGTGGAAATTGGTGGTGGTGGGGGTGGTGGTGGATTTAGAATCATGTTGGATGTAGTGACAAGTGTTTGAGATACGCTCGGAGCGATCATGGTAGTGAGAGGTTGAGATGTGATGGGTGTGATAGTGGTGTTTGGAATGATTGAAGTGATAGAGATGGTTGGATTGACCGAGGTGATAGGTCCTTGGGAGACCGTATTTTGATTTGGGATCAATGTTGTTGTTTGATTAGATACCATCCATTGGTGCGATGTCGATGGTATACTCGAAGGATTTGACATGATGGTTTGATTGACATTAGGTGGATTGATTTTGGATGGTGCATGGATTGGTGCCAGGGTAAAGGAAGCCCTAAAACCAAGGAATGATGGCAATGGTGGTGGATTTCCTCACGCTAATGGCCTTCAACTATTTCAATTTGATCTCACCAAATTTGTTCTTGATTTTGATCTTGACTCACTTGAGATAGTTGATTTGGCTTTTGTTTAAGCGGATTTGGGATGCCTACTTGCGGTTTTTGAATGGGATTATGGGAAAATTGACTTTGGATAATGTTATGATTTGGGATGATGTCTCGATTTGGTACGATAGGATGAACATTGCTTCGGTATTGTGGGAATCATTTTTCCAAAGTTTTCCTCGAAAGTTAGATTCATGTTTCAAAACTTGCACTTGGTACATCCATTACTTCACTGTATGCATCTAGTGGTTCGATGTTGCCGCTAAACACTTATCATTTGCTGGAGAGGAATTTCTCCGTGCTCGGTTCTGACGAAACCATGAGATGTGTTCCAAAATTCAAATTGGGCATACTCACACTTGTTATACCATTGACATTTGTCGAAGGAAATGATCCTATGCATGGACTTTGATAATTGATAGGCATTGCAAGGCTTTGAAGATTCAACTGATTTAGATTACTCAAGATGTATGGATCAAGTGTATATTCCATATTCTCCTTGTGTTATGACCTTATTGCGAAAGTGACCTCTAAGATTCTTAGGACCAATGATGAGATGGAGGATGAAATGTGTAAATGATGAGTGATGAACATTTAAGAACTTTGGATCAATGCTAGACTTAGGGCTTGATTTTGATTGTTTGATGTGGATGATGAACTTGTAAACCCTAAAATGTTGGATGTTATCTTAGGATGAACTTGTTCAAAGAGGTGATAATTTAACTAAGTGTGCGTGAAAGGATTCATCCAAACACACCTAACTAAACAAATGATTTTGATTTGGTTTGGAAATGTACCCAAGTCTAGGTAATGATGTTTTCAAAGCTCTTAAAGTTGTTTGGATGGATGGGTCGATAAATTTTTGGATGGATGATGGAAGTTTTGATGATCCTAAGAGACTTAGAGAGACTTTGTTTACTAGGCCAAGGTATTGAAGAACACACTTTTCTCTAAGAGCAATCAAAAGACCAAAACAACCAAAAGATATCAAGCACATGTGTGGGGTCCAATTTGTTATCTTTGCTTAATGGCTTTATTTTACAAAAAACACTTTCTTTGATTAAAGTTTCAAACTAAGATATCCAATGTCTTAATTTCTTTAAACCCCACAAGATATTTTATGTGGAAATTCAATGAACTTAAGGCAAGGGTTTTCCTATTGTTTACTCAAGAAGACAAATTGAGGTATAATCCAATGCTTAGGAACCTCTACAGACGTGAATCCGCAGGGAAAGCAGTAACATATGAATTGAGTCAATGATATTTGTCTTCAAGAGGGTTTTTGAAATTTTGAGAATCATGTTGAATGTTTGTTTGCAAAATGTTTCGAATACACACCGTTTCAAACCAAGAACAATTACAAGCCCTATGGATGTGTAAGCATTAACATTTGTTGATTCCCACTTGGACAAGTCCAGCTACGCTTATCCCTAGTGGATGGTTAGATGCTTGACCCCACTGGCTCCCCTCCACGGCTCATTAACGTCAATCGGGGCAGCCAAGCATCAACACCCATGAAACTCCCATGGCGTGCTTTCCATCTCTACTAGAAGACCGTAAGAGGGTGGCTTCTGTAACGACCGCTCTTTTGCACCAAAAATAGATTAAGGATTTTGGCAAATTCTAGCACATGGGTTCTAGTAAGGACTTTCCATTCGTGGAGATTGACCCATACTGCAAGAGTCCCCTTTTAGATCCATCTTGTCGGAGCCAACCACGTGATTATGGCATTTAACCAAAACCCACATTTATATCCCAGCTGGAAATACTCTTAGTTTTAGAGTGTTACCGGTTGAGCTCGCCGCTTTGGGTGAGTAATTTCTTTTTCCTAAGGCAAGTGCCCTCTAAGATAAAACAAAGCGAAAGCAAAGACACAACTGGTGACCTCGATCGATCTTTGATGGCACAAAGAAAGAGAATGTACTTAAGATGCCCCTACTCACACTCTACACAAGATGCTCCAATTTTTTAAGCCCAAATTAGTGTTTCAAAGCAATAAAATGTATTTTGAATGTTTCTCTTGCACTCCTGATCGCATCAAGCTGCTAAGGGAGAGTGGATAATGACTCAAAGACAACAATCACAATAACTAAAACAATTGTTCGCTTTATAACCTTCTTCGCTAAATTGTAAGTTCGCTTAAGCACCAAATGAAATATGAAGATTGCTTGTCCAATTTTTAGCCCAAAATGAAATCTAGTAAGTTTGTCCTAAGATTCCTTTTAAGTCCTTTGCAATGAAAATCAGATTGTTTGTTTTAGACCCAAATGAAAATTAGTGTTCTAAAACGAAAGGATAAACAACTTCGTGAAGTAGTGTTGAACAACACTTAAAGTGTTAAAAAACACATTGTGTTTTCAAAAAAAAATCATCCTCCTTTCGTCTTCGTTTGCTAGCCTCCTCCTTGTTGAATTTTCGCTTTTCTTGTACCTTGTTCACTTGCCTTTGTTCGCTTTTGGTACCTATTAACATAAATAAAAGTTAGGCATGTATGGCAAATGATAAAAGTATACACAAGAAATGTCAATATTGACAATAACTTTTATACTTATTTCCCTAAAAGAACAATTGATTTTAAAAACTCCCTATGTAACACATAAAAGATCAATTGATTTCAAGATTTTCCACTTTTGATATAAAGGCCATTAGTTGATTTCAAAATCTCCAAAAAAGAAAAAAAGCCACAAAGATTAATTGATTTCAAACTCTCCATTTTTAATATACCAAGGCCATGAAAGATTTTAATTGATCTCAAAATATTTATTTGATAAAAGATTAATTGACTTCAAACTTTCAACGAATATACCAAAAACTTAATTTTTGGATTATCTTTTTACCTTGCTTGCCATAGTTGAAATAAAGAAACAGATGCTTTAAAAAGAAGAAAGGAACATGATAATAAATAAATGCACGTTACATAGACCATGATAGGATTTTAAATACAACATGTACATTGACCACAACATTCCTTGCATTGATGTTTCAGCCCTGCAACCTCAACAACAAATACAAATATTAATACACTTGCGCGCAATAAGAACCACATTTGACTACCCTCTTCCGAGTTATGACTGCGACCAACCACTTCTGGTGCAGCAAATCTTTAATTACAGAGACAGTAACATGGAAAAAAAAACAACGCCATTAATGACAGCAGCATAAATAAAGCATGTTACAGCATAGACAAGGCACGTTTACATTTTATATTTCAAAAATCTTCACAGATCTCTCGATATTCGGCATTTAGTGTTCTGACAGTCTAGGAAATAGAAAATTTTGAATTTCCACTTTATCTCTAACCAAGCGCGCCCTTATGATTGCTGGTTTGCACTTATGACTAACTCCAACTACCACGCCATACCTGTTACGTCCTTTCTTTTGACTATTTCATTGTTTTCTCCGTGCTTCAAGTGCGGAATTTCTCCAAAGACAGCGGCTTCATATTTCATTTGGTGCAGCAAATCTTTCCCAAGTCTTTTTAACATCCACTCTGCCTGCGCACAATGTATCTCACAGAAGATTTACCAAGGCAAAATTTTAAAATCTTTCATTCCAGTCCTAAATGATACGCCATCGACCAGTGTGGTTAGTGTATTGACTTGAAAGATACGCCAGCAGACTTATGTCTCCTCTATCCCTGTGCGCAGAGGAGATGATGTTAAATCTGGAAATATTTGCAATGAATGGAAAGATCTGCAAGAAAGATACGCACTCATACCAAACTTAGAAGATATACCGCAAAATGAATAAATCCCAAACTAAAAAGATATATGCGAAAGATAAAAATCTTTATAGACGCTCCAGATCAATACATAACATCCATCAGATTTAAAATGTCAAAAACAATTTGATGTTGCATTTGGCACGATAGGTGCTTGATAATGAGGGCGTGGGCAAAGGAAATGCCTTCTGGTCTAGACAAACTCGCGAGGGATTTGGCAGAAAAGACAAACCTTTCTTCCCTTCATGCTGAATGCTAGTTCACATGGATTCACTAACCAGGAGGCAAATATTTAGGCGCACTTACTGCAGAGTAGACTTCTTTCAAAAAAAAAAAAAAAAAGATACTTATGGCAAAAAATAAAAATAACAGATTGCGCCCCAGGTTACTCAACAGAATCTCCAGGCTAATGCAATAGGTATAGATGCGCCTTTGTTACAGCAGATGTCAGAGAATGAAGAATAGAAAATTGCCTACAGTTTAACTATGATGGAGCATAGTAAAAACACAGGCATACAGTTTCAGCATAATGCGTACCAATATGTAGTAAAGATGTCTCCGCAAGAGAACAGGTGATAGCTACGGGATAAATCTAATCACTGTAAAAAGAAAAGTTTTGAGATAGCCATATACTTTGAAACAAACAAAATCCTATCTGCCAGGTCAAGCTCCACGCCAATCTGATATGTTATCACCTCATTTTTAGATTAAATCAACAAAGGTCTAGTGTAAATCTCAAGTGTAAACAATAGTTTAAACCATAAAGGCCTATGCGTTTAGAGTCTGTAAACAATAGAATCTGTATTTGGAGATTTGCAAAAAAAACACTCAGACATTTTCATTATTCATCAACGCATTTCATGTCATTCTTATCAGCAACATCACTGCTTTTTCATTGAACCACAAGCGCAAGTTTAAGTAAGGCAACGTGAAAACATTTAAAGTGGCAGAAGCAACAACTACTAAATTAGGCGTCACCATGCAAATGTTTTTTTTTCAAATGCCTATAACATAAGTTTGTCCTTTCAATTTAATTCAAACAAACGAAAAGGCCCTCCTTCTAGCGCCATTTATGTGAGCATTTTTTTAAATCTGCAAACACTAAACCCCAAGCATGGATTAATGACTTACAAATTCATCAAAATACTCCTATGAAATAATGCAAAATGCTTCCTAAACATGATAGCAAATCAAACTAAATTGAAAGCATGAAAGAAACAAGATACATATATATTCCATAGTGGATTGGTGTCACATGTGCTAGTGACCCTTTCCCAATCCTTGATAAAAAGCTCAAGATGATGAAATGCTATGAAGATGGTGGAATGATGATGAACAAGATCAAATCTCAAATGAAGAGAGTAACCTTGCATGAAATTGTGAAGGATTTTCTCAAAAATGAAGCTTGTATTTAAAGATTTTCAAAATGCCAAGTGTTGAAGAAGGACCAATGTGGGATCAAAAACAAGCCAATGAGAGAAGGACACTTGTCATCATGTGATTGATGGATGTATGTGCAAGATTTGGGAAGAGTGCCCAAGAGGGGGAAAATTTGAATTCAAATTTGTGCAATGAATGCTGAGTTTGACTTTGGAAGGGGACATGTAAGAGGCATGTAAGTCCTCATAAATGCTCTGTTTGGTGTACATGTCCACTTGGGGGGAGATTCAAACTTGGAGAATATTCTTCCTTTATGCCAAGTTGAAAATAAGTAATTTTGATAAATCAATTAATTGCAATTTCATGTGCAAGTGGCCAAATCTAGAGAATGCAAGTGGGATGAGATTAGCCTTTAATCAGGATTAATTAGCTAGGATGATGATTAAGCTGATTTGACCACTTTGACTTGATTTAGGGATTTAAATCAAATCAAAGGGAGATGAATAATGCTCTGAGATTTAATTAAATAAATGATTGATTTATTTAATCAAAGAGATGATGATAGGATCAAGTTTGATTAAGTTGATGAATTTACCCTGATGAATGGATGAGTGTGATTTTGATCAAATGCATAATGCTAATTTTGCGTGTCTACAGTGGTAAATCAAGCTCCTTTCCCAAAAATAAAAAGTGACTCACCCAAAAAAGAGATTTCACCCAAGGATGAAAAGATGAAAGAGGTAAGTAATGAAAGCCCTTTATCTCAGCTTTTCAATTCAGTAGATAATGGTATGGTAGATGGAGAGTCCCAAGAGGATGAAGTCCATATGTTCTACCACACAAAAACTCCATATTAGTTGAGAAATAGGAAAGTTGGGGGTCCCTTAACTACCTCTACTCCTCCCAACAACTTCAATACTCTGCCAGATCCTAATGCCAACAATAACCCAAATTATCCCCATGTGCCTACTCAATACTTTAACAAAAATAGGAAACCTAATAAAACTCAAGATCAACCTACTATTTCCTCCCAAGGCTTCTAAAGTAGAAGTTGAAGAAATTGGAGAGTATGTGGTAGATGAATTAGAAGGATTTAAAGTGAGCTTATCATCCTTCAAACTACTAAGAGTACCTGCTATTAGAAATGCCTTCTTTAGGTCATTAAATGTAACTACTCCATCAAAGCCAGCCCAAGAGGTACTTGCCAAAAGGGTCTCCTTTGATACCTCCAATAGTGATCCTATGATTAGGGATATCTTGGAAGAGAAACTAGATCAACCTCCATACCAACAAGGTAGTAAGACCTAGCCAATGGATAAGTCTCTCATCAAGGAGTCAAATCCCATCCAAGCTAAGGATAAGTCTAGTGATAATGATAAGGCTCAAGTCACCCAGGTCAATGTTTCTATAGGACTATTCTAGAGGAAGTTGGAAACCCCTCCCTTCTTGATGATAATTTGAATATTCAGAAAAAACCTACACATCTGCCTTAGATTCTGACACATCATCCAATGTCATGCCTTTTGTAGTATGCTAGTCACTAGGGATAACTCCCACCCTCTCCTAACAGAAAGTAACATAGTTGGACAAGAACTAAGTAAACATAGTTTGGGAAATGAACATGATTCCCATGAAAATTACTACTGACCCAAGGGTGCAATAGGTGATTGGTATCCAGGTGGTAGATATTCTTGACACATATGGCATTATATTGGGAAGGGACTTCACTTGGGCTTTGAATGAGTATGCTGCCATATACTTTTTGCATTTATGGCTTCCATGGAAAGGACTTCTAAAATAGATCTACATTGATCGAGAGCCTCGAATGAAGTTCATGATCATAAAGTACAACATGAAAGAAGTTCTATTCATAGAAATAGAGTTAGGAAATTATGTTCCCATGGCTTATCAAGATGATGACAACTTCCAAGAAGAAGAAGTGGCCAAAGAAATCATTGTGTTATGTAGTGCACCTTCCAATTTGACCCATGCCCTGAGTAGCATGGAAGTATTGATTGAGTCAAAGGATGAAGAATCCTACAAATATGGTAACCTAGGGTTGCTTGATGGCTTCCAAGAATTTATGCAGAAATGTACACAAGATCAGCTTAGTTTAGGAACTAAAATGGACTTTTCGGAGCTATTATTTCCAAGTTGGTGTAGGGTGCATAATGTAGGTCATTCTGAATTTGAATGTTTCCTATGTCCAACAATGGTATAGGATATCAAAGGATGGATTTCTCCCAAAGAAGGAGAATAGAAAGATCACAATCAACCCATATATACACAACCACCCAAGGACATAAAACCATTTACACAACCAGGGAAGGAAGCATGCTTAGTCAACTCCAAAGTCAAAGGTTCTTCCAAGTTTTGGATGCTACGCTTCTACAGATCTAAGTCTAAGCAAGGAGTGGGAGCCGACTTCAAACTCATCAAACCCATGGGTAAGACATATTTTGTTTCCCATAGACTCCAATTTTATTGCAAAAATAATGTAGCAAAATAAAAAGAATTGATTCATGTGCTTTTGATGGCATTGAGAAAGAAAGTTAAAATGTTGCAAATGTTTGGTTACTACGAGCTAGTTGTGAACCAAGTTAGGAAACTATACTCCTATCATAATAGAAGGTTACAAAACTATAGATGCAGGGTATGGGATCTTATAGAGGATTTAGATGCATTTAATATTCAACTAATCCCTCGTAGTAAGAATCATGTTGCCGATGCACTAGCCCAAGAAGTAGTACCCTTCAGCCTTTATCCTTGACTAGTTTTAAGGGACTCACTATAGAGCTCACCTCTACCTCGTCGGTGCCTAACAATGTAACTAATTTTCAAGTGTTTAATGATGATAAGCATATCCTTGATTCCATCACATGTTTTGATGTGTTTTCCACTCAAATCATTGAAAAAATAGAACCTGAGGAAGTCGAGCTTGACATTGAGGGAGTAATCAACTTAAGTGACAAAACAATACCACAAGGCATGGTTCAGCTTGAAAGGATATTGGATCTCGATCAAATAAGGGATCAAGACCAACAGACTAAGGACTCAATAGATAATCAATGTGATGGTCACAACATGGGCATGACTAAAGAAGTTAAAAATGTGTTCATCAGAAAAGTATGCACATTAGAGGAAAGAAAAGGGATTGTTGATTCCTTGTGTACCTATCATGAAGTGATTTCTTGGCGATATGAAGACTTGAAGACATATGATACTTCAATCATCACCCACACCATTCCCCTTAAGCCAGATGTGTGACCATTTTGGCAGTGTCAGTGCTCGATCAATGCACTGCTAGAGCCTATTATCTTGAAAGAAGTTCAAAAGCTACTTTTCACTTGAATCATCTTTCTAGTCTGACATTCAACATGGGTGGCTAATCTAGTTTTGGTTAGGAAAAATAACGGTGAAATCAAATTATGTGTGGATTTCCACAACCTAAATAGAGCTTCCAAAAATGACAACTATCTAGTGCCCTCCTTGGATGAGGTGTTACAAATCATGAATGGGTCTCAAATGATGTCATTTCTAGATGGCTATTCTGAATACAATCAAGTGATGGTCCAGTATGAAGATAGCCACAAAATCACATTCACCACAAAGTGGGGAACTTTTGCATATAGAAGAATGTTGTTTGGATTAATTAATGCAAGTGTGACATTCTAGCAAGCCATGGACATTTCCTTCAAGGATATAATTGGAAAATGCATCATAATATACATGGATGACCTTGCTATTTTTTCTAAAAAAAGAGGAGACCACGTCTCTTATTTGTGCCATTTTTTTCAAAAATTTAAAGAGTTTGGCATCTCACTGAACCCAAAGAAATGTATCTTCGATGTAACTAAGGGCAAGCTATTAGGACACGTAATCTCAGAAAAAGGGATCTCCATTGACTCCAAATGCATCCAAGCTATACTAAAGATTGAGCCCCTAGGAAGCAAAAAGGAAATGAATTATTTCTTTGGGAAAATCAACTTCATCAAGAAGTTCATCATAGGCTTCACTGAGATAGTCAAGACATTAAATTCCATGCTTAAATAGGATGCTAAAGTACAATGGACACTAGAAGCCAAACAATATTTTGAAGAAATCAAGAGAGCCATTATTGATGCTCCATTATTGGTCAGCCTGGATTACTTAAAACCATTCCACATTTATTCTTTTGCTTTAGATCACTCTTGTTCTAGCATGTTAACACAGAAGGATGATGAAGGAAATGAGCACCCCATTGCATTTATGAGTGCTCTATTGAAGGATACAAAATTATCGTACCGAAATGTTGAAAAGAAGACATATACATTAGTCAAAGGAGTTAAAAAATTCAGGCACTATATATTAAGGAACAAGGTGTTCACAATTGTATAGGATCCAATATTTTAGACCTTGCTGATGCAAAATGAGTTAGGTGAAAGAATAGAAAAATGGGTCACATTGCTACAAGAATATGATATTGAGATTCAACTCATGAAGTTAGTTTGAGGACAATCCCTCACCCGCACAATAGCAGAAACAAGACTCGAGCTTACAATGCAGCAATACCAACTAGAGGATGTCTCTCCAGGAGAATGGTATGACAATATTGTCTACTACTTGTTGAATGATAAATTCCCATCATGGATGCAAGCAGTACAAAAGCGCACTCTAAGACTAATGAGCAAAAACTACATGTTTCAAGGATCCATATTATACAAGAGAAATTATGAAGGAATCTATCTCAGGTGCCTTGGAAAGGAAGTAGCTTGAGTGCTGAAGAAATTTCATGATAAGTTTGGCACCGACCATGGATCCGCCCTTTTAACTACTTGTCAAATTTTGTGAGCTGGATATTACTAGCCGATGTTGTTTAAAGATGCACACAATGATGTCATATCTTGTCATGTCTATCAAACTACTACTACAAGGGAGATGAATGTTGATATCTCATCGCAACTAGTTGTGGGGTTAAGGCCTTTTGCTCAGTGGGGACTTGAATTCATTAGTCTAGTAAGACCACCATCTTTTGTAGGCAACAAGTACATTCTGACCACTTTTGATTACTACACTAGGTGGACTAAAGAAATAGCATGTAAGAAATTCACAACCGAAGTAGTTACTAATTTCCTAGAGAGTTTTATTTTGAATCGCCTTGGTTTCGTGTTTTCCCTCATTTGTGATAATGGTTTGCCTTCACATCCCTTAGGTTTGCTAGTTGGTCCTTTCATTATGGAATTTCTCTCAAATTTTCATCCAACTACTACCCTCAGGGGAATGACCTAGTTGAGTCCACCAACAAAAATATGTTGACTGTCATCTAAAAACTACTTGACAAAAATCCAAAAGACTGGCACACACAACTATGTTTTTCCCTATGGGTGGATCGCACTCATCACAAGGCTTCCTTGCGAAATTCCCCATTTCACCTTGTTTATGGCCTAGAGCTTGTTTTTCTAGTCCACCTCAAGATCCATAAACTTCAATTTGTCAACACCTACTATGAGGAGGGAGAATGCCAAGAAGCCCATCTGGCTGAATTGCTACATTTAGAGGAAGTCAGAGATCAAGCAATAGAATTTTTTTCCAAACACCAGGGCATCCTCAAAAGATGGTTTCATTACTGAGCCAAAGTAAAGGCCTTTAGGATTGCTAATTTAGTCCTTTTTTGGGACAAGGCCCATGAAAAGAAAGGGGGACATGAGAAATTCGACAAGCTCTGGCTTGGCCCCTTTTATATTTTTGAAATTCTAGGAGATAATTCCTTCTACCTCAAAATGTTAACTAGAGAGGATGTCTTGTTACCTATCAATGGGTAGTACCTCACACATTATTTCCTTGCTTGAGTTGTTCAAGTTCACCCTTTGTATATAGGTGTAAATAGTTAGAGTAGGTTCCTTTGCTTTTCTTGGTGTAATTAAAAGTGTTGTACCTTGTCCTAGGTCATCATTACACCTTAGTTAAGTTTATTTAGGGACCACATAGGAGGTAGTTGGAGAATTTACACTTTTGGTGGACTTGACATGTCATTACTTACTTCCGCCTTATGTGGACACATCATGTGATTATCTCTCCACCTTTTGTGGGTGATCCACCTTTTGTGGTGATTATCACATTATCACTTTTCCACTTTAGGTGGAGTGATAGCTTTTCATAGTTGTCTCATGTCATAAGATTATGACACTTGTCATAATCTTATTCCCTTCTATGTTCTCACCTTGGCTATATAACCAAGGGGTCTCCTATGTAATTTTACTCATCATATTTGCATTAATTGATAAGAATAAAGGTTATTCTTGTCATATTGCTTCTATCTCTCTTATGCTTGTGCTTTCTATTAGGACTCCATATCTTTGGTGGCTACCTTTATAGCCAATTCTTATAGCTTTGTTGTTTTCTTTCACTTCACTTTTGCTCACTTTCTTGGCTTTTGTTTTTGTTGAGGGTTTTGTCCGATATTGATGTAGTGGTCATGCTTAGTTCATTAGAAGGCCCACTTTGCTGCCCACTCCCATCTATCCCTTGGATAATTCTTCATCAGCTATCATGAATTTCTATTCACCTCCATGAGATGGTTTCCTTACTTGAACTTCAACTTGATCTAGGGAAGAACCCTTATGTGGATCCCTTCAAAATTATCTTAGATTACACATGAAATACATCTTAAGTACTTTCAATGAGCTATACAATAATCATTATGAGGCATAAGTGAGTGAAAAGTATTAAGTCTGCTCCTGTGACCACTGTGATTTCCAAACCCACTATAAGCTTTGGTGCTTATGTAGTTGAGAAAAAGAGCATCAAATAAAATATCAAAAGAAAAGAGAAGAGAAAAGAGAAAGAAAATGTTGAAACAAGAAACTATGTGAGTGTGCAAACAACTCTATTGGGGATATGGACACCCAGCTGGCAATAGAGAAATGTTCATGGGGTCATGCTGACAACTCCATCAGGGCTATGGATGCTTGACTAGTAGCAAAGCAATACTCAAGTTACTTTTGGGGTTAGACAACTTATGTAGCTTGCCTCAACTAAGTGATTGCTATCTAGTATGGTCTCTTGGGGGAGGAATGAACTCACTTGCACACACTTCTGAGATATTTCATGACTTGATTCAACTAAGGATCCTACCCTCCTTTAAGTCTTTAGTTCATTTGAGGAAACTAGCTTTTGGTCTGCAAAATTAGATATTATGGGTTTTGGATGAATCCTTACCCTTGGAATGATCGAGAGCATTCTGCCAATGAAGTCACCATTTGTTGTCCCTATAGCACACATGCATCGTTTAGACCAGGGACCCCCTCTTTCCTTTCTTTCCTTCACCGGATCATTTTTTCAATTGCCTCATTTTGCGTACCCCCCATTTTTGAGCTTAAGTTGGTCATGTGTAGTAAAGTCACCACTTTCCCTTTGACCAAAATCACCACCCCAAAATATGCTAAGTTTCTTGCTTTTGAGGAAGTGAAGCCACAAGATTCTCTTGGCATTTTTCCCGAACATCCTTCAGGCCCTATGGACCCACATTTTTGGGTCTCCCCTTGTGGTTCATTGTTATCTTTGTGTCACTGGCTAGCGGCTAACCCTTGGTGTTTGTCCACACTATGGGATATGCAATTCCCTTCACCTCCTAGGTCTTCATGATGTCCAACTTGACTAGGGTTTCTACAAACCCACCAACTTGACCTACTGTCATACTAGGAATTGAATGTGTGCCATTAATGATGCTTCACCTATATAAACGAGGGTCATATCTATCATATTCTCCACTAGTTTTCAAAATTCTCAACGGTGAATGAGTTACTCTCGCCCGTGTAGGATCTTGCTATGAATTCAAGCCAAGTTTTGTAGGACTTTCACGTCATTTTCAGGTAATCCAGTGTTCAAAATTCCTAGAAGTGTGTTTTCTGTAGTTAGGGTTTTTGGGTAAACATTAAAATTTTGAAAATCAAACCCTAGTGGCCTCACTAAACTTTGCAGTCCTCGGCCCCACATAAACAATTTAATCCCATCATTCAAAAATTCCTTAGAACTAACCAAAATTGCATCCTCACATCCATGCAGAATCTCATCCCTCCATTTCCATTCTTTTCCTAGTGAGGAACCCACCACGACCTACACCATCACTCTCGCCATCCCTATTGATGCTTGAGAAATCTTGAAAAATTGGCTAAGTCATCAGACCCATATGGGGATTGCCATGTGGGATTCCACTTGTGGGTAGCCACAATCAGATTGTTGCTAATTAGCAGCCAAACCCTAGCCATATTCCGCATTATAGGCTCTACCTCTTTTTTCATCAAAGTATTTATGAACCTAACACTTAGAAAAATTCAAGAAGTCAAAGTTCCCATGTGAGCTAGTTAATGTGGGTGGGCGTAGTTGGGAGTCAATTCATTGAATGATGTTATCTTATGGCTAAGTCCTAACACCCTCTCATGACAAAGGACCTTCCTTTATTGCTTCCATCGAATGCCAAAAATTTTCTAAACCTGAATTGAGTTACAGGCCACCACGTGCTGCTCACCATCTTGTGTCTGTCATTGCTTAACAAAATCACTACATCTCCCTGTAGTGTTGACCCCACACTCTTCATTGCCCACTCCAACTTCAAAATTTTCTAAATGGAACATCAAGTAAAATTTAATGCAAGCTGACCTCTGTGGGCAGTCATTTTTGAGTCTCTATAATGTCATCACCACTATTTTACTACCAAGTGTGTGCATTCTCCTATACTACAGATCCCATAGGAGGGATTTCCTTTTGTCAAACTCAAGGAGAAAACTTTAGTTTTTGAGCTTATTGTGGGCCTGTGTGATGCAGACTATCGTATGTGGACCACAACCCCTTCAAGGCCATTCTTTGATGGCAAACACCTCACGGTAACCTGATAATTAACCCTTGCACTTTCCAAAGAGATCAAACTCAAAGGTATAATTCCCACGTCCAAGGTGGTTGTGACTTCCGCAATGTGGAATTCCATGTGTGGGTCACCACTTGCCAAATGTTGCTCCTTAACAGCTAAGCCTAAGTTTCATTATACCTCACAACGCCCACATACCCTGAACCTGCAATTGCATCAAGGCCTAATTTAAGGACTGAAAATGCCTGATTGGTCAATTTTTCACGTCCCCAATCACTATTCCAAAGGCTTGTTCTCCAAACAAACGATGCAAAAATCTCACTGTGGGTGGCTATCTGTAGAACTCCATAGTCCTAGCACTGTCATGCTCCTAGTCACTCTTGATAGCTTTCACCTAGGGGAAACTCACACCCCTGGGCCCAAATTTTCCTAAATGATACAAACAACCTCTCAATGTTGAGCCATGATGAATTTTTTGATCTTTTAATGATGTATGAATGGATCTAACGCCTGTTCTTGTAGGATTTGGTTGATTTTTTCCTCGTTATATATATAGAAATGTACTTATCACATCTTTACATGCAAGATTTATGGAACCTGCTAAGGTACCATCAACAAATTCCACAGGAAAGGTTGATAAGGGAAACAATCCTGCAAAGATGCCAAGATGAAAAGAAGAAAAGGACCAAATAAAGTATCAGTTTCACGAAGTGGAGTGCACCTCCAAGCTCTCCTCTACCTAGGACATAGTGTTAGATACAAACCTAGGGCACATGGATATTGATGAATTCAGGTGAAGGGTGATGGTTAACCCTAATACAAGGAATGCAAGAAAAATTAGGGCAAGTGGCCTCACTAAGGTAGCTAAATTTCCTCTATTAATTGACCTAGTGTTGGTTATGACCTGTTGGGAATGTTATCATTCCAATAGGAAGATTGTTGACAAGGCTAGAATGGTATTGGAAAACTTGTTTGCTAAATCTATCAGTTAGACATTCCACATCCCCACATTTGATAAAATAGAAGAAACAAAGAAGGAATTTGTTAAAAATATGTGGAAATGAGACCCCATCGCATGCAAAAGAATAATCAACCAACATTGGTTGAAAGAGAAGAGGGGAAGTTCCAACAAAAGTACCCCATGAGCTATTTAGAAGTGGCTTCTTTGAAGAATATACTGATCTAGTTACTCCTCTATGCAAAGTAATGGACCTACCAACTACTGCATTCTTTGAGGAATGGATGTTCTATTTCATTTACGAGATCATTTGAGGAGAGGCCAAGTTCCATTGGGCCAAGATGATCAATGACAACGTTCACAACCAGCTATTGGCAGTGAAGAAAACTTCTCAATTTCATATGACGTCATATTTTTTATACCTCCTAGCGGAGAAGTTTCCATACAAAGGACTCTTCTATGCAAGCCCACTAGGAACAAAGAGAGAAGAACTCAAGATGTATGACTGCTACCCCTAGCTACAATATAAAAAACTTAAGAAATAATATAGGAGGGTAAATGATGCCTTCCCCAACACATAATAAGACTCTTGTGAGGATATTTTACAAGAAGGGTATCACACAACGTGAAGGCCTTCACTAAGAATTTTGGGTATCTGTTCATATAGTTCCCAAAGTTCACATATATCAGAGTAGAAGGGTTCTCGGGGAAACCCTACCAATTTCCATGCTACCTTAATGACCGCATCATCTTGCTAGAAGTTTCTTATTAGTTCCAAACTTCCCACATGCTATTGAGTGATAAAAATTGAGTTGGGATTCCATATCCCTTAACCTTTGGGCAAGGAATGTACTCTTGTTATGCTTCCCAATGTGCAGTGTATTCAGAAAAGGAATTGGTGGAATATAATTTGGATCTTCACATGGACCAAGGATGGATGGACCCTTATTGTAAACTGAAGAAGTGGGTTGGAAGGAAATACACCCACCAACCTCATGTTGAGGACTTCTAGACCAACTATGGTGATGAGAAAGAAGTTTGGATGAGGCACCATATGTGGATGACTACCCAGTTTGTCAAGTCTATCAACTTGTTCCCAGTGCTAGATCAAATAGTGGAAGATGATACACCATAGATGGAAAGTACCGTGCCCTCACCAATGTACCCCTTCCATTCATAGATTGGAGTGAAGAAGAGATCACTAACTTCGGCATACTTACTTGGTCTATTGAAGAAAGAACAAGATAGTGGGTTGACACACAAATTGCTCAACTCAAAGTGTAGGGTACAGAGCTGACATATGGTGAGCTCGAGGAAGAGCTTGAAAGTGAAATTGGTAGTGGTGTAGCTAATGTCTCATCAAAATAATCTCTCAAGTCCCCACTAGCAACAAGGTCAAAGAAAAGAAAGGATATGCTCGAGTGAAAGCCAAAATAGAAGGTGTATTCTAGAAAGACCATGAAGGGAGAATTATCTAAAAGAGCAAGAAGAATGGGGATATTCATGTTTGAGATGACCAGCATTCAAGAAGAGGAAAACCATGAGGAAGAAGAAGAAACCAAGCAACTACACTCACCACCTACCACTTATGCTCCCATTGCTACTACCACCATTGTCACTCCTCCACCTTCCACTTCTTAGGATTTTCCCATCTCATCACCACCTACCGCTACTCTAGTGACAATACTTGACTACTCCTCTTCTACTACATCCCTACTATCATCTTCTTTGCTCCCTCCTCCAGTGCCTACTTTCTCTACTCCATTGCCCACAATATCCACAACTACCATGGTGCCTCTCACTTTGTTGTATGCTTTCATGACATATATGCAAAATGTGTCTGATGAACTCTCTGGGGTAATCCTTCACCCCAAGACCTCTAGGCTTTAATGGCTAAAATTATTACTGCCCTACCTCTTCCCCTGCCAACTACTAAGCCACAAAAAATGGAGGCCAAAATGTAGATCTTAGAAAAGATGGAAATTCACCATGTGGAGAAACATCAGGAAGTCAAAAAAGATGTAGCCAAGGAGCCTGAAGATTTTAATCGAGATGATTATTTTGAGCACCCAGAATGTGGGCTAAATATAAACTTGGACAAAGTGGGTTCTGATGAGGAGAGGTCACACACTTTAAAATAGGATGTTGAGGATCTTAATGAGAGTTATGTGATAGAAACATTAGACCAAGAGCCAGATGAAGATTTTCCCCAACAACATGAAGAAGTAAGCACAAAGGTTGATCTTAGAGGGTACCATTCTAGAGAGAAAGTAGACACTAACATAGATGTGGAGATACTTGAAGATCCTCCACTAATTGGCCAAGACAATGGCCTGGTCCAAGAAGAAGAAGCACCTCCTAAAAAGGGGGAAGGGAAAGAGAAAGATAAAGAGAAAGAAAATGTGCCAAAAAAGAGCTTTGAGCCTAAGTAGAGTGTTGAGATTGAACAAGAAAAGAGAGCACCCCAAGAAGAAGGCATGCCTAAAGAGAATATAACTTCTATCAAGCCAAAAAAAGGGAAGGCTATGTAGATAGAAGGTTAGGATGAAGAAGGAAAGGATGACAAAGAGACTCCTGCAATGAGGAAGATGAGCCTTAGAAGGAAAAAGAAAAGGAAGGTGGTCATGAATCACCCATTGGTCAAGCTGAGATTCCTGACTGGCTAGAGCGACAATTGAGAAAGAAAGCTCCTATGGTTTCCGACCCAAAAATGAGGTTTGATGTGATATAGCTAAGGTGAAAACAAAAACCAAGAAAGAAAAGAAGTCCAAGACCGACTCTCATATCATAGTGGATGCTTATGGGTCCTGTACAATACAAATTGCCACCCCTATGATAGACAAAGGTACATGCACCATGCAAAATCAAGGCTACAACATATCCACCATTAACTTGGACCTGAAAACTTGAGAGTAGAAGATAGACAAATTTTAGGGGTCGGTAGCCACTATTATGCAACAAATGAATAAGTATTAGTCCACGAAGGAAGAACTAAAATCATGGGTAGTGGATCTCACTACTTATATTCAGCAATGGATTTCTACAGAAGATGATACTCCTATGGAATCTTCAATGTTTCCCTCCTTACTATCAAAGGAGGATATTAGCAAAATGGAGAAAAGGAAGAACTAGACCAATTCCATGACTGTTTGGTTTAACAAAGTGGTATCCAGTGGTGATAGAGGGATCAACCATGTGTTCATGATGTACAATAGGTATCAAAACTTAGGGAAGGACATAGAAAGTATGATTAATACCTATAAGTAGTTCTTAGAAACATACATGATCACTTATCCTAAGTTGGAGTGTATCCTCAAGCTTCCTCAAAATGCCTGGGAACAGGAGATGGAAATATCAAAAGAAGATCACTGGTTCGTAGAGACATGGTTGATGGACCTAGATTACATGAAAGAGATTTTAGAAAAGTTCTTACAAAACCTTGAGGTGGATCATGAATGGGTTTTCGAGCACCAGACTAATAGCATAGAGTATTGAAGTTGACTAATTTTGAGGTGTCAGCCCTTGAGCTAGATTCAGAAAGATTCAAGCCTTTGTTCCACTAGAAAATGGAGCAAGGAGCTGGTGACACCCTATTAGCATACTTTATTGATTTTTCTACAAGATCTTTCATCTAGATAGAGCAAATGATTGGGGCTACCTCAAATTTAACAGAGAATTAGAAAGAAATGATTGAGAGAATCAAGAGGATGTCCTTCTAGATCCTCAAATCCAAGCTCTCCAAGGAAAAGAAGCTCATAGCTATGTTTGGTAAATTCATGGAGTATGCAAATGCTCAGAAAGTGATTGAAAAGCCTATCATAGATGATGAATACCTATCAAAATAGCTAATAGGGTTGGCAGCCACTATAGGGCAAAACAACTATAGTGCCAAGGCCACTAGGAGACAAAATAGGGAAAAGACAAGAATGTATTTTATATTGCTATATTTTGGGGGTGGGTGAAACCCTAATGCAAAATTAATCTGAGCCACATAATGTAAATCAATCTTTCCCATTCATTTTTCTTTTGGAAAACTATAAATAGGGGTCTCCTCTCATATTCAAAGAGAGAGTTGAGTTGTGTAAAGGCATGTTGTATAAAATTAATAATAATATCATAGTTTGATGGATTCTTTTGTTTTCTTCTCATGTGTGCATGATTCATTCACCCAATCTTGGATTTTAGCTTTGTTGTTCTAGTTTTAAGTTGTTTTAGTTATTAACATATGTTGCAATTTAATAGTGAAGAATGCTATAGTTTTGATATCTTCCTCGCTCATACTTTTTGTTGTTTATTGATGATGAGCAACAATGTAAAGTTAGTCTGAGCATTGTTCATATTGTTGCACTTAAGTTCATCTATTATTCATGCTTTAATGGTTAATGGATGGTTGAAAATATGCAGACCTTAGAAGATTGCACTTGTTTCATGAGATTGTAGGCTGCCCTTGGTTAAGTGGAACTTAGTTTTGGAAGGTTGTCCACTATAGCATCCTCCATTGTTATTGTTCAACATTAGTTGTAATTTTTGGAAACTCCTTATCCATTTTACCTTTTGATATATTTCTTTAAAATTGAAGTGACAAAAAAGTTATAGCATCATTGTAAAGCCCAATATGATGGAAAAGATGGAGTTTTAGTTTGTTGTTTTGAACTTGCGGCAGTTGTCCTTCATTTCCAAAATTTATAAAACTCCATTTGCATTCCCAATTCCCTCCAAACATAGTGACCATAAATTCCCTTTGTGATTACTAGAAAATCACATCAACCAACTAAATTATTCCAAGCTTAGTCATGACCTGACACCTGAGAGACCTTGGGGTGATTTCTAAAACTTAGTTACAAAAATTAACTTTTAAGAGAGATAGCATACTTGTATGCTATTTTTGGTGAGACAATGCAAAAAAACCCATCAAAAAATACTAATAGTCGACTTGGCATAAAACACTACATGGATAAAATGTTTAAAACTTATATGGTTCTAATGAAGAAGGTATGACTATTTTATGTTCAACTAATTAGGTTGACCTAATTGATGAATAAGATATACTTGTATATATATGATGAAAGATAGAAGAAAGAAGGAGAAGAAAGTGGTAAAAAAGAGAAGAGATGATATACAAGAGAAGAGAGTGAGAAGGAGAAGTGAATATGAACAGAGGAGAATATCAGAGCCTAAATGATTTATCACTAGTGATCAGTATAGACTTGTTGAGTGACTGCTATGTGAGGTGGTACTTTATATTCTAAGATTCAGTGGAACTAAACCTTAAACATTGAAGGTGTATTCCATCAGTTCATTCTTTTGGCAGTGAGCCACTATCAATGTTTCTTGGCAGTGAGCCATCTTTTGTACTCAGGTTGTGACCCTTTTAAGGATAGTGAGTCCTAGTAGTGAGCCATGTAATATTTTGTATCTAGATATAATATATTGTGAGTTAACCCTCACCATTTTTTTGCCCATTCTAGGTTTTCTAGATAAAAATTTTGGTGTTCATGTGTATGATTGCATTGACTTGTTTCTATGTTCTCTCTTGCTGATTCAATTAGAATTGTGATAATGTTTAATTGGATTTTACTACGGGTTTATGTAATACTGATTCACCCCCCCTCATAGTATTCCAAATGTTCAACAATTGGTATTAGGACTTAGTTCCTTGGAAGAAGCCTAACAGTTTAACAAAGGTCCCAGAATTTGAATATGAGAATTTTTTTCCTTCAAAAGTCGTCTTTGTTGAATTTTTAGAAGAAATGAAAGTTATGAAGGACAAGTTGATAAAATAAAATGAGTACATTGAAAAGCTACAAAGTAAAAGTATGGAAGCATGTGATATGTTGACTAAAGGAGAAGAAGTCAGCAATAGCCTACTAGAACAATTCGATGAGAAGAAAAAAAATGAAGAATGTCAAGAAATTTAAATTCAAAAGAAGATGGATGAATGTGCAAAGCTTGAATTAGAAGTAGAATTATTGAGATATAATCTGGAAAGGAAAAGAAGCTTTGAAGACAAATTTAAGATAAGTTCGGCAATGCTTGATGAGTTGATTACCTCTCAAAGGGTAGAAATGGATAAGAGTGGTTTGGGCTCTGAGGAAGATAGAGTTCTAAAGTGAAGCAATTCACTGGTAAGAAGATACAATACAAAAATAGAAAAATTAGTGACCAAAGAAGTAATTCCGAAAAAAATCCTATCAAACAACATGATGCTAAGAGGTATTTATTCTTCAATGGTGTTTGTTATTCCTACAAGAAATTTATTCATGAGGAAAAGGATTGTAAAATTAATGTGAATGATTCTCTATCTTTCCTTGGAAAATGTTCTAAGATCAAGAAGAATGGATATAAAGATAGTTTGTTGGATAAAAAAGAAAATTGGAAAGAATAATGTTGTTTGTTGTAAGTACAGAAAACTGGAACACCTTGGTAGTAACAACGGAAGAAAGAAAAACATCTATTTGGTGAAGAAGAATGATCAAACCTTTGATCCAAAAGAAGCAAGAAAGGAAATGGAAAGGATTTGGAGAAAGGAATCATCAGTCTTATTTGTGCCAACCTCTAGTACAAATACTCCTGTCAATTTCTAAATAAAAGCAATGGCTAAGGGGGAGCAATCATCAAAAAATCTAATAAACCCCCTCATCAGTACTTGTGTCATATCATGACATAAGTATACTTATTGCAATAACAAGATCAAGGCATTTTCTCAGTAACATGTGTGAAGAATGAAGTCTATAGAATTTGAAAGAATGGAGGCGTACACAATTTTTGAGGCAATCTACCTGCAAGATGAAACATTTATTGCAAAATCATTCGGAACGAAAGGAGTAAGTTTAGATAATTTTAAAAGCCTATGTATTTTCAAAGAAGCATGAAAAAGAAGTTTCAAAGGGAATTTAGAGTTTCAGAATTCGAAGAAAATAACAAATGGATTCAAAGTGAGCTTCAGAAGTAGGATATCTATACATTTCTTGGTTGGCATTTTTAGAGGTATTCTTGTTTGTACAATCTTTCACTTTTATTGCTATGGATAATTCAAAGATTGTGAATTGTGTGGATAAAGATAGGTTGAAGAGATATATGAGGAATGTGTCAAAATATTTTGTTGGTCCATTCTCTTGCATCCCTCCAAGAGTGTTTCCTACATAAGATATCTATGCATTGTTTTACAATATGATTGAAGAAATGTCATTAGTTTAGTTGAGTGTGCTTTGGGAAAATGAATTGAAAGAGAGTAATGATACCTACAAAGTATTAGTTGAGAAAAAATTGGATGTTTGAAAAAAATTTCCCCTATTTGAACTTGAGAAGAAGTATATTCAAATAGTGTTGAGTAGAATTCATGATGAATATTTGTGGATTGATGAGGCACATTTGGTCACCAAAGAAGTCATTAGATATGTAACTAGTTTATGTTCCTCTAGACCAGTATCTAAACTAAAGGCTATGAATGAGAAAGAAATGATTAAGGTAACTAGTGCAAGTTCTAAAGGAAAAGAGATTGGTTTGAGATCAATTGTTGATCTGGTAATAAGGTATGCTACTATGGTCATCGGTCATAAAGTTTGTATCCCTAATAATGACTCTACAGTTTCTACTATTGTGGTGCATATTGTTGTTGATATGGTAATAACAGGTATGGAATATGACTTGTGTGAACTACTTCGCATACATCTTTTGAAGAATTTAAAGGAGATCAAGAAGAGGAAAAAGAATACATTTTGGTATGGAAATTTGGTTGTTTTTCTACTCTTTTACTTTTTGAGAGAGTTACTGGTAATAGGAAGGTTAGAATGGTCAAATTCAGAGCCTATTGTCTATCAAATCAAGAATTTCAGGATAAATCTTCATAGTTTGGATACACAAGAGTCTTCCCTTGCTGCATTCTTTGGAACATTTCAGATGGGGATGAACAAAAGGTCTAGGATACTAGTAAGTGTTGTGGAAAGATACTCTAGAAGCATAAATTTTCTTGTGTCTATAGACTTCTATCACATGGAAGTAGTTTAATCAAGGTTAGTTTGGATATCTGAATTTGATTTTGAAGTGTCAGAGGTTGAGATTGATAAATATGCTAAAATTCTCTTGGAAAGCCCTAAGCATCTCAATGAAGAAAGTACCTCTAGTAGTGTGACCATAATAGGGAAGAAAAGGAAGAGTGTAGTGAATCAAGAAGGTGCAAAAGAAAGTATGATTGAACATGAACATGAAAGAATAAATATTCAGAGAGCTTTGGAAGATTTGTAGAAGGTTATTCCCGATGCTAATTTTGATTCATCTATTTTTGTTGTGGAGAATCTCCATGGAATGATTAATTCTTTGAAGGTCTACATCTCCAGACTTAAAAATTCTACTTGAATTAGGTCTGATGAAGAAAATTTGGAAGATATCAAAGGAAAATGTGGGAATGCACACGATCGAGTAATGAAGGAATTGGAGAGTGTACAAGGTTGTGAAAAAGAGGCACATGAACTACTTTCTTTTTTTCTAGATTGGTTTGGTAGTAAAATAGATATCATAAATGAGATAAGGATGACTGAGTAGTAGAAGATAAAGATAATCATAGGTGGTCCTAGATTGTGCAGCTTCAAGATAAATTCTTCTCTCTGCAAGATTGAAGGATAGGTGTTATTAAGAAGTTTGTGGCACTCAAAGACATGACTAAAATCAGACAACTTTTGTTTCTAGTGCTCTTAGTTGTATTGGTGAATTATCAGAGATCAATATTAGTCCCAATACTTTAATAGATGGTATAGAGTCCCTAAATAAACTTGAGCTATTTTACAAGACTAATGTTGGTGCAAAAGGTTCATGGGAAGAAGGTAAAGCGTCATGGAAGGATATCTTGTAGAGTCTCAAAGATTCTTTTTTAGTTTAATTTGAAGATGTGTTCATATCATTTTTGTTACTTTTTGACAAATATTTACATTTATACCAGACCCCTTCCTTTCTCATTGATGTCAAAGGGGGAGAGATAAAGAGATAAAGAGTCAGGATTTTTTTTTTTGTGAAGAAAAATTTTGATAGGGGGAGTAGTCAGAGCATTCAGTTGTGGTATACTAGAAATTTTTTTGTCATGCATGTTGCCATCAATGCCAAAGGGGGAGATTATTGGAAGCTTTGCAACATGAGATTGAAGTATAAATGGTTGTGTTGGTTGTTCCTATGTTTTCATTGATGTCAACATGGTAATAACTATATGGGAAATTTGCTTGGTTTATTGAAAGTTTTTCTCTGCCGGTAATACTCCTTTGTGATGGATCGGTGTGTTGGTATTTGAGTCTGAAACTCACCACAAGATCCGATATGACTCTAATCTCTTAACCATAATTTCTTGACTCATTCAGATAACTATATCTTGTATCTTGAGACATCTTTGCTATGAATAGAAAGTTATCTCTGACAGAATTTAACTTTGTATCCTACTATTATTCTTTGTGTGGTATACTATGTCAGAGACTCCACATTCTACTAAAGTGAACATTCTTATGTTGCAGTTTTGTTGGTGGTCTCTTTACTGGTAGTATGATGGGAAATTAATTTGTTATCAAATCTGAAAGGTGTTTTCTTTGAGGATTATTTGTTGGTTTGGAGAATTGTATTATAGTCTTGGTCAACTCATCGAATGCTATATATTATGAAGACTAATAGCTAACTTGGCATAATGCACTAGCATGATTAAATGTTTAAAACTTATATGGTGCTGACGAAGAAGGTTTTAACTATTTTGTTTTCATCTAATTAGGTTGACCTAATTGATGAATAAGATATATGTGTATATATATAAGATGAAAGATAGAAGAAAGAAGAGATGATATACAAGAGAAGAGAGCAAGAAGGAGAAGTGAATGTGAATAGAGGAGAAGATCAAAGCCTAAATGCTTTATTAGTAGTGATCAGTACAGACTTGTTGAATGACTCTTGTGTGAGGTAGTATTTTATATTATGAGCTTTAGTGGAACTAAACTCTACACATTGAATGTTTATTCTATCAGTTCATTCTTTTGGAAGTGAGCCACTATCATTGTATCTTGGCAGTGAGCCAACTTTTGTACTTAGGTTGTGAGCCTTTTAAGGATAGTGAGTCTTGGTAGTGAGCCCCATAATATTTTATATCCAGATATAATATATTGTGAGTTATCCCTCATCGTGGTTTCTCCCATTCTTGGTTTTCCACATAAAAATATTGGTTTTCATGTGTATGATTGCATTGACTTGTTTCTATGTTTTCTCTTGCCAGTTGAATCAAATTTGTGATAATGTTTAAGTGGATTTTATTATGGTTTTATGGAATAATAAGTCACCACCCCTCTCAGTATCCTAGATGTTCAACAACTACATCATTTGTTAGCACATTTGGATGCATAGGAACTTGTTAAAAAGAACATTGAAATATGTTATGATAATTAGGTGATTCTTGAATAAGGTCTCATAAGGATATCTTAGCGGGAGTATTTTTAATTTTTTCAACAAGATCATATTCCTTTCCACTATGTAAAGCGAAATGGGGAACACTAGGCACGATACATTGAGGCAATGGTAATGAAGTAGGAATGCTTTGTGGTTTCCTATTATTCCTTGTATTATATGTGTGAGCATGGTATTATAAATTGGTTGCTACGAAATACTATTACTATCAAGGTGCATTGTAAAATTCCAAATATCTCCTAGGGATAATGGTTACCTTTTAGGTCGTCTTATGATAAGCACATGTATTTTTGAACTTGAGGTGGATATGAGGGTTGGTAGATGCTAAGAAGTGGTTTAGGAGATGACTTAGGAGGTCAAATAATTGGACAACTTGTAGGAGGACTCAAGGGATATCTAATGTTCTCAAAAGATTTAACCTTATTTTGATGATCTTTTAGCAAAGGAGAATCTAATGTCACCTCATCATCTTCAGCTAGTGAAGCCACATTCCTATTGTTTGAAAGATATGTATCAATTCAATAATTTTCTTATACCATGATATCTTCTCTAGTAGAAGAGCTTTTAGAAAAGGAGAGAAAAATATTTTCATCACATTCCATGGTTATATTTTGTAAGATAACTTCATCACAAGTAGGGGAGGCATCAAGAGAAGAATATCTATGATTTTATTTCTTACCAATGATTGGGTCATTTTGGTAAATTGTATCTCCCCAAGTGGAAGAAGTATTAGGAGAGGGAGAAACAAGATTCTCATGAATCTCAATGAGTTTATCTTATAACACCAATATATCTTCTTCATAAATAGGAGATATATTAGGAGAAGAAAAAATGTGATAATCATGGTTATTTATTATTACATCCCCTCTTCCTATAATGTCTTCCCAAGAAGGAGAGGTAGGGGAAGAGAAACAAAAAGGATTGTCATGGCTCTCAATAATTGGATCTCCTAACATCAAAATATCCTCTTCACAATTAGGAGTGGTTTTTTTAGAAGAAAAAATGTGATTGTCATGATTGTCCATGATTGAATCCTCTTTCACTAAAGCATTCTCACAAGTAGGATAGGTGTTGGAAGATGAATGGAGACTAGGTAAAGTGATTAATAAATTTGTCAATAATCCAGTCTTCTTGTGTCATAATATCTTTCCAAGTGGTAGAAGGAGAGAGAAAAACAAGACTTTCATGATTCTTAAAGATTTATATTCTTTCACCAAGATACCTTCATCACCAATAGGAGAGGTATCAAGAGAAGAAAAAATATGTTTTTCATGATTATCCATGCTTGTATCCTCTTGTATCATATCATCCTCACAAATGGGAGAGATACTAGGGTTTGAGTGAAGGATAGGCAAGGTGATATTAAGAAATTTATCAATGGTTTGGTTCTCTTGCACTAAGATATTCTCATAACTAGGAAAGATGGTGGGAGGATGGCTAACATGTTTCTTAATGACCTCATTTCTTTTCTCTAAATTGTACTCATAAGAGGGGATGCACTTATACAATCCATTCTTAACCATGTCAAAACCACATCTTTGAAAAGGAAACATGCTAACATGAAAAGTAATCTATCCAACTTATGCAATGTTTTAGAGTGTAACACTTGTCCTATAGGTTTGATGATTTTTTAATATTGAAATGCAATAAAAAATTTATGAGTTTGCAACAAATGAGACAAAATAACAATTTTTTTTGCACATATACTAACTATTATTTAGAATTAAAAAATATTGTTTAAACAGCAAAAACAAGAAGCAAAAATAAAGATTTAAATGTACTCAAAAAGTGGTCAGAATGTCTCTATAGGGACTCATTCCCCCATGGGTGAATGGGTCCTTGCTCAAGGTTTTAATAATTTCAAATTTCAAATTCTAGGCTTTTGTATGTGATTGAACTGTTTCTAGTTATAGATTGTAACTTTGTGATAAAATTTTCTAGAATTTGAAGACCTAATGCAAGTACAATTAATGACAAATGATGAACTATATGACACTTTTTGAAATGTAATTTTGACTCAATTTTTAATATGAATGATTGAACATACACTAATATGCAAGTACTATGTGTTACCCGTAGGCATACTATGTATCATGTACTTTAAATTTTGTCTTCAATGGTCTTTAATTTCTTAGTTTTTTCCCAAGTCTATGTTTTTACTTTCATTTTATCCTTTGTCATGGGATCTTCTAAGCTTCTAATCCCTTGTTGTGCATTCTTTAAGTTTTGAAACCTAAGTTGTTGGCACCTAGTGTCTTTAAGTCTTGTAGTCAGGTTCACATTTTTCCTAACCTCCCGATGGGCCGACTTGTTCTCCTTCCATAGAGTCTAGTGTGTTGGTCTATTGTGTAGTCAGAGAGTCGGAGGTTTTCATAACTTTGTAACTCCTGAATTTGGGTTATAAAGTTTCATTTTTTCATGAAAAGGAAATATTTTGTCCATCTCGCATGTTTTGAGGCACCGTCTATGCATTTAATGAGGCGTATGGTGCAACCCAGAGATGTCTTATCAAGGATTTTTGCAAAGCATGCAAATCTTAGACTTTTCTTTACCAAGGATTAAAATAGAGCACCATATTAATTTAGCACCAAACACACCACTTGTCATTTTACATGACTTAAGATGGTGGGGATTTTATTTGGTTGAGTCTTCAGTTGCATGTCCACCTTCTACAATTATCTCTTCAGGCATATGAGTGTTCCTCTATGTACTATGAGCTCATGGAGTCTAGAATTAAAAATCATTGGCTCAGCATAACGGACATGAAGCTAGGATCCTTTAAGCTAGAGGAATTTTGGGCATGTTTGGAAAGTAACAGAAGATCTACTATCGATGCAAAATTGTTAGAAAGCAGATTAGCTCACGCCAGGGGTTTTCTAGAGGTCATGCTGAGTGTGGACCTAATAGGCACATGCGTGAGAATATATATTCAAAAAATGTGGGAAATAAAACCCGTGGACATGACTGTCATTGCTAAAATTTATCCCAAAGTAGTTTCCCACGTGCTAAAGATTCCTGAGAAAGCACCCGTAAAGGACATGTCTATTGCGATAGCTGGTGAGTTTTTCAACGCTAATGAGGACTGGTGCAAGAATTCTATATCCAAGGGGTGGTTGAAGTCAAAGAATAGAGGTAAGTCACCATTACCTTCCAACCTTAAGAGAATGCATTTCAAAGTGGAAATTGCAAATGCCATTGCTTTGTTACACCGCATTGTTGGAAACGCCAAATTTAGCCTTTTGAAGATTGTATGTGTATGTTTATTTTGGTTATCTTTGATGAGAATGTGTTCATTGATGAATGAAACATTATTCATTTTCTAGAAAGTTGCTACCTTCCATTTGTGTTCTTCCTAAAGGTATGTACAGGATCATCATGGAAAAAACAGGCCCTTAAGTGGCAAAAAAATAAGAAAAATTAGAGTTAGGAAACTTGACGTAAAAATTTGAATAAGTTATCTATATTATTTCAAAAATATGTAAGAATAGAATATGTAGAAAATTGAATGTAGTTTCTAAACTACTAGGTTTGTTTAAAAAATAAAAAATCTATTTGGTGAAAATTTGAAATTTCAATACAGTAGTACTTAAATTTTAGGGAAAAACTAAGTAGGTGTCTGTCTGACCACACTAACCACAATAAAATGATAAGATTTTCTTATAAGATTTTATATATAAGAAGAGGAGTCATTTCCCAATGTGATGCATACTTTTTTGTAATTTTTTTCCATGTAAATAATTAATTATGATTTTTTTATTACTATTATCAATCAAATTGCACCTGAACGCTTGAATAGTTAAATTTAGCAATCTGTTGAAACATGGAATGATTCTTAGGCCCGTGGGTTGCCTAATTTTGAGAATCAATCTCCAGATAGGGCTGGTTCCCTGATGAACACCTCCTAAAAACTAACTTGGCTAGGAAAGAGATAGAAAGCTTGCTTGAATTGAAATCCTAAAGCTATGAGAGGTGATTACACCAAAATTTTGTGATTCTATTTGTTATCCTAAATCTATGAACTGCTGCAATAAAGTTCTATATTTCACAATTCAACTAAGATCATGAAATTCACCAATATTCCACATGAAGGTTTGAAATTTCAATGTTTGTAAGAGGAAAACCAGATTTTCATAGATACAAATGACTGAAATTTTTGTTAAACACAGCATGCAACTTGAATCATAACATGAAATCTTCTTGTTTTTTAAAGCATTAATGAGGAAAAACAAAGGATTTGAGATTAAATAACAATTTTTAAATCAAATCATTTATATGACAATAAAAATCAAAAAATATTGAGAAGGAAAAACTATCCTGAAAGCTCTATTACAATTCTTGAATGAAAAAGTGTTGAGTTACAATGCCTCACTGCTGTATGTGTAAGCAGGAAAAAAGAACTAGAATGAAAAAGATAAACTTTTTCAATATATACAATATGAATGCACTTCAAAAGTGCATGAATCATCAACTGAAAGTGATCTGAAAGTGAAAAATGATAATCCCAAAGTGAAATCTAAGCACAAGTAAAAAATCCCTAAAAAATGTGGTTCAAACTCATGCAAAAATGAGTGAACTCAATCTTGAACTTGTAGTCATAAAGCACGTAACTGATCTGCAACTTAAACTAAACTGGAAATCTCTGAATGTGAGCCAAAACATGCAAAAAACCCTCTTGGCTTTAATCAATTCGCCCATGATAACTAGAACTCCTGTAAAACTGGTAAGTAATTAAAAGAAAACCTCCATCATTTGCTCCACTTGCATGATTAGACCCTCGATTGACTTCCACTTATACTCTTGCATGGATCTTTTTGAAAAGATAATCTTTTAATTAAATATTAAAGATAATCATTTAATGATTATTTTAATATTTAATATTTGTTAACTCCATCTTTATTACATGTTAAATATTAAAGTAATAAAATCATTACCTTTAATATTTAATTGAAATTGCTATTTTTTCTAACTCCATGCAATAAGCATGGGTGAAGGTGAACTAAACATTTCAAAACCAAAAGACACTTTTTGAAGTCAGACTTCAAAACTTCATGGCCATTTAAATCATTAAGTTAATTGACTTAAAAAGTCAATACTATGGGGAATAATTTGAATGAAATGATTTAAATTGAAAACAACAGGCCAAAAATCCATAAAATGATTAGGGCATGTGAGCAAAAGTATTGAACCCTAATAACTTTCTCCTTATTCTTTATCTTGCATTTTGTTGACAACCTGCTGCCGCCATGCTGTTGGGGTTTGGACTGAATCTGGAACTTGAAACTTGAGTTCATACTGCTACCTCTCAAGATTTTTATAGAGATTTCTACAGAAAGATGTGAGATAATACATTCTCATAACACAAAGGTACCAAAATCTCCATATCCATTGTATTTTGAAGCACTTATGGTTGAAAAGTCATGGCATATCACCATTCTCTCTTATGTATTTCTCTTTGTTTTTTAAGCCGCCATGAATAAGTTTATTTTGAAGCTTTTGAAATCATTTATTTGAAATATTTGTTGATGGCTCTTTCATTTTGGCCGCTATGAGATTATTTTCTGATGTATTTTTTGGCGTCTCTTGTGCTTTCATTCTCTATAATGGCTACCATATGAGACTAGTATGTGGTTGAGACTTGACTCCCATGTATGAGTTGTTTTTTTTTTTATGCATTCGGAGGGTCTTTTGAAATGCTCCTTTCGTGACTATATTGGTTCATTTACCTTCAAATATGTATATATACAGTTTGTCGTATTTTCCTGGCTTATTTCAAAGAAAATGATGAAATCCTTAGATAGCTTTCTATTTTCTAGATTTTCAGAATCCGACGACTGACTGTAATAAATATTTTAAACTGCTTAGTACTTCTTTGTTTCTCTAAAGGGGAGACCCATATTTTGAACTCCAAATGCTCTTGTACATTACACTTGCTACATATACAAATATATACCTCTATCTTTTGTTCCTGTAGTAGTGTATCCTTGAAAACTTCATAAAAAACTTGTCACTACAAATATAGCATCACTGGTAAATTTGACTCATTGAGTTGTTCTTGGGCACTTTATAATGCATAGCAATTTCCTACATGTAAAATTTTGAACAAAAGGCTGAAGTTTCTACAGGTTGCTCTTTGAAAACCCCTTGAGAATGATTAAAATAAAAAATTGACATCAGCTGAAATCATTAAAATATGAGCATTTTCCTTGCTAGTTCATCAGCATACTCTAAACTCTATCCTTTGTGCATCACATGCTTATACAAATAAATAAGTAGCCTTACATTGGTGAATCACAATTACCTTGAAATAAAAGCATCTTTAATCATAGTTAGCATTGAGACTGCCATGGTTGCCTCTCCATCTTTTATTGCATAGTATAAATGTTTATTGGAAACCCTACACTTAATAAACCTGTAACATGATATAAATGGTATACACACTTTCAAAATCATTCTAGCTGAGATAAATTTGTATCTAGACAACACCTCACTATCCTGTGTAAACTCTCCTTTTGACCATGTGGGAAGCAATTATTAAAGCAATGAGCTTATGACCACAATTCCTTTCCCTCAAAGATTTTCCATGCTCATGAATTGCTTGGACTGCATCTTGATTAATCTCATACTTGTCCATTGACATCATCTGAAACACTTGATTATAAAGATTTTACATTTTTTGTGATCTTCATAGCCTTTATTATTTTTGACAATAAGAATCTTTGAAAGTGGTTGAAAGTGCTATCCTTAATACTGATGTGTATGAACTCCACCATGAGTATATTATCATTCTTAATTTATGATGTGAACATAATGGTATATTCTTTTGAAATAGACTGTAGACATTTCACTATTGTGGCTTTGAATGGCATTGTGACTCTGATTTTCCTTTTCATACTACTCCATACATTGTGGCTTCATCTTCCCTTACAAGGCTGTCCACTTCAAGCATATATTGCTAAATATTGTTGTTCATAGTTATTGCTCTTAACGATTGTTGCTCTAGGTAATTTCTGCTCATTCTCCATGACTGCACCATTATAAATCTATAATTGATGCTACTATAAATTATCTCTGTTAAATCTTCATGTTTAATGTCTTGATATTTCTCATCTGATATTTAAAATAAACATGCATGTAGAATGTTGTCTAAGCCATAATTGCTGCTCCATTGATATTTTGATGCCTCCTTGCATATACTCAAAGTTGGACTTTTGATTCAGCTGTAACCTTCATCATTCCCCATGACTAGAATGCATTTGTCACTTAACTCATAAGTTGAACTCATAAGCTGCCATTATATTATTCTTTCAAACACCAAGATTACTTTTAGCTTAAAATGGAGATGAAAAATAGCTCTGACATTGATGGTCCATACCTTGCAAAGGTTGTCTACTTCAAGAGTAGATTACTACATTTTGAAATTAATGTTGCTAAATACTTTGAAATCTCTTTGAAATAAGGTTGTTTGCATGATTATATCATTTAGTTTCAGTAGCATTGATGCTTTTAATGACTGTTATCAACATTCATGAACTTGCGTATGGAACTTGAGAATATATCCTCCTTGATATGCCGAGCTCAACCCTTGTGGGAGCCCTTTTTGCTCCACATATCTGATAAAATGATCTCAAACATGATGAAACTATTCCTGTACATTGAAACAAACATGTTAGTAAAATAAAAGAAGCTGAAAGCTTCCATTGAGTCATGTTTTTCTTGATTGTCAGCCTTTCATCTGATGAATGCTTGTTTTGATGCAAATTACATTTTTGTCAGTAGCATAGGTGTAAGGCAGAATGTAATTCATCATTGCTTAGAGTATAACTCTAATTCCACTCCTTTACAAATTTTGCAGGTTCATGGAGCCAGGAAATGAGGCTCTAGCTACTTGGAGACGTGACGGGTGAAGATACCAACAAAAGTGATTCATCATTACAGGCAATGATGAATTGCTCCTCCTCTTTATGCTTATGTTATTTTCAGCAATGTAATTTGTCCTTTGGATTTTATATTCATCTTTTGATTGTCATAATCAAACTCAGTTACTCTCACGACTTTTGCAATATTCAACATTTTTACAAAATGAATAAAAGGAATTACTATGCAAATTTTCAATTTTCTGTTTCAAATACTTGCACAATAAAACTATGATTCAGATGTAACTTGATCTCTATGATGATCAATGAATTCTTTAATCAGCAAAACACAAAAATTTGTGTACCTATAATTCATGAATTTGATTTAGCTCTACCTGTTTGAGCTGGTAGTGAAAAATAGGTAACAATTACAACTTTTAAAACATATAAAAAGCTAGTATGTTTGACCAACTTAACTTGGTCAAAACTTCATGAAATTCAATTTTTCTTTTTTTAGTCCTATACTATGTGAAGCATAGAATGTGACACATGTTTTGGATTCAAAAAATGTGATACCATTTGAAAGCTATAGATGTTTTTCAATCAGTCTATCAATCAGGACTTTAGTCATAATTTGAATAGAAAATGAATAATAGTTACTTATTAAATTCAAAATAAAGCATAATTTATATTGGTGGAAAGATGAGAATCTCTTTTAAAACCCCCTTTTGTTTTATCAATTTTGGGTAAAAAAAAAGTCGTTAGCCACATACCCATCATATTGCATCTTTTTGGCCCATCATGATCCTACACATACCCCTAAATATACATTATAGCTAGTCAAAGATCCTTTTGGTTGGGACTAAAGCTACAGGTACCTCTATCTTCTGGCATGCCTATGTATAAGTGTTATCCGAAATTTACCAAGCAAGTTGGAATGGGATATTTGTTCCTTGTCAATGATGCATTCTTGATGGAAGTCATGAGGAAATTGGATGGAAACCCTAAAATGTGTTTTTTTCTTGAGTCAATGTCTCTTGTATCAAATTTTGGAAGTTTCTATATTCAATTTGATAGGGTTCCCTACTTGAGGATAGGAGGTTTTGAGAAAGCCCCATTAAAATTGCCTAGATATCCTAAAGATTTTTTTGTGTTCCTGGAGGTCTGTAGAAAAATAGTCATGGTGAATGTAAAGTACACGAATATGGGGAAACGAGTTATGATTTTTCATTGAAAACCTTTTCCTTCAAGTGTAAAAATAATCAAATGGCCAAATGTGCTGAAGGAATTCTTTGAGAGTATAACCTCCAGTATTTATTCATGAGGGATAATTTAGATGGGGAGAGTTCATATCAACACCAACCTTCTATTGAGGACTTTTGGGAAGATTATGTTAATGAGAATGAAGTCTTGAAAATGGATTATATGAGGCTAACCCTCAAGCAAATACAAATTTTTGGTCCTTCTTTCCAGATTCCTAAAAGTGCAACTGAAGATTCAATGGTCATTGACTCCAAATATGAAAAGTTGTTTGATAAATCTCATCCCAAGGTTGACTAGAGTAAAAATGAAGTTTTGAATATGAATATATGAGCTACTCTAGTGTTGAAAAGAACTCAGGACTGGTTGGAAGAAAATGGTGACCGGCTGTAGGTTCTACTCAAGAACCAAAATCATCTCAGAGAAATGAATAGGGGTCCACTCAGATAGTTGCAGTAGGTACATCATTAGAAAGATTGGATACCAGGTCTTCTAGTGCAAATTCACATTTCGGGAGTGATGGTGAAAAGCCTAAAGAGACAACTAAATTGAAGTCAATGTGCGAAGAGGACAACATATCTACCCCTACTCCTAAAAAGAAGACCAATCAAACAAAACCTATGCCTGAAGATTCTGATACCATTTTTAAGCACATTGTTGAAGACTACCTTTCCTCCATTGTCTAAAGTACCCTCTTCCCCAATGGAAAATAAACCCATCACTCCTGGTGAGTCTAAATAAATTGCTCAAGGAAATAAAGATGTTTTGGTAGAAGCCTCCCCAATATGGCTGAAAAAGGTAGTAGAGAAAAAGAGAAAATATACTCCTACATCATAAGTTGGAGTAGATGTGGTTGTGAAGTTACTACTGACTTCCTTAAGGCCAAAGTAAGCTCATAAAATTTTGAGAATGCTAATTGACTCTACTTCTGGTAATCAAGTATTAGAAATTCTAGAACCTATAAAGGATCTAAATGAGGATGAGATAATAGTGTCTAACTATAAAATCACACATGTTGATATGGGGCCCCAAACACTCAAAGGTGATGTGTATCACATTGATTATTTGGTCAATTCCTTGATTAAGCAGGTAAAGGAAGAAAGAAAGGAAAGGATGAAATTGCAATCTCAAGTTCTTGATTTTAAAAACTCTATTTCTTCGATAGTTCCCCCTTCTATATCCAATGGAGCCTTGAGCTCTCAAGTAGAAGTTATTGATGTGTCTACAGTGCAATTAATCATAAAGAATATGAGTTATTCCAAAAACGTCAGCGAATGGATTGATGAAATGTACTAGGAGACTATCCTCTTTATTAGTAAGTCTGTGCTTTTCTACACTCAAGTTGTTGATAAGAGGAAGGGATTGATGGTAGAGATAGGTAGGTTAGGAAAGATCATACCAACCTCTATGTGCTCTCACAAGAAATAAAAGAGTTGATTTCCATGGATTGAATGAAATTAATCAATGAAAAAATTGTGAATGATAAAAAGGAATTAGATCCTTCTTGGTCTGACTCATTGGAGTGGAAATTAAGCATTTACGATAGCCTGGTAAAGGATATTTCTGTAGTACTCAAAAGGTATCTAGACATGTTGGTGGAGATTAAAGTAAATTTTCAAGACCTAAAGATAGAGATAACTAATGATTTTGATGAGAAGATTCTAGATTCGAATGAAATTTGTCTAAAATTCAAAGAAGTATTCAACAAGAAGATGATAGATCCCACCACAATGACCAAATAATCTTTCTTAAGGCTCAGTAGATTGCAATTCTACCTGAATTCCTTTAAAACTAAAGCAAGTAAGAGGTATTACACTCTGAACATGTCTAAGGTTTCTCTAACCAAAGTGAGAACTAGACTGCAGAGCATCGTAACACCAAGGAGCAAAGAAATATTTGCAATTATTACTAGGTACATAGATTACAAATCCAGGATGAAGGAACAAGAAAAGTTGTTGCAACAAGAAGTAGTCAAGGATCTGGAAGATGAAGAGGTTGAGGCTGAAGGAAATGATGCATAGTTACTTTTAGTATTTCATGATACTTTCTTTTAATTTGGCTCTTTTAAGTTAAAGACTATTTTAATTATTTGGTGTAGCTACTTTCAAGAAACTGTTACCAAAAACAATTACATTATGCTTTAAATATGGGTTTGGATGATGTGATTCAGATCTTTTGGGAAAATTTTGATTTACTCATTAGAGAAAAACTTTGTTATTTTTGATTTACTACTTTCTGCTATTCTGAAATAGAAGACATTGGTGGAATTTATGCATTTGTTATCTTTGAGTTATGGTGTAAGAATCTGTTTTGGTTATGTTGAATGTTCTACCTATGTGTGATCTATTATTGGAATGATAAATATTTTGGTCTTTTGCATCACTATAGTATCATTCATCTATGAATAAGGATTTTGTGGTGATTTTTATTTAGCTTTAGCTATGGTGGATTTTTAGTTTTATTATATTTTCTAGTTAAAAGCAACATTAGTTAAAAATTATTTGTTGAATATCAAATGAAGGTAGCTGCCACCTTTTAAAATAAGTAGATAATCGGTCTAAAAATTATATTATTACTCATTCAACTATGGTTACATTTGTCACCTTAGTGGGTGTGAGAATATAGAGTTAGGTGATAAATCTGTCAACCAATAGATTTTTGGTGATTCTACTGGGGATAACTTAGAAAAATAATTTTTTGTACGATGAGTTTCTCTATGGTTAATGGTAATGGTCCTTCAAAGGCATAATGCTCCTGTTCTTCAGCCTAACATAAATTGGTTGGTTGGTGATCAAGAAGATATAGTTACTAGTCTAAGGTTGCTTGCTTGGCAACAAAGAAGAACCGACTATAAATATCACAGAGTTAATGAAGTATTGGAAGAAGAGGAGGAACTTGGAGATATTATTAGAGAAAATGCAATGCATTTTGAGAATGCTTAGGAGATTTCGTTCGTAGAAAATATCCCACCTCTGGCTAGAATAGTAAGAGCTCCTCCCGCACAAGCTTGTGGAAATCAGGTAAATAATAGGTGAAATCTGCCATGAAACGGTCAATAAAAAAAAGTTGGCAACTCCATTGGCCTATCAGTTTCTTATCAAAACCTAGCTTCTAAGAGGTATACTAGGGGTGATAGGAAAAAAGGGATTTTGGATAAATATTTTGAGTTCTTAGAAATCGTTAATTTTTCATATTTCCCATTGACCCAAAAAGTTAAGTCTATCCACTGACCATCTTCTCCTCCTCCTCCTAAACCTAATGTATCTGGGGATTCAAAGATATCTTGTCAAGGTCTTCTTTTGTGTGGCACTACCCTTCCTACACAAGTATATTTTCCTTTAGTAATGACACAGCCCCAACCGGTCCCATGGGGAGCCATCATAGGTCCTCTAACCTTTGGAGCCGGTGCACAACTCCATGACTTACCCAAAGGTTCGAGAAAGATTATACCCAAATTTAGTGGAGATGGGAAAGTTTCTCCTGATAAGCATATGAAGACTTTATTTTCCGCCTATTCAATTCTTGCAATACAACATGAAGATGTTGCTATGAGGCTCTTTGCAAAATCTTTGACAGACGCTACTATTGACTAGTTTTATTCTCTTCCCAATGGATCTATTAACAATTGGGCTACCCTAAGAACAAGGTTTGAGAACATATTTAAGTCTGTAGAATATGATCAAGTCCTAGTTGCTCAATTAGGTTCAATGAAAAAGGAGGTTCATGAGTCAATGAGGGATTTTCTGGAATAATTTTAATAAGTTATATAACAAAATTACTGTGAATATGAGGCCTAGTCCTGAATTGTTGAAATCAATGTTCATTAACACTCTTCCACTGAATGTGATTTTCATTATTAAAAGGGAAGGTGTGGCTGATGTAGCCTTTGCACAAGATAGAGTTGTATCCATAGAAGATGATTTGATTGTCTCTAGAAAATGGAAGAAAGAACTATAAACCGGTAGACCTTAACCAGTAAATTCTATTGACCTAGTCATTCAGAAATTGGCCAACGACATAGTCACTCTTAAGATACAAATGCCAAAGGGTCCCTCATAAATTCCCTATCAAGATGTTCCAAGGAATTATCAAGGGCTCCCAACAAAGCAATTTCATTGGCTGCTCCAAATCAAAGGCTGGCAATTGAGGGTCCTTCTTCTAGTAAGGGGAATCATTGTAATTTTCATCTAACTTTGGATCATGATGGAGCAACTTGTTCAAAGATGATTAAACTCATGCAAATTATTTCAACAAATGAACACACTATAGAACCATATGTAGAAGAGCCTAGCTCATCCAATGATGTTGGCATGAACTTCTTTGAGTTTGTATCAGAGGAAAAAGTTGGAGAGGATGTATATATTAGAGTTGACGACCCTAATTGTGGTGTTTTCACTAGAGAACAACATGCCAAAGATGATTAGGGTGGCTCATCCTCAGCCTTGAAGTACATTTTAACAAGCCAAAAAAAGAAAAAATAAACTGCTCCCAACAGTGTACAAGTTGAGGTACCATCTTCTTCATCTTCGGTTACCCTTCCTTCTAGTTCATTTGATATAGTTAAGTCCTACAAGAATACCAAAATCCAAATTTCACAAGTTGAATACTTGAGACTCAATCCCTCAAAACTAGATAGGCTGGTGAAATATGTTAAGCAAGAGCCTTCACCATCCCAATGTAATGCTCAAATTTCTGATGATAATGAATCCAACCTTGGGAACCAAATTTTCTCTAATATTGTAGATAAACCTTCAAGCTCACAAAACCCATTCATGAAACCAGAACCTTTCTATATATCATTATACATTATGGTTTTTAGACTGAGTAATTGTATCATTGACTATGGAGCTTCTGAAAATGTGATGCATGCCTAGATAGCTAAAGCTTTAGGTTTATCTTATACCTCTTCCCAAGGAAAATGTTATTCCATGGATGGATCTCCAATTCATATTATAGGCCAAATCAAAGATGCTCAAGTAGCCCTAGCCACTTTTCCCAAGAAAAGGTTGAAACTAACTATATTGGTTACTGACATTCCTACAAGTTATGGCATGCTTTTGAGTAGGATTTTTTATAAAGATCTGGGTGGAGAAATCTAGATGGATTGGTCTCATGCCTTAATACCTTTGGATGGAAACAAAATACACTTGAATCCTAAGCCCAAGGCCAAGTTCACTATCTTAAAGTCTAGTGATATGAGAGTAGATATTTTGTTTGTTGAAACGGGACTAGGAACCTATATGTGCACTTATGGCCAATAGGAAAATTTGAATCCTATTAGCCCTAATTTAGTCAATGAATTGTGGATGCTTGAATTTGATGGAAGTTATGCTAATGTCAAGTCAGTTGCTGGGGTAGTTTTGATCTCATCTAATGGCTATAAGTTCCCCTTTGCTTTCAAGTTGGAGTTTGCTAATACCAATAATATGATCGAGTATGAAGCTTTATTACTTGGTCTAAGTGTAGCCAAAGAAAAGGGTATCAAACAATTGATGGTTGTGGGAGACACAAAATTAGTGGTAAAGTAGGTGAGAAAATTTTACACTATGAAAAATGGCTGGCTTAAGCATTATAGGAACAAAGTTTGGGATTGTATAGAAGATTTTGATGCTTTTTCTATAGAGTTTGTTCCTAGGGAACAAAACGCTAGGGATGACTCCCTGGTAGTCTCAACATCATTTCTCTTGCCACATCCATATTTCAAAGACAAGTCCTATAGAATTGAAATTGTGTACAAACCTAGTGTTCCTAACAATGTAAATCATTGGCAAGTCTTTAATAATTATTAGAAGATTATTGAATTTTTAGATAAAGTTGAAACCTTTGCTCACATTTATTTTGAAGGCAGTGATGTTTTAGAAGGTGACATTGTTTCCTTTGATAGAAAGGAGATAGAGATTATCCATTTGAAAGGTAACAAGATTCCAAAGGGTTTAGTTTCTCTCGATCATTTATTCAGCATGCATGATCAATATCTGAAGTAGAAGGGTAAAGTCTTTATTGAAGCATCTGTTGAGTATGATAAGGTGAATATTTGTACAAAAGATGATCCTAAGATTTTTTGTATTGGAAAGTGTTGTTCCTAGGAGGAGAGAGAAAGAATGATTTCTCTATTGACACATTATAGGAATGTCTTTTCATGGTGCTATGCAGATATAAAGAAGTTTAGAAATGGAGAATTTCAGCATAAAATTCAACTGAAACCTAGTGCCACACCTTACAGATAGAAACTATAGACATATAATCCCAAGGTTGCATAAGCTATTTTCAATGAAATTGAAAAATGTGTAAGTAAAATATTATTTATCACATTCATCATTCCACATGGGTATCAAATATAGTTCATGTGAGAAAGAAAAATGGAGAAATAAGGATATGTGTTGACTTCAGGAATTTAAATCAAGCATCTCTAAAAGATAATTACCCACTAGTTGTAATGGATCATATTCTACAAATAGTTGTTGGCTCCAAAATGATGTCCATGCTTGATGGTTTCTCAGGTTAGAACCAGGTCGAAGTAGCCCCAAAAGACCAACATAAAATGACATTCACTACGCCCATTGGTGTTTTTTACTATAATAGAATTCCATTCGACCTTATTAATGTAGGAGCCACTTTTCAAAGGGCCATGGACTTATCTTTTGGTGATCTCAGGAATAAAATTATAGTGATATATTTGGATGACCTAATATTTTTTTCTAAAAAGGAGAGCCAATCTTTTTCATGATTTGGAAGTAGTATTGCAGTGTTGTAGAGAAGAAGGTATCTCTTTAAACCCTAAGAAGTCTATCTTCATTGTAATTGAGGAAAAACTCTTAGGTCACATTGTTTCAAAGGATGGAATAAAGATAGATCGAGAGAGAGTGAAGGAAATCATGCAGTTTGGATTACCTACCAGCAAAGATGGTACTAGGTCTTTCTTTAGTCAGGTGAAATTTCTAAGGAGGTTTGTTCCTAATTTTGCTGAGTTGATGAAGCCCATTTCTAATATGATGAAGGATCTTCTGGTGTTCAAATGGAGTAGTGAGGGAAAAAAATATTGTGCAAACATTAAAAATGCAATTGTGAATGCTCCCACTTTACTTCATCCTAATTTTACAAAAGAATTCATCATATATAGGTACACCTCTGAGCACACCTTGTCAGCCTACACCTCTGAAAACACCTTGTCAGCCATCTTACTACAAAAGAATGAGCAAGGTATTGAAGCCCCTATCTCTTTTATGAGCACTTCCTTGAAGAAGTATGAACTCAAATATTTAGCACTTGAAAAACATGCATACACTGTTGTGAAGGCTCTCAACAGTTTCAGGTTATGTATTATTCATTCTCATACTACTATTTTTGTTCTTGAAACTGCTGTGAAAACTATTCTTACTTAGCAAGATATTGGATGCAATAAAATAGGATCTTGGATAGCCTAGATTCAAGAGTATGATCTGGATATCAAACCCACTAATCTAGTTAGGGGAAAGGGCTTGGGTAAAATGATTGTTGAGAGTAAACCTGTTGAAGAAGAAGAGTTACCATTGGTACTATTCACAAGCACAACTGATGATTGGTTTTCTGGTGTCTCTTATTTCCTAACCTATGGTGATTTCCCATCACATTTGTCATCAAGAGAAAAGAGAAACTTAAAACTTAAAGAAAACAAGTACATTCTCTGGGAAGGGAATTTGTATAAAAAAGGTGTGGATGGGACCTTCTTAAGGTTTGTTGACAAAGAGCAGTAGAAAAAGCTATTGGAAGCCTTTCATAGTGAAGCATGTGGTGGACATTTTTCCACTTCCGTGACAACTTTCAAAATCCTACATCATAGATTCTATTGTGCAAGTATGTTTAAAGATGCTTATGAGTGGGTGTCCCAATGTGAAAAGTGTTTAAAATTCACTAGCAAACCACAACTTGTTGCTTTACCCTTGAGACCTATAGTAATTGATGAGCCCTTTTAGCAATGGGGTTTGGATTTCATTGGGCCAATTAACCTGAGTTCTAGTGTAGGACATACACACATATTACTATTACAGACTATTTCACCAAATGGGTGGAGGTTATTCCAGTGAAGCATACCACCATTGAAATCGTATGCAATTTTATGAAGGGGAATATTTTGGTAAGGTTTGGAGTGCCCAAGAAAATTGTCACCAATAATGCTAGCTCTTTTTCCTCTACTAAAATTACCCTTTTCTGCTATGACTACGACATTATTCTTGCTCATTCATTTGATTATTATCCACAAGGCAATGGGCGAGCCAAGTCAAGTAGTAAGAATTTAATCTCCATTATCAAGAAGTTGGTTGATGAAAACCAAAGGGGATGGCATAAAAGGTTATATGATGCTCGATAGGATGATAGAGTTACATGCAAAAGAGCTATCAGAATGTCCCCTTTTCAATTAGTATATGGAATTGACACCACTTTGCCTACACCATTTGATATTTCAGCACTCAATTTACATAATGCTAAAGAAGATGGCCAATTTCAGAATGCTTTGGAAAAGTGGATTATGTATTTGAATAAGCTGGAAGAAGAAAGGAAAGTTTTGGTGGTTAAGATTACCAAACATCAGCAAATGGTGAAGAAGTTTTTTGATAAAAGAGCTAGACAAAGAGACTTTTCAATTTGCAATTCATTTCTTCTTTGGGATAAAAGAAGGGAGGAAAAAGGAGCACATAAAAAAATTGATTCTCTCTAGAGAGGGCCTTTCTTGATTAAGTAGCTTGTTGGTGATCATTGTTTCCGATTGGCTTATCCTAATGGTACTTTTTTACCTATTACCTACAATGGGAAAGATTTGAAACTTCTTGAATAATTGTTCCATTGGGTCTATCCTTGTATACAATTTCTTATTTGTTTTGTTCATTTTTGGCTTGTTTGGTTTTTCACTCCATTGCCCAATGAATAAGGCTTTATGCCATGTTTCTAGATTCTCTGCGTCCTATCAGTCCTGGTCCCCATTCAGAGCCAATGTTACCCATAGGTCTACTATGTATCATGTACTTTAAATTTTATCTTCATTGGTCTTTAATTTCTTACTTTTCACCCAAGTATAAGTTTTTTCCTTCATTTTAGCCTTTTTCATGGATCCTCTAATTTCTAACCCCTTGTCGCATGTTCTTTAAGTTTTCAGACCTAAGTCGCTGGTGCCCAGTGTCTTTAAGACTTGTAGTTGGGTTCACATTTCTCCTAACCTCCTGATGGCCCAACTTGTTCTCCTTTCGTAGAGTCAAGTGTGTCGGTCTATTGTGTAGTCAGAAAGTAGGAGGTTTTCATAACTTTGTAACTCCTAACTTTGGTTTATAATGTTTCATTTTTCTATGACAAAGCGATATGTTGTCCATCCCGCATGTTTTGAGGCATCGCCTTTGCATTTAATGAGACATATGGTACAACCTTGAGATTTCTTATCAAGGATTTTTGTAGAGCACACAAATCTTAGGGTTTTCTTTACCGAGGATTAAAATAGAGTGTCATATTAATTCAACACCAAACACATGTCTTGTCATTTTACATGACTTAAGGTGGTGGGGATTTTATTTGGTTGAGTATTTATTTGCTCCTTTGCCTTCTGCAATTATCTCTTTAGGCATACAAGTGTTCCTCTATGTACTATAAGCTCATGCAGTCTAGAATTGAAAATTGTTGGCTCGGCGTAAGGGACAAAGAGTTGGGATCCTTTAAGCTGGAGGAATTTTGGGTGTGTTTGGAAAGTAACAGAAGATCTGATGTCAATGCAAGATTGTTAGAAAGTGGATTAGCTCATGTTGGGGGTTTTCTAAAGGTCGTATTGAGCGTGGACCTAATAGGCACATGCACGAGAAGATATATTCAAGAAACACATGAAATAAAAGTCGTGGACGAGATTGTCATTGCTAAAATTTCTCCCGAAGTAGTTTCCCATGCACTAAAGATTCCTGAGAAAGTGCCCATAAAGGACATGTCTATTGCAATGGCTGGTGAGTTTTTCAAAGCTAATGAGGACTGGTGCAAGAATTCTATAGCCAATGGGTGGTTGAAGTCAGAGAAAAGAGGTAAGTCATAGTTACCTGCCAAACTTAAGAGAATGCATTTCAAAGTAGAAATTGGAGATTCCACTACTTTGTTACACCACATTGTTGGAAATGCATAAATTGAGTCTTTTGAAGATTGGATGTGTTAGTTTATTTTGGTTATCTATGATGAGAATGTGTTCATTGATTGGGCTAAGATAATTTGCTTCCATTTGAATGAATAATTAGTCAATTTCTAGAAAACTGCTACCTTCCATCTGTGTTCTTGCTTAATATACATTATAGCTAGTTAAAGATACTTTTGGTTGGGACTAAAGCCATAGGTACCTCTATCTTTTGGCATGCCTATATATAAGTTCTATCCACAGTTTACCAAGCAAGTTGGAATGGGATATTTTTTCCTTGTCAATGATGCATTCTTGATAGAAGCTATGAGGAAATTGGATGGAAACCCTTAAATGCATTTTTCTCCTAAGTCAATGTATCTTGTATCAAAGTTTGGAAATTTCTATATTCAATTTGATAGGTTTTCCTACTTGAGGATAGGAGGTTTTAAGAAAGCCCCATTAAAATTACCTAGATATCCTGAAGATTTGCTAGTGTTCTTGGAGGTCTATAGACAAATGGTCATGGTGAATGTAAAGTACATGAATATGGGGAAATGGGGGTATTATTTTCCATTGAAAACATTTTCCTTCACATGTAAAAATAATCAGATGGCCAAATGTTCTAAAGGAATTCTTAAAGAGTATAACCTCCAGCATTTATTCATGAGGCCTAATTTTAATAGCAAGGGTTTTGTGAGGTAGAATTTATAAGGGGGGAGTTCATATCAGCACCAACCTTCTATTGAGGACTTTTGAGAAGATTGTGTTAATGAGAATGAAGCTTTGAAAAGAGATTAAATGAGGCTAACCCTCAAACAAATACAATTTTTTGGTTTTTTTTTTTCCATAATCCTGAAAGTGCAACTGAAGATTCAGTGGTCATTGACCCCAAATATGAAAAACTATCTAATAAATCTCATCCCAAGGTTGATTGGAGTAAAAATGAAGTTTTGAATATGAATATATGAGTTGCTCCAGTGTTTAAAAGAATTCAGGACTGGTTGGAAGGAAAATGGCGACAAGCTGTAGGTTCTACTCAAGAACCAAAATCATCTCAGAGAAATGAACAGGGGTCCACTGAGATAGTTGCAATGGGTACATCATTAGGAAGATTGGCTACTATGTCTTCTAGTGCAAATTCACAGTCCAGGGGTGATGGGGAAAATCATGAAGAGACAACTAAATTGAGGTCAGTGTGTGAACATGACAACATATCTACCCCTACTCCTACAAGAAGACCAATCAAACAAAACATGTGCCTGAAGATTCTGATGCCATTTTGAGAAGATTGTTGAAGATAATATCTTTCCTCTTTTGTCCAAAGTACCCTCTTCCCCAGTGGAAAATATACCCAATGCTTTTGGTGAGGCTAAAGAAATGCTCAAGGAAATAAGGATTTTGTTTTGGTAGAAGCCTCCCCAGTATGGTTGAAAAAGGTAGTAGAGAAAAAGAGAAAATATACTCCTACAACATCAGTTGAAGTAGATACAATTGTGAAGTTACTCCTAACTTCCTCAAGGACAAAGAAAACTTAGAAAATGTCGAGAATGTTGACTAACTCTAGTTCTGGTAATCAAGTATTGGAAATTGCAAAACCTATAAAGGATCTAAATGAGGATGAGATAACAGTGTCTGACTATAAAATCACACATGTTGATATGGGCCCCAAACACTCGAAGGTGATATGTATCACACTGATTATTCGGTCAATTCCTTGATTAAGCAGGTAAAGCAAGAAAGAAAGGAAAGGGTGAAATTCCAATCTCAATTTCTTGATTTAATAAACTTCATTTCTTCCATAGTTCACCCTTCTATATCTAGTGGAGCCTCAAGTTCTCAGGAAAAAGTTATTAATGGGTCTACATTTTAATTAATCAGAAAGAATTTGAGCTATTCCAAAAATGTCAACGAATGGATTGATGAAATGTGCCAAGAGACTATCCTCTTTATTAGTAAGTCTATGCTTTTCTACACTCAAGTTGCTGTTAAGAGGAAGGAATTGATGGAAGAGCTATGGTAGGTTAGGAAAGATCATACCAGCCTCTACGTGCTCTCACAAGAAATAAAAGAGTTGATTTCCATGGATCAAATAAAATTAATCAATGAAAAAATTGTGAATGATCCAAAGGAATTATATCCTTCTTGGTCTGACTTATTGGACTGGAAAATAAGCATTTATGACAACCTTGTAAAGGATATTTCTGTAGTACTTGAAATGTATTTGGACATGCTCATGGAGATTAAAGGAAATTTTTAGGACCTAAAGGTAGAGATAACTAATGATTTTGATGAGAAGATTTTGGATTTGAAGGAAATTTGTTTGAATTTCAAAGAAGTATTCAACAAGGAGATGATAGGTCCTACCACAATGACCAAAGAATCTTTCTCAAAGCTCGATAGATTGCAAGTCTACCTCAATTCCTTTAAAACTAAAGGAAGTAGGAGTTATGACACTCTAAAGGAGTCTGAGGCTACTCTAACCAAAGTGAGAATTGGACTCCAGATCACCGTAACATGAGGAGAAAATAAATATTTGCAATTATTACTAGGTTCAGAGACTACAAATCAAGGATGAAGGCACAAGATAAACTATTGTATCAAGAAGTGGTCGAGGATCTAGAAGATGAAGAGGTTGAGGCAGAAGGAAATGATGCATAGTTATTTTTAGTATTTCATGATGTTTTCTTTTAATTTGGCTCTTTTAAGTGAAAGACTATTTTAATTATTTGGTGCAGTTACATTCAAGAAACTGTTGCCAAAAACAATTAGCTTATGCTTTAAATATGGGTTTGGCTGATGTGATTCAGATCTTTTGGGAAAACTTTGATTTACTCATAAGAGAAAAACTTTGTTATTTTTGATTTACTGCTTTCTATTATTCTGAAATAGAAGACATTGGTGGAATTTATGCATTCGTAATCTTTGAGTTACGGTGTATGAATTTGTTCTGCTTATGTTGAATTTTCTACCTATGTGTGATATGTTATAGGAATGATAGATATTTTGGTTTGTTGCATCACTGTAGTATCATTTATCTGTGAATAAGGATTATGTGGTGATTTTTGATTTAGCTTCAGTTGTGGTGTATTTTTAGTTTTATTATATGAAGTCATGAATGCCTTTAAAGCTTTCTAGTTAAAATCCCCTTCCTTTATTTTCTTTTTGGTTAAAAGAAACATTAGTTAAAAATTATTCGTTGATATCAAATGAATGTAGCTTGCACCTTTTAAAATAAGCAGAGAATCGGTCTAAAAATTATATTATTATCGATTCAACTATGGTTACATTTTTCACCTTAGTGGGCATGAGAATATAGAATTAGGTGATAAATCTTTCAACCAACACTATACAAAATTAATGTAATATGCAACTTTTTTCGAATTTTTCAGATTTAAACAATACCAAAATGCATATTTAAAACCCTATATGAAATACAAACAAATGCAATTTGGAAAACCCTAAATGAGATGCAAAGAAAAATTATGCAAATCCTAGATCTAGGGTTTGGATGATCTCCAAATCAGAAATTTGAATGTTCAAAATGTTGGGTTCACCATAATAAAACATAGAAAATTAGGTGATAGGTCCAAAACATAAGGTTTTATACTAAATTTGGAATGTTTCACCAAATTTTCTATTAATAGAAATAGAAAATGGGGTGCAATAAACCTACCTATTTTCTATTTCATTAAGGAAATGAGAACCTCCAAGATAGAATTAACTTTCAACCCTTATGTGAGTCAATTCTATGGGATATCTAGCAATTTCCTTTATGCGTGTGTGGACGAGGGGTAAAAAATTTCAAACGACACTTTTGGGAGATTAAAATAAAATAGAAAATGAACTCAAATCTATAACCTAAGACCTAATTCATATAGATGAAGCATAGCTCTAACATAAATAATCAATTTTGTGCAAAGTAGATGAGTGGAAGACACTTAAAACTTGCCTCAAAAATTGGTTGCTAAGTGTCCAAAAATGGAAAATGGGTCCTAGGACAATGTTTTGAACTAAATTTTTGGTAGCCTCTAAAGATAGATGTGAGATGCAATTTCCCACTTGTTTCACTCGAAAATGACGAAAAATAAATCCGAGATATGAGTTTCTATGATCTTGACAACTTTTACAACTTTTACAATTTTGCACTTTAGAGATCTTCACTCTTTAGTTTTTCTTCAACCAAGGACCTGCAACAAAAACATAAGAGGGAAATTTATTTATTTTGGTGAATGGGGGTTTTCCTTTGTCAAATCTCATTTTGGTAATTAAACCTTGAATTGAAATAATGAAATGTGAAAGGTATGATGAATGAGCAATGTTATGTTGCAACTCACCAAACCCTTGAATAAACCTTTGGAAATTTAGAATATTGATGTTGATCTTTCATGAAATGGATTTAATGGATGTGGGTCTTGATCCTTGAAATATGACTTGAATGCTTTCTTGAATCTTTAAAACCTACATCACAATGTTAGCTCCAAAAACATGCATGATGCTTGATAACTTTGACATGATGCTTGAGATCCTAAATGCTACAACAAATACTTGATAAAACTACTCTTCAATGCTCTCAAGATAGTAATATTTTCTTATATGAAAGTTGTCATCTTTCTAGATGTTTTGAATTGATAAAATAACCTTGCTTTTATAGATGATTTTCTAATTTCCTAAAAGTTAAACATTAATAGCTGACATTTGAAAATGAATTTTGGATCATGAAAATACCACCAAAATTATATTTAAATTTTGAATTTTCCACTTAAAGGGAACCCATTCACCCATGGGAAAATGGGTCCTAACCTAAGTTATTAGGATTTTTGAATTTTGGGGTGTTAATAATGATAAATGCATTAATTAAATCACACTTCCACCTTTAGAAATTATAATTAATTAGGCTTGTAAATGAAAACTTTAGGAAATTAGATGCTTAATTAAGTCCATTTAAATCGAGGGGACCCAAACAAAGTGTGAAAATGTAAAGGAGTACATTTTTCTACACTACATTTGTGTGTAGGTGGTAGACCTAAATCAACTTTGGGAGAAGATTCATGGCCAAATTACAAGATCAACCATTCAAGTATCCTCTTTAAAAAAGTTAGGGAAAGGAGAATTATTTATCAAAAAAAAAAGATCTAAACCTGAAACTAGGAAGGAGGAACCTATAGATAGTCACTTATTGAGACCTACTCAGAGATCCTGGAAAGTATCATTTCCTAGTCTAGTGTAGTACCCTCCATTTTGCTTATGTTTTTGTTAGCATGTTTTTCACGTTGATAGACCTTGGTACTTTGTTTTGGTGTATTGATCGCTGAATTTATAGCGATAGTGGATTTATTTTGTGCTATGATGATACATTGTATGGTGATAATTATTTCAGACATGCTTTATGTTAGTATAGATGTTTACTTCTGATGTTATTGCTATCTATATGCTTATGGTAGATTAATTGTTATTTTTTTTGTCAGTTTGATGTGATGTGTATTGGTGTGGAGAACGGAGTTGCATCACTCGCTTGCGAGTGCCCTGTGATTTCCGTGATTTTCTCCGCACGGTGTGTTTGAATAATGGATTATATGTATGTATGTTATTTGTCTGATTGCATGATTGCAGGTACATGACACCGACTCCACCTGGTTTCTCAAGTCTGAGCGTGTCAAGACTCAACAAAAATGTTGATTGGGAGGTAGTAACAAGGTTTTTCCTAGACTAGCCTTAAACCCAGTCACAGTATGTCGTCAGTTTAAGTCTGGTGTCTTTGGTTGCCTTGTTTGTGTTTGATTGGATTATTTATTATGAAAGGAAAATTTTGTTAATTTAACGATAGATTAATGTTCTTTTAATTTAATGTTTATTTTCAATTAATTTTAAATGTTGTAAATAAAAGCTTTATATTTTATTTAATTAATTAAATTAGTTTATTTGGTTAAGTAATTTAATCATTGAGATTAAAATTATTTAATTAAATTAATTAATTAATTAAATTAAAATTACTTTATTGTGAGAATAGATTAAATATTAAATTAAATGCTTTGTGGGAAATAAAATTTAAATAGGAAATAAAATCAAAAGGGAATTGAATTTTGAATTTAAAATTCTTTAATTCTTTCAAATGCATTGAATTCTTGATAAGGAAAAAAGAAGAGAGTTTTACCCGTAAGTTTGTTGAAGATATTTTCTTCTTGCCATGTGTGTGAGTTAAAATTGATTGCAATTTTTTTGGGAATCTCTCGAAGATATTATGTGATGTGGGGAAACATGAAAGATTTGACTGGAACCTAAAAAGAACAGAGATAAATTGATTTGGGTTATTTTTTGTTAATTCCTTTGGTTTTTTTTAATTTTTGGAAGAGATTCTGATAGATTTCTATTCAGTTTTTGTTTTTCTAGAAAGTGGGGGTTTGTAAAGAGCTTTGGAAGTTGCACACAACAGGCAGAGCATCTCATCAACAGACAAAATCTTCAAGTTACAGGTTTTTCTCTGTTTATTTATTTTGTTTAATTTCTTTTGAAAAGATTTTCTGTGAAAAGAATTAGTATTGTGAAGTTTTGTTTAAATTTGTTAAATGCATGATTTCCTAGGAAAATTGTTTGTGAATGAAACCTTGTTCTTCTCGGAAAATTATTTTGTAGAAAATTTTGTAGATAAAGTTGAGGAATTGGAAACCTCTATTACAATCTCTGCTAAAAGTTTCATGTAGAAAATATTTTGAGTAATTAAATTGTGAAGGAAATATTTTATTTGGAAAATGAAATTGAAACCCTCTGTGATTGAATTAGAACTTGTTGAGGAAAAAATTGTGTATACTGCTAAATTTCTCAATTTTCTGATTAAAACCTATTGAAAGTAATTGCCTGATTTCAATATTTTATCTATCTTTTAATTGTGAATGTATTTATATATATATATATATATATATATATACATTCATATATAAATTGTATTTTGAAAATTTTATATTCTTTGTAAAAAAAATTGAAATCGTCGTACAGGCGAAATAGGAGTTTGAAGTTTTAGAAAACGGAATTATTTCCAGAAAACGCAGTTGAATAAAAAACAAAGTTTCATATTTATTTTATTTTAATAAAATTATGAGTAAAGGGGCCGTAGGGGCTACCACCACAGCCGCTCATGAAGGGCGATGACTGTGGAGGCATCCGGCGCTGCCCACACAGGCAGCACTTAGCTTGCCAACACAGCCACGACCATTAGGGCCGGTTGTAAACAACCGCAACCTTATGGTTGGTTGTGGAAACAACAATACTAACCCTAATACGTATTGCTAAGGAAATAATAAAATTCAAAATTTCTTTGATATTTATTTTATAAGAATTTACTTTATACGGATTTTAGAAGTTGCGGATTTCAAAATATTAAATTTAAATTATATGTGTGTGTGTGTGTGTGTGTGTGTGTGTATTTAGTTTTAGGAAAATGCTTTAGTATTTAAATAAGGTATTATGTATTAGATGCTTGAATGCATGAGATTAAGGTTGAAAAAGAAAATTTGGTATCTATTTTTATGAGAGATTGAGAAAATCAAAATTAGATTAATTGTAACGATATCTTTTATTATTTGAGAAAAGATCTATAATCATCTTGTTTGATTTTCATGTTATAAGAAATGGATTTGAGTGGATTTAGTAAATCCTAATAATAGATTCCTATTGTGTCTGAATATGCTTTAAGTTACTTTAAATTCTTATTGGGAAAATGGGGTTTTTATGTGGTTTCAAGTCTTCCAGATGTAGTCTCTTTAAGGGAGTTAAAATTTACGGTGGCTTCATATTTTTGAACAAACTAGGGTAGTGCACTTGGTTCTATATGGTTTATAGACACCTGGTTTCTATGAACAGGTTGTGATGTCTGTTGTAAGTTGTTTGGTACGAGATGTATTATGTGCACTTTGTTTACCTTAGTTAGTGAACTTAGATTCCTTTTGTTATTTTAGGGGAGTGGCTCTGTGTGAGGGCCGGCACACAAAGTGGTGCTAGGGTAACTCATGTAGAGTTAGTAAGTCAGTGAAAACTAAAAAAAAAAATTAGTTAGTTTAAAACCTTTAATTAGATTAATAAGCCTCGCTTATAGACTCAAGGGATAGTTCAGTCTTGAGTATAAGTTGAGAAGGCCTGGAATGGAAAATTGATATCTTGTTATTTTAAAAGATATTTGATTCTGCAATAGTTAGCATGTGGGGTCGGGTTTCGTAAGAGGTTGCCAGGGTAACCCAAGTTGGGGGCCAGAACCTAGGAAGAAACACTAGGGTAACCTATGCAACATTGTGATGACACTCCACCTAAAATAACAGTGACCTTGTGAACTTAGTATATTTGATTATCCTAATTCTGGAAGCAATGTAACCAATAAGTATGTACTTTTATATATTTTCTATGGTTTTACTTGTGTCTAGGGTTGTAGGTTATGTCTAGGGAACCTTATTACTATCTCCTAGCATGGGGGGTGGACCTACGAGTACCACATGGTTGGTTGGAACATGCACCTTACTCCGTTGGGTCCACAGTTCATGTTCGTGGCAAAGAGTGCTTCTTGGAAGGAGAGCTCATATTTGGATATATGTACTTCCATATATGCATCATTGAAAATTGTATATTTGTACCTCTCCTCAATTGTTAATGAGGTGAACATATGTAATATGTAATTGTAAACATTTATTTGATCTACCTCATTTTGGAAAATGAGTATTGTAATGTTATTTCAATGCAATGTATGAAAGAATCTTTTAAGTATATTATGCTTTCATTGATGTAATGTAAATGTTATTCAATGTATGCTTCTAAGTTGATGTGAAATAAATATATGCAATGTTAAATACTATTGTCGTCTATGGGAATTTTCAGATAGTGTGTCGTCGTGTTACTTAGGGAATGTTTGCAATTAGTTAAGTAAATGATTACACTTTTAAAAAAAAATTATTACACTTTCGTAGACAATGCATCATTCCTTAGGTTACAAGATGGGGCATTACATTATGCAAAGCATAACAAATGGCGACTTGGCTTGGAAAATGGTTTAACCATTTTCAAGAAACTGAAGAATTCAGCTACCCAGAACTCCTAGTTTATGAACATGACAACTCCAGTTGGGTCAGTTTTAACAACCAAGGTTGAGCTAGAATCTCAAAATGTAAATCAACACTGGGTACCCTTGAATCTATGCATGTGCTTGATTGTGCATCACTCTTTATAAAGTTTTCTTCATCTTTTGAACAACAATGTGCAAGATTCGAGCTACCTGAGTTGATCCCCCTTTAGTTGTTGTGCAATGATATCATGGGCATTGCTCCACTGCCAGTTAGGCGTCCATAGCCCTGGTAGAGATACTGTAACCACCCATTCATATTGAGTCCCTTTTCTATTTAGATAATTCTTTTCTTTTTCTTTTTCTCTTTTCTCTTGAAGTTTCAGATATTTGATTCAATTTTTTTTCAATATGTCAGATGTTTAACATCTGTTCTGGGTTGAAAACTACCATGGACCTCAAGACAGCACTTGGGAATCAGATTTTTCACTCAAATCTTATGACACCATCACCCTAGGACAAATATACCATTACAAAAGGAGATGATCTTAACAGTTTGTAATAGATTCAGAGGAGTTAATGAAGATTATTTACTTGGCACCTTGTTTTCAAGACTTTCCACAACTCTTATTATCAAATGGACATAAAACAATGAATCTAGGACAAAATCATCCAATCAAAAAACCTAAAAATATATAAACCACCTCTCTCCTAATAACCAAAGTACACTTCACATAACAACCCACCATTTCAAGATGGAAAGAAACAGACCAACCCCCCAAGAACAAACAAGACGGACACCAAAGAACAAAGGAGATAGGAGGAAAAAAAAAGGAACAAGCAAACACAGACCCAAAACTGTTTACAAATAGAAAGTCAAATCATTTACATAAAGAGCAACAAACTATTCACATAAAGAACAACATTATTTACATACAGAGATTATTTACAAGCAAAACGGGAAAAATTATTTACACAAATGCACCGCCCAACAAAAATACCAACTTCATGACTCAAAATAGTGTTTAAGGAATTTCCCATTGATATGAAAGGGAATAGGTTCTCTCGTTAAACTGCTCAGTCGGAAAGCATTCTCCCCTAGGATCTCCACAATCTGATAGGGACTTAACCAGAGCTTGTCAAATTTCTGGTGACTTCCCTTCTTTTCACTAGCCTTATCCCATAGTAGCACAAGGTCGGATATTCTAAAAGCCTTGATTTTGGCTCTTTTGTCAAACCAACGTTTGACAACAGCCTAGTGTCTAAAAATTGCTGCAAGGCGGCATCTCTCTGCTCTTCTAATTTTAACAAGGCAGCTAACCTTCTATCCTATCATCACTAGCGTAGAATTTCTGCATGAAATCAAGGATAGGTATTTGCAAATGAATAGGGAACACAAGGTCCTGCCCGCACACTAGTTTAAATGGTGAAGTCTTTAAAGTAGCCTTAATCCTAATCCTATCTGCCCATAATGCAAATCTCAGCTGGGTATGCTAGTCCCTAAGGTTGTTTTCTAACAATTTTTTAATTACCCCTAAGAGATTCTTATTGGTTGATTTTGCAACTCCATTGCCTTGTGGGTAATAATTTGAAGAATATTTTAAGACAATTTTGTGATCGTAAGCCCATGAAATGAATTTAGCAGAAGAAAAGGAAGAGCCATTGTCACATACCAATGCAAAGGGTACCCCAAACCTAGTTGTAATGCATTCAGTGAGGAACTTGATCACTACCTCTGTTGTGTTGTTCTTGCAAGGTATAGCCTCTGTCCATCTTGTACAGTAATCAGTAGCAGTCAAAATAAACTTGTGTCATGCAAAAGAGTTTGGGTTAATTACCCCAATAAAATCCAGTGCCCATTGGGAAAATGGCCTTACCTCATAGACAGGTTGCAATAGCTTGGTTGAATGACATTCTTTTGATGCAGAAATCTAACATATGTGACATGTTCTTACATGTTGATGGGCATCTTTTAATACACACAGCCAGTAATAACCAGATCTGAGGATCTGGTGTGCCAATGAGTCTGTAGAACCATGACCTGTGTCGTCTTTCCCATGGAATTCAGTGATCACATGCCTAGCCTCTTGTTGATCAAGGCATCATAGGTATACTCCTTCAAAATTCTTCCTATATAGCAATCCTCCTTTGAGCATATAATGAGAGCTCTTCATTCTCAGTGCTCTCCTCTGAGTTGTATTCATTCCCTCTGGGCACCAATTGTTGAGCATAAAATAGACAATACCAGCATACCAAGGGTCGTTGGAGAAGGACTGGGTTGTATATTGCTGACATATGATATTATCGCCAGCATTCACCATGGACTTAGATAGGCCCGTACCTCTAACAAGTCTCATAGGGCATATCTCCATATCAAACTCTTGCAAGATGGCCATCCATTTCCCTCTTCTTTCTCCTAGCTCGCTCTACATAAGTAGAGACTTCACAGCCACATCAGGAACTACAACAACAATTTGACTTCGGAGAATGTAGTGCCTAAAATTTTTGATAGCTCTAACCAGCGCAAAAGCTTGTTTCTCAAGAGGTGGGTATTTGATCTCATCATTCTTAAACGGGGAGCTCATGAAGGTGATTGGCCTCTCCTCTCCCTCTTCTCTTCATTGAGTTAAGACAACTGCACAGGAATGCTCAGAGGCAAAAGAGTAAATATAGAACGGCCTCAAGTAGTCAGGGCTGGTGAGGACTGGAGCTTCTGAAATGGATTGCTTGACCTATGAAAACATGGCCTTTACCTCATCACTCCACTCTATCTTGGCATCCTTCTTCATCATTTCATTCAGTGGTTTTATGATTTCTACAAAGCTCGTGATAAATTTCCTTACAAAGTTGATCTTTCCAAAGAAAGATCTCATCTCCTTCTTACTTCCTGGCCTGGTAATCTTGAGGATGGAATCAACTCGGTCTTGATCAATTGATATTCCTCTTTCAGAGATTGTGTCCCAAAAGCTTCCCTTCAGAAACTCCGAACACACACTTGTTGGGATTCAGGGAGACGCCATATCAGATGCATCTTTCAAGAAATTTGGCCAAGTATGTAGCATGGTTCAGTCGATCCTTAGAGAACACTGTGAGGTCATCCATGTAAACAATAATGCATTTACTAATTAGATCTTTGAATGCTACATCTATGGCACGCTGAAAAGTTGCTCCAGCATTTATCAAACCGAGCGACATCCTTCTGTACGTGGATGTTCCCCACTTTGTAGTGAAGGCTGTCTTCATTCTATCTTCACAATTAACCATTACCTGATTGTATTCAGAATAACTGTCTAGGAATGATATCATTTGAGATCCATTGACAGTCTGCAAGACTTCATCCATAGAAGGAAGTCTGTAGTTATCTTTTTCTGAAGCTCTATTCAGATTTTTGAAGTCTACACATAGCCTGATCTCTTTGTTTTTCTTATGGATTGGAACTAAGTTAGCCACCCATGTTGAATGGTGTGCAGGGAAGATTATCCTTGCAGAAAGCAATTTATGAACTTCCTTAAGGATCAGTGGCTCAATTAGGGCGTTGACAAGGCGTTATTTCTGTCAAAATGGCTTAGCTTCAGGCTTCAGAGGGATAGTATGAGTCATCACAGAAGAATCAAATGTCTTTAGATCTTCATATCCCCAAGCTATTGCAGCAATATCTTTCTTTAGTGCCATCAATATGTCTTTTCTAATTGCTTCAGGGTAGGCTTTCCCTATGTAGACATTCCTTTTAGGGCCAGAATCAGCTAGGTTAACAATTTCATATTCACCTCCTTTATCTTCAGCTGATATCTTCTCTCGAGGCCTTGTGTCTAAATCAAAAACTCTTTCCAAGGCCACCATTCCCTTGGGAATGCTATTGTTTTTAAATTGAGGACCCCTTTTGTATCACAATCTTCGGGGTTCCAATCTCCTTGATCCCTGTTGGACTCATTAATGATCTATCCTTGAAAAACATTTGAGCTTGCTAGAAAAGCAAGAATATGTCGATCATCATCAAAGACTTGAAAGTTCTTGACATTATCGGGAACTGCAGGGGTGGAAATCAATTCCACTTAGAATTTATTAAGCTTGGAGCCTTGCATAGGTTCCAGGGTGCTTGCAGCAACAGCTAATGAATCAACTATCTAATTTTCCTCTCTTGGGATTAAGCTAATCCCAAAAACATCGAAGTCTTCACTCAAATTCCATACCCGATTTCTATAAGCTGCCAGCCTTCTATTGTGACATGTGTATTGGCTGGGCACTTTCTTGATAACAATTTCTGAATCTCCTTTGACCATCAAGGCTATGACTTTCTTCTTATGTGTGAACATCAGCCCCCGAGTTAGAGCTTCATATTCTACTACGTTGTTAGTGCATCCAAACTGTAACTTGTAAGAAGCAAAGAAAGCTTTCCCTTTCGAGCTGGTTAATCCAATTCCAACACCACAACTTGTTTTGGATTTGGATCCATCAAACATAAGGTTCCATAGCTGATCATAAGCTAGGGTTGATTCTTTGGAGGTTATTGTGGGCATTTGGATAGGATGAGCTAGAGGTGGGGCTGCTTGATCCTTTGTATCAGATATAGGGAACGGGTGTTCAATAGGTTCTTTAGGTACACCTTCCAATTCTTGCTCAGCTATATCATATAATTTGTGGCTATCCTTCTGATAGTCATTTGTGCCTTTGGTTAACCCCTTGGGTTTTGGTATATTCGTGAGTGCAGGGGTGTCGAACAAACCTTGGGGTTGCTCCTCATCAATATGTTGATTTGGAAATGTGTCTGGGGTAGGTTCAGTTTGAGAAGGAACTTCCTTTGAAGGTATCCTATCCCTGGTTAACATTATTGCTTCCTTGGCTTCAAATGAGAAGTGATTTACAACGGTCTCAGGGTGGCTTAAGCTAGCCTCTGTAGCTTGGGAAACATGATTTAAAATGTCAATGCAGGGTTGGAAAGTCAATTCAAAATGATTTTGGTAATGTACCCTACACCAATTAGGGAGTAGAAGACTCTGCAGATCAGTATCTTCCCCTAAGACCAGCTGATCCTGTTGTAGCTTCTTGATCAATGCTTGTTGGTTTTCATTAATCATAGAATCAGGGAACTTTTGTATTGGTAGTTCTTTAGGATTAAGGACAGAAAAGGTTAAAATTTTCTCTCTTTTATAAACCCCTATCCTAGTTTCAAAGTAAGCTACCTCATTGGGGCAATCATACTCAATGATGACATGCTTGAGGTGAGGTTCACTTTCAATCCTAATCTGCATAGGCACTCCCCGCCATGGTAGCCACATATGTGAAAAGTCAAGGGAGAGATATCCCCCTATACCTTTCATTAAATCTCTGCTCAGCAGCATACCATAAGTCTCAGGAATGTCTGCCACTTGAACATCTATATTGGTTTGAATCCTAGGTTCTGACCCTACTTGGACATGTATGTTTCTCAACTCTCCCACTACATTAACCTCTGTCTTGTCAAGTTGGATGACCTTGTTTGTTTGGACAGGATTCAATCCCAATTTCTTGCATATAGAGAATGGCATAACATTGCCAAAAGCTCCTAAATCTAACAAACAATTGTGTAGATTCTTCCCACAAATTCTTAAACTTAAAATAAATGGTAGAGTACCTACCTTGCTTTTGTACAAGGTTGCGTTCATGTCTGCAAGAGGTGCCATCTTGTTTTCCCCTTTTGATTTATCAGCTTGCTCTAAAGCTTTTAGCACTATCTCTCGTTGAGCAAGGCACCACTTTAGGATGTCGAAGTATGACAAAGAGGTTTTCTATTTATGCATCTCAAAAACAATATCAAATTCTATATTATAACTTGAATTACTTTTGACAACCCCAAGTGAATTACCTCTATTGTGGAAGTTAGGTGGGCCTTTTGGTGGAGGAGGATTGTTATCATCACTTTGATTCAAAGGCACCATGTGATTAGGTGGTGCTGATGTGGTAAACAGACCCTTATTCCGATTTCTTAGGAAGTGTCCTCCCTTTGTCTGAAAAGCTTGGGCATCATACAAATCTTCCTCAGGTTCATTCTCACTTTGCATCAGGAATGAAGATTCTTCCTCAAAGAGGTCATTTGTCATAGCTATATCTACTGAGTCGCCTCCTTTGTTTGAATTCCCTTGGAATGTTTGGGCATCTGCTTGTGCCATCTTGACCATCTTTTCCATTTTAGGGCAGTTTACCTCAAAATGGGTTGCAGTATCATGCAACCTACACCAGTTAGTCATGAAATTGAGGTTAGCCACACTTGCAGTATGTGACCTCTCCTCATTAGTTTGATAATTATGGGAAAATCCACCATTGTTTGGCCCTGTATTCCATTGTCAGTTTTTATTTGGCCTCTGGTTGTATCCTCTATTTTGATTTTGATAGCCTTAGCTAGAGGAGTTTTGGCCCTGATAACCCCTTTGGTTGTAATTGTTATCATTCTGATAGTTACCCTAATTTTTGTTGTTTTGATTAGGGTAGTTGCCTTGGTTTTGGGAGGGGTTTAATCGAAGCTGAGCCATGTCATTTGTGACTTGGGACAACTTTTTCTTCAAGGTTTCTACCTCATTTGTAAGTTGAACTGTCTTTTCACTTTCCACACTCTTAACAATAGGTGGTTGACCACCATGATTTGGTGTTCCAATTTGGTTATGATGACCATGGGGACTTTGAGGAACCTATGATTATTGAAAGAAGTCAGGAGTTCTAGTAGCAAAGAATGGAATAGGTGGTTGAGTTTGCAATTCAGACATAGGTCCATAATGGGAAGGAGACATTCTCGAGACAGTATTGAATAGAGGGGTTGGGCTATGCATCTGATACCCTATTGAAGGAAAACCGCCCCCCAAACTTCCTTGTCGAGAAATAATTTATTGTTGCAGCTTGATAGCTAGATGATAGACTTTGGACAAGGAATCAATGTCTGCAAGTTGATAAGTCCTTTGTAGGAACAAGCCAAGAAAGGGGTCTATAACTCTAAAGTAAGCTTGAATGGCACTATTCTCAACAACTAGATAGGGGTCTTGCAATCTCCTATACATTCGTTGGAACCTGGTATTAAACAAGGGAAAAGGTTCACCTAGATCCTTCCTAATGGTAGCAAATTGGTGGTACAAAAGGGCTGGATCCACATAAACCCTAAACTGATTGATGAAAGCGTTCTCCAAGTGAGTCCAGGTCAAAATGGAACCTTGCAGAAGATTTAGATACCAGTTGTACACCATATCTCCTAAGGAGTAAGGGAACAACCTACAAACTACATCATGGTGAGCTATCTGAGCTCTGGTACAAGCATCCTTGAAAGCTTGTATGTTCTCATCAGCACTCCTCGATTCGCCATGAATGTACTTGGGACAAAATTTCTCAGGGTTCTTAGGCATATCATGAAAACCTCTAGGAATAGTCCCCAATGGAGATGGATTTGGTGGTTGAGCCAGTTGATAGATGGGTCGAACCAGCTATGATGACAATTGAAATAGATTTGGTGGTGGATTGATAGGTATCCACTGGGGTACTGGTAAAATTCCTGGTGGAGTGAGTGGAGCTAACAAGGGTGGTATGATGGTTGCCCCAGTTTTACGAACCTTGTGTCTTGTTGGGGTCTTGAGTTCTATGAAAGGTGATGGATTTTCAGCTGATCGAAGAATTATGTGGGGCCTTTCTGGGGAAGAAAACCCAGTTTTATCCAGTTTTCCCTTCTAGACCCTCCTTCTAGGGCCAGTTTATGTTGATGGTCCCAGTGGCACAACAACATGCAAACAAAATATTGCTATTTTGTTTCTCCTGAAAGAGAAAGACAACACATGGATGTCTTAGCTCCCAAGGTCTTTGTAGTTGGTTCTCAACTGTGTTGATGTCGCTCAGTAGTCAATGTAACAGTAATTTTCAAGGGGCCTACTGGTGTTGGGCTTTTGGATTGTTCTGAGATCAAACATAAACTTAAACCTACTCTAACCAAGGTTTTTAAAGAAACAGAAAAAGATAGATCAGAGCTTTGCAACATAAAAGAATGTTAATTCATCCAATTTAACCAAACTTGTTACCTTTCAAGGAATTCCTAACTAAAACTGCAGAACAAAATTAACTTGTGATTAACACAGTTTCATTCATTCATAGTGTTGATTTCAATGGAAGATTGCAAGTCACCATTCAAACAAAACACAAGATAAAACTTCATCCCTTGAAATCTTTTCAAATCAAATGATTAACTCAAGATAAATACCATTCTGAAGCATAATATGAAGTAGATTTAAATCTAGTTGCTTATACTATTGGTGAGATAGATAAGCAACATTTACAAATATGGCACAATCACCAGTGTACAGAAAACCTGTATCTTCAGACTGCTTCCATCTATACTAAGAAAACCAGAAGTATACATCTACTGCCTTCTGTCGAATCTAACTCCTATTTAAGAAGATGAAAGAGGCTCCCATTACAAAGAACTAGGATGCAGATCTATCTCCTCTATCCTTCAGAAAATCCCTACTCTTCTAAATCTATATCTAGAACTGTCTATTCTATTCCTTTTCTATTTTTGCTAACTTTTCTTTCACTTCTAACCCTTTACAAAGAGGAATAAATTCCATTTATACAGAGTGTACCCAAAAAGAATGCATTGTCCCCTGTCTTAGGGTTTACAAAATATCTCCCTTCAGAAGGGTCGGCTCTCAGATCTTTTGAATAAAGTTGGTTTTGCATTAAATGTGCATCCCTATTGTCCATATTGGTGAAGGATTACCGCCAGGACAAACCTTTAGATCTTTTGCAACTACCGCATTTACTTCTGGACTCCATGTCCATCTACGAACTCCAGCGGAGCCACTTTGAATGCCCTAAAGTATCACCATTAATACCGATCTACCCTTTTTCCAGTAGACCCCAGCTGTCCCTGTGACTCACGGCTTCCTTCTTCTTCCTTCGGCCCTCTTCCTGCTCCAGATCTTCCTACAAGTTGACCACCTTCGAAAGTAGCATCATAATTTTCATCAGATCCCCGCACCAATGTTCACCAAGTTGCTCCATTGACTCCTTCACAGAGCGGATCCACATCGGTTGCATTCTGTTGACCTTCCTCCAGTTCATAGCCAATCATTCAAACTATCCAGGGTTCACCTTTAGTTTTATCTGATTGGGCGAACATATTCCACGTGGGATTCTTGGGCGGTCAAAAGTTGTTGACACTGGATCATATGTTGATGAGACACCATCAGGTCAGTGAGACATCACGGAGGACTCCATTAGTCATGTCGAAGGTTTAAAAACAATCAGCAAGACCATCGCTAGTCGGCAGGACATCATATCGATCTCCTTCGTTCTCCTCGAGCTCGTTTTGTTTTGGCAAGACCCTATCAGGGTCAGCGAGACATTACACCGAGATCATTCCATGTTGGCGAGACCAGTTTCATTCACCGAGACATTACACCGAAGTCACTTTATTTTGGTGAAATCCCTTTTCACTTCGGCAAGACTTTACCATGTTGGGGAGACATATGAAAACCTACGGCGACTCAAAAAAAATGTCATGGCGACTGGGACATTTCTAATGCATGGAACCGCTGGTAGTTGGCAAGACATCTGGAAGGTCTTTTCAACCTTCTCCTTAGAGGAACTTTATGTCAAACTAGATTGGGGATGCTTTAAAACTGAGCTCCTTTAGAAATATTATCATGTGCATGATTTAATCCTACAAAACAAGATCTTCGTTAGTCCTTTAAACCATAAAAATATTACCTTCAATCTTACCCATCATACTTCTCTCATTTTATTACACTTCGCAAGAATATACTTACTTCTAGTGGAGGCAGAACCAAATCCGAATCGGGAACACACTTCCCTTTTAAAACTGGCGAAGGCAGATCCAAATCGGGACCGAGACCGAAACAAGAGGAAAAATTAGACGAATCTCGGTGGAACTGGAATCGGGACAAAATCCAACCCTGAAACTTTTTAAAAGTTTAAGTTTAGGCTTCCACCCTAATCTTGCCTTCGACGAAACTCAAAAGAAGATGAAGAAAAGGACGAGAAGGAAGAAAGACAAATGGGAGAAAGCACCCCCCAACAAAATACAAGGAACAAAAGAAAAAAGAACAAAACCGGCAGAACCGGGATCGGGACGGAAGCACAACCTAAATTTTTTTGAAAAGTTTCAGAGTTCGGTTCCAGTTCCAGTTTTGAGTGCACCAGAACAAAACCAAAGTCGCAAGGAAAAACAAAAGAGGCAGAATCAGGACTGGGGACAACCAGAATACAAAACTTGGAAGGAATTCCATGTTCGGAATCAGTTCTGGTTCTGAGTCCACCGGAACAAAAGAAAAGAAAAGGCCCAAGAAAGGAACACGCTCCTAAGGCACAGGATCCGAAAAATAAAGAAAGAAAAAGAATAGAGGGACTTGAAATGCGAGTCAAAAACAACCAACAAAGGAAATGACAACAAAAGAGAGCGGAGTCAGAAGCGGGATGGAATCCGAATTCGGAACTTTCAACGAGTTTTTCGTCTAGATTCAGACCTGGACCCAGCTCTGCCAGACCGAAAGACGAAAATAAAGGAACTGTCAAAACCAAAACTGGAGACAGAACAAGACCAAACTTTGGATGTAATTCCAAGCCCGATACTGGTCCTAGTTTCGCTTCCGACAGAATTAAGAAAAACGCCTAAGGCAGAAAACCAAAGGCCCAAATGCAAAAGAACAAAGGGGGACCCATTTTGTTCTAGAATAAAATGGGGTGGTTATGCAAGGCATAACAGCACAACCATTAAGGTTTTGGTGAGTTGTAACATTTTTTTTTCATTCATCAATTCCTTCATTTTGTCATTATTTCATTATCAAGGTTTAATTACCAAACACAAGGTTTGACTAAGGAAAACCCCCATTCACCCCAAAATAAAAAAAATTGCTTCTCTCTCTTTGTGTGTGCAGATTGACAGGTGAAGGACTGGAAGTTGATCAAAGGAGTAATTTTGCAAAGTTGCATAAGTTGTCATTATTTTTTTCAAGCTACAAAAAATTATTTGCAGGTTTTATTTTTGGCTTTCTGACAATCAAACCTAGAGAAATTAGAAGCTTAGATCCAGGATTAGAGGACCACAAAAATTGATTTTGGACCCCTGCATTAAGAACCATTCACCCTTGGGTGAATGAGTCCCTAATCAAAGCTAAAAATCCACTTTTATCACAAGTGCACACTCTTAGGCCCTTCTCAGATCTTCCTACAAATTGTTGTTTTCATTTTCGTTATCATATAACTTTGCATTTCAAGTGTTTGGTCACATAATTCATTTATTTAATGCAATTTAAATAATTCCAATTTAACATTATAAATCAATCATTTTTTCATAAGAAAGTAGAGATCCAAGGTCCAAAATAGGGTTGACTCACTCAAGGTTCAAAGTCAATCCTATCCCTTTGTGATCTTCTCTCTTTCTAATGAAATTGGGGAAAGGTGTACTCGAATCCTAAGCCATTTAATTATTCTACATTGATTGAATAAATCCCCCCATTTCTCCTACATTTCATTTTGGTGAAATCAACATTGTACATCATAAATTATGATTTGGAAGTCTGTAAAACTCTAGATCTAGGTTTAGCATTAGTTTGTTTTGCATCTCATTTAGAGTTTCAAAATTGGATTTTTTCATCATTTAAATTCACAAAAATCCAAAATTATTGCATACATCTCACATATTAGTGTCTTTTCAACATTTACATAAGAAAATTACATTAAAAAAGTTATTTTTCTCACTTTTTGTCATAAGTTTGCATTCACATTAAGCAAAAATTTATGGAAAACTTGTCACAATGGAAATAGTTTGCAACCTAAAATAGTGAACATAAACAAGCTCAAGCATTGCCTTAATTTCATTTTCTAGAACCCTAAGTAAGGATCCATTCACCCTTGGGCGAAATTTTTTCTTTTATAGGTGTCTTGACAAATTTCTACATGCATTTCTATCTCTGTGTTTTCCTTCTATTTGTATTGATTAATATGTACTTTGAAATTCTGAAAAACAATTATTGTATGTGCAAGAAAAGTATCATTTTTTTATTTATTACAAATTCATGGAAAATTTGTTACATTACAGTATTGAAAATCATCAAATTTGTAGGACAATTGTGTTCATTTTGTGAAGCATTGCATATTTTGGATAGATTAATTCTCATCTTTGCACAAATAGAAGCATGTTTCCTTTTCAAACATATGGTTTTCATATAGTATCACATGGATTGTATGTGTATAGGAATGAATTTTCACCCCTTACGAAAATTCCCCTTTTACACATCCTCACCTTGGAAAATAAAATCTGAAGGCGAGATTCCACATCACCCAATTTCCTTCCTTCCACTTGGCATCTATCTTTTGTTTCGGTGAGAGAATATTTGTTGGGGATGCTCACACAACACACAAACATCCATGTGGCACGCTGCCACCCCTAATGGATTTTTGTGTCTAAAATTGGAAGAGTCATTACATTCCCTATTCCAGGGACAAATTGTAATGTCCCTCTTCAACCAACTGACATGAAAATTACTTATTCCTCTTCATTGTTCCTTCAAATGGATCCATTCTCATCTCATTTCACCCTCTTGCATTCTCTAGCAAGTCTCTTGAGCACTTTCAACATTCACTCTCAAGCAACACTTCAACACTCCATTGCAGTAGTAGCACTCCATCAACTCCACATACCAAATGCAAAGCAAGCCATAGAAGTGTGGGCTTGGAGTCTTGCGAGACCTCCCTTCATCATAGTTGTGGCTATGGTGACCTTGCCAATTCTGTATTATCCTCCATTGGCTAGTGAGATTTTGGGTGGAGGTGGTAACATTTTGTTCCTATCCTTTGTGATTTGGTTGAGTAGCATTGTATTTTTTTGTAGTTTTTCTATTCTCTCTTCTTTCCTTTATCGCATATTTCTACTTCATTGTTTCTAGCTGTCCGTGGAAGTGGAAACACCAAAATGGTGGTTTGACTGAGGTAGGCCCCTATACAATCCCAAAAAATTTCCCCTTCTTGCTTATGTGCAGGTGAAAGTATGTGTGAAGCTAGCTGGCGAACAAGCACTTTTGTGAGATTATTTTCGTCACCCTAGTTCTTATTTTCTTGCTTTATAACTTTAGTCTCTATTTCCTATACTTTCTCTTTTTTTTTTACTGTCTAGATTAGCTAGCTAGGATGTTAGCTTGTTTTTCAATAGTTTGTATTTTTTTTGTTGTTTTCTAACCGTATGGATACCAACGGGCCCGAGAGATGCCAGAATGTTATGTTGTCATCCCAAAATTACGTTACCATCCTCAAATAGAGATCTATTTGAGATGTGATACTGACTCCGAAAAACCAGCTCGCCTAGCCTGAACCCAATATTCAGATTTGTAGAGTGATAGAAGTACATTATAGTCCTCATTATTCTTGATCCTTGTTTCAAGATACCCTTTTAGAGTGAGGTAAGTTAGGGCAACCCTCCGCTCTTGGCTCTCTATGACCTGGAGCACCTGTGAGCACCATCCATACACATAACATAATTTTCATACCTCCTCTTGGTAGTATCATTATGTCGGTCCTTATCGGGCCTAAATCCATAAACTTACTATTTGACAGGGTCTGAACTCTTTAGAGTGAAGCTAGGTATCCCTTGGCTAGTAGCTATGAACGTAGTTCCATCGGTTGTGCACACATGTTTAAAATTTATTCATGAGGGTTCATTGCATGTGATCCATGACACTAGTTATAGACCATTGATTCCATGTGGTAGGTATTCTTTAGATTAATTTTGGCCTACACTCATTGGTCCTCTCTCCTATAAATAAACTCTTGTACCAGACTTATCAGAATTACAAGAAAGGGCGCTTAGTGCCTAGAGTGAGGTACCCTCCATCACCTTATGTTGTTTCACATAGGACTTGTTTGATACCGCCAAGGCCCGTAGAAGAGAAGAAGAAAATCCCTCTATGGGTCCCTCTTCCTCCTCTTGCCCCATTGTGGCGCCATCAAATTCTATCCCGTGTTTGTGAGAGAATCCTATGGTGCCCACTTGGTGAAAGCCCAAGCATCTCATGTTTGAGCTTCCTGTTCTGCCCACAAAGCCTAGGCCTGTTCGATATGGTAGAAGAAAGGGTCCCCATAGGGAATCCTCTACGTCTCAACCTCCGCAACCCCCCACCAATTTTTCTCCCAAATGAGTAAATGGGAAGAGGCCTGCTTCCGAGGCATGAGAGCTGAATCCCCCTACTTTTTCTCAATCTCTTCCTCTTGCTTCCATTCAGGAGCCTGTCCCCTCACTAGAAATGAATTTAGTGGGCATTCCCAAGGCTGAGTAGGAGCCTTTCATCCCTTCATAGCCTCTGGTCTCTAGCTTGAAGAGTCACAAAAACTGCCTTGTGCACGAGCACAAGCATCCACAAAAGGCTCTTGCGGTTGAGCAAGAAACTTTACAAAAGAAGGAAGAGGAGTCAATCGCCCCTACTTCAGAGCCTCCTAATGCATCCTCCTCTCTCCTCCCCTATGCTTTTTTTCAATCGAATTTAGTCTCACTTCAAGCTCTTGTTGTGGGTGCAAATGCACCTAACCCAAAAAAGGTGCAGGTGTTTATCGCTCCTTTGGTTGAGCTGGCCCTATTGATGTCCCTTCCAAAAATCCTACCATTTCCAAAACCCATGGATATGTCAAATAATTCGGTGGTATCTGCTATGGTTTTCTCTTCCTCTTCCTCTGCACCTCTTGCCTCATTTGTGGGGATTTGACATCCCTGATGAAGCAGAAGGTAGAGGATGACCCTTCCAGCAATGGAGGGGGTAAGAGGAGCCCACCTTCTTCGAAGGGTGGTCCTACACTAGCTTGTTTTATCCTAGTGACGGAACTAGTCACGACTTCCCCTGAGTTTTTCACCACTCCTAACTCACTTGGTGAGCCAAGTAGCGAATATCAAATACAACCCTCTCTATCTATTGAGGTACGACATGGCACTCTAATAAACTACATGTTTAACTCTACGGATGAAGTTCTGGCCTTGTCAATAATCTTCATAAAATCATCGACTATAGCTCCATAAGTGCCTAGTGGAGAAGACCTTGCAGGGCCTTCTTCCTTAGCCCTTGCTGCGAGAGGGTCAAAAGCTCCTCCCCTTAATATTCCATCACTATAGGCTCTTCCTCCTTCCCCTTATAATGATCTAGGTTGGGAAGCAGACAACCTCTTGGTTGATGAGTGTTAGGGGGAGGCCTCTTATGTATCTTTAGATTAGATGTGTGTGTGTGTTGTGATGTGTTCCCCCATGATTGTGTTATGTGTTCCTGGATGTCCCTTGTCACCCTTGTTGGTGCTTGGATACATGAGTGATTTTGTGTCGTAAACCTTCTTCTATCTGTATCATCATTCTTCCATGTTTTTGTTTGATTTTCGGTAAAATTGGGGATGATGCAAAGTGTTGGGGGCATTTAGGCCTCCCTTCCATGTTGAACCAAATATTTATTTTTACTTTGCTTTTTGTGCATTCTTCCTGATCTGGTGGGGATTGATGATCTTTCCTTACACCGCGGTTACCTATTATTGATATAAGCATCAATAGATCCGACCCTACAAAACCATATCACCCATGTGTCTTCTATTTATAATTATTTATCTTTCACTCTTCTTATCTTTCTCTCTTCTTTTCTTGAGTTGTTCCTTTCATGTGTGACAATTCCATTTCTATGATACTTTGATTTGCAAAAAATGTATTTGTTGCCAACGAATCTTTTCTCGGGAATCTTTGCAAGTTTTTTTTCAAGAAACACATTCTCGACTTGGACCCCTAATGGAATGTGTTTCCTTCATCATGGGTTTGAAAAGAAAGAACTTAAGAACTTTCCTCCGAGGTGGGAGAAACTTTGACCTTCCCCTCGCAAGGGGGCATTTTCTTCTTTTCGAATTCCTTGATGAAGTGAACATCTTTCGAAAGGATTCCTTGGTGATGAATTGATTTGAGAAAAAAAAAAATCTTTCACACTTTCAAATAGTGCATCCCTTGAGTGGACCCATCTTCACACCAAGTTCCAGAGGGATCCCCTTGAAATCCTTTCAAATTGTTCACGGTCTGCACAATTGTTCGCTTATTTTCCTATGTGGCTGCTTTGTGTTTTCGAACATGCTTTATTTGCGAGTAAACATGTTGCTTTGCAGGTGCATCTGTGAAGCCACTTTTTGACTCTACGAAGTCTCCATGTTTGGGTTTCCTCCATCTTAGAGATCTTGGAGGATGCCTCCTTGTAGGTCTGTAGACCTGGAAGGAACTTACACCTCTAGGCTTCCTCCATGAGAGAGATCTTGAGAGTTGCTCCCTTGCAGGTTTGCAGGCCTATGAGGCGCTTACATATTTGGGTTTCCTTCAAGTGAGATATCTTGGGGGATACCTTCTTGTAGTTTTTCAGGCTTGTGAGGCACTTATATCTCGGGGCTTCCTTCATGTGAGATATCTTGGGGGTTTCCTCCTTGCAGGTTTGTAGGCCTGTGAGACACCTTCATCCTACGGGGTTATCCATCGTTGGTCTGAGGGCCTTCAGTGTACTTTGTGCAACTTCATAATTCTGAAGGGCTATGGATTCTTTTGTTTGAAACTCCTCAGGGAGAGTACCTATGGATTCCTTTCCCCACCCTATGCTTTCAAGCTTGCTAGATCATGATATGCTTCCTCGACAGTTCAAGTATAAATTTCTAACCCTATTAACTATTCGATCTACATTACCGAAGCACTCATCAGTATTCATGCTCGCTAAAGTGTGGGAAAAATGTATAGGAGTGAATTTGCACCCCTTATGCAAATTCCCATTTTACACACCCTCACCTTGGAAAATCAAATCCAAGGGTGAAATTCCACATCACCCAACTACCTTCCTTCCACTTGGCAGCTATCTTTTGTGTTGGTAAGAGAATATTTGTTGGGGATGCTTGCACAGTGCATAGATGGCTACATAGTGTGCTACCATCCCTGACGGATTCCTATGTCTAAATTTGGCAGAGGTGTTACACTCCATATTAGGGATGAATTGTAATGTCCCTCTTCGACCAACCGACCTGAAAATGCCTTATTCCTCCTCATTCTTCCTTCAAATGGATCTCATTTCATCCTGTTGCATTCTCTAGAAATTCACTTGAGCACTTCCAACATTCACTCTCAAGCAGCACTTCAGCACTCCATTGCAGCAACAACACTCCATCAACTCCACATAATAAGTGTGAAGCAAGCCATAAAAGTGTGGGCTTGGAGTCTTGCGAGACCTCCCTTCATCACAGTTATGGTTGTGGTGACCTTTCCAAGTTTGTATTCTCCTCCATTAGCTAGTGATATTTTGGGTGGAGGTGGTAACGTTTCACTCCTCTCCTTTGTGATTTGGTTGAGTATCATTGTATTGCTTTTTAGTGTTTATATTCTCTATTCTCTCCTTTATCGTATATTTATACCTCATTGTTTTTTGGTTGTCCGTGGAGGTGGAAACACCAAAATAGGGGTTTGATTGAGGTAGGCCCCTATACAACCCCAACAATTTTTCCCTTCTTGCTTGTGTGTAGGTGAAAGTACATGTGGAGCTAGCTAGTGAGCAAACAATTTTGTGAGATTATTTTTGTCACCCTAGTTCTTATTTTCTTGTTTTATCACTTTAGTCTCTATTTCCTATACTTTCTCATTCTATTTTTACTGTCTAGATTAACTAGCTAGGTTGTCAGTTTTTTTTTTTGGTAGTTTGTATTGTGTTTTTTGTTTTATGAGTGTACGGATGCCAACACGCTATGTTGTCATCCCAAAACTACATTTTCATCCTAGGATAGAGAGCTATCTGAGACATGGTACCAACTCCAAAAACTAGCTCACCTAGCCTGAACCCGATATTTAGATCTATAGAGTGATAGAAGTACATTATAGTCCTCATAATTCTCGATCCTTGTTTCAAGATACCCTTTTAGAGTGAGAAATGTTAGTTCAACCCTTTGCTCTCAACTCTCCATGACCTGGAGCCTTGACATGGTTGGTCCCCCTCTCTTACATTTTTTGGTGAACCTGACATGAACCACTTTTGGTTATGTTTGGTAGTACTGAAGGCTCCTTTCTTCATGTTCTAGGAGCATTGTAGGTGTGGGTGTTGTGGGGATTTTCACCTTACAACCCAACCTGCGACCCCTAGTAGGCATAGTTGGAAGGTTCCATAAGTATTGTGTAGAGAAACCTTAACTAGGTCACCGTCTTATTTCAAACCTTTATGGGGCTTTGTGAGAGTATCATTTAGTGTGCGTGATGGCCTCTTTTTTGCATCTTCTTATCCCCTTTGAGAAACTTATGAGTAGTAGTACAGGTAGAACCTTCACCTTGTAGGACCTGCCAATGGGTTTTAATAGAGAACCATCTCCTCTTTACATCCCTGTGTGAATCAATGGGAACACTGTAGCAAGTTTACTTGTTGAACTGACGTCTCAGGTGAACATTATAACTGAGGAGATTATGTTAATTAACTTCCTACACAAAAATGGGTATGACTCACATGTGAACACCATCCATATGCATAACAAACTTTTTGTACCTCCTCTTGGTAGTATAATTTTCTTAGTCCTTGTCAAACCTAAATCTATAAACTTTCTATTTGACATAATCTTGGGGTCCAAACACTTTAGATTAAATCTAGGTATCCCCTAGCTAGTAGCTATGAACACAGCTCCCTCAGTTGTGCACAAATGTTTAAAATTTATTCATGACTGTTTCATGCATGTGATCCATGACACCGGTTATAGACCACCTATTGTGTGTGGCGGTTATTCTTTAGATCACTTTTGGCCTGCACCCATTGGTCCTCTCTCATCTAGAAAGGAACTCATGTACCATACTTATCAAAAGTACAAGAAAGGGTGCTTAGCGCCTAGAGTGAGGTACCCTCCATCACCTTATGTTGTTTCACATAGGGCCTATTTGAATGCTGACAGTGATGCTACCAAGCCCCATAGAAGAGAAGAAGAAAAGCTCTCTCAAGGTCCCTCTTTCATCATTTTCATTGTTCAACCTGATGCTTCCTCTCACTCCACCATGGTGGCATTTGATTCTATCCCGTGTTTGCAAGAGAATCCTATGGCACCTACTTGGCGAAAGCTGAAGTGTCCAGTATTCGAGCTTCATGTTCTACCCATAGAGCCTAGGCCCATTCGATATGGTAGAAGAAAGGGTCCCCATAGGTAATCCTCATTGTCTTGGCCTTTGTGGCCTCCCACCGCTTCTACTCCCAAAGTAGTAAATGTGAAGAGGCATGTTGTCGAGGCATTAGAGCTGACTCCCCTTATTGTTTCTCAATCTCTTCCTCCTGATCCCATTCAAAAGCTTGTCCCCCCACTGGAAATGGTTGTAGTCAACACTCCCATGGATGAGTAGGAGCCTTTTGTCCCTTTGCATCCTCCAGTCTCTAGCTCAAAGAGTCACAAAAACTACCTTGTAGGTGAGTGCAAGCATCGACCAAAGGCTCTTGCAGCTAAGCAAGCCGCTTTGCAGAAGAAGGAAGAGGAGTCAACCACCCCTGTTTTAGGGCCTCCTAATGCATCCTCCTCTCTCCTCCCCTCTGTACTTTTGTTTAATCGAATTCAATCTCACTTCAACTCCCACTATGGGTGTTATTTCACATGGCCCCAAAAAGGTGCAGGTGTTTATCACTCCTTCAGTTGAGCCACCCCTCATGATGTCCCTTCTAGGCACCCCGCCATTTCCAAAGCCCGTGGATATGCCGAATACTTTGGTGGTATCTGTCGTGGTTTTCTCCTCCTCTTCCTCTGTAGCTCTTGCATTGTCTATGGGGAGTTCACATCCCATAATTAAGTAGAAGGTAAAGGATGGCCCTTCCAACAATTGAGGGTGTAAGAGGAGCCCACCTTCTCCAAAGGGTGGTCCTGCATTGGCTTGTTCTTTCCTAGTGATGGAACTTCGGCTTCCCCTAAGTTTGTCACTACTCCCAAGTCACTCGATGAGAAAAGTGGTGAATCTCAAGCATATCCCTCTCTATCCATTGGGGTACAACATGACACTCCATTAAAGTGCATGTTTAAATCTTTGGATGAAGTTTTGGCCTTGTCAGCGATCTTTACAAAATCGTTGACCATAGCTCCACAAGAGCATATTGGAGAAGACCTTGCAGAGCCTTCTTCTTTATCCCTTGTTGTGGGAGATTCAGAAGTTCCTCCCCTTAATATTCCACCATTGTAGGCTCATCCTCCTTCCCCTTATAATGATCTAGATTGGGAAGCAGACGACCTCTTGGTCGATGAATGTTAGGGGGAGGCCTCTTCTTTATCTTCAAGTTAGATGTGTGTGCACTGTGATGTGCTCCCCTGTGATTGTGTTATGTGTTCTTGGATGACCCTTGTCACCCTTTTTGGTGCTTGGATGCATGAGTGATTTTGTGTCGTAAACCTTCTTCTATCTGTATCACATGTTTCCATGTTTGTGTTTCATTTTCAATAAAATTGGGGATGATGCAAAGTGTTGGGGACATTTAGGCTTCCCTTCCATGTTGACCCAATTTTTTATTTTTACCTTTTTTTTTTCATGCATTCTTCCTGATCTGGGGGGGATTGATGATCTTTTTCCTTGCACTGCGGTTTCCTATTATTGATATAAGCATGAATAGATCTAACCCCGCGAAACCAAATCACCCATGTGTCTTCTATTTGTAATTATTTATCTTTCACTCTTTTCTTATATTTCTCTCTTCTTTGCTTGAGTTGTCCCTTTCATGTGTCACAATTTCATTTCTATGATACTTCAATTTTTAGAAAATGTATTCATTGCAAATGAATATTTTCTCGAGAATCTTTGCAATTTTTTTTCAAGAAATGCATTCTCAACTTGGACCCCTTAACAGAACGTGTTTCCTTCATGATGGGTTTGTAAAGAAATAACTTGAGAACTTTCCTATGAGGTGGGAGCAACTTTGAACTTCTCCTCACAACGGGGCATTTTCTTCCTTTCAAATTCCTTGATGAAATGAACATCTTTCGAAAGGATTCCTTGGTGATGAATTCATTTGAGAAAAAAAGCATCTATTTCACACTTTCAAATAGTGCACACCTTGAGTGGACCCTCTTCAAGTTGGGTTCGTGAGGGAGCCCTTTGAAATCCTTTCAACTTGTTGATAGTCTGCGTGACTATTTGCTTATTTTCCTATGTGGTTGCTTTGTTTTTTTAGACATGCTTTATCTACGAGTAAGCATGTCACTTTGCAAGTGCACCTATGAAGTTGCTTTCTGACTCTGTGGAGTCTCTTTGTTTTATTTTCCTCCATGTGAGAGATCTTGGGGGATTCCTCCTTGTAGGTCTATGAACCTATAAGATGCTTACACCTTTAGGCTTCCTCTATGTGAGAGATCTTAGGGGTCACTCCCTTGTAGGTCTATGGACCTGTGAGGCGCTTATATATTTGGGTTTCCTTCATGTGAGAGTTCTTGGGGTATACCTTCTTGCAAGTCTCTAGGCCTATGAGGCACTTATATCTCAGGCCTTCCTTCACGTGAGAGATCTTGGGGGTTTACTCCTTGTAGGTATGTGGCCCTGTGAGACGCTTTCATCCCACGAGATTTGTCCATCATTGGTCTAAGGGCCTTCGGTGTACTTTGTGTAGCTTCATAGTTTTGTGGGGCTATGGAGTCTTTTGTTCAAAACTCCTCATGGAGAGTACCTGTGGAGTCTTTTGCCTGCCCTGCGCTTTTGAGCTTGCTAGATCGTGGTCTGCTTCCTTGACAGTTTAGGTATAAATTTCTAACCCTATTAACTCTTCGATCTACTTTACTGAAGAACTCATCAATATTCATGCTCGCCAAAGTGGGGGAAAAATGTATACGAGTGAATTTTCACCCCTTATGTAAATTCCCCTTTTACACACCCTCACCTTGAAAATCAAATTTGAAGGCAAAATTCCACTTCACCCAATTGTCTTCCTTCCACTTGGAATCTTTCTTTTGTGTCGATAAGAGAATATTTTTTGAGGACACTTGTGTGATGTGCAGATGTCCGCATGGAATGTTGTTGTCCCTGATGGATTCCTGCGTCTGAAGTTGGTAGAGGCATTACACTTCCTATTGGGGATGAATTATAACATCCCTCTTCGACCAACCAACCTGAAAATTCCTTATTCCTCATCATTCTTCCTTTAAATGGATCCATTCTCATCTCATTTCACCCTCTTGCATTCTTTTGCAATTCTCTTAAGCATTTCCAGCATTCACTCTCAAGAAGCACTTCAACACTCCATTGCAACAACAACGCTCCATCAATTCCACATAGCAAGTGTGAAGCAAGCCATAGAATTGTGGGCTTGGAGTCTTGCAAGACCTCCCTTCATCACAGTTGTGGTTGTGGTGACCTTGCCAAGTCCGTATTCTCCTCCATTGGCTAGCGAGCTTTTGGGTGGAGGTGGTAATGTTTCACTCCTCTCCTTTGTGATTTGGTTGAGTAGCATTGTATTTTTTTGTAGTGTTTCTATTATCTCTTCTTTCCTTTATCACATATTTCTACTTTGTTGTTTTCAAGCTATATGTGGAGGTGGAAACACCAAAACAGGGGTCTAACTGAGGAAGGCCCCTATACAGCCCCAACAATTTTCCCCTTCTTGCTTGTGTGTAGGTGAAATTACATGTGGAGCTAGCTGGTGAACAAGCACTTTTGTGAGATTATTTTCGTCACCCTAGTTCTAATTTTCTTGCTTTATCACTTTAGTCTCTATTTCCTATACTTTCTCATTCTTTTTTTACCATCTAGATTAATTAGCTAGGCTGTCAGTTTGTTTTTTGGTAGTTTGTATTATGTTTTCTATTTTCTAACCATACAAATTCCAGCACGTCCGAGAGACACAAGCGCGCTGCACTATCGTCCTAGAATTGTACTGTGATCCTCAGACAAAGAGCTATCTAAGACATGGTACCGACTCTAAAAACTAGCTTTCCTATCCTAGACCTAATATTCAGATCTGTAGAGTGATAGAAGTACATTATAGTCCTCATAATTCTCGATCCTTGTTTCAAGATACCCTTTTAGAGTGAGGTAAGTTAGGGCAGCCCTCCGCTCTCAACTCTCTATGAACTGGAGCCTTGACATGGTTGGTCCCACTCTCTTATAGTGTGATTCTATTTTCCCTACTTATTAGCATAATAAAACCTTTGACAATCATGTTAGTTATCCTCCTAATATCTATCACATTTGTAAGAATGTTATAACATAGGAAGATGCAAGCATAGACAATCATGACAATCATAATTGCTCTTCTCTTGATACCTCTCCTGTTTGTGATGAAGGTATCTTGGTGTTAGAAGATCCAATCATTGAGCGTCATGAGAATCTTGTTTGTCCATATCCCCCTAACCCACCCACTTGGGAGGATATTATGGTGCAATAGGATAAGATCATTGATGCATTTCTTAACATCACCTTGCCTAGTTTCCATTCATCTCCCAATGTCTCTCCCACTTGTGAGAATGCTTTAGTGTAAGAGAGTGAAATCATGGATAATCATGAAAATCATAGTTTTTCTTCTCTTGATACCTCTCCTACTTTTGATGAAGGTATCTTGGTGAAAGGAGATACAATCATTAAGAGTCAAGAGAATTTTGTTTGCAACTCTCCCAATTCTTCTCCCATTTGGGACGATAGTGTTCCAAATGAATATGATACCATAGATACATTTCTTTCAAAATATAGTATGATGAAGAGGTTAAGCCAACCTTTGATCCCCCTCATTATAAAATCATAAACAAGAAGTCACATTCGTTGAAGTTATGAACGCACAAGTGCCCATTGGATCTCCCTTGATTATAGGACCTCCAAACATTCCTTTTGGACCTCCCAAGTGTCCTCTAATTATTGGTCCTTCTAAGTCATCTCCTAAGCCACTTCTTATCATAGGACCACCTCAACACCAACCAAAACCTCCAAGGAATATCTTAAATTTTGCAAGGCAACTCACTAGTAACAATGTTTCACAACAACCAAGTTATCATACTGTTGCTCATGCATATAACACAAGGAATAATAGGAAACCACAAACCATACCTACTTTATTACCACTCAACCCATTTTTTCCTAGTGCTCCTTGTTTTCCTTTGCATATTGGAAAGGAGTATGATCTTTTCGAACATCTTTGTAACACTACTACTAAGATCTCCCTTTAAGATTTGATTCAAGTGTCACCCCTTTACCATAGCATAATTTAAAATTATTTGCAACAAGTTACGATCCATCCTAATGTGCAACCAAATGATGTTGTAGCTATGATTGAGAATATGAATTCACCTAATTTGGATATTTCCTTTCATCAAAGTGAATTACCTTCATTAGAAGTGTAAAAAAAAATGAGGCTTTGATGATCGTGGCTATAATTAATAGGTTCGTCATAAAATGTACTCTCATTGATAATGGATTGATGCTCAATGTTGTACTGTAAACCTTTTAGATAAGATTAGAGTGGACAAGAGTAAAATTAAATTACATTATTTATCTATGTGTGGATTTGACAATGTGGGAAAACAAGCTCTTAGTGTGATAACATTACTTTTTAAAGTAGGTAAGGTTACATTGCAAACTGTTATTCATTTCATGCCTCAAGATCTATCATACAATCTTGTCTTGGGTAGGCCATGGATAAATGCAATGAATGTGGTGCCTTCAACATTACATCATCTAGTGAAGTACACTTATGAAAACAAGTTTCACACAATCAAAGCTGACCTAGAATCATAAAGTCATTTGCAAACTGAAATAGGAAAGAAAAGTCCTTTGAGAACATTGATACCAACTTCAAAATTAGAACCAATGCAAGAAGAAGAACAAGAAAAGTGTTTTTCATCAATCACAAAACTATTGGACAATGATTGGGGTTCATTGGATTTTACACCTACATTCATGGGAGAATACAAGATTACACACAAATCAGGAAAAGAGAAAGAAATTTTCATAATATTAACACAATTTGAGTCATCAAAACCATGTGAGTCCACAAATTTTATCAAAGAAGAGGAAAAAAAAATTATACATCCACATATGATGAGTGTTATCATGAAAAACCACCTTCTCCAAAAGAAATGGAAAAAAATTATGGAAGAGGTTATGAGCTTTTGAAACAACTTGGCTATAATGGAAAAGGATGTGATGTTAAATAACAAGGTATTCATGTCCCTATAGAGCTTACCTTGCAAGAATAAACAAGAGGTCTTGGTTATTGTCCTTTGGAAGAAATGAAAACATCAAAGAAACCTTTTCTTAATATCAATTTCATCACACAAAACACTCCTAGGAAAAATATTGCTTCATCTTCAAACACATGTCTTAGTGATTATTGGGGTTCATTAGATTTTACACCCTCCTTTAAGTGAGAGTAAAAAATCTCACAATCTAAACATAGAGAGTCTTGTGCATGTATGACACCTTGTATAATCAAGAATTATCTCTATCACAAAAGAAAGGAACATCTTCTACTATTGATCACGAGAGCACCTTGTTGAGGCTTCTCCAAGCTCGCTTTCAATATCTGTACCTCCAAGAACACAAAATAAATTCTACAACAAAAACTCATTTTGTGCATATCATTGAATGCATGGTCATTCAATTAATGAATGTAGGGCCTTTAGTATCAAAATTCAACATCTTAAAGATTGTGGTGCTCATCTTTGTGTTGATACACCTAGTTCCTCTTATCAATAATGGTTTCCATCCTATCATGTTGCTCATCACTATGTGGCATTGGTAGCTTTATGTGTCTTTGTCATTGCCATTCATGGTGTTACAATATTAAGTGCAACCATATTTTTCATAGCAGCAACATGATAGTCCTTAGTGGTTGTCCTTGTCTCTATTCTTGGTGGGCAAGGATAACTAGCTTTGGGAGACATATATTATTTTCAAGGATCGGATCCTCTTCCTCTCTTTCTACTTAAAATACCAACATAGAAAGTATGTTGAAATTTTAAGTGGGGGGAATATTGTCCCCCACTCATTGTTTATATGTTCCCTTCTTAGTGATGATAGCATACATATCCTAGGAACTGTGACCTTTTATTCAAAGTTTGGCTTTCTTGATCTATGTGAAGTGTCTTCTTTGTGGTGATATTATGCTTGATATTCTACAAGAGTGTGACCCTTCTTGGTATATGGCATTCCTCTTGGTGGTAACACTATGATTAGTATTCCCTAAGACATGGATCTTTTGCTACTCGACTAGTCCTCTCTTGGTGGTGATGTCAAGTGTGATGTTCCCTAAGGTGAGACCTCTCATGTATTAAAAAAAACACCTTTGATTATCTTTTCAACTTTATTGCATTTAAACCTTTCTATATTCCATGAGTGTCTAGCATAATGCAACTTGCTAGCCTTGTGAAGTGTGTTCATTTTTTGGCACCTTATCAAAGTTGTTAGAGAGTATAAATTTTGGTATGCTTGACATATGGGAGCATGTAGACCTGACATGACTTTCCGATCTGCCACCATTTTGTGAGTACACACCTTGTAGAGCTAGTGTGTGTTTCTCATCTTTGTCTTGGGGGCTCACCTAGTGAATATTAGACTTCACTAGCCCATGTGAGTAATGTATTTCATCGCCACCTAGCATAATACATACTGCTTTCCAGTTGTGCCATGTGTTTCATGAGTGATTTTACATCCTTGTGATAGCATCATTTTATTTTTACAACACATTTGATGGATGACATTTTGTATTTGACAAGATTTAAGATTGAAGTCTCTTTACCTTATTGATTCGAATCTCTTTAATACTAACCTTCTATCTTGTTGTGCAGTTTTCATGTGTCTTCTCCATGTCTTCACCATGTTTGCATCATGCTTGTTTTCATTTCATCATCATCTATATGTTATGTTCATGTGTTTTCATCATGTATGCTTCGTGTTTTCTGATAGGTATGTTTGTGTATCTTATCTTGTTGCATATCATACATATGTGTATGTCCCTTTGTGCTTATGTTGGTTTCCATAGGATCTTAGATCCCGTGGACTTGTGCAACCCCCTTGATTTTTTGTTATCCTATTTCTCTGGCATTTGTGCAATTAGGACCTCTCTTGACTTATTTGTTTACTTTAGTTTGAGTTTGAGCGTAAGTTCATACTCTCACTAAAGTGGGGGATAAATATAGTGTAGGGAATTGTATACCTTTAAAATTTCATACTATGTTTGGGTCCCTTAATTAATTTGACTTAATTAAGCCTCTAATTGACCACATTATGCATTTCAAATCCTTATTATTCTCGTTTTCCGAAAGGGAAGCCTATATTAAACAATTGCCAACATTAATTAAATTAACTTGGAAGTGCCCTGGACTTAGGTCCTAGGGCACAATTTTTAATATGCTTTTGGTGGCATTTTAATGATTCAAATTCAAGTTTCAAGTATTAGCTTTTGGAATCTAATTTTTTAGGAAATTAGATAAACACTTATAAATACAAGGTATTTTTATCAATTCAAATCTAAATGGAAAGATCAAATTTCCTATAAGAAAATATTATTGTCAAGAGTATTGAAGAGCAAATTTATCAGTCATCTATAGCAGCAATCAAGATCATATCATCATGTCAAAGTTCATGTGTGTTCATGTCATGTTTTGGACCTAACATTGTGATGTAGGTTTCAAGCATTCAAGCATCAAGTGATCAATCCAATTCATGCAAGATCCAAGCCTTAGAGTGATGTGTTTGACTTCAGTCCTCTAAGGAAAACCATTAAGGGTTTGGTGAGTTGTAATAAGCTTTTTTCATTCATCAATTCCTTCATTTTGTCATTATTTCATTATCAAGATTTAATTACCAAATGTGGGGTTTGACTAAGGCAACCCCCCATTCACCCCAAAACAAATATTTTTGCTTCTCTCTTTGTGTGTGTAGATTTGCAGGTGAAGAAGGATTGGAAGTTGATCAAAGGAGCAATTTTGCAAAGTTGCATTAGTTGTCATCATTTTTGTCAAGCTACAAAAATTCACTTGCAAATTTTATTTCCGTCTTTTTAATAATCAAACTTGGAGAAATTAGAAGCTTAGATCTAGGATCAAAGGATTGCAAAAACTAATTTTGGATGGTCCTTGCATTAAGACCCATGTGCCCTTTAACGAATGAGTCCCTAATCAGAGCTCAAAACCCACTTTTTTTTATCACAGGTGCACACTATCGGGCCCTTCTCATATTTTCCTGCAAATTGTCATTTCTGTTTAAAACTTTTTATTTCAAGTGTTAGGTCACATAATGCATTTAGTTAATGCACTTTAAATAATTCCAAAACATTGCAAATCAGTCATTTTTGTTGTGAGAAAGCAGAGATCCAAGGTCCAAAATAGGGTTGACTCACCTCAATGTGGAAATTTAATCCTATCCCTTTGTGATCTTCTCTATTTCCAATGAAATTGGGGAAAGGTGTGCTTGAATCCTAGGCCATTTCATTATTCCACATTGAATGAACTCATTCCCCCCTTTTCCCTACATTTCACCTAGTCATGAATCAAAAGTTATATTATATTCATGTGTTATCATTTCTTGCAATTTATATTCTCATATTTTCCTTTGGATTGCATTTGGTTTGTCAAGTCACACTTTCCCTTTTGTTGTTCACTTGTCACATTATTTTGCTATGTTACATAATTTTACTTATCACATTTAATCATTAATGAATTGCTCTTTGATGCAATTTTGTTACCATGGTTTTTCATTCAATCACATATTTTAATATTTTGTTGCTTTGTCACATTTGCAATTGCATAGAAATATTCCTTGTGAATGTGTTTTGCATGTTATCAATTATGTTGTAAACATTTTTTGTGGTGTTATCTTGTCACAATTTGCTAATTCAATTTAAGGTTGCATTGTAAACTTTTGCATCATTTATTTCAATCTAAGTCACATAAAAATCATGGGATTTCTAATTATTTTTGAATTTAGAAGGGATTTGATTGTTTTGGTATGTCAATAATTGAGTTGTCAATATTTTAATTCACCCCTTTAATTTTCTTTTCATGAGTTGTGTTAATAATTTAAAATCTTTCACATTTCAAACTCTTGATTTTTGAATCAATTTTTTACATTAAACCAATTTATTGATTTATTCTAATAATAGTAAGTTGATAATCAAATAATGAATTTTAAATATCTCTTGAGTTAAATTTTACTATTAAAACATTTAAATATCTAGCAAAGTCAAGCTTTTGATACTTAATTTATTTAAGCTAGAGGTCTCTCTCAATTAGAACTTAAAGGTTTTATATCCAAGTTATTTTGTGTCTACTTCCATCAAGATTTGCAAGTTTAAAATGTATGGCATTAGGTAATTTGAAATTCTTTTTTTTGTATATTGAATCAAGAAAAATAATAATTACAATAGATAAGGAAGCCAAGAAAAGGATTGAAACATGAAAAGCTCCAAAGTAGCATGACCCCAGTGCAGAAGAGGAGAATCAAACTCTGAATTTCAACATTCAATGTAGCTATTTTGAACATAAAGTATCATCTTAATGGATTTGTAACAAGTGAAATTTGATCCTATCTAGATGATTTATGATATTCACATGTTCTTTGGGACCCACCTACAATTGTGAGCATAAAAAAATAGTTTGAAAAATAATATCAGAGTAAAGCCTTAGCATTTCTATTTCTTGACGAGCATTATGGTTTGAAAAACTAACCAATCTCTACTTATCCATATGTTAAGAACAATAATCTACCTCATAGAATCAACAACAATATTATTTTGAAGGCTTGAGCCCAAAAGAACTTCTTTCCAACATAAAACATGATAAAAACTAGAAGGGAGATAATTAAAAAAAATTCCACTTTTTTTGTCCATGTACAATCTTAAAAAATGTGTTTGAAACTTTTAGTGTGTTGAAAAAATGGGTATTTATCTAGTTGAATCATCACACATCTCAACCTATCACCCACAGAAACCTTGAAATGTAACATCTTCCAAGCTAGAACTTGAGCATTAACCTCAACCTTAGACCACCAAATTTGAGAACTCAACATTTTCTAAGTCTTTTCTTAGGATCTATATTTCCATTTTTGATTCAATCTAAGATTTAAATACAAATCAAGCAATAGACTAACATAAACCTTTTTTAAAGGAAAGTAGACAAACTAATGATTAGATAGATACCACCAATCTTTGGTGAAATTATATCGCAATAGAGTGCAAAACTTCATAACAAGGTCTATAGGAACCAAAGATTTCACAAAAATGACAAACTCGGGCTTAAACTTGCTATTTAATCCAAAGTTGCTCTTAATATTTTTTCAAGTAGCCCACTTTAATGTATTAAAATCCCACAAGTCCCCAAACTGTCGAACTCCTTTATTGAATAAATAGTAAGCATGGATTTGAAAGGAAACAACAAGAGGTTGACCTTGATATTGGATCAATATGTTCCACCAAATGGAAGTGAACCTAAAATTGAACTCATGTTGTAGTGAATATTTTTTCCAATTTAAGAATTTACACACTTGCTATCAAGCCTTCCATATAGATTGTAAAGGAAATGAAGCTTTAATATGAAAGAAAGGATCCAATAAAATTCATCTAACCATTTGATGGGTTGCCATTTCCTTTTTACGATGGCTTGGATAATATGATGACAAACCAAGTTTTTCCAAGGCTCTTCTCCATCAACAACTCTAATTATCCATTTTGCTACTAGACAAAATCCTTGAGTTTTGGGATCCAATAGGCCTAACCCTCCTTTAGCTTTAGGTTGGATATAATATAACTAGGAAGTATAATTGAGACATGAATTACCACTACAGTTAGACCATAAAAAGTGGCAAACAATTTTAATAAGGTCATCATAACATTTTTTAGAAGGCATCCAACAAAAGGAGTAATACACATGTGATGCTAAAGATATACTATTTACAACTTGAATCTTTCCAACTAAAGATAAGAATTCATTTTCCCAAGTAAAAATTTTAATTTTCATTTTATTAAGAAACCACTTCCACATATCAAAAAGGGAAACACCCAACCCAAAGGGGATGCCCAGGTAATATGAAATTTTCCCATGTTTAATTTGTTTCCATTATTTAAGAATCCAATGAGGGATTGGATCCACCTATACCATGAGAAATTTAGTTTATAATGGACTAACTTAGAACCAAAAACAAAACTTGATAAAGATTAAAGACATCCATAACATTAATAATCGCTTCACAATTTTGAAGAAAAAGCAAGTTATCATCAATGAAATGAGAATTCATCACAACCACATTATTGGGGATGGAAATGCCCTTGATCTTGTTCATTTGATTTTACTTTTGTAGTAGGTAACTAAGGGCATCAACAATAAGAACATAAAGAAAAGGAGACAAACCTGACAACCTTTCTTGATTAATCATTGTCAGAGAAATGTGTTCAACATCTCTTTACTTATTATTAGTCGAGCATTGGAATATTTAAATAAAATTTGAACATGCTTACATAACTTGGGACCAAAACCCAATCATTACAACATCTTGAGAATAAAGCTCCATCACATTCTATCATAAGCTTTATTAAAATCCAACTTGACAAGGAGAAAATTTTGACCTAATTGTTGAGCCCATTCTATGGTTTCCCATGCAAGGATAAGATTATTGAGAATGAATCTCCTACAAAGGAACCCCGTTTGTTTTATCCTGACAATACTTTTTTCCACAGGTTTAATCCTTGCAGCTATTGCTTTGGCAATAATTTTGTAAGAGGTATTAAGCAATGCAATATGACACCAACCAAAGATAGTGTCTTCATTTTTCTCTTTTGGAATGAGTTTGATAAGGCCTTAGTAATATTCAACCCTAATGAACCTAGCTCCAAAGCCTCTAAATATAACAAATAAAAACCATCTTTGATATATTACTACACAATTTGATAGAATTCCTCTGAAATCCCATCAATTCCAAGACTTGTATTAGCAGTTATAGTAAAACAACATGTTCTAAGTCTTGAATGGAAATATTACAAACCAAAATCGACTATAATCAGCATCCAATTTTATGGGGATATGATCTTTAGTAATATTTTCCAAAGTTGGTTGAACATCTTGGCAATGCAAATCTTTTTTAAAGAGCAACTCATAAAATTTTTGAAACAAAACTTTTATCTCTTCGAGCTTTGTAGAACCTCTATTACCCTCTTTAGCCCAATGTAGTTTGGCCTTGATTTTAACTCCTTGTCCCCTATAATTGTCCATTTTTTGAATTTGAGGTTCTAAGGAGGCTATATAGAATTTTGTAGATTAATATCATTTGGCATTACATTCAATAATTTCCTATTATGTTCAAACATTCTTTCGAGAGATTTTCTTTATGTTTTTGTTACCAAGTCATTCTCCCTCCAAAGGCATGTATAAATTCAACACATTGTGAGATAGCATAGTGCCACCATTGCCTATGAAAATCCCCTTCATTTGGCTTGGGAATAGACTTCTAAAGACCCACTAAAGCTGCCACACAAGAGGGATTTTTTAAATGTGAAGTATTAAGCTTGTATGGTAATCTAGAGTCCCCTTTGATGTTATTAGTCCCTATGACAAAACAAAGGATAGGTACCTAATGATCTAAGAGAGTACAAGAGTAATCTACTCTTAACACAATGACCAAAAGAGTCTTGAAGGACCTAAAGATTAGAAGATATGTAAAACCTATCGAGACTACTAAGCTTTCTATCCTCCCCAAATCTGCAATTAAAACAAATGAATCAATTATTGTCATGATTGAAACGTTTGTTGTGAATAGGATCTATAACACCAATAGTTATATGAAAATATAACCATTTATCAAATTCTTCATTGCTCAACTTGGTATGGTTGAACCAACTACAATCATTTTGATGTTCCACCATATTAAAATCACCTCCTATGACTCAATCAGCATTAGGAAGGTTTTTAGTCATCCAATCTCATAACTCACTTTTGTCTTTGGTAAAATTTGGAGCATACACAACAAAAACTAATGGGTTGTCCATTGATAAAAGTAAGGGGCCACACACATCTATGTGATGGGTTCTCCACTTTACCAATGACAAACTTATACACCCATAAAGAAAAACCAATGAAATATATCCCAATAACCCAATCATCATTAACCATATTAAAAACACCTCCTATAAACCAATCACATTAGGAAGGTTTTTAGACATCCAAGTTCATAACTCACTTCTATTTTTGATAAATTTGAAGCATACACAAAGCAGAAACTAATGGGTTGTTTATCAATAAAAGCAAGGGCCTACACAACTATGTGATGGGTTCTCCCTTTTATGCATGACAAACTTATACACCCATAAAGCAAAGCCAATGAAATGCTTTTATAAAAGTATATCCATGTCTTTAATTTGAAACACTTTTATTAAAATATTATTAATGTTGTGATATCATTTACGAGTGAAACCACTATCATAATTCAACCGTGTAATTTTAGGAGTTGAATCACAATTTGACACGCTATGGAAAATACTTTTTACTTATCATTATTTGGAGTAACACAGAAGATGAAGAAACAATAAGGCTGAAACCAGAATAGCAAAGGAGGCCTCGAACTGTTTGACGAGAGCCCCCCAAGAAACGTTGCGTATGGCGTGATTGCAGGATATGCACAAAAACGGATTATTTGAAAGGCTTTAGAATATTTTAAACGGCAAGCATGGAGTCCTCTCGTAGCAGTTATATTGTTTAAACCAAATGCAACAAATAATTCACATTCTCCATCTCCAAAATCGAAACTTTGGTCTAGGTATAGACATCCAAGCATGAAGGATATGGAAGATTTAATAAAGGTTATAGTTGTTGATTCTTGGAGAGACGAGGTACGCAAAATGTTTAAACATAATGAAGGTAATCATGCCTCACACCCACCTCACGACTCAGCTCAGGCAGGCGCGTGAACTGTTTGACAATATGCTTCCAAGGAATGAGGTTTCATGAGTAGCCAATTGTTACCAATAAAGCTAAATTTCAAAGCCTTTGCCAGAACCTTAGGCCTGTGCCACATGGAGGTATTGGTAGAGGGTATGGACATCCATCATAGCATAAAGGAGTGGGTACTTTTGTTAGATATAGTAGTTACAAATGCTTTGGGAGATATGTATGCAAAATATAGAAGCATAGAATTGCCAGGCAGAGAAAAGAAAGGGGTATAATCAGAAGAATGGTATCTGGAAAATTTACTTCAACAATTCACCGTCAACAGTTTACCATCAATAATTTATCCTCATGACATATTTATTGCGTATATAATTTATCGTCATCAATTCATCATCATTTATCGCGTATACCTTTTTTATGTATTTAGCAGAATCTCTATACTTTTCTTTTTTGAGTGCTCTTGACCACTTAAATATTGAAAAATGTATACGCAGTGAATATACCACGACGATGAATTGCTAGCAGTGAATTGTATATGTGATGAATATGTCACGACAACAAACCATTGACAGTGAACTGTTAGTGATGAATTGTTGGAGGTGAATTGCTAGTGGTGAATTTTCCTAGACTCCAAAAGAACATATGAGCAATACCCAAATATTCATGTATATCCATATAGTGTCCTTCCCTGTGTAAATGCAGTTATAAGCTATGTTACATGGGGATGCATCCCCTACCCCAAAAGGGGTCGTCCCCGTCCCTAGGATGGGGCCCAGACGCAAAGGGGACGTCCTCTTGCCATCCCTGAACCAGGAAAATCAATAGGAAATAGCCAGAAATTCCCCCGTCCGTTTGGGGACATCCCACCATCTCCGGAACAGCTGGGGACGTTGGGGACGTCCCTCACCATCCCCAAATGGATGGACACTTCAGCGGAAAAAATAACATAAAAAAACTAATGCTTTTATAGATCTTTCATGCAGATTTGCATATATTTTGTGTGTATGTTACTGTATATTTTCTGTTTGTATATATTTGTATCAGATTTGCATATATTTTGTACGGTACTGTATATTTTTTGTGCATGTTATTGTATTCCTTGTGTGTCTTCAATGTGTGAGTAGCTTTCTACCATGCTTTTCTATACATAAGCCATTGTAGTATTTTGAAGAATGTTATAGGCCTAAGAAATTTGAGGTTTCCCCACTGCATGCCTATTTGTTGGAGCTCTTTTGAATAAAATACCTATGCACTTTTAGTTAGCAATGTTAGGAAGCATATTTCTAGATCCATCTTCAGGGTAATTTGCTTTGTGTGTCAAGAGTAGTTTGAATAACTAAGAAGCATCAACACCCAAGACTAAGAAGTTATGTAAGAAGTTATGTACTCTACTTGAGAGATTTGCACTATTGGGGTTTTCTTGTTTTTGTTACTTTTGAACCATGGTTTTATTGATGTTTGAGACTGCTGTTATAATGTTTTATTGACATTTATTATGTTGTTATACTACTGCTCTTGTGACTTATTTACATGTTGATATTGTTGTTATGAGTTATTGACATATCTCTATCTTTTTCCCTCTCTCTTTATAATATATTAATAAATTTTGAAAAATTCATATATGTACATAAATTTGTATATTGCCGTCCCCTAAAAATGACCCCCTAGGGGATGTCCTGGAAATGCATCCCTTCTCGTCCCTGTCCGAAAAGCCGTGGAACACAGGTTATAAGTTGATGCATCTCTGGTTTTATGGCAAGTATCATTTACAATGATGAGTTCTTAGAGTTGGAATCTAGATTTGTGATCTGAAGGGATAAGAATCAGAAACCATATAAATACATGATGAAAGGTGCTGAATCAGGGGATAATGCTTCCTTTGAAGAGCATTTAGTTCTAATTCAGGATTCTGATGCAGAGAAGCTTGTCCATGATCAGGAAGATGGTAGACATAAAGAAATCTATACGAATGAGTTTTGTACTAACCCTTCTAAATTGACAATTACCAAGACAACTATGTCTGGAGATACAATAGCTGAGCCTATGGATACAAATTAGAACTTGACGCTGCAGAGAAAGGACTGATTTGAATAACAAATCTAATGTTTTTCAAAAAAAGAGTCACAAAGAATGGAGTGGGTAGAAAGATGCAACAAAGAAACTTAAAAAAAAAGAGATTTTTATTCAAGAAATCGCTGGTTTACATAAGGAAGTGAAATGTTTGATCAAATGCTAAAGGGAATGAAGGTCATGTGGTGCAGGAGCACCTTAAGGTCTTTTGGAAGATCTTAGTGATTTTTGGCTTGTAGGTGGTTCTAGCCAACTACCAAGGGAATAAGGACTATGATATAAAGTCCCTAGGTTGTTTTTGAGAGTATTTTAGGGCAGGTTTGGCTTAGATTCTTGAACTTTATGAGTTCCTAGACAAATCTTGGCAATTTGAGCTTTTTGGCAATGTTGCCCTGGCAAATTGGCCTAAAAGTTGAAAAATAGCATTAATGTTGTTCTAAGTCCGACCCAAGGGTCCTAGCATGTGGGAGAAAGGTATATAAGGTCATCCAAACCCTAATACTTGGGTTGGAAGTTCATTTTCACGAATTGAGACTTGGAGAGCATTTTTGTGTGATTGGAATTCAACAACTTTTGAGTGCAATTTTGTGTTTGAGCCTTCATCCAGTCAAGAATGGATTGAAAGGACTAATCTGATGCTTTGAGTGTTTCATTTGTGTCATTTACTTACTGTACCTAGCATTAGATTAGTCATTTAGACCAACTGGTTAAGGTTTTGCAAGTTTTTGGGTTTTTGGACTCACTGCCGGTTTGGGCCAGTTTTGTGAATAATGAGTCCCACTTGAATTCCCGTGGCTTTCCTCTCATGGCCACTTGGAATCAAGCTAGGGACTTTGTAAATAATGTACATATAGGTTTAGGAGTCTTTGTTTGCAGTGGAAGTGAAGACACTATCAAGCACTAGGCGAGTGCAAGGGCATTCTGGCTAGTGGCTTGGAGAGGACAGCAGTAAAGAAAGTTGCTAAATGGATTGGTTTGTGCCAATCAAGAGCATGGGAGTGTGGGAACATGTATTCCAGACATGTGTATTCAAGGAGGAGAGTTGAGGAGGTCATTGAATCCCTCAAAGTTGGGAAAAGGAGCTAAAACCCTTGAAACCCTTGAAATTAGGGAGGTATGAGGATAGTCATATGAACGGCCATTTGGGAGACCTTACACCTAGTAAATATTGAAGCCTAGGGTACCACTAGAAATAATATCAAAAAACATTTGGGGGTTGTTAAGACCATTTTTTGAGAAAAGCCAAGAAAACGGGTTCTAGGAGGCCTAGTTGGGGCAAAAGGCTACAAGGCCTAAAATGGAGTTTTTCAAGATAGCAATGGGAGAATGGTGAAAGAATCCAATGAGATGGATCAATGAGGTGTCAAATCAAAAAAGAGACAGTAGAATAGCCTTTCCTAGCCCTTGGAGTGGTTAGGACACTTTGGGTCAGTTTGGAGCCCAGGGAAACCTAATGGCAAATTGAGAGTAAAGGAGAAGAATTTGAAATTGGTGGAGAGTCTTAAGAGGTGAGAGGGGTTTAGGAGAGATCCCTGAATAGGGTAGATAGGAATATCCTAGGAAGACCAGAGAATAGGTCTTGGGAAGAGCAAGAGTGCTCTTGAAAGGTAAGTCTCCCCATCATCATGGCAGGTGTAATTGTAGACAAGGAAGTCACCTGGCTTGTTCAACGATGGAGGATTTAGATGGTTATTTGTTTGAGATTATCCCACTTCAGAATTATTGCGTTAATTCATAAAGGGATAAACATGATTACAAGAATACAATAGAAAAATTGTGCCAAAAAGAGGAGAGGCAACTTAGAATGGCAAAACCTGAATTAATTTAAATCCAAATTTTGGCAACTTACAATACTCAAAGGTGAATTAATTTAAATCCGAAATTTGGCCAATCAGAAATTCACTACTAGAACTGTGAGAAAATTCACCGCCATAATAAACTCATCTCAATGAAAATTCACCTGCCAACAATTCACCGCAAGAAAACTCACCGCCATGACAAATTCACCTCAATGAAAATTCACCCGCCAACAATTCACCGCGAGAAAATTCACCACCATGACAAATTCACCTCAATGAAAATTCACTGCCATGACAAATTCACCTCAATGAAAATTAATGGCAAACTTTTGATGCGATGAATTTTCCACTGCGTGGTGAATTTTCGTTGAGGTGAATTTTCCTGAGAATTTTCCGATGGTGAATTTTCCTAAATTTTCTTAGAGTCTTCCCAACAAGAAAATAAATTTAAGATTAAAATTGTTTGTGAATTGAAGGGAAAGTATTTATAGAGAAAGTGCCAAATATAATATAGTAAAAAGTGACTCTTCATTTTGAAAGAGATATTTGACTCCATCCAAAATTTTCTTTATAAATTTAGTGTATTATAAATTCAGGAAAAGTCTTTTGGATTTTAGAATCACTCGAAATTTTTAATTTTTAATTTTTAATAAAAGTGGCTTAGCCACTAAAATTTAATTAAATAATAAAAAATTACATTGTTTTGGTTCAAAAGAGCATACCGGTAGGAAAGAACTAGGAAGAAAACCTCCGATTATAACTCAGTTCAAAATTACATCAAGAGAAACCCCAGATTCAACCTGAAAATTAACCCCAAACCAAACTGAAAAAGTACAGACAACAAAAACAGCCCAATAATAGGTTACAAATGAGAGCATGAGCTGGCGGCAAGATGAGAAGAAGGTGGCCAATGAACAAAGGAAGTGGAGATTTTTTACAATGGAAATGGAGAGGAGCCATTGACAAAAGACCATACTGCTGCAACAAAAATTATGTGCAAATTCAGGAAGAGATCAACCCCGCAGAAATGACCGCCGAAGGAAGCAAGACCATAAGGTGGATGCAACCCAAGATTGAGTCCGCCATAATGACACAGATAGTTCCAGACCTGAAGAGCCACAGCAAATCACTCAAAAATTATTATTATTTCTTATTTTCTTTAATTTTGTTCTATTCAATGTGGTTCCCAACTAACAAATCTGCCATTCTTTTATTTTTCTTATTCGTGAATTCAAAGAATATTAATGAAATCTTGAGAACATGTTTAGTTTAGTTTTGATTCAATTTGAATGATGAGTTTCAGTTATGCAGAGTAATGTATATGCTAATTTCTGATTGTTTTACTCTGAAACGGTGATATTTTATAAATTTTAAATTATTCGATTGCTGGTCATTACAAATCAGAACTGAAATAAGTTAAAAGCGAACAAATGTATACGTATGTAATTCAAATTTTAATTTTAGGGGGATTAATTTTTGTTACAATTTTTTTTTTTAAATAAAAGTGGGCATAGCCACCATAAAGTTTATATTGATATAAAAAAGTGTGTGTGTACATAGCTGGAGAATGAAGCAAAAATCAAATGCATCCATTCAGAATTACAAAAAGTTCCCATGGTCAGGTATAACAGCTTTCAGATAAACAATCAAGATCAAAACAGGGAAGAAAATATGGACTTTTCAATCAGTGCCACTTTCAGAAGAGGTAGCAATGTCAGCAAGAGGAGGAAAATAAGGAACAATACGAGGATCCTCCATTGCATAATATACAAAAATTGAAAAATGTTGAAGAAATTCTAAGCAGTACAAGCCAAATAACCATCCACTTTAGGCCTCAAATTGTTAAGGCAAGAGTAAAAACCAGAAGGATTATCGGCAACAAGGCTATGTGCTATTGCACACAACAGAGAAGAGTGAGCTGAGTCTGAAATTAGAATGTCACGGTCAAAGATGCCACCCACCACTCGAGATAATTCAAATCATAATCATCCAAAACCACAACAAGCTCAGACAGTGGGCAAATATGAGGTAGTACATAAGAACCTCCCAGGAATTTCACCAAGTTTGCACACCACTAAACATCCATGAGATTCGAAACAAACAATGAAGCCACTTCATTTGGGAGAGCCCTAGGATGATTGCAGAGTCAATCCCAACCCATTTTGAGGATTAAAGCTTCTTTAACTTGCGAACATTGAATACCAAAAACTCTATGAAGCTTGCATCTTGTGAACGGAATATTATCCCTTACTTCACAGAAATGACCATGCATGGAAACCGTGAATGGGAGCTCCATGGAGAACAAAACCAAAATACTGAATGCAAGCAATAAACCAAATGAAATGCTTTTTCAGATGGACAGAGAACATAAATAGGAAACATGAGTTTTTGTTGAGTAAATAAAAGCAGATTGAAAAAAGATATAAGCAGAAAAATAGACTCAAAAAATAAGAACAAAAATTCAAAACAATAAGACAATAATAGGACAACAATTTTAACGTGGTTCACCATCAAAATGGCTACATCCACCAAGTAAAGCAGGACAAACTATTTATTAATCAACTCGAATACATCAGTCTTCATCTACACCAAAAAGAGAATAAGAAGGGAATTGTCTCACCTCTTCAGGCAAGTGAAGAGACATGGGAAGAGGAAGACAAAAGGACAATGATGGTTGGACTTCATTTCCAACAATCTCCCACTTGAAGTCAAAACCGCACTGCTGTCCCCACTTTCTTTGAAACTCATTGTTACTTAACTACAGTACCAAGTAACCGGTCTATTGCAACTACTATACAAATAATAGCACATTGCAGGTGATCTACATGCTCACATATGAACTCTTCAGTTAGCCAATCAGCCTTTCGTCTAGTATTCACACAAGATAACACTTTGAGTAATGGCCAACATTGATGCAGAGAGAAAATCAACTTGAATCTTTGCAGGAAGCAACTAAAAGATATCATAGATCTGGTCTTTAAAACCTCTAGAAAGCATCTCATCAGCCTCACATACAACTGATTTACCATGACCCTCTAACCAATTCACAACAATAGCCTTCTTGTTTGCACATAAATTACCTAAAATGCTAAATACATTCATGTTAGGGAAAACATCCCGAAGAAAATTCAAAACATTTTGTACACTCTTGGATACCTGTTGATGTGATTTTTGTGACCGCACCAATTAGCAGAACAAAGTATCCGAAGGCTACTCCATTCTCTCTTGATCAAAGTATTCCGTACGCTAAGATTGCAAGAGAGATCGTACGTTCAACTCCAAGGTTCCGATAATGCAATGGAATACCCGCAGTCGGTTCATTGTGATTTGTTTTTTTTCATGAGGGGACTTACACAATTGTTCACAGGTTTGCAACAAATAGCAAATTAATGATGGAAAGGGATTTTTTTTTCGCGCAATACAAATGATTTGCCGTTAAGGTATGTATTTCCTATACTAACCAGAAATATACTGAATTGAAATGAGTGCAAGGTTTTAGAAGATCTAAATTCTAGTCTAAGTGCAAGATGTGCGAGGCTTGACTTCAGCGGACTTCAACCGGACTTTGCCTTGCCTCACATGGGACAACTTCAACAAAGTTGATGCAATCCTCAAGGGAGCAACGAAAGGTATTCAGATTACAACTCAACATGCAAATACCATCAAGACGATGCATACAAACACACAAATCACAATCAAAGTTAGGTTTGAAAAGTATTCCAGTTGACCACACAAGGAAAACTTGTCGTCAACAAGTTGCTAGTGGTATGGATTAAAATGAAGCCACCTTGATTAAACACCACAATCCACAACTAACATCTACTTGCATAAAAATGAAAATTACTCTAATCTAAGCTACTTGAAGTAGAAGGGGTGAAGAAATCTTGCTAGCTGCTTGTTGGTGTACGTTTTATCATTCACCCAAATAACAGAATAAAATGTCCAAAGACACTCTATCCTCTCTTGAAAAACCACTGTGTATGCTAAGATTGCGAGAAGATCATATCGCAATTCCAAGGTTTCTTTTGTCAGGTCTTGATGTGTGGATAAGCTCAATGGTCATTGTGATTTGCTGGTAATACACAAGGGGATCACTTACGTTAAAGAAATTCTTCACAAGTTTGGGACTTAGGGGATTTTATCATTAAAGGCTCTCTTCAATTAGGACTTCACTTTGGATCTAAAAAAAAAATGGCAAAAGATAAGGGTTTAGGAGGTCTATTCTACGTCTAAGAATTAAAGAGATAGTAAAGATTCGATGAAAAGGATAACCGCACTTTGTTTCGCCTCCTTTTGGACAACTTACGCAAAGCGGGAGCAATCTTCAAGGGGTGTGATAATGATTTTCAAATCTCAAATGAGATTGAAGTTAAGCTTCCACAATTATAAGCTCAGGCTAACTTTACACATCAAATGCAAATCATCCATTCGAAGAAAGAATGAGCAATATTTCACCATTGAATCGATATGATCAATCTCTCATTCACTTAACCAATACTTAAAGCAAATTCTACTTAATCTAATTCGAATTTTAATCTATGGCGGAAGAAGATATGCAACCTCGCTTACTACTTGACAATAAAAGTTGTTCAAAGCAAATCATGCATAAGAGCTTTTATTATCGGAAATAGTCTCAATGCAACAATTTCATATACTGTCTCCACACTTTACAAATGAGGGGCGAGCTCAATTTATAGGCTCCCCAATTACAATTCAATGGCCAAGATTGATTTTGGATCAACGACCGAGATTACAAAATAAAACCCTAATTAGGGTTTGTCACTTTCGACCAATGAGAAAATTGCATTTGAGGACACTTGTCCTTTTGCTAAATATAAAGCAACAATAAAATAGAAAGTTGTTGCATGATGATTTGGAACAATTTGATTGTTTGGAAGATGACGAGGTGCCACCTCAGCGTGCTAGATGCCTTCCTTGGTTGCTTTGTTTTTCTTCCATGTGCTTGCCTTAGAATGTTTTCCTTGTCGATGACTCTGTCCTTTGCGCTTGTTCCTTCCTAGCTTAGATCTTGGAGCTCCTTTTGAGACTTTGATTTCTTCTTCTCACCTGTACTAGAATCTTTGAGGTCTGGAAGTCTCCCCTTGGAGTAGGTGTCTGGGCTTGAAGTGGGTTGATTTGAAATTCCTCCTGCTTGAATTGGGTTGATGTTATTCCTCTGGATTTCCTCTCTGAATTCTCCACTTTGTGTCGAGAAATTGTCTAAGTATGAAAATTTGTTTAGAACACTTCTTCTTGTCACCATCTGATTCTAATTGGAAGCTTGTCTTTAATTCTTCAGGAGATGAAACCCTTCAAGAAGTTGGCTGGATTGCTTGAATAGGTCTGGGATTGTAGATGAAATCCTTCTAAGATGTCTAAATATTCTTTCAAGTGTCTTGAATTTGGAGAAGAATGCCTTTGTGCTTTCGCCATGATGGAGGAAATTGGAACTTTCTCTGTGAAGTATTTCCCATACTTAGCCAAATTTTGGCTATTTAGTTTCATTTTGTAACTTAGCCAAGATTTTGGCCATCTCGATGCTCGAATGAAATTTGCCTATGGATTTGCTTTCAACTCTAAATTTGGCTTGTGCTAAGGATTTTGTTCATTTCCTCTTTACTTTTCCCCTTCACTTTCCATATTTTTCTTTCCAATACTTAGTCAATTTTCTGAAGTTTTTACCTTGAGCGGACTTTACTTTGGTCTTGCCATGATTATTTCCTTCCTAGGCGAACTTATCTTGAGCTTGGAGAACTCCCTCTTGAGGTAAGTCGGACTTTGAACTACTTTGGACATCCTTTCCTTAGGCAAAGTCGGACTTTATAATGCTTGTGCCATTTCTAAGTTGAGCAAAGTCGGATTTGCTAGTGGTTTCACCATCTTTTCTTTATGCTTGGTGAACTTTAGACTTCTTTGGACAAGTCTTGGTGGACCTGATCTTTCCTTGGACATGTCTCATTTTTCTCTAGCGGACTTAACCAACTTCATGCCATGTGTGGGCAGACTTTGTGGTGTCCTTGAAATTTTCATTTTCCCTCTAGGCACTTCATGCCTTAGAAATTTTCCATCATGCTTGAGGGCGGATTTTGGACTATCTTGGACATCCATCCTTGGGAAGACTTTGCTTCATGCTGGACATCTTCACCTTGGGCGGACTTGAAGCTTTCCTTTCCATGCATTATTTCGTCTGAGGCATTTTATATTTCTAAGTATTGGAAATCAATTATTAAAATGTCAAAATATTTAATTTATTTCCAACCCGTTCGTTTTTAGACCGATGGCTATTTTAATTTTCTCTTCATTTTCTTTGGCTAAAAGTTTATTTTCCAATTTTATTCCCAATTTCGTCTAGCCAAGTCAAAATTTTAGCCATTTCGTCGATAAATATTATGCCAGATCCTCATTTTTCCTTGCCATGGTGAACTTTTAATTGCACTAAGCTCATTTTCCTCTGCCAAAGTCAATTTTTTCTCTCACTCAGGCAAATTTAATTTAGGCAAAGTCTTGGTCTGGATGTCTTCCTTAGGCAAAATTCCATGATGCTTGACAAATTTTTATCTTCCTTAGCCAAAAGGCGGACTTTCCTACCTATTTTCCTTGTGCCATTTTCTCTGTGTACTTGGCCAAATTTATCGAATTGTGTCTAGACATCCAAACTTTAAGCAAATTTTTAATCCTTCTTTCTTTTATGCTAGGCGAACTTCATTTTTCTCCTTGCCATAGCCTAGGCGGACCTTCTTAAGTCTTCTCCACCTTTCATCAAGACATGGTGGACTTTCTACTAGGCTTGCCTTTTATACTTAACTTAAATTCGTACTTTTCCCTTTGAAAAATATTAAAACGCTTAGCCAAAATTTCGATTTTCCATCCTTTAGGCCTCTATACTTAGGAAAATTTTTGGATTTTTTCATTTAGGCACCAAACACTTAGCAAAAATATAAATTTTCTCCTTCCACATGCCTAGGCAGACTTTCCAAGCACTTTGCCAAGCAAAGGCGGACTTTAAAGACCATTTTCCAACCTCCTCTAAGTCAAGGCGGACTTCACAAGCATCTTGCCTAAGTGAGGGCGGACTTTAGAAGGTCTTAGACATTATGTGGTGAACTTTAGAAGGTCTTAGACACTTTCCCCTTGAGCATGCAGGACTTTTGATGATGCTAGACAAGATGTGGCGGACTTCAAAGGGTCTTGGACAAGGTTCCTCAAGGCTAGGCGGACTTTGGATGACCTTTGCCAAGTCTAGGCAGACTTTATGAGTGTTTGACCAAGTCCCACTTTTTAAGGGCGGACTTCAGAAACATTTTGCCATCCTTCTCTTGTTGTTGGGCGGACTTTCCTAAGTCCTTGCCATCCTTTCCTTAGTGTTGGGCAGAATTTGGATGGGTCTAGACATTTTTCTCTTCGTCCCTTTTTTCAAGGGCCAACTTCTTTATCTTGACCTTGGTGAATTTTCCAGATTTGGCCAGAATTTTGACATGAATTTTATATTCTTTGGTCCATTTTTTGGTGATTTTTACTCAGATCTGACTAATTTTTTTAGAATTTGATGCTTTTGAGTTGATTTTTCTCATGCTTTTTACTAATTTTCTCATATTTCTGCTTGCTTTTCTAGATTTTTCACTTGATTTTTTTATTTTCTCTTTGATTTTTTAATGATTTTTTAATGATTTTTTTAATTTTTAGGTTGATTTTTGGATCAAAAGATGGAAAGTTGACTCGTTGAATAGGGTTGACTTTCTAAAAATAGAAAAAGCAAAATCCCTAAAAAATAGGGAACCCCATTTGGTCCAAAAATGCCAAAAATGAAAAAATGAAAAAGCAAAAAATCAGATTCCCTAAAAAATAGGAAGTCTCAAAATTGACCGAAAGCATAGGCGATCCTCGTCTCTCGGGCCTTCTGAGCACTTCCATGATGTTTATGCGCTGATTTAAGCATGGATTATTGACTTGGCTCGGATGACTCTCATAAAACTGACTTGAAACTCTGAATAAGGTGACCTCACAAAACCGTTGCAAGGAGACAAAACCCTAAAAACTAATAGACTACTGGGGGTCCCCATTTGCGATGGGGCGATGTGTGAAAAGGTCACAACATCTGGCGACTCCACGTGGGGAATGTTCCTGAACGTTCCAAAGGTAGTACTCATTTCAAAACTGGAATCTTAGATTAATTCTGACTAACTTATCCATTGACCAAGAAGAGTACTCAAAAGGAAAGAGAAATCCTAAACCGTATCAAGGCATTTTATCCTATAGTTATAAGTGTGTGCAAATGTGTTTATTCCCGTCTCTTGAGACCAATATGATCCTTTGGTTCCATCATGGATTTCCAATGTATTTTTATCTTAGCTTCAAAAGCATCCTTGGATAGAGCCTCGCTGCCAGCGAGCGTCTATAGCCCCAGCGAGGTTATCTGCTATAATCTCATGGAGATTGTTGTACTTCTAGTGATTTACCATTTTTCTTGTTTGGATTGTTTTGTACACCTACAGAGATGTCTAAACACCCAAAAGCCAAATGTTTTTTATTTTTGATTTTTCTTTTGATTCATTTTGATATTCTTTTCTTTTCATTCATTTCCACACTTTGGCTTGTAAGCAATGAAGCTCACATGAGTTTGAGCATTATAGTGGTGCTGAAGTAAGACTTTTGATTACTTTCTAGCCAACAACTTTGCCTAGGAGACCATAATGACTCAAAGAAATTTTTAAGTGTGTAAGAGATAATAATTGTAAGACTCGGTGTCAAGACACAATAGATGACTTCCTTTCCAGTCAAGTACTAACCTTAAACTCAAGATACTTTAGAAACAATTAATCTAGGTTTCACAGATTTTCCACAAATATTTACCTGAGGAATATTCATAACACTCTTTAGCGAGGTCAAGCTAGAATGTGTGCATGTAAGCAACATCACCGTTCTCATGAAATGGGACACCCTCCTTATTCAAAAACTAACCAAAACAAAGCAAAAAGAAAGAAAACTAATCTAAGAAAACAAAGACGACTAATCTAAGGAAAGCAAAAACAAAACCCGAAAGCAACTACTCTAACTATGTATAAACAAGCTGCATCAAGGAATTCAGGGCCAGAAATAATGTTTCAGAAACTACTAGTTGACGGGCAGTGGGATGTCTTCCCCTGTCAAGGTCTTTAACCTGAATGCATTTTCTCCCAATATCTTAGCAATTTGGTATGGTCCTTTCCATAAGTTATCAAACTTATCATGCTCCCCTCTTCGTTCGTGGGCTTTATCCCAATATAGGACAAGGTCGGATATTCTGAAGGACTTCGTTGTTGCGCGTTTATCAAACCATCATTTGACAAACCCTTAGTGTTTAGAAAAGTTTTCGAGAGCTTGATCTCTATGTTCTTCCAGTAGCAATAGTTGTGAGAGACGAATCTAAACTCTATCATCTGGATCTAGATACTCTTGCATGAACCTGAGTGTTGGAATCCTCAGTTGGATGGGAAAGACAGGGTCTTTCCTGTAGACTAAGTGATATGGAAAGGTTCCCAATGACCTCTTGGCTCTTGTCTTGTCCGCCCATAGAGCAAACCTGAGTTGAGAATGCCAATCTCTTGAATTTTGATCCAACAATTTCTTGATGACACTGAGCAGGTTATTATTCGTGGACTCTGCCAGCCCATTACCCTAAGGGTAATAATTTGAAGAAAATTTCAAGGTGATCCCATAATCGAATGCCCAATTTGAAAATTTTAATGAAGTGAACGCAAAACCATTGTCGCAAACTAGAGCCTTAGGACAGTTGAATCTAGTGATGATGTGTTCCTCTAAGAATCTGATTACTGCATCTTTTGTGCAATTCTTCAGTGCCTGTGCCTCAGACCATCTGGTGCAATAGTCTGTTGCTGTCAAAATATATATGTGTTGTGCTGAAGATGGTGGGTTTATCGTGCCGATAAAATCAAGTCCCCACATTGCAAATGGTTTCACTTCCGTGATTGGCTATAATGGCATAGCGGGATTCTTTTCACGGGTCGCAGTAACTTGGTAGGTGTGAGAGGTTTTAACATGCTCATATGCATCTTTGAAAATAGAGGGCCAATAGTACCCTGCTCTTAAAATTTGATAAGTCGTGGCCTGACTTCCTCCATGTCTTGTCTCGAACTTAGAATGGAAATGCTCCATAATCCTTTTAGCTTCATCTTTTCCTACACATCTTAAGTAAATCCCTTCATGATTTCTCCTATGGAGGATTGATCCTTGGAGCATGTAACATTGACATTTGAGCCTGAAGGATCGCTTCTGTGTTGGGTTTATCTGTGCAGGATACTTGTGATTTGTCAAATATGCGATGATGTCATAGTACCACTCCTCTAGGGAAGTGTCAGTTAATACATATGTTTGTTGCACTAGTCTAGGCCCTTCAATGGCCATTGTCTGAGCCAAGGCTTGCCCACGGACTAGCTTCATTGGTTGCAATTCAATATCATATTCTTGGATAGTGGCGACCCACTTTCCTCTTCTGTCCCCTAGCTCATTTTGCATTAGGAGTGTCTTGACAGCTGCATCAGGAATGATGGCGAAGACCTTACTCCTCAAGATATAATGCCTGGATTTTTTGATGGCCTTTACCAGTGCATAGGCCTACTTTTCGATACTTGGATATCTTAATTCAACATCTTTGAGAGGCGAGCTCATGAAAGCTATGGGATGCTCGTCCATCTCTTCTATTCTCTGGGTTAACATTATTGCACAAGAATGTTCTGATATGAAGGAGTACAAGTAGAAAAGCTTTGTATAATCCAGACTAACCAAGACAAGAGCATCAACGATGGCCTACTTGATTTCTTCAAATGCTTTCTTTGTTGGCGTGGTCCACTCCATTTTTGCATCCTTCTTTAACATTTTATTTAAAGGTTTCACTATCTCAGCAAAACCGGTGATAAATTTTCTAACAAAATTGATCTTCCCGAAGAAAGATCTTAGTTCCTTTTGGCTAGTAGGCAGATGAATTCTTGATATTGCCTCTATGCGTTCAAGATCAATCACTATTCCCCTCTCAATGATTAGGTGACCTAACAATTTTCCTTTGGTGACACCGAATATGCATTTCTTTGGATTTAAGGAAATCACATACCTTTGGCATCTTTGGAATACCTTCCTTAGGTCCTCCACATGGTCTTCTCTTTTCTTTGAGAACACTGTGAAATCATCCATATAGATGATTATACACTTTCCAATTAGATCTCGGAAGGCGATGTCCATTGCCCTCTGAAATGTGGCCCCTGCATTAATTAGCCCAAAGGGCATTCTCTTGTAGGCAAAGGTTCCCCATTTCGTTGTGAACGTTGTTTTCAATCGCTCCTTATATTCTACCAAGACTTGGTTGTACTCGGAATATCTGTCCAAAAAGGACATCATCCGTGACCCATTGAAAATTTGTAATACTTCATCAAGTGATGGAAATGGATAATTATCTTTTTTCGAAGCTCTATTTCAATTTCGGAAGTCTACACATAGTCTGATTTCTCCGTTTTTCTTCCTCACTGGGACTAGATTAGCGAACCACATTGAGTGGCGCACTGGGAATATGATTCCTACTATCAATAGTTTCTTGACCTCCTAGTGGATGAGTGGTTCCAATAATGGATTAACTGGTCTCTGGCGCTGTATAAAAGGCTTACTTCCTAGCTGGAGTGGAATTGTATGCGTAATGATGGAGGTATCATAGGTTCTCAAATCTTCATAACTCCATGCTATGACATTGGGAAACTGTCTTAAGCTCTGAATAATTCCCACCTTCTCTTCAGGTGTGCAAGTCTTTCCCATGCATACATTTTTAATCTCGTGTTTTGATCCCAGGTTCACTTTCTCATATTGATCACCTTCAATCCTTTGACTTTTCATCTGATCAATTTGATCTTGGTCAAATATTCTCTCTAATTGTATCATCCCTCTCGAAATGATGTTTGTCTTTAAGTTTAGGATGCCATCATCATCAAGCTTAGCTTCCCTCTGCATTTCTTCCTCATCAATAACTTGCGCCGCAAACACATCTGAACTTGCTAGAAATTCATGAATGTGGTCATCGTCTTCAAACACTTGGAAGTTTGTAATATTATATGGAATAAATGGTATAGATGATAGCTCCACCATGAACTGACTTATGCCATCCATGGCTAGCGGCTCCAATGAACTGGCTGCCTATGCCAAAGAATTTGCTACTTGATTCTTCGATCGGTTCATGGATTGAATATTGAAAGCATCAAAGCTATCAACAATATCCCACACTCTGTTGTGGTAACAAGTCAATCTTTTATTATGGTAGACATATTGTTTCTTCACCTGCTTCACAACTATCTCTGAATCTCCAAGAGCATGCAATACTCTTGCCCCTTTCCTTAGCGCTAGCAATAACCCATGAATCAGAGATTCATATTCTTCTACATTGTTCGTGCACGGGAATTCTAGTCTATGAGCAGCAAGATATACATCCCCTTTCAGATTGATTAACTTGAAACCAGCTCCAACTCCTTTCTTCAATCAGGATCCATCAAACTTTAAGATCCAAACCTATTCTTGTTGTGAGGACTGCGGAGTTTGTGGATTTTTGTTTTCTTCTTGATGTTCTTGCTTAGGTTCCATCTCTTGTATTCTCACTGAGGTAAAGCCATCAATGTGATTGACCTCTACATGGTCTGAAAAGCCTAACATTTGTGGAATACTTCTCTGCACCTCTTTTATGGCCTTATGGCACATCTTACAAATGAATTCTAAATGAGCCATGTTGTGGACTCGGCACCAATTTGGTAACAACAAATCCTAAATATGAATGTCTTCATGCAATTTTGTCTTCATTTGGACGCTTCTCCAGACAAAGTTTCTGAAACTTTCAAACATTCTTCTATCATTGTCTTGGGAGCTCTCCCCCTTTTCAATCAACACATTTGCGGAGTCTGCGGAGTTAGCCATTTGATTACGTCCTTGGATTGTTTCATGCAACATGAGAACTTCATTTGTATTAGGCCTATAAGTGCCTAAATCTGTCTCTAGAAACAATATCTCATTATTCTCTCCATATTTAGTAATCATTAACTTGAGTCTCGGTGTGCTGTCAATCCTTATTTGGTTTGGGAATCCCTTCCATGGTAGCCACATATGGGAAAAGTCTGTAGCAATATACCTGTTCAGCCTCCTCGCCCAGTCTCTACTCAAGAGCATGTCGTACCCGTCCGAGATATCCACCAATGAGATGTTTATACAACTTTGTATTCTCGGGTCTACCGCTAATTGCATGTAGATATTGTTTAATTCTCCCATAACTAGGACTTCTGTTTTATCTAACTATGTGACTTTTGTGTTGGTTCTTGTAGGTACAAGTCCCAGCCTGTGGTAGACAACAAGCAGCAGCACGTTGCTTGAAGCACCAAAATCCACTAGGCAGTTGTGTAACATTTTACCAAATATCCTGACTGACAATAAAAACGGGGCGGGCTCATCTTTTCCCTGGTAGAAGACTACCAAGTGTTTGTCCTGATTATTAATATCTTGGTTCTTCTCTTTTTGCGTTCTAGGAACAATGTCTCTTTTGGGCGGAGTATGTGGTTGCTCATTTGCTAGGACTTCTCGAAAAATATCCGTGTCCATAAGGACTTCTTCTGGTGACATGTCCTTTTGATTGGAACTTCCAGGCGATGTCTGGGTCATTCTTACAACACCAAAAGGTTGTTGCAGAGCATCCAATATATCATTTGTCACTTCTAATTCAGCAATATTGGTATTTGCTAGAGCATTGGGTACTCCTCTATTTGGCACATTTTGCGAAACGTTCCTTAGAACAACTGTTTTAGTCAAACTGCCCAAAAGTGTTTCCCGAATCATTGGGATTTTCATTAGCTCAATCAAAGGTAAGCTGACCTTTATTCTTTTAAACTCTTCTAAAACATACAAACTTAATCTCTTTAGCTCTTCTTGGGGATGGTCTTTTTTTTGAGCTTGAACCTGCTCCACTTGAGGGTTAACTTGCCTTGTTCATTCCGCCTGGGGAACAATAGTTTGTCTTGTTTGTTCGGTTCATGGAACGGTGACTTGTCTAGCCCCATTTTCCTGAGCATTCTGCTGATGATATTTTGGCAAATCTCTGGGAAGAGATGACACATTGGTAGCATTTGGATTTGGTGGGGTCTGGAAATTGTTTGGTGGAACAGATGTAGTCAAAGGTTCACTTTGACAATTATTCCTCTAGTATATCCTGAATGGATTTCCAGACGCCTGTTGAAGCACTTCTCTAGTTCCTTCTACCAATACACTATTATATAGTGGAGGGAAATTATAACCATTGATTGTAGATGGTTGACTAGATGGGTCTTGAATTTCTGGTCCATCTTGGTATCTTGGCGCCTCTATTGGGCTATTTGCAAATGCGGGTGGAAATCTCTGATTATGCTGATATTGTGGGTATTCCTGGGGAGGAAATCGAACACTTTCAATCACAAGGGCTTCATCATACCTTGGTGCAGGAACTAATTCATATCCAGTTACTGGAGGGTTTTCTGCCTCTGAGTTCCTTCTTTTGCTTCTGAAAATATCTACGGCTACCTGGAACTCGCGACAATGTAACTCAGAATGTCGATCTGTGTTATGTAGCCTACACCATCCTGATTGTGTTGCTTCAGCTAGGAATACCTTGTCTGAGGGACGGTTGTCAGCAGATGAATTATCTAAGGGTGATGGTACAGTGCCATTGTTAGGTCCGGTGTTCCAAGTCTTCTTTTAGAAACCTAAGTTGTTATTTCGGAAACCTTGATTATTCCCTTGACATTTTTGATTGTCCCTTTAGTATCTGGAATGACCTTGACCTTGGTAATTCCCTTGAGGTTCCTGATAATTCTTTTGAAAACTTTGAATTTGGCTATTTTGTCCCTTCAAATAGGTGACTTTAGTTGACAACTTCTTGACTTGTTCAATCAAATCTTTCATTTCATCTTTCTCTTCTTGAGTCCATGTTGAAGTTGTCGCATTCTAAAGATATATGGGGTGAGCTAGTGGTACTTGGGACATGGGCGCTCCTGGGTGAAGGACCATTTGATTTCCCACCGGAGGAACTAGGTTTAACATAGGCATTTGATGAGCCAATGCGCGATTAATATCTTGGACTTGATTTTGGGGGCTGCCTTTCCCAAGTAATTGAGTGGACCGGGAGCCATACCTACTCCTAGACCAATGCTAGTTGTAATTGCTGCAACATATGCTCCCTTCAGGTCCACTGGGAGTGGGTTTGTTGACTTGACGAACATGGCGGTAAGAGGATCCAAAGCTTCATAATAAATGGGCAATGCCACTGCATTGTCTAGCAAATAAGGATCTCTTAGCCTTGTATAAGCATTTGGAATATGTTATTGAACGTGTCAATCGGTTCGTGTTCCTGTCTTTTGACTTCCACAAATTGCCTATATAAATCAGATGGAGAAATGGGTGGCCTGAATTTCTCTAAGAAAGCAGTCTTCATCTGTTGCCAAGTGCGAATGGAGTTAGCTGGAAAATGGATATACCAGTAAGACACTTATTCGTTAAAGGTGTAAGGAAACAATCTACAGGCAACATCTTCTTCTTGGATATCTCTATTTTGAAGATCTTCGAAAATTTTGATATATTCGTCTGTAGTGTGGTTCAGGTCACCACTATGAAACTTGGAACAAAAATGTTCCAGATTCTTTGGTAAATCATGGTAAACACCAAACGTCATAGGTGACGCATTGGCTAGACGCCACAACATTGGAGCATTTGGGTGGTTCACTTGGACTGGTTGAATTGGTGGAACTGGTTGCATAGGCTGTGTAGCCACTGGAACTTGTTGGCGATCTGGAATTGGAGTATGTGGCAGCAAGGCTTGGAAGAGACCAAAAGGAACTTCCTCACCAACTGCGCTAGATGTTCCTTCCTGCGGTGATTTAGTTCTCTTTTTCTACCTATTTTTGTGAGATGATAGCTCTATAAATTCTTTAAAAGAATTTGGAGTGGATCTAGTGACTCTATAAAGTCTATCTACTGAGAAAGAGCCAATTTGATCCAGCGTGTTCTTCTTTAATCTTGTCGAGGTGGTGCAGGAGCTGCTTGGACTGCTTGTTGTGGGACTTGTTGGTTTGCCTGTTGGTTGGTTTGCTGGTTTTTCTCTCGTTGAAGAGCTTTAAATATTTCAACAAGGAGGTCCCTCTAATTATTGAATTCAATTCAGTGTGCTCTTTCTTTCTCTTCTTCAAGAAAGTAGCGCATACAAAACCAATTAGGAGCACTTCTTCTCACTTGCCACGTGAGGCTAAACAATTTGGTAATGATATCCTCTTGTTTGTCGTGAAAACCCAAGTTAGGCTGTAAATCTGGCTGAGGATCTTGATTAGGATCAGGAACATTGGTCGGGAGCACCATTCTTCATCTTACTATCAACACTTGGATTTGAGGATGAGCCTGTAGAAAATGATCATTCTATTTTTCCAAAGGTTTGCTTTAGGCGGTCAATCTTTTGTCTTATCAAGTCTCTCTTGATTGCTTCCTCAAATCTTTTTTCCCTTTTCTTCTTCTCTAGCAAGGAAACGGCTTGTCTGTCAAAATTGAGCACGATTGGTATGTGTCTTCCAAGCTAGTGTGTACAACTGATCAATAATATCTATCGGGGGTTGATCTAGTTGTTCAACAGGTACATGAAAAGGAAACTCATGCGGTAATACCATTTTGCATTATGCCTACTGCCTTAACTTGTAAATGATCCCTTGTGTTGCAGCAAAGATTTCTTTTTGTTGGGGCCCTCCTTCTAGCGCCAATTCTATGTTGGTGTACGTTTTATCATTCACCGAACACACAAAATAAAATGTCCAAAGACACTCTATCCTCTCTTGAAAAACCACCGCGTATGTTAAGATTGCGATAAGATCATATGGCAATTCCAAGGTTTCTTTTGTTAGGTCTTGACGTATGGATAAGCTCAATGGTCATTGTGATTTGCTAGTAATACACAAGGGGACTTATGTTAAAGAAATTCTTCACAAGTTTGGGACTTAGGGGATTTTATCATTAAAGGCTCTCTTCAATTAGGACTTCACTTTGGATCTAAAAAAAAAATGGCAAAAGATAAGGGTATAGGAGGTCTATTCTATGTCTAAGAAATAAAGAGACAGTAAAGATTTGGTGAAAAGGATAACCACACTTTGTTTCGCCTCCTTTTGGACAACTTACGCAAAGCGGGTGCAATCTTCAAGGGGTGTGATAAGGATTTTCAAATCTCAAATGAGATTGAAGTTAAGCTTCCACAATTATAAGCTTAGGCTAACTTTACGCATTGAATGCAAATCATCCATTCGAAGAAAGTATGAGCAATATTTCACCATTGAATCGATACGATCAATCTCTCATTCACTTAACCAATACTTAAAGCAAATTCTACTTAATCTAATTCAAATTTTAATCTATGGCGGAAGAAGATATGCAACCTCACTTACTACTTGACAATAAAAGTTGTTCAAAGAAAATCATGCATAAGAGCTTTTATTATCGGAAATAGTCTCAATGCAACAATTTCATATACTGTCTCCACACTTTACAAATGAGGGGTGAGCTCAATTTATAGTCTCCCCAATTACAATTCAGTGGCAAAGATTGATTTTGGATCAACGACCGAGATTACAAAATAAAACCCTAATTAGGGTTTGTCACTTTTGACCAATGAGAAAATTGCATTTGAGGACACTTGTCCTTTTGCTAAATATAAACCAATAATAAAATAGACAGTTGTTGCATGTTGATTTGGAACAATTTGATTGGTTGGAAGATGATGAGGTGCCACTTCAGTGTGCTGGATGCCTTCCTTGGTTGCTTCATTTTTCTTCCACGTGCATGCCTTAAAATATTTTCCTTGCCAATGACTTTGTCCTTTGCGCTTGTTCCTTCCTAGCTTAGATCTTGGAGCTCCTTTTGAGACTTTGATTTCTTCTTCTCACCTGTACTGGAATCTTTGAGGTTTGGAAGTCTCCCCGTGGAGCAGGTGTTTGGGCTTGAAGTGGGTTGCTTTGAAATTCCTCATGCTTGAACTAGGTTGATGTTATTCCTCTGGATTTCCTCTCTGAATTCTCCACTTTGTGTCGAGAAATTGTCTAAGTATGAAAATTTGTTTAGAACACTTCTTCTTGTCACCATCTAATTCTAATTGGAAGCTTGTCTTTAATTCTTCAGGAGATGAAACCCTTCAAGAAGTTGGCTGGATTGCTTGAATAGGTATGGGATTGTAGATGAAATCCTTCTAAGATGTCTAAATATTCTTTCAAGTGTCTTGAATTTGGAGAAGAATGCCTTTGTGCTTTTGCCATGATGGAGGAAATTGGAACTTTCTCTGTGAAGTATTTCCCATACTTCTAAGCCAAATTTTGGCTATTTAGTTTCATTTGTAACTTAGCCAAGATTTTGGCCATCTCGATGCTCGAATGAACTTTTCCTGTGGATTTGCTTTCAACTCTGAATTTGGATTGTGCTAAGGATTTTGTTCATTTCCTCTTTACTTTTCCCCTTCACTTTCCCTGTTTTTCTTTCCAATACTTAGTCAATTTTCTGAATTTTTTACCTTGAGCAAACTTTACTTTGGTATTTCCATGATTATTTCCTTCCTGGGTGAACTTATCTTGAGCTTGGAGAACTCCCTCTTGAGGTAAGTCAGACTTTGAACTACTTTGGACATCCTTTCCTTAGGAAAAGTCGGACTTTATCATGCTTGTGCCATTTCTCAGTTGAGCAAAGTTGGATTTTCTAGTGGTTTCACCATCTTTTCTTTATGCTTGGCGAACTTTAGACTTCTTTGGACAAGTCTTGGTGGACCTGATCTTTCCTTGGACATGTCTCATTTTTCTCTAGCGGACTTAACCAACGTTATGCCATGTGTGGGCGGACTTCATGGCGTGAAGCCACATAAGTGGTTTACAATTCAAGTGAGGAAGGAAAACTCACAAAAAATGACCCCAAAGCAAAAAAAGTTATTTTGGGGGTTCGTACAAACCTACTGGTTCGAGCGAACCCATTAGGGGTTCGCCCGAACTAGGGTTCAAGCGAACCCCTTTGAACGCTGAAAACCCAAATGCATAGCAAATGGGTTCGGCCAAACCATGGTTCAAGTGAACCCCTTTGGGTTCGGCTAAACTCATAGGGGTTCGTTCAAACCCCCCTTGCCCCTCATCTCCCTGCCAAGACACAGAAAAAGTCAATTTTTTTACGCTTCAGAGCTTGGGTTGAGGATGAAAATGGAGGAGTCTTCAGAAACCCATTTGGAATTAGGTAGGTCTTGGAATGAGCTATCCAACGAATATAATATTAATATCTTTTGATTTTATTATGTATTTGTTTTTTTAGTTTTATTAAACAATGGTTCTTCACCGAAAATGAAGGTCTTTGTTCTGCACATGTGGAAAAATAGCATATTATCAAAAAAAAAAAATTAAAAAATATGAGTGCACCAGATATTGAAGTCCTTGATCCAACAAAAAAAAATAAATTGAATTTCGATATATACAAAAAAAGTTATGCATTATACGGTCGCGCTATGTCTGAATTGTAATTGGTTTGACTTTGAAACTTGATTAAAGAAAAAATATTCAATAAACAACTATCTAACTAGGTGGAAGCACTAGATATCGGAGTTACAAATCTAAATTTGAAAGAATTATAATTTTATCCTTCATGGAAAAACAGTTATGCGTTATACGATGTGCATCACTTTTTGAAAATGCTATTTTCTGGAAAAAATTAGTTTTCGTGGGAGATGGAAAAAGGAATGCAATATGATTCCAAAAAAATTGAAAAAAATATTTTTAGAATCTACAAAGAAAATGTGACGAGACTCTAGTTTACATCATCTTCAAATTCCTCATGGTTTAGCCGCTATAGGTGTCCGAATGTGAAGATTTAGTTAAAATAATAATTCCAGTGTCCAGTTTGGCCAAAAATTGTAAACCACTATTATGGGATCACCCCATGGTGTCCTTGAAATTTTCATTTTCCCTCTAGGCACTTCATGCCTTAGAAATTTTCCATCATGCTTGAGGGCGGATTTTGGACTGTCTTGGACATCCATCCTTGGGTAGACTTTGCTTCATGCTGGACATCTTCACCTTGAGCGGACTTGAAGCTTGCCTTTCCATCCATTATTTTGTCTGATGCATTTTATATTTCTAAGTATTGGAAATAAATTATTAAAATGTCAAAATATTTAATTTATTTCCAACCCGTTCAATTTTAGACCGATGGCTATTTTAATTTTCTCTTCATTTTCTTTGGCTAAAAGTTTATTTTCCAATTTTATTCTCAATTTCATCTAGCCAAGTCAAAATTTTAGCCATTTAGTCGATAAATATTATGCCAGATCCTCATTTTTCCTTGCCATGGCGAACTTTTAATTGCACTGAGCTCATTTTCCTTTGCCAAAGTCAATTTTTTCTCTTGCTCAGGCGAATTTAATTTAGGCGAAGTCTTGGTCTGGATGTCTTCCTTAGGCAAAATTCCATGATGCTTGACAAATTTTTATCTTCCTTAGCCAAAAGGCGGACTTTCCTACCCCTTTTCCTTGTGCCATTTTCTCTATGTACTTGGCCAAATTTATCGAATTGTGTCTAGACATCCAAACTTTAAGTGAATTTTTAATCCTTCTTTCTTTTATGCTAGGCGAACTTTATTTTTCTCCTTGCCATAGTCTAGGCGGACCTTCTTAAGTCTTCTCCACCTTTCATCAAGACATGGCAGAATTTCCACTAGGCTTTCCTTTTATACTTAACTTAAACTTGCACTTTTCCCTTTGAAAAATATTAAAACGCTAAGCCAAAATTTTGATTTTCCATCCTTTAGGCCTCTATACTTAGGCAAATTTTTGGACTTTTTCATTTAGGCACCAAACACTTAGCAAAAATCATAAATTTTTTCCTTCCACATGCCTAGGTGGACTTTCCAAGCACTTTGCCAAGAAAAGGCGGACTTTAAAGACCATTTTCCAACCTCCTCTAAGTCAAGGCGAACTTCACAAGCATCTTGCCTAAGTGAGGGCGGACTTTAGAAGGTCTTAGACATTATGTGGTGGACTTTAGAAGGTCTTAGACACTTTCCCCTTGAGCATGGTGGACTTTCAATGATGCTAGACAAGATGTGGCAGACTTCAAAGAGTCTTGGACAAGGTTCCTCAAGGCTGGGCAGACTTTGGATGACCTTTGCCAAGTCTAGGCAGAATTTAGAAGTGTTTGGCCAAGTCCCACTTTTTAAGGGGGGACTTCAGAAACATTTTGCCATCCTTCTCTTGTTGCTAGGCGGACTTTCCTAAGTCCCTGCCATCCTTTCCTTAGTGTTGGGTAGACTTTGGATGGGTCTAGACATTTTTCTCTTTGTCCCTCTTTTCAAAGGCCAGCTTCTTTATCTTGACCTTGGTGAATTTTCCAGATTTGGCCAGAATTTTGACATGAATTTTATATTCTTTGGTCCATTTTTTGGTGACTTTTACTTAGATCTGACTAATTTTTCCAGAATTTAATGCTTTTGAGTTGATTTTTCTCATGCTTTTTACTAATTTTCTTAGATTTTTGCTTGCTTTTCTAGATTTTTCACTTGATTTTTTTATTTTCTCTTTGATTTTTTAATGATTTTTTTGATTTTTAGGTTGATTTTTGGATCAAAAGATGGAAAGTTGACTCATTGACCAAGGTTAACTTTCTAAAAATAGAAAAAAAAAATCCCTTAAAAATAGGGAACCTTGTTTGGTCCAAAAATGCCAAAAATGAAAAAACAAAAAAGCAAAAAAATAGATTCCCTAAAAAATAGGAAGTCTCAGAATTGGCCAAAAGCACAGGCGATCCTCGTCTCTCAGGCCTTCTGAGCACTTCCATGACGTTTATGCATTGATTCAAGCATGTATTATTTACTTGGCTCAGATGACTCTTAGAAAACTGACTTAAAACTCTAAACAAGGTGACCTCATGAAACCATTGCAAGGAGACAAAACCCTAAAAACTAGTAGACTACTAGGGGTCCCCATTTGCGATGGGGCGATGTGTGAAAAGGTCACAACACTACTCATAACAAAGATGAATTCACCATCAATGAAAGCTTCTTTTTATTATGATAGAACTTTCACAACAATCTCTTACAAAATTTTCAAGGGAAAATTTTCCCTCTCCTCCAAACTATGCTATGCTAGCAAGCTATGCTAAGTTATCTCTCTGATCTATCAAAATGTCTACTCTCTACTGTCTAATGTCTAATGATATACAAATGAGGGGGGATGGCCCTTTTATAGATAGCCTATTCCAATGGACGACTTAGATTGCAATCAAATGAAGGGATTAGATTAAGCCACATCAGCCCTAACCCTAAAAACTACCAGAATGTGGAGTGGTACAATAAATGAATGACAAGATTCCCACTCACTCCCAAAATAGCAAAAGCCATTATTGCCCACAATCAGTCATCTAGAAGGTCATCATCCAAAAAGGTGTTTCTGTTCTCCTTCTCCTTGGCTACAAAATCAACGAATCTAGCTAGCACAGCCTCAACCTCCTGAACTGAGATTGGAAAAATATGATCAAGCTAGAACTCTAACATTGTGACTACCTGCCCATGCTACGTACAAGACTTTATCCAAGCAATTAGAGCATCCTGAGTATTTTAAATAATATTGGAGAAAGTTGTGGTGTTCTCAATGTCGTTCTGCACAAAATTCTTCACCTCTGAAAAGAAAGGTGGCAGCTTACTCCTCAAGCCATCAACAGTCACCTCATCAGAATTCATCCTCCTAGCAAAGATAACCTCCAAGGTGTTCAGGACTCCATCTATAATGTTCATCATAACCTTCCTGACTTTGGCCAAATTTGCCTGTGTTGCATCGAAGAATCCACGACCTATGACAACTAAAGAGTACCAGTAGGAAAAATCATACCTATCACCTTCCTAAATCACTCCTCCATCAATCAACATCTGCAAGGGAGTATGCATCAAAGCCTCCAAACGCTGAATAACCTTGCTCTGATAGATATGAGCATCACCCCAGGCATGATCAACTACATCCATCTGTGCCATAATACTGGAAGCTTGCTGGTAAGCATGAGCAAGATCTTCCATAATTTTTTCAGTCTCAACACGAACGCTGGCCACCCACTTATCTGCTTCTTGCACCATTTTTCTCAAATCTTCCAAGCTGCTAACTAATTCTCTAGACAATTCGGTTGGAAGTTCAATCGCCGGATTCTCCTGCCCACAAGGATGAGACAAATGTTGTACATAGCCTATCAATGTCTTGTGCTCTTTCTTCAATTTCTTGTATTTGCCTTCAATCTTGAGCAATCTATCCTTGAGTTCCTGATAGGAGATATCACACTCCACAATTATATGTGCTCCTGTGGGGCAATGTAACTCCATGGTGGTGATCATATAATTTTTTGGTACAACCTCATCTCAATCACAATCAACCCTTGGCACAACCATGTGAAGGGTGCGAGAGCCATCCTCATCTATTGAGATCTTCGAAAACTTCCTAGCTCTCTTCTTCATCGGAGGTGTACTGATCCTACTCAAGAATTCTTCCATCTCTAAGTTGTAAGATCAGCCTCTTCACTGGAGCTCCTCCTCATCCTATCTTTGAGCCAATCTGGTACTACGTGTTGTATAACAAATGGCTACTCATCCCTTGCTTCTTCCTCACAAATTTCTTCTCTAACTTCATCTTGGCGAGGTTCACTGGCTTCTATGGGCTGAGTATCTCCTGAAACTTGGGCCTCCTGTCCAGTAACTGTATCATCCTCCAGAGCCGCCTCAAGCTCATGTTGGAAGTGTGTATCTGTAGAAGTTTCCTTATCTTCTTCCTGTTCATTATCTCTAGTAGGTGTGTTGACACTCTAGCCAACCAACTCTCTTCGTGGTCGTTGATTTGCCTCTTGTAACTCCTGCTCCTTATTGAACATATTCCTCTGATCGACAAACAAGGAAACTTCTTGAATGCTTGTAGAACATGTCTCCAATGGTGTAGGTGATTCTACCACAATTCTTGGAGGCTCTGGCTGAACTAACTCTTTCCTTTGAGACTCTGGAGCTTGAGCAACCTGTTTCTTCTTGGTGGCAGTTGGCATCCTATGATCTCCCATCAAATTGTAAGTCAAGGGAATTGACCTACTCTTTAGCCTATTCACATGCCTCTCAACCCATCCTCTAGTGAATGTCAAGACTGGTATGTAAAGTTTGTCCAAATCAGCAATCTCCAGCTCTGATTAATCTGGAAGTGGGAGTGGTGTATCCCTCATTGCCTCATAATCTGGATGAAGAACATTCATGTCCTCATCCACCTAGTTTGGTACTAGAATAATCTCACACTCCCTGATCATGCTCAAAGGTAGTCTTGAAAACATTCTCTTTCTAACTTCAGCCTCATCCCACACACCAGCTCAATAATCTTCAATATTTGCTTTGTGCCTAAACTCTTCTGATCGTATCCATCTAATATTGTTGTGGGGTTCATAATGTTGTCTACTAGTGTGATAAGAAAAGTGGAAAAACTGAAGCTCATTCTCAGCTTCCCTGGCTTCCTGTATGGACATACTTTGTCTGAATTCCCCATGATAATTGGGAAGTCCAGTCCTCCCTTCTTCTTTTTCTTTTGAATCTTATCATAGGCGATGATATTCCTAGATATCTCTAACATCAACATCCTATTTGTAGGGTATTTGGGCAATCTATACGGATATGAAGAAAATCCTTGCGGCCTAATGTAAGCAAATTTTGGAAATTGGATAAATCAACAGCCATACCTTTCTATCAACTCTTGAACTTCCTTTGAGATCCTGTGACGAGTCCTTTGTTGAAATGATCTTGTTATGTGCATGGTGAAGGCGTCATTGACTCTCTTGTAATGAGATGTGCTTGTCAAATGTAGTTGCGGACAACAAGCCTCATGAATTTTGAACTGATGAGAGCCACATCCAATTGGATCCTTGTATGATATTCCCCTATACTTTGTCATACGAGCCAACATGTAAATAATGTATGAGCCCATGTAAAATGTCTTCATCCTCCTCAAACTCTAGAGCTGCTCATGCAAACTATCACTGATCATCACTGCCCATTTAATATGCTCCTTCCCTTCCTGCATGAGGTTGATATAATAGAACATCCATGGCTCAAAGATGAATGCTTGAGGACAACCTCCAACCCTACTGAGCATCATAATCAGGTCACAATACTCCTACTTCAAATCATCTGATATTATTTGCTTCAACAACTTTGTGCGAGAGGGCTTGGGCTTGTTCATCCAATGAGAATTTATCATATCAGCACATCTTTCAAATGTTGAAGCATACATATGTTCAACTTGCTCTCTCTTTTTGTAAATCATCTTCTCGTGCGAGGGAATCCCAAATGCTTCACCAATAGCTGCAGGTGTGAGGTTGGTGAACAACTTTACATCAGGTGAAGTGATAGTCCTTCGGTCTAGATTGTAACAATTAACACACTCCATAATTAGCTCCGGACACTGGATGACTAGTGGAAAACCAACAGCTGCATATAATTCACTCCTGACAATATTATGAGAATTGATCGAAGGACGATGGCCTCCAATTCCCATCATTCGAATTTTGAAAGCCTCCATGTTGAAATAACCCAAGTTTGTATCAACCAACCTGCCTACCCAACTTCGAAGAGAATTTCAACTCTGGCAGGAAAGGCTTGCTCAACTTCTTGATAAAAGCTTGCCTAGACGCATTTTCCTTGTTGGACTCAACATTGTTTTCTCTGCCAGTCACTCTTACTTCAACCATTCTACAAATACAAAAGACACTCATCAAAAATTTAACTTAGAAAAATAAAATCTTATCGGGGCTGCGAGTAGACTTTTGAAAATGAGAAGCTTCAGCATTGAATTTTATCTTCAAACCTCAACACTTCCTGTAGCAACTTCGAACTTTTAATGCTTAGAAAATTTTCCAAGCTAGCTTTAGCAACTTCAGCACTTAGATAAAATTCGACCAACTTTACTTCAGCCACTCCTCAGCTTCAATTTTATTTCACACTTAGAGTTCAACTTCATCTTCTCAACTAGAGCCCAAGTTCACACTTCTTCACCAAGTCTTAGCTTGCACTGCAATCTTCACTTCAGAGCTCAAGTTGTACTTCTTCAGCTGATGGAGAAAAAATGAAACAACTTCATAGTTCATATAGCTAAGTCAAATTCTAGAAGAAGCCAATTTTAGCCAGTTTATTAAATTTCCACTACTTCACTATAGGAACTCGAATTTCCCACCTCTGACAATTGCAAAACTTGGCATTCAACATCTAGAATATCTTGACCTTATAGAATTCTAAAAGGATTCATCTCCACTAGGCATATTTTACTAGCATTTTAAAATCATCTTTTGAAAATATTAACTTCAACTGCATCCTACTTAAGAAATTCACTTCACTAGTTGAGGCATTGACAACTTTGATTTTATTCATCTCTAGCTCAAGAAGATTATTTTCATGAAGAATTTGATCAAATTCACCTAGGTAGGCAATCAACTTCAAATTCATCAGCTAAGGCATTTTATTTCAACAACATATTTCATTCTTCCTGCCTTAGAATTTTTTTAAATTTTTTACTTAGGAAATTCATCAGTCAAGCGTCCATGAAAAATCTTCATCTCAAACTTCTTGGTGAGCTGTGGAAGACTTTAAAATCAGTTCTTCGTCAAAGATGTCTAGTACCCAGAAGAAAATTCCCTTCAGAAAGCGTCAAATTCATGTGTTTACAAATGAAGGGGTACATTTAATTTTTGAATTTCAACCTTAGAAAAATATTTTGTCATCAAATTTATTATCATTCTTCATCTCTAAGCTTATTTTCTTACTTGGCCTTGAAAATATTCTTCAATCTCATGAAGCTGGAGTATTCTGACTCATCCATTGCCAATTCATCCCTGCCTTAGAAAAATTTCATCACCCTCTCAAGCCTGGGCATATTTTCTCTAGAGGTGAAATTTTAATACTTAGAAATTTTTTGACATATCTTCACCAGCTTGGACGCATTTGAGGGGTCCAGAGGGAAAATTTGAATTTTTCCTTAGAAATTTTTTCTCTCCATTCATCTTTCTCTAGTCATGGCGGATATAGCATGTCAAGGTGGAAGAATTACAACACTTAGAATATTTTCACATAGCTAACACCTCAATATCCTTGGGCACATTTGACATGTCAAGGTGGAATTAACCACGCCTTAGTCATTTTTCATCCATCTTGACTACATGAGGGCACATTTAGCATATGGAGGAGGATTTAACTCCCAACACCTTAGTTTATGCCTTGACTTCACTTCTAACATGGGCACATGCAAAGGGTCAAGGAGGAAGTCAACACTTTTTGTCCTTTTTCTAGCTCATTTGGGCGCATTTCACATTTCATGGAGGAAAAACTCAACGCCTTGGTAACTTTTTTTACCCATCTTACCTTTCATTTTGGGCACATTTTGCATGTGGTGAAGGAACTTTGACTTCAATGCCTTAAGACTTGTCTTGACTTCACACCTAGCCTGGGCGCATTTTGAGGGTGAAGGAGGATTTAGCTTTTTCCTTAGAAATTTTCTCACCCTCTCTCTCTCCTTGGGCACATTTTGAGGGTGGAGGAGGATTTAACACTTAGCAACTTTTACTCCATTTTACCATGGGCGCATTTTGAGGGTGAAGAAGAATTTAACACTTAGAATATTTTTCCTTCACATGCTGGAGATGAGCGCGCATTTAAGGGGTCAAGGAGGATTTAGAAACTTTTTCAGCACCACTAAGCAAGTTGGGCGCATTTAGGGGTAGGAAGAGGATTTAACTTCAATGCCTTAGAATTTTGTCTTGGCCACACACCATAACAGGGCGCATTTGGCATGCTGAGAAGGATTTAACTTCAGACTTAGAAATTTCTCATGGCTTCTTCCAGTTGAGGGTGCATTTTGGGGTAGGAGTAGGATTTAACTTCAGACTTAGAAAGTTTTTCATTCTCCTGCCAACTTCTCCATGGGTGCATTTAGGGGTATGAGCAGGATTTAACTTCATACTTAGGCATTTCTCAGCTTGCTCACCCCTGTTTACTATATTTAATAAGCCCTCTTATTTTCATACTTTTGAATCTTGGATTGATTTGGAATTTTTTCCATAGGACCTTCATGATCCAGTTAATCTGCTCACACCACCATCTCGTGCTGACTTGCTATTTATAGCATATTTATGGGGGTGTTTTACTATTTATAGTAACTGCTTGATTCTGAGACTTCCACAACTTCGTTTAGCTTGAAATTTGAATGGCATGATCCTCATCCAGGATGATTTTCCTATTCACATTGGCGCTTGCTACTGACTTACTATTTATAGCATGTTTTTGGAGTTCCTTACTATAAATAGTAAGTGCTCCAATTGACTTCAAATTTTACTAGTGGATAGCCTAAAAGATGCTGATCACAGTGGGATACACTGGTTTTCAAAAATTATGGCATTTGACCCCTCATTTTGGGTCCCAAAGTTGGAAACCCTAATCTAACTTGCATGTCGATCAAATGACCTCTGTTTGACCTTGTTTATGTTGCACTTTTCTTTGTTCGTGATACTGAGGTGTCGGGCAACTACCGGAATGATCTTGCTAAAAATAGTAAGTCTTTGAAAAGTGATCATCTTGCCTTGCATGTCACATCACTACGTAGCTCTTGAAAAACCCATAAAGAATAATGTAACATGCGCTGAAAAGTCCTACATGCAAACCCTAAAAATGGCCTTTGAAGACGACTCCTGAAAAAGGTCATGATCCTGGTTTGCATGTTATACCACTGCGAAGCTTTCGAAAAACCCACAAGGAATGTACAGACATGCGAAGAAAATTTCAACATGCAAACCCTAAAAATAGCCTCCGAAGGCTGAATACTAAAAGTCATCGTCTCATTTTACATGTTATATCACTGTGTCGGTCTCAGAAAACCCAGAAATAATCTTCGGACATGCATTGGAAAACTTCGTATGTAAACCCTAAAAATAGCTCCTAAAGGTGAACTTGCTAAAAATAGAAAGTTGTCAGTTTTGGCTCAAAATTTGAAGACAAATAGCTTGACATGTTCTAGATGCAGTGTAATGATTGAAACTTCAAAAGTGCTGAGAGAACGCCCTGAATTGAACACTTACTAAAACTAGTAAGTTGTCATAATTTGATGAAACTTTGTTGGGGACCTACTAGAAGCATGCTAACTATATTATCGAGCTTAGATTTCAACTTATTTGCTCCATTTGGCTTCAAACTAGCCAGAAGACTCAAAACCCTAATTCTCAGACTTAGCCAAAATTTCAAGTTTAAGCACGAAGATGGGCACATCCCTGGAAAGACAGGCATAGCAAAAGAGAGACAACGACAAAATGACCCAAAAGCAAAGCCAAAAGACCCGAATGAAGCAAAAATTAGGGGGTCCCCATTTACAATGGGGTGATGTGTGAAAAGGTCACAACAATACCATATTCATTCCCATGGCATCTCCTATGGAACAATTAAGGCGTACATATGCATTTTGACCAGCCATGACACATTGAACGCCCTGCAACTTTGTAAATTTGCTTGCCCTATTGAATAATACTGATAAGGTATCAAAATTTACAGGGTCATCAACATAATACTTGAGCTTGGTAGGCCTCAACAATGGGATATTAATTCCTGCAACATCTTGATTGCAATTAAACACATTTTCAGCTTCTAACCAATATCCCTATTTCTCATACGCATCCATCTACTTGGAGGAATTGTACCATTCTACCCCAAAGGGTAAAATTACAAGTTCTCCCCAGTATGAATACAATGGAGGACTCATTACTTGCCTATCAAAAAGTTGTCTGCCTTCGTATGCAAAATCTCAATTATTTCCACTATTGTTCACAATCCCCAATCCTGGGACCACATCACCTTCTATCTTGTTGCTTGAAAGCCCAAAACCTAAGCACCCGTCCTCCACATAAACCTTGCTTGAAACCTGAAATTCTGCACCCCAACTATTGGGATGTGAAGCCCTCCTCATCTCGAAAGGAAAACTCAATAGTATCTCCTTCAACTAGCGATTGCTTCAAACCCTCTTCTTCAGCCGAATCCAAACTACCAAGAAATTCTTCAATGACAGAATCAACCTCCCCATCATCAACTACAAAATTAGTTATACCCATTAAAATATATGGGAAGTGTAGACACTAAAAATTGTCCTAGGCTTGCGATTTCTAAATTCTCTATCATTTCCCCTTTTCTCTTTGCTAATTAAATATTTTTTAATTATTTAATTATTTTCTAAAGTCATGTCTTCTATTAATTAAGTAATTTTAATTATTTAATTAATTCATTCCTATCTTTATTTCCTCCCTGATTAATTAAATAAGTTTTATTTATTTAATTACGTCACTAATTAAGTCCTCTTCTTTCTAAAATTAAATAAATTTTATTTATTTAATTTGGTCCACTCTCTTGAATTTTGAATTAAATCATTATTTAATTTAAAATAATTACTTTTGTCATATTCTTCTATAATTAAATAATTATTTTAATTATTTAATTATTGGTCACCTAAATTAAATAAGTTTTATTTATTTAATTTGGTCCACTTTCTTGAATTTTGAATTAAATCATTATTTAATTCAAAATGATTCATTTTCTCACATTCCTCTATAATAAAATAATATCTTTATTATTTAATTATTCATTGGTCACCTAAATTAAATAATTTTATTATTTAATTTCTCTTATCACCTCTTTGTCTGTGCCAATCTTATCTTCCACATCAAATCTTATCTCTTGATATCTCATTCAATTTTATCCCTTGATTGAATTATCTCATAATTCAATCTCAACCCTTCATTTCTTGTCATTGCCCTAATTTTGACCTAACCCTAGTCCATACTACAACTTTCAATCTTGGCCATTGATTAAGACATTTTATTGGCATCCAATCTCAACCGTCAATCCTAATCAGACATTTCCTATAAATAAACTCTCTCATAAGCCATTGGGGGGTTGATTCTTCAAGTATCTTTATGCTATCAAAATCATTCTTCAGTCTTTCATCCATTCCTATCTATTGTCATTCATCTATCATCCCCATGTCAATGTTATGCTACAGAATTGAGCAACCAACATTCATCCAACAATCAACCTTCAAAATCTTGCATTCTCATGCAGGTGGAGAAGAGCCATGGAGGTTAATCAAGTCTAGTTTGAAAATTGGTTTGCATTTCCTTTATTTGCATTTTCATTCTAGTTTGTGCTTCATGGTGCTTGATAGGGTTTAGTTAATTTGTTGTTTTCAACATTTTAAATCTGAATATAACCCTTATTTACATTGGTGAACACGACATATTTTAACACATTTTGAGAAATCTTGGAGTTGGATTCTTTTGTTGTAGGTTTTGTTTGATTTTTGTTGCAGGTTTGACATCATTGTGGATAAATCCCTAGTTTCTAAAGATTCGACCATAACTTTCAAAAGGCTATGTATTTTTTCACAAAATTGTTTTTGCAGGTTGAAAACAATGTCTAGAGCTTCCACTCCAAAAATTAGATTTTTCGGAGCTGGTTTTATTTTTTTTAAATTTTTTTTCTATTTTTCATAAAAAATTAATTTTGAGAGAAAATTATCAAATTTTTCAGATAGGTTTATATGTCTGGAAATCTCTCTAAATTTTAATAGGGGTCTATTCTTTATCTTTCAAATTTGGACGCACAATTATTATTCAAATAATAGATCTTTTAAAATTAGGGTTTCACACATATTTACCTATATCTCACAAACAGTTGCAGATCTGATCACAAATTATTTTTTTTCAGATTTGGAATAACAGAATAAGACTTCACTAAAAAAATTAGAATTTTTGGGCCTATTTTAAAAATTTTATAATTTTTTTATGATTTTTCATAAAAAATAATATTGGGCGCAAAATAGGGAATTTTTCTGACTTCTTTACATTTCTGGAAAGCTCTCCGAAAAATAATATCAGTCTCTTCTTTGATTTTGTATTTTTTAGATCAATAATGTCTTCAAATAATCGAATCTAATTCGGCTATGTTAAAAATATGTATCTGAAATTGCAATTTTCTAATGAGTTTTTTTTTTCATGGTTGCATTATGATATTATTTCTTTTGATTTTGTAGGTGATCATAAGGAGTTTTAGTGGCAGAAATATCCTTCATACACAAAAAATTGGAAATCGAATAATCAGGTGCACGTATTCCATCTTCCATTTCTTAATCCTGTTTGTCACACATTTGGATTTGGGCTCTTAAAAACGAATTTTGTCTTCAATCACATATCAAATTGCGTCTAAAATTAACCATTGTCTTCCTACACATTTGAATTGGGGTTAAAAAGAACAAGTGCTTCTATTGTTTGCATACAAACATTTCATTTCTAAGGGAAATTAATCACTGCGAGTGTGAATCAAGTGTGTGTGTCCTCCAAAACACCTCACTTGGTTTGCTTTTGTCATACCCTTTTTAGGAGGCCTTCTTGGAGCACACACCCCTCCAAGGGACGACCTCAATCGAGTGTGAATCTAAAGATGCGCTCATTTGGGAGTTGAAATCTTGTCACTCTAAGCTAAGCCCCAAAGAATTTTATACCTTTGGGAAGTGAAGGTGAAGGGTGGGTTACCCCTTTCTCCCGGCTTATTGGCAAGATTTTTCTTTCAAAATTCTTCCTTAGTCAACCTTGTGCAATCTAGCTTGAGACCTAATTGGCCATACCCCACTTGACTAGTCATAAGGCTTTTTTTTGTGTATTCAAGTGTTTGCTTAATCATAACATCTAATCTTGGAAGACAAACTTATCATTGTGATTGGTGTGTGTGTTCATGCATTTACATGTGAGATCTTGTGTTTGATATTTCCCAAGTCAAAATTCCAATAAACACTTGCCACATCATCCAAATCATACAATCTCGTCATTCCACATCATCATCTCTTTAATCTAATCAACATCATTTTACACCATGCAAACATTGGAAGACGTAGCACAAGTGCTTGTTCACATGCTTCACGTAGCTCAAACAAGTCAAGCACCTTTAACCCAACAAATCATTCAAAGTGCCCATAACATTATTCAACAACTTCAAACAAATCAATCACCTCAAATGCAACAACTCATAGCACAAACCCAATACCTCATGGCCAATTGTCAAGTCCAACAAGCACATTATCAAGTCCAATCACCACATCAACACATTTCACATCAACCCTATGTGTCACCTATATCATCATATCAGCCTCATCCATCCACGTATCAAGTTTCCCCTTCATCAACCTATCACAACTCTTCTAATGTCAACCCTTATCCACATCAATCAACCTTTCAATAGTCGTTATCCTATTCAACCCCTCCATCATCATCACAACAACAAATCATATCACAAGTCCAAAAACCATTCCAACCTCAAGACATTCAACCACAATCCTATGTGTCACCTTCATCATCATACCAACCAAACCCATTTACCTACCATGTCAATGCCACATCAACATGTCCACCCATATCACAACAAGAACATAGCTTCCCAAGTCCACCTTGGCAACAACATCAAGAGCCTTTAAGTCTTAATGCCACCTTTGACAAGGGGAACACCAATCTAGTCCATGCACCCTTACCACCATCCAATCAAATGCATATCCCTAATCCACCATGTCCTAGTCCTAATCCATTGGCATCTCCATCTTCTAACCCATCAAACTCTTCATTACCCCCACTATCATCTAATCCTCCATCAAATCAATGCCTTACATTTAGATATTTAAAACATAAATTGATGGCATTACATAAATCCACCAATCCACCTACAAAGGATGTGACCCAAGGGCTACAAGAAAGGAATCAATTGTCACCATGTCATTCACCTCATATACTTGAACATACAAAAGAGTCCTCAAATATCATGCCAAGTCCTTCAAGCCAACCATGTCATCCTCAACCCCTTGAGCCAATTCAAGAGTCTTTCGACGTAAGTCCAAGTCACCCTCTTTCATGCTCCTATGTTGTTGACCATCAAGAACATGTCAAGTCTCTCCAAGAGTCATCCCCTTGCGATTCCATTCAAGCAACCCAAGAGGTATATCAAGAGTCTACTCCCAAGCATGTGGAAACATCAAGCCCTAGTCCTAATCAAGATCAAATCATTTTCATCCAACCTGTCCATAATCTATATCTTTTTTATGATCAAGATGATATCCATAATGATGAAGAGCCTATCCATGAGCAACTTGATCCTATACCCATCCATGAGCAAGATATTCCAAATTCATCTCCATGTAGTCCTATCCATGATCCATCAACATCCACTTCCCTTGATGACACAAGTGCCTCCCAAGCACACATAGAAGATCAAACAAATACCTTGGATCTAAGTGAACACAATGCTAATCAAGATCCTAATGATCCTCCATCACCTACTATTGACCCCATTGCAAGTCCTCCATCATATCCTATTGGTCTTTCCACCATCATTCATGAATGTTCCTCAGAACAACAACAACCATTATCTTCCCTTGCTTCATTTTCTCCATCCAATAAGGAACTTGTGTCTAGTGTTCCACCTACACCTAGTCCTGTTGTCCATTGCATACTCCAAAACATGAACCACCAAGGTAAAGGCTTAGACCTTCATGAACAAGGTATTTTGGAGCCCATCCATGTCAAAGTCCCTTCATGCTCTTATGACCTTGGACATACACCACAAGGACACCAATCTCAAGATGTTGGTATTTCCTCCATGCATCCTAAGTCCACTTTCCATCATAAAGCCTATCATACGCCTAAAACATATGTTGCCATTCCACCACCATCATCCTACAAATGTCAAAAGCATGTGACCATACACTTCCCTCCATCCACTCTACCACCATTGCTTCCAACTCCTAATCTCCCTCCATCCACTTTACCACCATTACTCCCAATACCTAATATCCCTACCATTCAATCCTCTTATCCATTTATCCATAAATCCTTTAAACATCTTAATCATGACCAATCAATGCACACATTGTCTAAACATAAAGCTTCCACTCATTCCACCAAACCCAAGGGATTCCAAAATAAAAATTTGGATGCCTCTATACATAAAGTCAAAAATTCTAATGGTCCTAATGCCTTAGCCTACAATTGCAAAAAGTCAAAGCCAAGTACATATAAAAAGCTATATAAGCCCATACCTCCAAAAGAAAAGTCTAAAAATAGAATGGTTTGGGTACCTAAGCAAAAATAAATCAAGTCAAATGAGTCATCCACATCACAAAAATCCCAACCATCCACTTCCATCCAAAATACACATTCCATTGAAAAATCTAAAATTCCTAAAGCCCACAAGAAAAATAAAAGTCATAAAAATACTAAGTCTATGTGGGTGCCTAAAGCCCTTCATCCACAATCTCCTAAGCAAACATCTCCATTGCTTCCTACACCCCATCCACATCAAAACATTCAATGTTTATCACAATGTGTGCAACCATTGGTCATGGTTCCCTTCCATTTCACAACAATTCCACATACCTCCATCTCCTCACCCTTCACCCATTATCCTACATATCTCCCCCACATTCCTATGGTCCATGCTTTTGGCTAAGCCTCCTCATTCACCTTTCCCATAAGTCCCATATAATCACTATCATTTTCCCTACATAATTCCCATATAATCCACCATTTTCCTCCATAATACACATCATAATCCATCATCTACCTACTCTATCTCCCTTTCATGTCATCCCTTACCAATATCTATGAGCATAATTGCATTTGACATGGTCCATGCAATGACATCCATCCCTCGTGGGACTATCACCTTTCATGCAACTAGACACTAGAGTCCCTCCTATCCAAAAGTCAAAAAGTCAAGAAAATTAGAAAAAAAAAGAGTCAAAAAAAAAAGTAAGGAGAAATCCCTTTGTCCAATGGTGAAAACCTGGTAAACAGGCGCCCTGAATAAGCACCATGATGAAAACCTGGCAAACAGGCGTCATGTGTAGGTTGATCTTCTATGTCACTTAAACTTGGGGGCACAATGTCTTATCTATCCAACCTATCATTTTTATGTCATATCATTTCTATCCTACCTACCATCTTAGCCATCATACCTACCTATCATATTGGGTCCACTTATCCACCCTTCTCCTTTTGATCTTGATGAAGATATAGGGGAAAAATGTTGACACATGTTTTTTGGGTATCTCTTGACATACCTCATCCTTTCTAAACCAATCATATCATTATCCTATTGTCATCAACTTTGTCATGAAAAATTCTAAGTCTTGTGCCTAGAATGGGGCATGTCATTCCTATGCGACATAGTCTTTGGAGATCACATCCTTGCTCTCTTATGATGCATACATCCTATCCATCCATCCATTTATCATGAGCCTTTTATCCCTTATCCTATCACCCACCCTTGCACCTAGACTTGGTTTTCCCCTTGTCATTGGTATCTAGCATAAAGGCTACCTAAATTTTCATCCATTGACACCTCAAAATATTCTCAAAAATCCAAAAAAAATCATAACATGTCAAAAAAAAAAAAACATAAAATGTCAAAAATCAAAAAAATCCAAAAATCCAAAAAACACAAAAACATCCAAATAACTTTCAAAAATCCAAAAAAAAAATCAACATTTATCACATCAGTCAAATAAGTCAAACATAGTCAGTCATTTTAAACATCAACATTTAAATCATGAACCAATAGACAACATAGTCCAATTAGTCATCCAGTCAAAATCAGTCAAATTGCCAAAACAATGTCAAATCAGTCTTCAAATTATCCCAACCACATCAATTCTTCTATTCAATTCATCGCATCCTCTCATCCATGTCAAATCATCTTCAGTCATTCCAAGCAATAATCCAAATGCAAGTCAATCCTTAGTCCATAGCAATCAAGTCAATCAATCTTGCCGAATTATCCAATCATATCCTTTGGTCTTGATCCTAATCTTGTTGTAAATCCAATCAATCAAAATCAATCAATCAAATAGTTAGTCATCCTTGTGTTGATCTAGGGATATGTCTTTCCCCATAATGACAACACTACCATCATCGGTCACCATCATCAATCAATCAATCAACGGTTTACAACTTGACAGGGGCACTACCTTGTTTGTTTTTGTATCATTTGTGCATGCTTGCTTTCTTGCTTGTGTGTGTTATCATTTGTATCTTGCATTGGCATCAAGTCTGACTTATTCTAGTTAATATTCATATCTTGTATCTAGACAAGGCTATATTACACTGGGGCACGAGACTCATCATCACCTTGGTCCTTATACCTTGGTGCATCATGTCTAGTGTTACATCAAACATCATGGTTGCTACTTTCTTGTAGCATAATGTATCATTCATCTCCTTCATCTACTTCCTATCTTACATCATGCATCTTGTCCCTCCTTATCATTTCATTTCGAGAGCATACTCGTGTTCTTTCAACCCGCCTATCCTCTCGAGGGGGCATCATCATCCCATCTTTCTATCATCATCAATTTTCCTCTATCCATACCTTAGCTTCTTTGAAATGATGTTACTTGACACAGATTTCATCATCTCGAACATCATCTCAAAGAGGGGCAAAATGTAGACACTAAAAATTGTCCTAGGCTTGCGATTTCTAAATTCTCTATCATTTCCCCTTTTCTCTTTGCTAATTAAATAATTTTTAATTATTGAATTATTTTCTAAAGTCATATGTCTTCTATTAATTAAATAATTTTAATTATTTAATTCATTCATTCCTATCTTTATTTCCTCCCTGATTAATTAAATAAGTTTTATTTATTTAATTACGTCACTAATTAAGTCCTCTTCTTTCTAAAATTAAATAAATTTTATTTATTTAATTTGGTCCACTCTCTTGAATTTTGAATTAAATCATTATTTAATTTAAAATAATTACTTTTGTCATATTCTTCAATAATTAAATAATTATTTTAATTATTTAATTATTCATTGGTCACCTAAATTAAATAAGTTTTATTTATTTAATTTGGTCCACTTTCTTGAATTTTGAATTAAATCATTATTTAATTCAAAATGATTCCTTTTCTCACATTCCTCTATAATTAAATAATATCTTTATTATTTAATTATTCATTGGCCACCTAAATTAAATAATTTTATTATTTAATTTCTCCTATCACCTCTTTGTCTGTGCCAATATTATCTTCCACATCAAATCTTATCTCTTGATATCTCATTCAATTTTATCCCTTGATTGAATTATCTCATAATTCAATCTCAACCCTTCATTTCTTGTCATTGCCCTAATTTTGACCTAACCCTAGTCCATACTACAACTTTCAATCTTGGCCATTGATTAAGACATCTTATTGACATCCAATCTCAACCGTCAATCCAAATCAGACATTTCTTATAAATAAACTCTCTCATAAGCCATTGGGGGGTTGATTCTTCAAGTATCTTTATGTTGTCAAAATCATTCTTCAGTCTTTCATCCATTCCTATCTATTGTCATTCATCTATCATCCCCATGTCAATGTTATGCTACTGAATTGAGCAACCAAAATTCATCCAACAATCAACCTTCAAAATCTTGCATTCTCATGCAAGTGGAGAAGAGCCATGGAGGTTAATCAAGTCTAGTTTGAAAATTGGTTTGCATTTCCTTTATTTGCATTTTCATTCTAGATTGTGCTTCATGGTGCTTGATAGGGTTTAGTCAATTTGTTGTTTTCAACATTTTAAATCTGAATATAACCCTTATTTACAGGAAGTACCGAGAGACTTCTTCAGCTTCCATCTTTGCTCCTTGGTTTAACTAACAACTCAACACTTATCCATAGCTTTGATACTAATTGTAAATTATAAAACGAACAAAGAAACGAAATGAAACAGAAAAACAAAGAACAAAATATGAGACACAGATTTATAGTGGTTTGACAATTGCCTACGTCCACTTTCAAGTAGGGAAAAATCTCTATTAACCAATATCCAAATCTATAGTACATCATGGACTACACACATATATTTATACACACCTCTTTGATATAAAGAGATGGGAGAATACAAATGGTCATGTGACCATTGGGCTTCACATCCCAACACGAACTTCTCGTTTCAACCTCAAAATCTATGTTTTTGTCATGGTTAGCGTACACCCTTTTAATGGCAGACAACAACTCCTCTTCAGTTATGAGGCCATCACCATTCCTAGCAAAAATCCTCCGCAGAAACTACTCCAATACCTGGAATACTGTTATTGACTTGGGGTGAACTATTCTCTTCTCCAAAATCCTGAATATTATTTCCAACAGTCTCAAAAGATGCGTGAATTGAATCATCATGCGCACCTATTTCGTTGGGTGGTTCTGACACAACAATTTTACCATTCCCATCATCGAATTCATCCTCCTTGATCTCTAGATTCTTCAAAAAATTATCTTGCATAGAAGCTTGAGTGGCAACAACACTAAATTTGTCAACTTCTGAATAATTCTACTAGCATCGATATCAACATGCTCTACAACACCAATCTTGAGCTTTTGAGAGCAAGTGTCTACACTGCTTGCCAACATCACAAGTCAGATTGCTATATCTTCTTCTTTAGACTCAAAATTAAAATTGGATTGAGGCGGCCTAATAAGAGAATCGGTTGATGCAGTATTCCAAGGTTGCTTGGATCTCTTTCCCTTCATGCATCCCTCAAACTTGCTTGAATTCTCCATTGGGTGTTCATTCTCCTCACTTTCAGGCCCATTTTCATAGTACTCCTCACCTTCCCACTTGTCATGGCACTTCATGTGATCCAACAATGACTTCTAGGACCAAAATTCCTTCCCACAGACCTCACAGCTCTAGGGCTTTCTGGAAAAAGTAGCTACCTTGGAATCGAACCCATGACTACTCAAAAATGAGTAATCTTGCTCTACAAACCGCCAGCTAGGACAAGGGGGTTGTCTCAGCTCATACCCATCAGACTTGACAATCTCATGAAGCTTTCTCAAAGGTTGCAATTTTCATACTTGATATCCCCAATACATAGCCTGGATTTTCAAGGCAACTTGATCCCTATTGAACTCTGTTATTGTAATCCCACCATATTTATCCTGTACATTCAAATCCCTATTTTTTGCAAAGGATTTTGCACTATTGAGCACAAACATATGATTAGATTCTAGTAGGTTAAAAAAAAATTAATGACTTAATCAACTATATCATCTAACCTATCCATCTCACATGAAGCCTCAACAAAGGCTTGCTCCATCTCATTGGTACAAATCTTTTTACACTTAAATTGCTCCAACACCCTTTTCCTTGCAGCCAAAGGCTCACACATCGAAGGAGTCAGAGTGGAATGAACAACTCCCACTTCAATGTGACTCTCTACTACATACAGGGTGCCTACTTTGCTGCCTCGAATAATTACCAAGGTGCCTTTTGTTACTTTCCATCTATTGGATTCAAAAGTAACATTACATCCTTGAGAAAACAACTATCCAGCTGAAATCAAATTTTGTTTGAGTTGAGGGACATATCTAACATCCCGTAGCAGCCAACTATTTCCATTTGTTAATTTTAACAAAACATGCCCTTTCCCAAGAATATCACAAGATTCATTATTTCCAAGAAGAACCTTACCAAAGTCACCGCTTTGCAGATTTTTGAAGTACTCCTTGCACGGAGTGGCATGAAACGATGCTCTCAAATCGAGCACCCAAACATTTGGTGATGTTTCTTCTGAGGCTGAAACAAGAAAACCAATTGTTGCACCGACATCCTTTTCACATACTAGAAATTCGCTTCATCTTCTTTTGGTTGATTTTCAACCACCTTCAAAACCAACAATTCTTTTTGATGTGGCCTTACTTGCCACAATACCAACAACCAACATCTCTCCCACTAGATTTTGACCTCCCTTGTGATTTCCTACGACTTTCCTCATCAGGCGACATTGCTCCCACTCAAATTCAAACCTCTCATGCCAAATGATCGACCACTACAACTCTAATATCAATTGTTGAGTAAATGAAAGCAGATTGAAAAAGATATAAGTAGAAAAATAGACTCAAAAAATAAGAATAAAGATACAAAATAATAAGACAATAATAGGACACCAGTTTTAATGTGTCACCATCAAAAATTTTACATCCACCAAGGATAGCAGGACAAACTATTTTATTAATCAACCCGAATACATCAGTCTTCATCTACACCAAAAAGAGAATAAGAAGGGAATTCTCTCAACTCTTCAAACAAGTGAAGAGACATGGGAAGAGGAAGACGAAAATACAGTGACGGTTGAATTTCATTTCCTATGAAGAGACATGGGAAGAGGAAGACGAAAAGACAGTGAAAGTTGAATTTCATTTCCAACACTTTTAAAGATACTTATGCATGTGAAATCTCATCCCACATGAAAGTTTGCACTATTTGTTCCAAATAGGAGTTCCCAATAAGACTTTCATTTAAACCTGCACATGTGACAACCATTTTGTTAAAGAAACTTGCAGAGGCTTCTCAATTAAAACCTTTAGAAATGATGGTTGCATTTCCTCAAACAGAAATACCAGTACTCTTCACAAATTTCAAAAGAGATCACACAAGTGTCATTCTTGCCAAGTGACACAAGCAAAAATTTCCAACTACCCACTTCATGAGGCAGAATTACCTCATGTATTCATGCCAAAAGATAGATTATATGCAGATAGACATACAATACTCCATAATGTCCCCCGATCATTCCCCACTATCTGCATGTGGTGAAAACACACAAGCCGAAGAGGAAGATAACACAAAAGACAACGGAGTAGAATGACTAGGCTGGAAACCATAATCCTTAATGAAACATATTGATTTCTTGAAATAATGACATCGAAGAGACCATCAAGAACCTTGCAAAATTGAAGAACCAATCATTACTAGAGAGTCCATAGGCCTTTGGCCAAATATTCTACTCTCCAACAATCGTCCACAAGTGGAAAGACACTTATGAGCCACTAAAGTAGAATAGAATCAATAGTATACCAAATCATTTACCAAAACCAGCCTCAATAAAGAGAATTTCTTCTTAACGGGAAATGAACATAATTAATATGCCAGCAAATTAATATCCTCTTGTGAAAACTCTCTGTATGACAGAGTAAAATCAATAGCCCTGCTTTCCAAAACATCTACAAGCCCATTAGCTTCCCTATAACAATGTATTACCTCAAAGAAAGATAAAGAGTAGTTCTGAAGAAGTATTGAAATATGATTCAACAAATAATTTAAGCGCCAAGACTCAAAATTTTGTTTAGATAGAGAATTTATCACCACCATTGAATCTCCCTCAATGATGATGCGTGAAATTTTCAGTTTTAGAGCCATTTCCAATCCAAAAAATAAAGCATTAAACTCAGCAACATTATTTGAACCATCCTTTAGCACCTTGCAAGCTGCCCTGATAATTTTACCCTCACAATCCCTTAAAACCATGCCAACACCCTATTTTCTAAGGTTTTCCCTAAATTCACCATTAGAACTCAACTTAACCATACCCGTCGAAGGGGGTATCCATTTAACGAGCTTCATGTTTATGCCTGTATTGGGAAATTGAATAGACCCCTTTGCTATGAGAGTTTTTAACAAAGGCCAATTGTTTTGAATGAAAGAATCACATGAATAAAAAACCTTCCTGCTATTTAAAGTTCTAAAAATGTTTGACAGAGTAACCTCTGAGATGGAAATCTCAATTTTTTGAATTACTTGATTTAAATCAGAAGCCTTTTTCTTGCAAATTTTGTTATTCCTTTCTAACCAAATTTTTAATGGAAGGGCTATTATCCCAAATGCAAGAGAAAGTAGAGTTGTTGAAGTTATTGAGACATAGGATGGAAGGTGTTGGCAGTTGTTTTTGTGGTTCTTCTCTTCCATAACTTGAGCTTCAGTTTAGAAAAGAAGTTTTTCAAGCCTTGAGATGGTAAGCTAGCCATAATCTTCATGTGTTAAAATATCTAAATATAGGTTTTATTTCCATATTCTTGCATTGAAAAATGTTCTAATATTTCAAAGAGATCCTCTATCTTAGTTTTCAAGTCGATTGGGTGAATTTCGAGCCTAAATTTAATATTTTAACATCCATAGGTGGGTTTGAGAAGCATCATAGAAATATATTTTTTACAATTTTGATAGTGAAGTAAGTGTTGATAATAAAAAATAACCTTCACATTCAATTTTGTGGTCATTGGATAAGTATTATGGTCATAATGTATTTTCTTTAAAACTTCCTGCTAAATACTTCTCAATACAAAGGAACCCCTAGAAACATACTCATTTTTTAGGTTTTAGTGATAGAAATAGGATCATTGGTATTTATCATTACTTCTCACAAAATTCCATGGCTTTCAGATGTATCTTGAGCTCAAGATACAAATCATGCCTTTTGCTTGAAAATGTTTTTATCATCAATGTCAATTTGTTTAAAATGAGTGCTATTGATTCATTATTCAGATATTTTATTTGAGAAAAAGGATTATAATTTTATTCCTTTTATCAGGATGAATAGTTGTGAAGAGTGGATTCTTGAAGCTGCGATGACGGATGTTCCTGCGGATTTTGCTGTTGGTTGCCTGCGGCCGGTAACTGGCCGAGGCTTTGTTTTTGCTGCGTAGGGGTCTAAGGGGAGTTGGGTGTGGTGGTTTGGAGGCTTTGCGGGGTGAGGGAAGTGGGTGGTGGAAGCGGGGGGGTTCTGAGAGGAGGATTCAGTGTGGGTTGGGTGTTGGGTTTCAGTGGGAAGGTATGGTAGAGGCTCCCAACAGCCTTGTGCTTGCTAAGCCAAAGCCTTCTCATAATTTTTTGACAGCCATGCATGCACAAAAATTGGATTCATCCTTTGTGGGTGAGAGCTCTAAGCTCAAGAAAGTGAACAGATGCTTGCTGCGAAGTCAAGATCGCCCTATTCTAGTTATTTCTCCTAAATCGGTTCAGGAGGACATAGATTATTGGAGCCAACATGTTCTGATCTGCAAGTTCTTGGGTATTCGTGTCCCTCTTTCAGCTTTAGAGTCCTAGATCCGTCGCACTTGGCAGGTTGAAGGAGATTTTGATCTTTTGGTGGCTGCAAATGGCTATTTCATGGTTGATTTTTCTTGTATCTCAGATCGTAATCGTGTTTTTGAGGGAGGGCCATATTTTTACAATCATGTTGGCTTGTTCATTAAGCCCTGGCATGGATTTTTTAATGCGACAGAGGATCTTCCTACACAGGTTCCTGTTTGGGTCCATCTTCCATGGCTGTCGTTGGAGTTTTGGAGGGAGGATATTATGCACCAGATTGTGGCTTTGTTGGGGAAGCTGGCTTCCATTGCTCAAAATACTTTGGATAAAAAGGTATTCTCTTATGCTCCCATTTGTGTTGAAATTGATTTAAATAGTCCTCTACCAGATTCTTTGGAAATTTGTATTGGCTCTGCCTCGTGGATTCAACCGTTTGATTATGAGTCCCTTCCTTTTCATTGCCACTTTTGTCACGAGTAGGGACACCTTCAGCGCCAGTGTCCTTGGGCACCCAAAGCTGTTGGGGTGTCTTCTTCTCCTTCTTCTGGACCTTCGGTGGAGAAAGGGGATAAAGGGAAGGCATCTATGGTTGAGGGTGGGCCTGATAAGGATGGCTTTATCCCTGTTAAGCAGAGAAATAAAGGGAGGGGTCACAAGCGGGCCTATAAGGATAGTCAGAGTGATCAGGGTTTCAATCGGTTTGAGGTCCTGGATAATTAGGCTTTGGAGGAAGGGATTCCTATTGAGCTTTCTTCTGGGGCCATTGGTATGGATGTTGGGTTGGATACAGGGCTGGAGAAAGCAATTGTTGTTCAGAATATTTCTCTGACATTGGAGCAAGGGGGTTCGGAGCCTCTTGGGGCCTCTGTAGATGTGTAGGATGATATTGTTTTAGCAGATTTAGCTAAGGTAGTGTTTTCTTCAGGTAAAGGTTGAGGATCGTTTCCTACCTTGGGGGTGCTGCAACGCCCTCTCAAGAAGGGGCATTTTGAATTTTCTTCAAAAGTTGGTCGTAAGAAGGATGCAGACAAGCTCAAATCTACTGGGGATCTATTAGTAGAATTTGGTGCTATTAAGACCCTTGAGGCCCACTTCTCTCAACCTTCCTCATGATTATTCTCTCATGGAATGCAAGGGGGTTGAATAGCACCTCCTATCAAAAGGCTATTAAAGATTTGATTGTTGTTCATTCTCTTGATATCTTTTGTGTTCAGGAAACTAAGCTTCAAGTGGACCTCATGCTTCAACATGCCCCACGTATTTTTTTTTCTGGCCAGTGTCAGTGTATTGGGTCTAGGGGAACCTCTGGGGGTCTGGCTCTTTTTTGGGATCCTCGTAAGGTTGTTCCTCTTTGGTGGATTTCCAGCCAATCTACTATTTCTATGGTGGCCTCCATTTTGGAATCTGGTGAGACTATTTTGGTTAGTAATGTTTATGCTCCAATTGATATTCATGGTAAATCCCAGCTTTGGGCTCATATCAGGTATGTTAGGTCCTGCGCTCCCTTTCTGCCTTGGATCTTAGCAGGTGACTTCAATGCTGTGTTGAGCTTGGAGGAGAAAAGGGGAGGGCTACCTAGGCTTGGTTCGGGTTCAGATCTATTTCAGACAAATGTGGACTCTCTGGATCTAATGGATGTAAAACCCTCTAATGGAATTTTCACTTGGAATAATAGATAGAGTGGGCCTGAAGTGATTGCCCAGTAGCTTGATCGCTTCCTTGTCTCTTGCTCTTAGGTTAGAGGTAGCTTGGTCATTTGCTCTGAGATTCTTGACTGGCGTGGCTCTGATCATTGGCCAATTAAGTTTTCGACTTCAGCTTTTCCAAATCATAAGAATCCACCTTTCAAATTCCAGCTTATGTGGTTGTGTGATTCGTCTTTGGGTGATCTTGTGGCTCAATGGTGTCGGGATGGTGCCCCTGCGTATGGTACAACTATGTATTCTTTGGTTAAGAAGTTGCAATTTGTTAAGTTTCATCTTAGGCGATGGAATAGGTTGAGTTTTGGTAATTTTCGGGCTAGGAAAAGAGAAGCGTTGGACCACCTTGCTGTGATTACCCACCAGATTCAGGATTTGGGCTTCTCGGAGGCTCTTGAGCATGCTAAATCCCAGGCTCTAAAATTGGTGGAAGAGTGGGAGCTACGTGAAGAGATTTTCTGGAAACAAAAGGCTAGGATTGATTGGCTTCAAGAGGGTGATAGGAATATGGCTTTTTTCCATCATTCAGTGCAAGCTCGTCGAAATAAGTGCTTTATTTCTTTTCTTGTTAACTCTGAGGGTATTTCAATCTCTACACAACATGCTCTGTATAGAGAGGCTCATCAGTTCTACTCTAATCTATTCACTGAGGATTCTTTACCTGCTGAGGCTGATGAAAATAGAGTCCTTGCTTGTATTCCCTCTTTAATTTCTAATGAGTTGAATGCTTCGCTTATTCGCTCGGTGACTTTGTCAGAAGTGGAGGAGGTGGTGTTTGGGATGAACAAAGGGAAAGCTCTTGGCCGTGATGGGTTCCCAGTTGAGTTTTTCTAGGAGTTTTGGGATATTGTGAAGATGGATTTGTTGGAGGTTGTTCGAGAGTCTCTTCATAGTAAGCAGATGCTTCATGCCTTGAATGCTACTTTTCTAGTTCTCATTCCTAAGAAGGAAGGTGCAGAAAAACTTGATCTTTTTAGACCTATTGCGCTCTGTAACGTGGTGTATAAGATTATTACGAAGTTGATGGCTGAGAGACTCAAATCTTGTTTTCCTATGATCATTTTTGAGGAGCAAGGCGGCTTTGTGGCTGGGCGACAAATTCTAGATGGGGTGGTGATTGTGTCTGAAGCCATTCATTCCATGGATACCTCTCAGGATAGGTCTATGTTTATCAAGTTGGATATGGCCAAAGCCTATGACAGAGTTAAATGGAGTTTTCTTCAGAAGATTCTACTAGCCTTTGGTTTTTCCTCTGATTGGGTGAGCTGGATTTTGAGTTGTGTGACTTCTTCCTCCTTTTTGGTTATTGTGAATGGGGAACCTTCTGAGCTTTTTGGGGCTACTAGGGGCCTTCGTCAGGGGGATCCGCTCTCTCCTTATTTGTTTATTATTTTGGCTGAGGGGCTTGGCCGACTTCTTAAATCTTAGGTTTCACATGGCTTGATTCATGGTTGGCGGTGGGGGATGGGCTTGCCTACGCTTTCTCATCTCTAATTCATGGATGATACCTCTCTTATGGGATTGGCTTGTATTAGGGAGGCTGATTCCTTCAGGAAAACTTTGGACATCTACCTTGCGGCTTCGGGCCAGAGAGTCAATGAGAAAAAGTCTTCTATATTCTTCTTTAATACTCCTCAAGCTATCCAACATCGGATTGCTACTATTCTGCGGTTTCAAATTGGGTCTCTTCCCTTTGTCTACTTGGGTATTCCTCTTGCTATTGGCCGTTAGCCCAGATCCTCCTGGCAGCAATTGCTTGATAAGCTTAGGCAGAAGGTTACTCATTGGACTCATTGTTGGTTGTCTTCTGCAGCTAGATTGACTCTTCTCAAGTCTGTTATCTAGGCCCTTCCCATCTATAGGTTCTTTTTTCAAGCGGCTCCTATGTATTTCCTTAAGGAATTTGATGCTCTTTCTCGCCAATTTCTTTGGAGCGGTAATTTGTTGTCTTCAAAATGGAGCCTTCTTAAGTGGGAATCGGTGTGTAGACCAAAGCAGGAGGGTGGTCTTGGTTTACGCTCTGCTATTTTGAATGGGAAAGCTCTTGCTGCCAAGCTTTATTGGCGCTGGTGCACACATCAGCACCAATTATGGGCTCGTATTCTCAACCATAAATATCTTCGGGGTGTTGCTTCTTTTGAGGTCCCTCGTTATCCTCTGGAAGGGAGTGGTTCTATGATTTGGCTTACTTTGAAAGTGGGGGCGCAGTTGATTAAGGATGCTCTTTTTTGGATCTGTCATTCAGGGTCACAGACTCTTTTTTGGTTAGATTCTTGGGATGGTTACCCTCCTATTCTTTCTTCTTTTCCTCATCTCCAGCCTCTCTCTGAGGTTTTTAGTGCAGGTGGTTGGGATACTATGGAGCATTATAAGGTGGCTCGGCATGATGGTTTGGTGCTACTTTTTCGTTGGAAGCAACCTTCTAAGTGGCCACCAGGAGGGTCTGAGGGGGATAGGTGTGAGCTTTCCCAACTTCTGGTTTCCCGTGCTTGTAATTCTTTGAGAGGACCTGATGTCTTGGCTTGGGATGGTTCAGACTTGTCTGGAAAGTACTCTGTGGTTACCGGTTATAAGCAGATTGGTAGGCAGTTGTTTGGGGACATTGAGGTCCCTTGGTGGAAGCAAGTTTGGCACAAGTTGTCATGGCCCAAGTGCAACTTCTTTATGTGGTTAGTGGCTCAAAATCAATGTCTTACTTGGGATAATTTATGTAAGTGTGGTTTCCAAGGCCCCTCTATGTGTGTTTTGTGTCATGGCTATGAAGAGAGTGTCTTCCATATCTTTTTCCAATGCTCCTATGCTAGGGAGATTTGGCACTTCTGGTGGGGGGTGTGGAATACGGCCTGCTGGCATGTTTCCTCTTTGGTGGAATTTGGGGAATGGTGGGGTAGGGCCCCTGTTTCTACCTCCTTTCTTCAGGCTGCTTGGGCTCTTGGGCCTTCCTTTATTATCTGGAACCTATGGTTGGAAAGGAATAGGCAGATCTTTCAGGATTCAAGGTTGATGGCTCCTCACCTTTGGAGGAAAATTTTACAATCCTTAGGAGAAACTATTGTGGCTAAGTGTGATATGACTATGCTGGTGGACCCTTGGGATGTTGGTTGTTGTAATCGTCTTCATCTTCCTCCTCCGCAATGACAACTCATGCGCAACAGATGTAGGCACCCTACCCCGAAGGTGAATAGGGCTGGAAGATGGACCCCTCCTCCCTTTGGAGTCCTAAAAATCAATTCGGATGGCTCTTCTCATGGAAATCCAGGTCATGCTGGCATTGGGGGTGTGGGTCGTGATAGCTCAGGAGATGTTCAGTTTATTTTCTCTATGTATAAGGGTCTTCATATGAATAATCTTATGGAGGCTCAGGCCATTTTATTGGTTGTGGAGCAAGGCAGTCAGTTGGGATGGCGAAGGATCATATGTGAGTCTAACTCCCAGGTTGTGGTGAACTTACTGAAAAGGCGGTATATGGATAATGTGAGCTGGCAGTTGGCTTTGATTGTTGAACAAATTCTCACTCTCTGTGCCTCTCTGGAGCATATTACTTTCAATCATATTCCCCGTGAATGGAATGGTGTTGCTGATTGCTTGGCTAAATGGGCTTCTGATCATATGCATGATTGGAATTTGGTGGATCGGGGCCAACTACCCCCGGATTTGTCTCATCAATTGGATCACCCGGTTGAACTTGATAGGGCCATTTAATGCCCTTGCTTTGTAACGTTTCCTTGATTTAATAAAATTTTTACCCCTTTATGTTATTCCTTTTATCACCTTTTTTTTCCTTCGCATTCACTTTTGATTGTTGGATTTTAGAAACCACATTTTGAGTGGGCAAATGAATTATTAAAATCAGAAAGGGTAATAAATTTATAGATTTTACTAAGGCAATTCCTCAATCCCATCACCCCATTGCTATTTAGGTTGGTATTCCAAAGGAGAAAAATTGTGATGACTTTCTCCATGTGACAAATGTGAAGTGTTTAAAATTTTTTCAATTGTAAGAGGATCATCCAAATATATATGTATAGTTTTTTCCAAGTGTGAATATTTGAAATGTAGGTGAATGTAATATATTTTTCCCAATGGGAGGTGTTCAACACAATATTTTTCTCCCACGTTAGAAGGAACGATGGATGAATTCTCTTCATCTCTAATCACGAGCCAATAAAAATTCTCCCAAATAAAAATGAAATGGTTTATTTGGTCAGGATAGCCAAATAGAAATAGACGAGACTAATGGTTGTTTAAAACATTATTTAATATTACAAAAATTAATTTCCATTCCTTCTCATTCCCAACAACTTAGTAAAAGTGACACATAAATGATTTCTAACACCCTATGCATGCAAAAATTACGCAACAGAGATTTCTAAAACCTGTACAAAGTTAAAATTCCTTCTTTAAGTTGGAATATGCCTAAAATATAGTTTTAGATACCTTAGAGGGAATACACAAGTGCTAGGGAGATTAAAAATTCCCTACAATCATCTAGCATGTCTAGTAACAATTTTCTCATGCTTGGCAATATGAAAAATATGTCAATTGTATTTTCCTTCTACTTGTTGTGTAGCATCATAATATAAGTTTAAAATGTTTAATAGTGATTTTGAACACCTTAAAAATTATAAAATTCTCAAACAAAGTCAATAATGCCCGATAAATTTTTAAAACACCTTGATATATGGAGAAATTCCTAGCATGAAAATAGTATATTAAGAAATAGCTTTCAAATAGTTGAAAATTTCCTTGCTTCATACTAGAGAGTGTATTCCAATTTGTAACTAATACTTTGGTTTCATAGGTTGCATCAATCTTGGGTTGAACTCAAGATTCAAATAGCTCTGAAATTTTGAAATTATTTAACCACCTTCTATGACAAATAGATTCAAGTAGCAGCTATAAAGAGATTGATGCTAGTTTCTCTCATTTTTAAATAATACTATTATGATAGGGTTTTGTAGTATTTTCTTGCAAACTCTACCAAGTTCTTCTCATTTGCACTATTGGCAACACAGTGTAATCTTGAGATGTTACAATTTTTTTAATATGTGAAATAAATTATGGACGAGGATAATAATGGACATGCCTAAAAAGTAAAAAGATTGATTGGAGAAATGTAAAATGCAAAGGAATAAAGAAAATATGTATATATATAGTACAAAGTGTGAAGAGAAATAGATTCCTAAAAGATGTTTGACAAAATTCTTGATTGGTTGTAAGGAAAAAAATGAGAAGTTCTAGGGGTTAGAGTGCATGATTTAAAATGTTTTCAATTGCTAGTAAAAGGGTAAGTGCTTGAGGTTTAAATTTTTTTATCTATAAAGTGAAAATGTAGTCGATAAAACACTTTTACTATAGGCATAAAAATTTGGATGTGAATGCAAGTGGAAGTTTGAAAGTTAATTTTTAGTTTGTTATAAAAGGAGTAAAAGAAGGAGAGGTTGATAGATGTTGAGGCATATTCTTATGCCCATTTAGTTGCACATTAGGAAGGACCAGATGGTACCAAGCATCACTTATTTTTAATTTGCATTTTCCCTTCTCTTAAATTTGTAGTTTCTAGTTATTGTAAAGGTTGGCTATTGGGTTTTGAGGTAGAGGTTGTTAAAAATTTCTAGGACAACCTTAGGTTCATGTCTATAATTGTCTAAGTTTCTACTAATGCCAAACTGTTTTTAAAACACTTCTTAAAATGGATATTATATTTTTGAGTCTATTTTCTACTATGATGTTGTATTGTCTATTTTCTAAATCAATGTAAGACTTATTCATGTTCTATTTGTATTATGAATCCATTTCATCTTGTGAGTTTTAGGGAATTTGACAACTTCATAGGTCCATATTTTGTACACTCATTCCATAGTTGGTTGGTTTGTGTCCAAAAGATACAATATTTTTTTCGTATTGTGTTACTTTAATTGGGAGTATTTCTAACTTGGTATTTCTAGGGTTTATGATTTTAGGAAGGATTATTAAGAATGGGTTGTACTATCTAAAACATGAAGGAATTTGAGAGTCCGGGATTTTTAAGGAAAATTCATGTGACATGGCTATGTTCCTATAGGATAACACATTAATCTCTGATGGTTGAAATTAACTCAACATCTCAAATATATATACATATAATGAACATCTACCAAAAGGTGTAATTCATTAGAGTTTTCTTAGAAAGTGTTAGGATAGGTGACAATAACCTTCCAATCCTAGGTCATTTTCATGTGTCTCCATGACTCTTATATTGGGTAATTGGATTCCTAGGGTCATGTGTAGCAAAAATATTTAATATTTATTCACTTATGACAAATTGTAATTACATTCATAGAGGTGGACAAATGTTTTCTGACGATTATAGAGAATATTGAGAGAATATTCCATCCAAATGTCTACTTTTTTAGTAGGAGCCCCCTAGAATTGCATGTATATTCATGTTGACATGTGTCATTTTCATGCTATCTATATCTGGGCACCCAACTTTACATGTTATTGGTTTTACTTGTCAAAGTTATTAAAGAGTAATGGTGCACTTGTGATTGAGCAAAATTGATTTTCTATGGGTTAGGTGCCCATGTGAGATCCATGTGATCATTTAATAAATTTTACTATGTTTACAAGATCCTCAAGAGGTGGGGCATATGGTTTTTTCTTGTGGATTTTATCTTTATTTTGGGATTCCACAATGGTTTTCTCATCCTAGCTCTTCTATAAATTGGGGTCTTGTGTTAGCAGTTTCATGAGTTATTTTGCAGCTTGTTAAAGTAATGAAGAGGTGTTGGAATACTATCAAAGATTGATGTTGCAATGATGTATACTCTTATTTGAAGGATTAATACAAGCATTAGATCTCTTTGTGTGTGGATATTTTTTCTCACAAGGATTTCTCCATGTAAATTTTTTGTCACTTGTGGTATTGTTATTTTCATGAATGTAAAATATGAAGTTTTCACTAAGTTTAAGGAATTTAAATCCTTAGTTGAGAAACAAATAGATTATACGATAAGGGTATTGAGATCTAGCAATGGTTTTGAATATTATTCTAGGGAATTTGATGAGTTTTATAAGCATGTTGTTATTGTTCAATAGAATATTGCTCCTTCTACTCCCTAAAAAAATGTGGTAGCAAAAATAATTAACTAAACCTTAATGGAAATAGTTAGGAGCTCAATTACTACTTTCTATTTGATCAATAGAGCTCCTTTTTTAAATCTTGTTGATAAAAATCCTTATAAACTATGGATAAGTAGAAAGACTTTTATTTCACATTTAAGTGTCTTTGGTTGTGAGGCTTATGTTTATCTTCCTCAAGAAAGGTGATCTAAACTAGATCCAAAAGCTCAAAATTGTATCTTCATAGGTTATGGTGAAAGTGTAAAAGGATACAAGATTTGGAATCCTCTAACCCAAAAAATGACTCATTATAGAGATGTGATTTTCAAGGATTTTGGAGCTTATTAAAGTGAAGAATAGCCAAAGGAGAAAGAAAAGACTAAAATAGAAAAGAACGAGGAGGCACATGTGGAAGAACAATTAGATGGATTATAGAAAGGAGAAGAAAAGGGTTCATAGAGTTTAGTTGATGTGTAGAATGAGCATATAGAAGAACAAGCATACCCAATCACTCCTTTTTTGAGAAGGTCCACAAGACAACAAAATCTAGTTGATACGTATAGACCACCAAAGTTTTGTACAGGAAATCACTTAGGTCATCCCATTACTTGTAGGTAATGAGACTTGATTAAATTAAGGGTATTATTGTCTTGTTACGAGTGATTTCCTTATGTTTTGTTGCTTTTTTGGTCCCATATTTATGCCTTATATACATTTTCTTTCTTTTGAAGGTTACTAGTTTTGGGTTATTAAGTCCTTTGATTTAATATGTTTTGATAGGTTTGAAATATATTGTATTGGTGTTTTTGTTATGGGGTAAATGCACAATAGTGGGTTACAAATTTTTGAACGAAGAATAATTAGAAATGCTCATCAAAAAATTTAAAATGGTTTACCCCTTCTAATGAACCCCCCCTTCTAATGAACCCTCCCCCCTTCTAATGAACCCCCCTCCCTTCTAATGAACCCCCTTTTGCACCATATAAAGGGGATTTAAATGAACCCCCTTCATTAGAAGGGGGGTTCTAATGAGCCCCCTTTTTTCACCTTCCCTCCACCATTTCAAAATTTATGCATTTTTTTTACTATCGAAGCTGGGGAAGGAGGTGCAAATGGAGTCAACTTGATAAACCAAGTTGGATGATTGTAGTGATCGAAATGTGCTTTCCAACAACTATAAATTTAATATTTTTTTATTTTATTTTATATTTTATTTTTTAGTTTTATTGTACATAGGTTTTTCACCGAACGTCAAGTGCAATGAAAATCATTGTGGAAAAATAGTAAATTTGAGGAAATTTTTTTTGAAAAATATATATCCACTAGGTATTGATGTCCTCATTCTAACAAAAAATGAAAAATTGAATTTCAATACATACCAAAAAAGTTATGCGAGCCGAAGTGCACCTATGTCTAAATTATAAATGTTTTGACTTCAAAACTTAATTAAAAGAAAAATATTCAACAAAATGCTATGAAACAAAATGAAAGCCCTAGATACTTGTGTTACCAACCTAAATTCAAAATAATTAGAGTTTTATCCTTTGTAGAAAAAAAGTTGCGAGCCAAAGTACACACCACTTTTTAAAAATGTTGTTTACTATTAAAAACTAGTTATCAAGGGAGACACAAAAAAATACAATTTAATTTCAATTTTCAAAAAAAAAAAACATTTAAAATCTACATAAAAAATCTCACAAATCACTAGTTTACATCATTTTCAAATTCCTAATAGTTTACCTACTATAAGTGTCAGAAAGTGAAGTTTTCTCTAAAAATGTTGATTTCAATGTCAAGTTTGGCCAAAAAGTGTAACCCATTATTGTGGGATGACCCTATGATTTTGTATTTTTTGGTGTCTTTTTAGACTTGCAGTAAGTTATAAAGCTCTGATGAGTTGCCTATGTATCATAAATATACTTCAAAAGCCATATACCTTTCGAGATGTTAATTCTTGTTCCCCTTGCATCGATAGTGTCAAGTCTTGTCTCATTGGCTTTACCATGCCCTTGGTTCAATAATAAGGAAATAATCTTACTTGGATCAACTTGATCCCTTGGTTTGGGTGTTGTTTCATCCCTTAGGATTGAGGGTAAAGAAAAATAACCAATAGATTGGCTTCATATCCAAAGATAAAACACGTGGTTCTTTTGTTGAAGGCCTATGTAGTTTAATGAAGAAATGAAATAGAACTTTAATACTTTGCTCGGCTTGTCAATTTGTGCAAAGGGATCATTATTATTGAATTAGTATAAAGACTATATTGGAGACTTAAACCTATAAAACTTTTTTAATAGGAATTGAAAAAATAATGGTGTAATTGAAAACTCGGTCCTCTTTAAGAGATGACAACTTTGTTGAAAGAACTTTATGAATGGTCAGAGAATTCCTTCCTTTTATGCAAATACATAGCATAGTTATGCAAAGTATTTAGTTACAGGGAAATTTGTGAAGTCTACAATATTTTCTAGGTATTTTATTTTTCCTTTTTATTCCATATGCAAAGGAGGAAAGTATTGTTTATAAAGGTCATTTGTGAAGTGCTTTGAGAAGAAATTTTATTCCCATGCTAAATATGAATTTATATTAGAAAGTGTTAGAATGACATTAACCTTGCAATCCTAAGTCATTTTCATGTGTGTCCATGATCCTTAGATTGGGTACTTGGATGCGTAGGGTCATGTGTGGAAAAAATATTTAATATTTATTTACTTATGGAAAATTGTAATTGCATTCATAGAGGTTGACACATGTCCATTGACAATTACAAAGAATATTCCATCCAAACATATACTTTTTGGGTAGGGGCAACCCAAATTTGCACATATATTCATGCTAACATATTCCATTTTCATGCTATCCATATCTAGGCACCCAAGTTTTCATGTTATTGGTTTTAGTTGTCAAAATTATCAAAGAGTGATGGTGCACTCGAGATTGAACAAAATTGATTTTTTATAGGTTAGGTGCCCATGTGAGATCCATGTGATCATTTAATAAATTTTACTATGTTTACAAGATCCTCAAGAGGTGGGGCATATGGTTTTTGCATGTGGATTTTATCTTTATTTTGGGATGCCACAACGGTTTTCTCATCCTAACTCTTCTATAAATTGGGGTCTTGAGTTAGTAGTTTCATGAGTCGTTTCACAGTCGATGTTGAAGTAACGAAGTGTTGTCAGAATACTATCAAAGAGTGATGTTGTATTGATGTATACTCTTATTTGAAGGATTAATGTAGGCATTAGATCTATTTGATTGTGGATATTTTTTCTTGCAAGGGTTTATCCACGTAAATTTATTCACTTGTGGTATTGTAGTTTTTGTGAACATAAAATATGAGGTTTTCACTAAGTTTAAGGAATTTAAACCCTTAGTTGAGAAACAAATAGATTATAAGATAAAGGTATTGAGATTTGACAATGGTGCTAAATATTGTTCTAGGGAATTGATGAGTTTTGTATGCTTGTTGATATTATTCAATAGAATAATGCTCCTTATACTCCCCAATAAAATGGGGTAGTAGAAATAATGAACCAAACGTTAATGGGAAGAGTTAGGAGTAATTACTACTTTTTATTTGGTTTAATATAGCTCCTTTTTGAAATCTTGTTGATAAAACTCCTTATGAAGTGTGGATAAGTAGAAAGACCTCTATTTCACATTTAAGGGTCTTTGGTTGTGAGGCTTATGTTTATGTGCCTCAAGAAAAGTGATCTAAATTGGATCCAAAAGCTCAAAAATGCATCTTCATAGGTTATGGTAAGACTATAAAAGGATACGAGATTTGGAATCCTCTAACCCAAAAAATGATGATTATAGAGATGTGATTTTCAAGTATTTTAGAGGTTATTGAAGTGAAGAATAACCAAAGGAGAACGAAAAGACTAAAATAGTGCACTTGAAGACAAAAATAGAAAAGAAAGAGGATGCACAGGTGGAAGAACAATTAGATGGATCAAAGAAAGGGGAAGAAGGGTTCATAGAGTTTAGTTGATGTGTAGAATGAGCATACAAAAGAACAAGCATACCCCATCACTCCTTTTTTGAGAAGGTCCACAAGACAACAAAATTCAGTTGATACATATAGCCCACCAAATTTTTGTATGGGAAATCACTCAAGCCAATCCATTACTTGTAGATGATGAGACACAATTGTTAAGGGTATTATTGTCTTGTTATGAGTGATTTCCCTATGTTTTGTTGCTTTTTTGTCCCATATTGATGCCTTATATACCTTTTCTTTCTTTCGGAGGTTACCAGTTCTGGGTTTATTGAGTCATTTGATTTTATATGCTTGGATAGGTCTAGAATATATCATATTTGTGTTTGTGCAATGATTTTGTGCTTTTTTGGTATCTTTTTTAGAATTGTGGTAAGTTATAGAGGTCTAATGAGTTTCCTGTGTATCATAAATGCTCTTTGAAAGCCATGTACCTTCTAGGACATTAATTCTTGTTCCCCTTACATCCATGCATCTAAAAAATCATCACTATCAGTACTATCATTGTCACTTTCTAATTCAATTTCTCCCGAGTTATTGGGATCTTCCTCCTTTTTTTTGTAGTGGGTAATCTTGAGATAGAGTAGAGATTTTTGAGATCTTCTCTATCTCATTCAATTTATTCTACATATGTTATATCTTCCCTTTCTCCTAGTAGAATGTGGACTATTCTATTATCATTTGCAAAAGATATCTCTTCCTTTCTAGAATCTACTATCCCATTATAATTAACAAACCATCTTAATCCTAACAATGCTTTGAAGGTGTTAAATGGTTCCTTCATCTCCACAACTTCAAAATCCACAATTTATGTGATTCCTTTTATGTTCACCTCCACAATTTTCTATATCTCTAATGTCTCCATACTAGAACCATTAGCTAAGTTGATGTTCATTGGTGTTTTGATAAGCTTGGGCTACCTAGCCTTTCCCAAGTGCTTGTTGGAATGATATTTAGGTCTACACCTAGGACTACCATTACATATTTGAATTTATTGGTGTTAAGAGTTATAGTGATTAATAGACGACTATTCTTCCAATTACGATCTTCTGTAATTTGGTGAAGTTGTTGTTTTTGTTTATTCCAATATTTTCCAAATTGTTTCAATTTCACTAGAAGATCTTTCTACTAGGCCACACAGGCTAAATTTTTCAACATCATTACTTCTAAAAAATGGGCTAAATCATCTTTTTTGTTGTTGTCTAATTTGTTGTTTTTCCTTTTATACTATCTTAAATCATGTTGTTGCTTAGTTGGTCAGAATTAATCATGTTCTCCTTCTGAATTTGATTCTTCACTAATTTCTTCAATCTTTGCTTGCCTATTTCTTCCAGTATCTATTCCATGTCTGGTTAATATTGTAACTTTATTCTTCTTTGGTTTTGATTTCTTCTTCTTGTTTGTTTGCAGTGGTTGTTCTCATCCAAAATAGTCTTCATTTGATGTGTTTGATGACTAGTTATCTATTCTTTGGCAACTTTTGACCCCTTGCAGTATTCTTTTGATTACTCTAGCCCCTTTGTGATCTTGCAACTCATCACTTCTAGAATGTGTTGTATTCTAATAGTATTTTTGTGCCTTATCACATCTGAGTATATCATGTGAATCATCTCCAGAAAAAGGACATTTTCTTCTCTTCTCTGCCCAACATTATGTGGCATAATAACCTATTGTTCCAAAGTTGTAGCATGTGACATCACTTCTTTGGTGATTGTTTCTACCACATCCTCTTCCTCCTCTGTAGTTTGATTTCTTGTTGTCTTCCATGTAGTCTTATGGTGGGTTATTTTGTAGCACATACATGCACTTTTATTGTCTCTCCATGGTGGTTGTCTATAACCTGCATCATATAGAGGTCCTTCCACTAGTCCCTTAACATATGCCATTTTTTGTTTATGCCTGCATCATAATTTTGGTTCATAGGGAATCTATGATCAAGATGGTTCTTTGTGTTCTGAATTTGGCATTGGTTTGCAGGACAATCGTCAATGACATAACTATCTCATTCTTGCAAGTTTCACAATAGATTGAGTTTGTCTTAGCTGGTATTGTCTTCAATTCTACATCTAGTGCAATAACAATTTTTTCTCCTTGGGCTTTAGGATAATCATTCCAAAGGTGACCTTCCCTTGAGCAATATGTGCACCAAATTTATTTGCTTCTCTTTGTTTCTCCTCTTGCTAAAATTGTATTTTGTATAGTTATTTGTTCTACCACTAATTGTAATTTCTCAGCACTCTCATTTATGTCATCTTTCTGAGGTATGTCCCAGGTTTGGGCTTCAATGTAGTATGCCATTGTGATCAAATCTTTGTAGGTATTGAATATTCTTCCATTCAAGGCTTCTCTTATATCGTTTAGTGAGGGGTTCTTCCAATTTGTGGAAGACTTCTTTAAATCTTTTGTCATATTATTTTACTAATTCATCTTCTCCTTGGACTAGATCTCTCATTTTGCTAACACTCTCTATTGGGATATCCAAAGTGTCAAAGTTTTCTAGGAAATATATTTTCACCTCATTCCAACTTTTCCCATGTTTTGGATATCTTTTTATACAAGTTTAAGACTTATTTTCTTAGAGAATCTACAAAGTCAAGTAATTTTGGTTTATCATCATCAATATCTTGTCTCTCTCATAGTGATTCTAATAAGAATATATGCTCAAAGAACTTTGTTGTGTCTCTTCCAAACACTAGGATCTTGATCAAGGATTTTGTATTGTTCTTACTTCTTCCTACTTGAAGTTTTTGGAATTGTGGACTCTACCTTTCTTCCTTTTCTTTCTTTACTTTTCTAACCGTATAGGGTTTCTATTCTCTACCCTTATCTCTTTCTAACTTTATATCAAAGTATGCCTTGCCACTCTACTTCCTTTCCTTCTTCCTCTTTCATTCCCTTACTTTGCGGTATCTCTTCTTTTAAAATTATTTGACTCTTACACGACCAAGGGGATGGGTCTTGGTTGGGGGGTTGTGACTCTTCAAAATATCTCTTCACTTTCTTATTTGTTAGTGTTATTTTATTTGTATGTAAAAATAACTCTTTGCCCAAGTTCAATCTATTCTCTTGCTTTTTCTTATTTCTTCTTTTAATTTCCTTATACTCTTATTAACCAATTCTTGTAAATATTCTATTTGAATTGATGGATTCTTCTTCTTATTAGAAATATGGGCAGAGACAAATGAAGTTGCATGGAGTTTTAAGCATAGAATAATATGCTTCACGCTTCATCTATTTTAATTCAATACATGGCTTATATATAGCCACTTACAGAGCCAAACAACCTTCTATTTAATAGGGAGACCGTGTTATAACAAATATCTCAAAATAACTTTCACAAGTATAACACACTAACCACTAACTATATTGTTATTTTAACAATATATACAACTAACTATCAAACCTATATTAGTGAGTTGTTTATTAACAACCTCACTATTACAATAGTAATTACTTTTCTACATTTACATAATTACCAACACCTACATGAACACTAATTCCCAACATCCCCCCTTACTGTGAACATGGGGTGAAAGAACATCGCAATGCTTGATGACCACACATAGTATCTCACCAAGCAATATAAGATAAGAGTAGGGACATACACATCTACTCATGTCAAGCAATAGTGGAACTAGCCTTACTATGCTTAGTGTACTTTCATCAAGGATAGGGACAAACACTTCTACCCATGGAACCAAGGATAGGGACTAACACATCTACCCAAGGTATTACGAGTTTGGATAGGGACAAATACATCTATCCAACATCAAGGTTATGAACAGGGACACACACATCTACTCACAACAATTATGATTGGGGACACACATCCAATTATAATCACCAACTTATGTGATTGGAGACAAACACTTCCAATCACTTACACCATCTTGTGAATGGGGACAAACACGTCCATTGACATACAACTAAGAAATGTGATTGGGGACATACACATCCAACCACAACATAAAAGCTTGAACACCAAGCTCTCATTGTCACATATGCAACCACCATTATAGATCATTGCCACTCTAATCACAAATGATATGAGACGGTTGCCACTATCACCTGGAAACCAATCTTGGCTTTAGTCGTTTTGGCACAAGTTGTTGTCACTAAAACAAATTTGCAACCTCGTCACTAGTGACTCACGAGGGGTTGTTGAATATCCTCTAGCCTCTATTGCCTCCTACTCCAATAAGTTTGCTACTTCGCAAATTTGACTTTGAAATTCAAGTTTAGAATGCTCCCCCCGCAAAATGGATGTCATGTACAAGCAAGAGTGCATCCAATTATAATTATTTTTGACATTTTTAAATTTTGACAAATGACAATACCACTAATGACTTGAAAAACAAACCCTATCCAAATTGACTTTGACTCATTTTATACAATATTTTATTTGAATTTTAGACCACAAAACAAAATATATCTATAAGACCTATAAAGAAATACTTTTAGAAGACTTAATAAAACTAATTGACTTAATAACAATTGGAGACACTAAAAACTCCTAAGTAATAAGATATATCATATGGCACGACAACCAAACTATAGATAGAGATTCTAATTGTGGACAGTCGAATGAATGGTTTACCTTGGCTCACACCATCATACGCATAATAGACCACGACCATATTCTTACCTTGTGCTCTACACTTCGTAAATTATTTCAGGCTCGAAACCTCTACGCGCCGAGAATATGGGACAAAAATGTCTGCTCATACTTTAACACTAACAATAGGCGGGCCCATAAATTCATTCTTTGCTCAGGCCTCGGTTGATTTGCTTTACCCACGACTTCAAATGATTTTGCACTATGCATGCTCACAATACCAACACTCACAGAGCCAACACCATCATTAAGAGGTTTGTCTCAAAGATGAGTGTATAACAATTTTGATGTTGAGCAGATCACACAAGATGAGTATAAGAAAATAGCAGATGCCTTGTGAGTGGTTCTATGACCATGCCACTTCAACCCTGTTGCCTCTTCTTGCTCTAATATTGACTGCAAACCTCACCGAGCGATATCCTTATTTGCTAGTCCTCCTCAATAGCGCTAACAGCTATAGCTTCTGCATGGGCATACAATGTTGAATGCGTCGATATCCATTCGTCATGTGTAGCGATCTGAGTTGTTGTACCACGTCAGATGGTGATCAACGATTTGAAACCTATCTCAAGTATTGATATGACCATTGGAATGATCATGGTTGTACGTCAAAACCAACAGAAGACAAAATTGTTGCTCTCTATGAGGCAGCGAGCTCCCAATCAGTGTTGGTTAGAAATCGATGGAAATGTGAGGTAGGCATTAGATCATCATAGAAATTATCTCAAATTAAATCATGGCAATAGACAAATACAACTCTCAAACCAGAGGAGAAATCAATCTATCGCCTACACAGTTACAATCTTCTTCAAACCGTGAAACTAAATACCCTTGATGATTTTTATTGTGGTAGTCTCGTGCGAACAGAAGAGTAAAAGTGGCATTTAATTTGCAGGCATATTAGATATGTCGGCTCTCAATCGTTAAACAGAATATCCGGTTTGAAGGGTCTTCAAAGAGCCTCACATCAGCACAATCCTTCAAATAATTCAACGCTAGCAGCTTGCTTGGGTAGCGATGAAGGAGGAAGCTTCTCCAGGGATGCCTTGTATACTAGCAAATTGGCCTATATTTGAGGGAAAAAAAAAGTCTGTCAATCCTGCTAGAAATCACGCCTCCTCTTCCTACGTACAAGATCTTCAATGCCCATCTATAGTCATACCAACTCTGAACTAGTTGATCACATTCGTCGGTCTGTTCAAAATCTATCTGGATCTTCTTCCTTTAGCATAATAAATTCAATCTAATTCCAAGAAAAAAGGCGTGAGCAAGGGAAAGATCAATCAAGATATAGACGACCTGCTCTAATACCATATTAGAAATATGTGCAGAGACAAATGAAGCTGCATAGAGTTTTAAGCATAGAATAATACACTTAATCTATTTTAATTCAATACATGACTAATATATAGCCACTTACATAGCCAAACAACCTCCTATTTAATAGGGACCTGTGTTATAACAAATATCCCAGAATACCATTCACAGGTATAACACACTAACCACTAACTATATTGTTATTTTAACAATATATACGACTAACTATCAAAATTATATTAGTGAGTTATTTATTAACAACCTCACTATTATAATAGTAATTATGTTTCTACATTTACATAATTACCAACACCTATGTGAACACTAATTCCCAACAGAAATATGGGCAGAGTAAGAGAAGCTGAAAAACGTTAAACACAAGATAATAAAACGCTTCTTCTTCATCATTTTCATTTAATACATTTAGATATATATAGGATGTACATATCCTATATTATAGGAGACTACCTACACCAACTTGCTAAAGATACAAGTTGTTTTAGCAACTCATAATACACGCAAACAAATAATCACAACCAAATAACAAATACTCTATGGGAATGATGTGATATTCCCAACACTCATAACCAACATACTAAACTATTATCTTATGCATCCTATGATGCAATATTTCCAACACCTATGTGAATACTAATTCCCAACACTCTGAAGTTTTCAAAAGTTCAATGAATCTATTATCTAAGTTAATCGTAAGGTTTGATAGATTTGGTTTGGTTGTCAGACTTTTAGAAGGTTGTCCAGTAATAATGGAGTCTTTATATTATTGCAGGGCCCTAATAGCAATTTTCTAGATTCTCCATAATCATTAATATTCTTCCTTATACTGTTGATAAGTTGTCTTACCTTTTCGCAACATAATTTTGATTTCTTCATAGTCTTCCATTCTTATTTACTATCTTCTTTTTCTTTTTTCTTTGGCAACACCATCTTTGGTGCACTCAGCAACACCCTCATTGGCACACACAATTCTCATTCTCTCTACAATTTCCATTCTTTTGCAATGTATTTCTTCTCTCTCAATCCCGAGTTGTTGTCTTCTTTATTCCCTAATTGGGCTTGTCATGTTTACTTTTCTTACCAATTCAATTTGTTCTCTAATCTTTCTTGTAGTTGTCTTCTCTTCTTTTTCCATGGGTGTGATTGATTTGGGGTTTCATTAATCCTTTTATTGTTTCCCATGGTAGTTATTTGGTATCTCTTTTTAGAGGTCACATCTCTTTGAGAATCCCTTCTGAAATCTCTTTGGACCCTTTCCATTCTCCATCCCCTTGGTGCCTAACCCCCTCTTACAAGGTAAGCACCAAGAGGATAGATCTTCAGATCTTCATGTCTTTATTGGTTCTCTTCCTTCTCTAGTGTCCAACTTATTATTTTTTAAATTGGGTGCTATTGTCCTTTATATCACCTAACTAGGGTCTTGGCAATGGAACTGATGTTAGCAAGAAATCTAGGGAAACACAAACCAAAGTTCTGAGCCGCAAGTACTTTCTAGGTGTTGTAGTTTATACCCTGAACTCAACCATATAAAGGTGAACACCAATTGATTCAAACATGGGATAAACCAAATAGACATTCACAAAGTGACAGACAACATCATATAAATAGAATTTTGGTAGTCATTATATTGATCATATCAAAAGAGTACATCAGTATATCTTCCCCTTTACTCTTCCTATCTCTTCATTTCTTACATATAATCCTTATACCTATTATATACAATTCCATACAAAGTTCTTACATGCATTCTTCTATTCTTGCTTCCTTGATTATCCTACTTTCATCTATCTTATATTGTCATTTATATCTTTTCCTATACATATATCTATGAGATGGGACATGAATCATCTATTCTACCCCTAATCTAGATGGTATCTTTTCAATTTTATGGTTCGTAAGCTCTTTGCGATAAGATACAGTAGGTTTTTTCCAAAGGTGTCTTCATCATTCTTCTTTCTGGTTGAAAAAGAGTGCTCGCCCCAAGCCCACAACTTTCCCAATGCTAATTATTTTTCCTAAAAAGAGGAAAAGGAGACTATGAAAAAACCTTTAGCACTAGGGAAGAGCTCAATCTTACTCACCACAAGAGGCCTTCATGAATCCAACACCCACTTGTGAAGATTAGGAAGAGAAGGCCAAAGATTGAATAATCTACACATGAGTCCCCTACATTGGTAGAAGTCCTCATTTTCTACCACATCTTGGCCACAAACCACACTGAGGATGATTTGGCACAATGAAGAGGATGAGATTTCTCCCTCAAAGGGAAAGCAACACTAGAACTAGTTGCTTGAGAAAAGCTACATCCAACAACAAAAGTAGGCACTAGAGGAGGGACATTAGCAATAGAAGGCTTTCTCACACCATTGAGAGTGGCAATAGAGGAACTAGTGAGAGGGGTGCGAATAACCCCAACACTGCCAGTTGTAGGATGTGAACAAACCTTGGGCACAAGTGTAACACCAACACCAAAGGTCAAAAACAAAATACAATACACCAAAAGCAGATGCCATAGCAACAATAGAAGTAGATAAACCATTGATAGGAAACACTGTAGCTGTTACAAATTGCATAGAAATAACATGAGAAATAGAAAAATCCAATGAACCCATTATAGACAGTGAACAAAAAACATGAAGCACACCCACTACAAATGAAACAATAGTAGAAAACAACCTAGAGACAAATGACACACCAACAACAAATGTAGAGCAACCATGGATCCTTGCAAGAATATGTTCATACTATTTGTAGAGGTTTGTGATATAGTATTATAAGCCAATAAGTATTTCTTTACTTGTTTTGATTATATGGGAAAATTAGGTTTTGAAGGGACCTAAAACCCTTTACAACCAAAGAAACAAAATGCTGCTCAAGAGATACTACAGTAGAACACCAACAACAACCCAAAAACCCAACACAACCGAAAAAACAAAATTGTTGCTCGAAAGAAAAATCGATAAGCTAGCAGCAACACCCAACAACAACAAAACATCAAAACAACAGGAAAGAAACCAAGACCCAGCAGCAGGAAAGAAAACAACTAACAAACAAATAAACACACAAGACACTATTTCAAATTGCTTAAGGTATTAGCCACCTCAAGCTCCTAGCTTCTATGTATTTCAATCACATGTCCAACAACTCTTTTTTCTCAGCCTCAAAGGACTTCTTCAGGTCAACAAACCCTTTAACAACAGGGCCATTACCATCATCTTTCACACCTTTTTTCCCTTTACCTTTGGTTGAGTGTTCCTTCTCCATTAACTCAGAAAATACAGTTAGTCCTCCCTGAGCTCACTAATTTTACAAAGCAGGACTTCCAAAGAGTCCACACTGTTCTTAACTGAGATTTGGCAAGCATGAAGAAGCTTCTTTATATCCGCATCGTTGTCCAATATCTTGGGTTATAACCCAGCCAATCGCTCTTCACACAGTAATTTGAAATCATGATACGATCCCTCAAGATCCACAATTATGTCAATTAGAATATCTGAGGCCGAGCCATTCAAAATATTTTTCAAATTCTCCTTCAAACCCCTTATTTAAATGTTTATCTTATTAAACTCCTAAAGAGTCCATTTTGCTAATTTAGAGGCTCCACCTTCGCATGTTCCTGCTTAGCATCCTCCTCTTCAACCTTATTTAAGCTGAAATCACATATTTTTAGAAAATATAATGATTTAAGCCTTAAAAAGTTCCATTTTAAGGATTCCAATTGAAGAGGGTTTGATCAAATCACCTTAGATCAAACCCCCTTGGATAGAACCTCGCTAGTTTTAAACCATACCTATAAATGCGTCTGTTTTACACCTATCAAAATGTGATAAAAAATCACTTTTGATTTAGCTTTTGGGGGATCAAATGAATAAATTTAAATTTTATTTCAAATGATTATGGTATTCCTCAGAACAAGCTATCCAATGAATATAATTTTAATATGTTTTGGTTTTGTTAAGTATTTGTTTTTTAAGTTTTATTAAACAATTGTTTTTCATCGAAAATAAATTTATTTGTTCTTCACATGTGGAAAAATAGAAGATAATCAAAAAAAAAAATTGAAAAATATGAGTGCACCAGATATTGAAGTCCTTGATCCAACAAAAAATTAAATTAAATTTTGACATATACAAAAAGTTACGTTATACGGTTGCGATATGTCGAATTGTAATTCGTTTCACTTTAAAACTTGATTAAGGAAAAAATATTCAATAAAAAACTATCTAATCAAGTGGAAGCACTAGATATCAGAGTTATAAATCTAAATTTGAAAGAATTAGAATTTTATCCTTCATGGAAAAAAAGTTATGCGTTATACGGTGTGCGTCACTTTTTAAAAATGTTGTTTTCTAAAAAATCAATTTTCGTGGGAGATGGAAAAAGAAGTGCAATTTGATTCCAAAAATTTTGAAAAAAATATTTTTAGAATTTCTAGACAAAATTTGATGAGACTCTAGTTTGCACCATCTTCAAATTCCTCCCAGTTTAGCCGCTATAGGTGCCCGAATGTGAAGATTTAGTTAAAAATAATAATTTCAGTGTCCAGTTTGGCCAAAAATTGTAAACCACTATTATGGGATCACCTCCTTCCAGATCCACATTGGGAGAGTTGCGAACTGGGGAGTCATCAATTTCCACTACTTTCTCTTCAGAAGCCTTCTCCTCACTGGGCACTGTGGTACCCTCAACCATTTCTTTCAAGGCCTAGTTCTTCAACTTAGCTATGTGTTTGGAAACCCTTCTCGGCTTATCCTTTTCCTCCATTTTCAATATATTCTCTTGCATCCTCTCCTCTTTACCGCCCATCTTCATGACACCCTAGCCAATGTCCAAAGCATCATTCCTAGGAGTGGAATCACCAAAGCCCACTTCTATGTCCTCACTATTAGAACCCGACTCATTTAGAATACGACACTTAGCTGCCCGTTTGCTTTTATGGCTGCCCTTCTTCCTCTTTTTCGAAGATGTGGCCACAGGGGCTAGGGACCCATCCTCATCCTCTTTAACCCACTCCTCTTTCTCAACAATGCTGGTATTTGAGCCAGAAGAGCCAGAAACACTCAAAATCTGCTTCTTACACTTAATAACAACGACCAGGACAAGGGCTTTAACATGCTCCACGATTAAAAGAATAAGACCCTTGTGGAGGACCGACGCCCTCTTGTTCTTTAAATGAGCATAGACAAAGACCTCCATGGACAACAACAACAAAAAATGGAAAGGAAATAAACAATCCATGCCTAAAGTGGTTTAAAAGAGTAAAATGATGACCAAGGATTGTAGTGAACTTGCCTTCCAATGTCACATATTGCATTATCAACTCCGCAATATTTGCCCAAACCTTCTTGAGAGAATTTCGCTCATAGCCCCAACTTTCCATTTTGATAAGATTTTTCCATTCGTTATCTTTGAAAAATTGAGTCATGGCATCCTCGTTGCTCTTCTTATCCTTAAAGAACTTACGACCAACCATCGACAACCCAGTCATAGTAGCAATCAACTCCTCATTAATATCAACTTCCAATCCCTTAAATTGAAATTTGTGATTATGCCAACGAGAAACGAATTCCGCCGAAGCATTGGGGTCGTGCCCATGCAACCTTTCTAAGAATGCCATAAAATTCCCATGCTAGAGGATACTCCAAATTTTCTTCTTTTCCCTTAGGATTGCACAAGAATGCGGCTCAATTCTACACCTATCACCTCCCATTTCCTCAGAAACTAGATGAAGAAAACCCTTGCAAATACCATTCGATTGAAAGCCACTAAGCCAAACAAAACCCACAAAGTGTGCGAGTTGAGAGTTAGTACTTAAGAATAAATGACGCCACTGCATGCACTCATCCAAAGCCATCATTTCTCATTAGGATCCTAGCTTTCGTAGGAAGGAGAGTGCCTTCCTCCAATGAATGAAACTCATTAAGCCTGACAGCCTCATTGGTGAAAAAATCTACCAAAGAATTACCTTCTTGAAAAATGTGGGAAACACAAGTCTCCTCACAAGAACTTAACATCATTATAGAATCTTTTATCAATTGCTCCACATTCCAGTTGGGCTTATGGGTGCCACGTAGATAGTTAATGATGTTTAAAGAGTCACCTTCAACCCAAATTTTGGAGCAACCCTTGTCCACAACATATTTGATGCTTATAAACATAGCCTCTGCCTCAACATAATGATTTTCCCGATTTCCCAATGAGAGTGCCACCACACCTAAGAGCCTACCATCCATTTCTTTACTTGTTAGTACTAAGTTATTATTGGATTAGTGCCTTAATCTTGATGATTATTTGAAAGATATGTTTAATATATTTCATATGCTAGTGTCATAGCTGGTCTGATGTATTCTATGGTCTATACAAAACCATATATTGTTGAAGTAGTGAGAGTTCTTGATAGGTTTATAAATTTGACCTTGGTAAAGAGTGTTGACTTCTTTTTTTAAAATTTTGTGAGGTACTTTCAATTATTGTATTTGTTATCATGGAAGTAATGATCCAAGACCAAGTTGTTTGGTAAAAAATGATTTTTTAATTTTTATTAGGTTGGTGATTTAAATAGCAAGAGTTCCAACAAACAATTATGTTTTTACATTGTTTAAAGGAACTATTAGTTGGATGAGTAAGCATCAACCTATAGTTGTGTTATCTACTATAGAAGAAAAGTACACAGTTGTGGCACATGCTTATAAGGAGGTAGCATGGTAACAAATTTTTTGTTTGGATATTGGTTTTGATAGCAAACAATTTAAAATTGGATGGGATAGTCAAAGTGCCATCTATTTGGAAAAGAACCGAATGTGCCATGCTCATATGAAGCATATTGATGCCCAACATATATTATTTTTTATGAGATGGTTGAGGGTGGTAGAGTTATGATATAGATGGTTGATGTTTGTATATTATACCACTAAGCTAGTGAACACAGACAAATTTAGTTGGTGTAGAGAGGCTGCAAGCCTTCCCTCATCTAACATTTATTTTTAGTCTTATTACGTTTTGTATGGTAAGTGTTAAGATGGAGAATGTTAATATAAGGTGTGTCATTAGCTTTGTAATCCCAACTCATAATTAATTATACTTAACTATATAGACAATAATAGTGTATCATCTTCAAACATGTTGGGAGTGGGCTAAATAGGATGTTTATATGTGGATTGGGACATTACTTAATAATTACTTGTTCTCTTGGTTGTTTGGTATATTGTGTAAGTAAGCATTGAATAGGGAGATTGCATTGAAAATGTCAAAATTGGGAGTTACAAAGTATCTTACTGATTTGTTGATTATAACACAAATATTGAATTTCATGAAGTGACTAGGATTAGGTTCTTGATCAATTTGTTGTAATAACATAATCCATGACATCTATGATGCATAAAAAAAGGTTTTAATATGTGTAAAAAGAGTTGAATATTATTACAAGATGCTTGATCATGAGTATAGGGACATTGAATTTTTGCCATAGCTCACAGAAAACTCATGGTTTTAGATACCAATTGATGGTTTCTAGTTTCCAATATTTTTAAAGGGATAAGTGATTTTATAGGTATAAATTCCTATAATATTAATAAAAACTTGAGTCTCTTTGTTGGTGAAGCCTTAAATAAAAAATCTTTACACTATTAGAATTGCGAAAAACACAAGCCATAAGATCAAACAACGAATAAATACACGTTCCATGCAAGAGATCTGCAAATAATATGTGCAATATTCTTCAAAAAGGCCTCAAAAATCTTTAAGGAAAACAAAAGTCCTCAAAGGTTGAGAGTTCGAGAGAAAATATCTAGATTGATAATACAATGAGAGTTGAGTGCTATACAGGAGCAACACTAATAATTTCTCACTTCAGTTAACAAAAAAAACTTAGTTAACTGAATAAAGAACTCCCAAGTTTAGCTTAACTACATGAGAATAAATTAAACTAATAATCAATTAAAGATTAATTAATTATTAGCTAATACATGATTACTCTAACAACCCCCCTTAAGTAAGATGAACTTAGGGAGTAGCTAAAATCCCTAAAAATGAGAATGCGTGATGGGTCCTGACAAACAAGGCATGGTGAGGTACCCATGTACAGACAACAAATCTTTCAAAATTGGAGAAAAGGAGAAAAAACACTATAGGAGACAACTCCTCTCCAAAAGAGAGAAAGGCGAATGAAGGATTGAAAAAGCCTCCAAATCAAGGTGTGAAAAACTAAGAAGCCTCCAACCAAAACAATGTCCCAAAAAGAGAGGAACATGTAGAACATTATTGAAGCACGAAGAAGTTTTAGAATGCTATTGAATAATGATTGATATAGTGGTTGAAATGAAGAACTTCCAAAAACATGAATGCAAGAGTGTCCATATGGTAAATGCTTCAGCTCACTGAAATGCATGTAACCAGCTGTTAATGTATGTTGCATATGAAAGTACATAGGAACAAGAACTAGATACATAGATCACTCAAACATGAAACCAAGGAAGCATTAGCACTAACAGTAGAAACCCCCCATAATGCTGAAAAGGGAGAGCCAAGACAGGTACACTGAAATTGTGTGAAACCAAGAAGTACATGTAAGAGAAACAACCTAAAAATAAAAGGGTGTGCAAACTAAAACACACACACACATGAGGCAAGAATCACTAAGATTTACTGTTGTCGTAGAAGGGACACTCACTTGACAAAGGTGTGATGGAAAATCAAAAACAAACATCAACCCCTCCATGGCATGCAGGGGCTGGGGCCCAAGGGACCTACCAACCCCCTTTAAAAAATCTTTTTTAGTATATTTTTTTAAAGTATGTATTTTTTATTTTTTAAAAACAAAAGATATATTTGTTTTTTTGGCAATTTTATTTTCATTAAATAAAAACTTGTAATTTTTGCAATTATTTTTTTTGCAAAAGAAATCAAAATGTACTGTACCTGGAGGAATTTTTTCCGAAGACCTCTAAAATTGGCGTTTCAATTTTTGACATTTTTTTGCTAAAATTGGCGGAGATGCTCTTTTGCCTTGCTTAGCCCCTCTCTATTGGGCTTTTCAGTATTGCACCTAATATTCCAAAGGCCATATCTCGACCATACAATGGTCTTTTCCAGTGCATTTTTTTGGAAACGAGGTAGAATTCTAAGCTCTTCGCAGTGCTACAGGTATTTTCCAATTTTGACTTTTGGTTTTTACTAGAATTCAATTTTCTCAGTGTTGTTTAATTCTCATTTTGGAGACTTCAATGGGTCATATATTTTGCATCTGAGCTCCTTTTTGGGTGTCACTTTTTTTAAAGTATATGTTTTTTGTGTACATCATGGTGTTGTCAGTTTCCTCATTTTCTATCAGAGAATTGTATTTTCAGCATGGAATTCTTTTTTGGACATTATGGGCTTCCACTGTATGCATTTCTTATTATGTACACTTTGATAGTTTGTTAGAATTGTGAAAAACACGAGTCACAGGATCAAACAATGAACAAATACACCTTCCATGCAAAAGATCTGCAAATAATATGTGCAATATTCCTCAATAAGAAAAAGTTTTAGAAGAACCTCAAGAATCTTCAAGGAAAACAAAAATCCTCAAAAGTTGAGAGTTCGAGAGTAAATCTCCAGATTCATAATACAATAAGGGTTGAGTACTATATAGGAGCAACCCTAATAATTGTTCACTTCAATTAACAGAAAAACGCTTAGTTAACTGAATAAAAAACTCCTAAGTTTAGCTTAAGTGCATGAGAATAAATTAAAATAATAATCAATTAAAGATTAATTAATTATTAGCTAATGCATGATTTACACAAATCTAACAATTTATTATGATTTATATTTTTATATTTATTTTTTCATAACTTTATTAATTTTATTGACTTAACCATATATTTTAATATATTAAATCTGTATTATATATAGTGTGAGATTTGAGCCAAAACCTATCTCACGCCTTCAAACAGCTCCTGGTTTGCCGACCGCTCTTGGTTTCCTGTTGAAATAGTTTACTAGTTTCTGGCTCCCGGCGATGAAATCAGATCCCCCGAATCAGATCGAAATTCCTCACATTCGTCATGTGAAAACAGATATTAACTCACAACTATTGTTTTCTTTCAATTTTCCCCCACATTTTCTGAAGGCGAATTTTTTTAGTGTTTTCTGTGAGATTTTTTGAAGCCGGGGTTATAAAGAGGCCGCATTTGTTTTCTAACGCTCCGCATGGTGGCCGACAGACATGGCGGTCAGGGAGCCTCAACAAGGATGTAGACAGGGAGCCCGAGGAGCTTTCTAGCGGGAGTGTTTCTGAGGACAGTGGTGGTGACGCTTGGGTTGTTGATCAACGACCGGGATTTGACCTAGGCAATCAATACAAACAGGATCAATGAATGCATGGGCAATGAAATGTCCAAACGGAGGTTGTTCCAATTTTGTGTTTTCTTTTGCTCCTATTGTGAATCTTTTTAATCTTCTTCCTGTATTGACCGTCAGATGTCTCATTTTTTATATGCTACACGATTGAGTTCCTATAAAAATTAATAAATGCTTTTCTGCTATGTCGTTTGGTCTACAATATTTGTGTTGCAAGACAGTTTCATATTGGTGTTTGATATTTCTACATTTATGTTCTGTTGTATTGTTTTAACTTGTTATGTCCTTACAGTTTGTAGGTTATTTGTTGATTGTTCTCCAAGTACAGACTACCATGGAGGCATTTTAATTATAGATAAATCTTTACTTGAATTAATCTCTCTCTGGTTTACAAAGCATATTCTTCCCCTTACAAGACCTAACTTACATCCTTCTTATCTTTTCGATAGACGAAACTCCAATAACTTAATTGCTTTTATGACCTATGGATCTTCTTATTGCTATTATTGATAAAAACAAACAAATAATGTTTTGTTATCACTAGGGGAGAGGGCCCAGTAGTCGTGCACCCTAACTTTGCGCTTCTAATTATCCTATGTCGAAATTTCAAATCACTCCCATTTTTTTTACAGCGGCTTACTTGGCAAGTTCTCTGCTTATAACTAAGGTTTCAGGGCCACATCATCAAATATGATGCCACATCAGCATGCGTTTTTGTCAAGGTGTCGAAAAAGGCCCCAAAAAATAGTGAGACCAATTCTCGTGCATTACATCATGAGTAGTTGAGCGTTGATGTAGTAACACATGATTGGTTGCTTTTTAGATCAAAAGCATACATTTTGTTTAATTATGGGTAGTCAAATCACAACTATTGGACATTATATAAACCACTATTGGGTATTATATGTACAATTGGGTGCACGACTATTGGACCCCGCACGACTATTGGGCCCTCTCCCCTAATGAGACACAAAACCCAACTTACATCACTTGATGCCTGAACTAACTTGATACACAAAGGCCAGAAAACTGGCTCATAGACCACTCTGGATTACATGCAACAAGCCTGCATAGATAGCATTTAGATTACAAACATCCCCATTGGTCAGGAGAAAGGAATCATCAAAGCAAGCCCACCAAACATGTCCAGCAGCAAAAATATAATTGTTTTCCCGTAGCAATTTACCTCAATGGTGATAGAATACCCCATCCACAAAACTGGAGGTATCCCTAACAGATCCACAAATTTATTCATTTTCTTCACATTTCTCTCTTTTAAAGCACTTTGAGCTAACTGCACTTAATTTCTAAGACAAGTTATCTCTCCAAAGAACTCTGCTTATTTCCATTTTGGTGTCAATGTTTGATTGTTTCAATTTTATACACCATTTGTGGTAAGTTATTTATATCAGACATCAGTAAAGAATTCAATCACCTTTCAGCATGCTCAGAAGCTCACAGATCTCTGAACAAAACTAAAGTCTTAAGAATTGTGTTTGCCATGTTGGACTTATCTAAACCCCAGAATCTTGTATGTGTTTGAAATTTAGACACCCAGTGAAAAGGGAAGGATAACCATGCCGCTCTTCTGGAAATTTAAAAACCTAGCAGAAATTTTAATTAAATATTTTCAAGAAACCCCAGATTATAAAAGGCAGTTACAGTTTTACATTTTACCTTTTAAATCACCATTGCATATGTCCTGTATTCCTGAATGGGCATCCTATTTAAATTTTGTTAATAGAATGGGGATCCTAGTTTCATAACATGTGGCATCTTAGCCATGGGAAAGAAATGGAGAGAATGTTGTGATAGTTGACACATACACATGTTTCTGAAAGAAGAGGCATTCGTCAGAAAAGGAGAGGATGTTTGTAGATTAAAGAGGATGATTGTTGGTTGAAGAGGGACGCCATCATGCTGGTTTTGTTTTGCCTCAGTGCCATATCTGGAGCCACTGTGCAACCCTGAAAATGTGTAATTTACTGTGCAGATAATTGTTGGTTGAGGAGGGATACCATCATGCTGGTCTTGTTATGCCTGAGCACCATATCTGGAGCCACAATATGCAGGCCTGAAAAACTGTATTTTACTCTCTGAATTTCTTAACATTTCTTAGTTTTTTGAAGTTGAAAGCTTTAAACTATTTTTTTTTTATAAATTTGTGCCTTCATAATTTCTCCAATTCTAATTTTCTTAGCGGGAGCAAGTGACTGGCATAAAACAAAGCAGTATGCGCTTTGTATCAAACACTCAATTTAGACTTTGGAATTTATGTAGCATAGAATTACAATGTTCAGAAGCTCAACACCACGGGCTTTGTCTTGGGCTTTAAAATTATCTACCAAATAAAGGAAACTGTCTTATCATTCTCTCCTCGATCTTAGAGATAATTTATTTTTGCTACCACTGTTACAGTCTAGAAATACCTCTTGCATTGTAGAGTTCATTTCAACAGGAACCCTGAATATTGGCAGCAGCTAAAACCAAATCTGCCAATGAGGAACAGAGACCACAAATATCACACCTCTGAACCTGTACATCACAAGCTTGACTGATAGAGATTATCTATATTGAATTGGGGATTGCTAAGAATTGCTTGTGGACAATCAAACACCATTAGTTCACATGCAAAATGGACTTGTTCTGTAGACACAACACAAACAGCTAACACGCCAATTTTCTGTCAAATGTTAATTGTCTGCATCTTTGGAATAAATGGCTAACAACCAATGGGACCCAACAGCCTCTCATAAGTTAGGTCAAAGTTGGGTAAATTGCCCTTTGTGGATATTAAAAATCAAATACACTTTTGGTGAATATACCAAAATGGGTGAGTTCCCAGATGAATCTTAAGAGGCTCCACTACTATTTTTGGTGAAATACAAGGCAATCAATCATGCCACATCCAAATCATAGTGAAAAATAAAATCCAAAGTGGTTTAAACTTTGTTCCTTAACTCTCATATTTGTTTCTAAATTTTAATCCATGTATTTATGATGTATTCCAAGTCAATTGAGAAAGGTCTTCCGCAAGATGGAGGGATCAGTTTCAAATCCCACAAATCAGATATAATGTCTTTAAAGCTGAAACGGTTATGTCATGAAGTCTAACAATGCAAAAAGGACAAGATTTAGACAACACACTTTTGAAAAATCTCACAATGGTTAAAAACCTAGCATCAATGAGAGTTTCAAGGTTGCTCTCAAGCTTTGTATTAATGTGTACAAAGATCTCAAAAACCATACAAAGCTATGCCACATGTTTTAGAGCCAAATGGACTTGTCGAAACGTGTGCTAATGCAAAAACCATACAAAACTATGCCACATATTTTCAAGCTTCAAAACTTTCTCATAATAGAAATTGTTGTACTGGCATAACAGAACTCTGAATCCGTGTTTGAACCAACAACTTAGATTATCACTTTAACCATTACATTAGAAGCATCCTATTTGTAGATGTACACCTCCATCATAATTCATCTTAGTGCCTTTGAGTTCCCTTATCAAAGCTAAGAAAGGATAAATTCCAAGTCGATCATAATGCAGTTTCTTCCAATCTAGGCATGACAGAGCTCTCATCTTTAGCTGGTCTTACCTATGCAATCTTTTTGTGCCTTTCACATGCATAAGAGTAACCATCCACTACCTGTGCATAAACCTGCATAAATGTATGATGAGCAAATCTATAACATTCTCAAAGGTTCATTTATTTAATCATTTCCTCTTCACTAATTTCATGTGTTTTTCCAAAGTTATAAATCTTTTAGAAAATTAAGCATTTAACTATAATCTAATTTTTGACACATTGCCCAGTTTCAACCAATTTATCTACATAATCAATTGTATTTGTATTTTATGAAGTTATACATCTTTTACAAATTTAAGAATTCAAATATAGTCTAACATATAGAAACAACTTAATTATAACAATTTATAACTTTTTCTCTTTATGCTTTCTACTTCGATTGCAATTAGAAATATAGCAGAAATGATTAATTGGTCCTGCCTAATAAGAAGATAAATTATGTTTAGTTCCAACAATGCTCTGATGTCAGATTTGTGCAGCATCATTGTGGCAAGTAAACTCTTTTTTTGAACACATGCTTGAGGAAGGTATAAATCCAATTCAAATTACCTCCGTTGTTCCAATTGCATATAGTCTTATATGGCTTGTGGATGACCATAGATTGTATGAGCTTACATTTCCAAGCTAATTGTCATTTTATTTTTAATAATCTTAATAGCTTATGCTTGTCTTTTCTTTACTTGAAATACAGGGAGGAATTGCTTTGATTGGATAATGAGGGTATGTATTCAATCCAATGCGGGAGTAGCAAGCTTCTTACAATTTCTGCCACTATTTTCTTTTCAAGGTCAAGCTTGGGTTTGCCCAGGATCCTGCCCCAAGCCTTTGCATTCGGTCTAAATATGACATTACGCAATCCTAGGTGAATTCCTGTGGGACAAAACAAAGCCCCATTTATGAAGTGGAAAAATCCAGAAAAACAGAGCTTCTTGTCTTAGTCACGGTTAAGGATGAGTGACATAATGCTGGTATATAGGTTCTCTTGTATAGTGTAGATATTGGGATTGCCATTGATGCTGCTTCCACTAGACCAACCAATAATGTTGATGTTCTCAATGAAGAGCAATATGATGGATTGCATTATATCTCCATGTGCAGTTGCACTGACATAAACCAAATAAGATTTGTTAAATTGTCTTGATATGTATATGAATGCCAATACACGTGATATGGAAAGAGCATATTTTTCAAATTCCTTGTATATGGTATAGTTGGGATACGACATCAATAACAATAAAGAATATCCTCCTTAACATGTTAACTTACATATACTTTTCTATCGGCGTAATCCTTGCACCCTTTCTGGTGCAAGTGCTAGTTTATGTGTATTATCATTTGTGAATGCATCATTGTATTTGAGAATCAAAAATGTTTTTTTTTCTAAAGTATTTATCTAAAGTTTTGGAAACAAGAAAATTCATCATTGATTATATTTCTAAATAAGCAACATATAAATTATATATCTGGGCAAATAAGTGTAGCCTTACATTTCCTTGTATATACATGATTAGCTAAGGTCTGCAATATGATATTCCAGTCTTGGTGATAGTGCCAAGGCTTCGTTGTCTAGTGACTCCTCATATAAGTATTTGCCTGCGCAAAGGAATAATGATGAAATCTCTAAGACTTTGGCGTCGAGCATTCATCTTCAAGATAATAGTTAACTGGCCTAGCTTGATAAGGCACTGCAAGTTGAGGAAGGTTGGATTATTGTAATGGGAAAGAAAGGTAAAATCTCTAGGCCTTTTTTAGACATGACTCTCCACTCCCACAAGAAAAATGCTAAATGTAAATTTTGAAGACTCTTGTTTTGGAGCTGGTTTTTTGGCTAGCAGCAAGCTGTCTTTTCTGTAGTCGTGTTCATGTTTGTAAAGGGTTTTGGGTCCCTTCAAAACCCGTTTTAACCTTTATCAAAAATAGAGAAGTTAAGATTAAGAGTATATAATCTTTGTCTTTAGAGTTTAGTTGATGTATTGTGGTAGATATTGACTAAATCAAAATACAAATATTGGAAAATATATAGATAGTTGTTAACAACTAAAACTTGATGCTCTAAATTTTAATATGAAATTGCATAGTTAGTGAGGATGGGCTTCAAAATCCGTGATTATATATATACCTATGGTCTTGTCTTATCATAAACTTATGAAACCTACCATTCTTGATTGCCTTTATAAAACATTTGATTTTAGACATGTATTGTTTAGAAATGCCTCAGAGCACTTGTTATACTAGGGTATGAAATATACTAACTTCCCTCTTACAGCTTAGGCACTTGTCTCCTATTGATTGTTTTTCACAAGATTTTAAGATAAATATGATGCAATGTGCCTCCATGAAAATTTATGCAATATTAGTTCTTAGAGAATCATATACACAAGTAGGATCTACCATGTTTTGTTTCCTTCCTATTTTGAGTAATGATATGCAATAGCTACTAATTATTTATAAAAAAAATTAATTATTTTTTTATTTCATGTGATAGTAGAGCTCTAGGACATGCCTTTAAATATGAACATTTACACTCTAATTTAGATGATTTGATGTGCAACTTTCAATAGTACAATGGTCAAATTCAAGAAATTTTAGCCTTATGATGTAGGAATATACTCTTTGAAAATGAGGGGATGAGCAAGGTCATATTATTGAAGTAGCTTAATGTAGCCATAGATTTGAAGATGGAAAACAATGGATTTGTGAAGAGAGAAGAAGTGGAAGGAGCGATGGAATTTATGGAAGGAGGGGAAGGAAGAAAGGCAACTAAGAGAATGAAAGAGTTGAAGTACAAGGCCAAGATGCCAATCATGGAAGGAGGGAGTACAATCAAGGTCATAGAACATGTAGCTATTAGCCTTAACTTGAAATGTAATAATGATGTGTATATTAGTTGGTTAAACACTTTAAGTTGGGAAACATTGAGATATGGTGTCACTATAGTTTATGTGATACTCCTTGAACATCTACTACTGGATTAACGGTGATAATATATTTTATTTTATAGTGACATTTTTTTTGTATAATGGTGAAAGAAGAGAATTTCAATAATAATATAGCATGCATCAAAATATCACATAAATACCACATGACTATATAACATTTGATGGTTGAGATGAAGGGTTCTTTTGTTAATTTAATTTTTAAGTCAACCATCTCCTCACCCCTTAGTATAAAGGAGAGGACATGGACTTTAACTATGAATAGATAGTTAGATAATTGGGCTATGATGTCTACATTGAATATAATTTTTAGTCTATATACAATAAAAGATCTCCATTTCCTATTTCCCTATTACATTCACATGATAAGTAAAGTATTTGTATGATAGAGTTGAACTTGAGGTTTATATTTAGCCTTCTTTTTTAACTAGCATAATTCCAAGGTTTAGTATAACTACTTTTTACACCCGTTTTGTCTACGAAAAACATCACCTTCAAATATCACTTTGTGGGTTTTCTTCTTTTCTTTCCCTTTTGAAGGTTCAAGTTTCATACATATTATTTCCTTACTTGCGATGTCCACCACTTTGAGGGTGAAATGGCATCACTTTTGATGAAAAGAAATTTCATTTTCATATTTTCCTATGCACCTAACCATGGACAAAGTTTCATACATATTATTTCCTTGCTTGCAATGTCCACCACTTTGAGGGTGAAATGACACCACTTCTGATGAAAAGAAATTTCATTTTCATATTTTCCTATGCACCTAACCATGGACCCAAGACATTCTTTGGATGCCAATTTATAATATGGTTGGCTCCAAAAAGTGTGACAAACACTTATGAGAAAGAAGAATTTAACAAATCAAAGCATATTTTTGTTAAAAATAATCTAGTCAGACTACACAATAGAAAACTGCTAAATTTAATAAATCTTCCAATTGCAATAATCACACAAAGAAGAACAAACATTGATGCTAATGATGTCCAACTACCACATGAATTCCTATTATGCAAAAGCCAACAAATCATGCTAACTACAAACTTATGGACTCAAGCAAAGTTTGTAAATGGATATCTTAGAGAGATCATAAATATCGTTTCTAGCCTTTGCTCTAAACCACTAGATGTATCGTTATGTGTTGTACTAAGGATTGATAACTACAATGGGCCACCATGAAACCAAAATGACCATATATCACTAGGTAACTATAGGAAAATATCATTGTCCATGGCATGGCCGTTTACAATACATTAATCTCAAGGTCTAACACTATCTAAGGTGATAATTGGTATTGGAAAATATAAGACAATAACCAACATTTACAATTAGATCCAAACTCAAATCAATAAATGGACTTCATACTGAACCAAAATCCTACTTTGATTGCTACTCTAGAATGTAAAACAACTCAAACACAATTATCAAACTTGAAAAGAGGAGACTCAATTACAATTAATCTCCTTATAAAAAATTGAGGTACGTGGAAATGCCAATCCAATCTCTTCCAAATGGTGTTTCAATTTATTTTTTTAATTCCCCTCTTCACAATGTATGGCTTGTAGAACATCATTCTCAACTAACTCAATGAAAAAAATGGTGTCTAGGTGGATACTTACCAATCAAAACCCAATAAAAAAGAGAATTGTCTTCCTCATCCAAATTATATTTTCTTTACTTGATTTACATTACTTGGAATAAAATAACTTCTCCTTATTTACACTATATAGTTTTGTACTAAAATGAACTACAAAATTAGGAGTTTTGTTGAATAACATCATACTCCAATGCATAGGAATGAAATGAATCACAAAGAAGTATTGCATGCTAGACTTTTCTACCAAAGGTCAAGAACAACAAGAAGTATTGAATGTTAATGTTCGTAAATTCTAAAAAAAATCAAGGTATTACAAAATAATTCTTCAAAATATTACAAACAGAGATATAATACAAGCATTTTGTAAATTTAATGCATCTATTTCAAGACTATATTCTTTACATATAAAATCTCTAAATTGTATAGTAAATTTCCAACTATGTTTTTTATTAACAGAAAACATATTTCAATTCCAATGCTACTAAATTTACATGTTATTTTGTGCATAACAAAAACATTTCTAATATATATTGAAAGAATTGTAAATTATATGAATTCATAACACACACAAATATATAGCTTCCACTTCCTTGTTTGGTCTAATTCTATATTGCTTGTTGGTGCATAACCATCTTGATGATGTTGATTGTCCTTAATCCAAATATAAAGATCATTAAAGTGTAAATGATTAAGAGGTATACTAATCAACAAAAAAATACGATCAAAATTTCAATGTCCTAATAGTCATGATGAGTCACATCAAGAATCATTGGCTAATATTATATCAAGACTTGTAAAAATGATCTATTTAGTGCCCCTCTCCAATATTTTTTCAAATATACATGTTTAATTTTGAGACTTTATCTTAGATTAGCAAGTTAATAAACCTTTTAAAGGATTGATTAACAACTAATTTAGATGTATCAAATTTTTAAAAATTATTTATAACTGCATATTAAAACCTCTTATAAAATATTATGCTTATCTATTAACCCAATTCTACTTTAAAATTTATAAATCAATCTAAATATAAATTACGATCCACATAACCAATACATCTTTAAATACAAATACTAATAATATTCTATTAAAAAATTTAAAAACATTATCAAAACTCTTTTAAAAGCTATTTAAATTTTATAAAATGAAACCTCAAGTATGTCACTTATTAAATCAAAACTGAAGTCAATCAGATTAGGAAAAATACAAGAACTGATATAAAGATCTAATATGATTTGAGTGTACATTTAAGTAAAAAGAAAATTTTGATTGGATTCATTTTGATTTTGAATATAAGAATATTTATTTTTGAACTAAAATAATTTATACCCTTATTTCGTAGAACTACAAATGATGAACTAAAAACCTTTTTTACCCTCTACATATCTGGTCCTATCTATCATAGGACAGCAGAAGCAGCAGCAGAAAGTAAATGCACTGCAGGTTAAAAAGAAACTCAAAATAGATTGGTTTTGTAAGAGAAAACTATGCTTTATTTTAAAACATATACATATCAAATTTATTGACACAATTCTAACCTCGTCCTATATGGAAATCATATCCTAGTTACCTACTGGAAAAAGTAGTTGCTTTGTTCAAATCCGACGTCTTGAGAAATAACAACACGTCACATGGCTGGCAATCTGATAGATAAGTGGGTCATATTAGACAAGAAAAGATGATCCAAACAATGAGCCTGGCATGATGTGGGCAATTCTGAATTTTCTGATTTCTTACATCAAGATTAGTTGTGCCTTCTAAGATGTGTGATTTATATTGGGAAGGCACAGGTGAGACAAGTAAGCTTCTGCAGTATTAAATGAAGAATGGACAATTCAATTGTCATTCAAAGTTCAAACCACTCTTCAATAAATTTCATTCTGGGAGGGTTTCAACAATTCCCTTTGTTTTTTATCAAAGTTCAAACCACTCTTCAATAAATTTAAAAAACATGAAATAGTATTCTTTTTGTTTTTTGTTCCGTTGGTTTTCTTGTTTCTGGGTCTCTGTTTTCTTAGTGTTGTTTTGCTGCTATTTGCTGCTGGCTGCTGATGGTTCAATGTCATTATTTTTAAACAGTATTTTGTTTTTTCAGTTGTAAAAGATTTCGGATCCCTTCAAAATCTGTTTTTTCCTTATAATCAAATCATAACAATTTCCTTTGTTTTTTATCAAATTTAGTAACATATGTACTAATATTTTTTATGAATAACTTCCTTCAGATTAAATTGTGCAGACCTCCTTGAAAAAAATTACGACTTAATGAGAGATCTCATCAGAGTTTGGTTTTGAAGAAATTTTGATATATATAGAGAGAGAGATTTCATTAAGGTTTAGTTTATATGATTATATGTTAATGTTTCTCATTTGTGATTTTTATATTTTTTATCATAAATTCTTTAAGAATTTGTAAGAGTATTGATAAATTTTATTTATTTTTCAAGTGAGACTTTATTTAAGTTTAGATTTTATGACTGTGTTAATGGTTTTTATTTATGTTTTTAATCTGTAACATCTAACATAGATATTTGCATGTAAAGAATATTTATCAGTTGTTTGAAGCATAAAAACAGGGCACATCCTGCTAATTTCTTTGAAAATAGGAAAAACAGTGAAAATGATGTTGTATTACATTTCCACACAGATTTAAGATCTCACGTAAACCATATTGGCTGTTTAAAAAGAACATACTGTCTGTATAATAGAGCACATAACTGCAACCACATAATGATCAAAATTCTTAATATAACTCCCCACTCATCTAATAAACTATTAACTAATTCAAATAATCTATTCCAATTTCTAACAGTTAAATCCCCTGCAACTAACCAGATAGCAGTCATGGATTGCTATGGAGAGGCTGAGGTAAGGTTCTGTTGGGATAGATTTAAACTAGACTCATTGAGTGCAACAGCGTTAGGCCAGCACTGAGCAAGGCAGTTGCCAGATGCACAATAGTCTGATGTACTTCCACACCAGTTATATATGCTGCAATATCGCCCACTGTTGCACCAGAAGTTCCCAGCTGGACTGCATGTTGGATCTCCTTTCAACGTAACTGCCATCAACAATAATAAGATATAAAGTGCCAGTCTTAATCTGCTCTGTGCCATCTCTTCTCTCTGCACTAACAAGAATTCCATAATACTAATAATAAGAATATCATAATGTTCTCTTCTTTCTGTAATGATAAGAATATGATACTAGTAATGTTAAGGTAGTTTCCTATCTATGGCGGTTAATTAAATAATTAGAAAAAAAGAAGAGCACTTGTATTGTAATATCTGCGTATCAAAATCGGGCAAGCAGAGACTCACACTTGTTTGACAAACAAGAGGCCTGCTTTAAAAAATCAACAATGGCAGAGGCGCAGAAGTTTTTAAGAGCACTATTTGATGTAAAGAGCAGCTCTCTCTCTCTCTATATATATAAAGTGTTATTTGGTCATATAGTTAGGTCTTGATAGAGATCAAGGTTCAAGTCCTTTTAATGATAACTTAGGGTCAATTTGATGACATCTATGTATAAGAAAGGTGTCAGTGGTGTAATAAGAGTTGAATACTATTTCAAGATGTTTGATCACGAGAATAGGGGCCCCATTGGATTTGTCTCATAGCTCATGGTTTTGAATATCAGTTGATGGTTTCTAATTTTCAATATTTCAATATTTCTATGTATTAAAGATAAGTAATAATAGTATGTAAGTTTTAAGTTTTTTTATAAAGTATTCTTATGTTACCAATTTATTGTCAAAGATAAATGATTTTAATATTAATATTAATACTGGATTTTTTTATGGTAGAATTTTTTTTAAAACCTACACAAATCTAATGTTGTTTTTTTTTTTTTAATTAAAGTAAATTCTTTTGATTGGAGCTATGAACTGGAGAGGGTTTTGAAAGGACCCCAAAATCTTGTACATCAAAAAAGACTACAACAACATGAAACAAAGAAACACAATGGAACTGGCCTTAAAACTAGAAAGACCCCAACAAAACCAAACAACAGTTTAACAACACAAAAACAACCAAATCAGTCAAGGAGGTTTGAAGCTAAACCTGACCAAAGAGAGCTGAAGTGAAGTTTGACCCAAATGAATCATTCTAAGTTTCTTTGAAGAATCAATCTCAGCCAAGCAATCTAGAATATTTTTTATTCTTAAGGAGGCTCCCCTCAAGACCTCAACAGAATCCTCAACAACCAAACCCTTACCTGAAATCAAAGAGGAGTCGTGAGCCAAGGGGCTCACAGCATCTTGCTTGTCTATTAGAGAGGAACCTTTAGATTTTTCTATGGGGCTTACACCAAAGAAGCACAAGCCATAAATAAGTCACCAAGTTTCTAGAAGAAGGAAGGATATCTTTGTAAAATTTGCATGAGTGGGAAAAATGCCCCTCTATGGCAGTTAGCTAAGTTGTCGAATCAGATATAGGTACGGTATGCCTCTACGACAATTTTTTTGTGAGAGGTTGGATATGTTTTTTAATATATATTTAATATTATATAACTTATACAAATTTTAAATTTATGATTTTTAAATATTATATTATTATTGATTTATAATTTTATTATATAATTAATAATAATTAATTTAATAAATAATATACTAATACAATATAATATATTCATATTTAATTTATTATATAATATACTAGTTTATATTATTATTAATTTATAATTTTGTTATATAATTATTACTATATAATATTATTCTAATTTAAATTTTACAACTCTTTTATAATGTTAATTATTATATTGTTTTAAATTATAAAATTTTAAAACCATTTGAAAATGGCTATTTTTGCCCAGCTTTCAAGGAGGGGTATAAAAGCCATGTAGGAATGACGGTGATAATATGTTTGGAGCCCATCTTTCAATAGATATCATTGACGATTGTGCTTTCGTCTTTGGTGCCCTTTTGAAGAGTCGGTGGGCATGTGGGTATTGAAAAGATGGGGAGATTGAAAGGATCTTGAATCGAGGATTGTTGGGGAATGAAGGGAGCCGTGAACCGAAGCAAACGCCCATCCACTACTTATCTCTGCCGCTACCCATCTCGCACCCCTCCTATTATGAACTCCATTAAAATGTTAGGGCTTTTTCGAGGTCAAGAAAAAATATTCCGAACCCAACTCGACTATGTGTGATTCCATGCAGAATCTGATTCTGGGACGTTTCATACCCGAAATCAACCTAGGTTTTGGACGATTCGGTAACATGGTTAAAGCACATCAATGAGGAAGAATCAAAGTGGATGATCTGCCCCCAGACATGCAACTTGGATTGTAATGTTTGGTAAAATCTTACTAATCACAACACAAACACAAAATCTAACAAAAATCAATCGTTTCATGTCTTTCAAACGTCAAATGTTGAAATCTTCAAACTAAAAAGTAGAGACTACTATTATTCATAAAAGATTCTAATTAATCCTGTAACATATTTATTTTTTACCCCATGAAACTCCCCACTCTTTAAAAATAGACCCTGAAGATCCCATAGAACCCCAATCTTTATTACTTAAACTGAATTATTTGAGCGAGATCCATAAAAGATTAATTACTTCTGATGCTCTCCATTGGGTGACACTCCACATGATTGTTAGCTTTCGCCATGGCTATGCCCAACTCCTTTTAATCAAATCAATTCAATCAAAATATAGGCAAGTGTGAATCGGTATGAAAGGCAAATGACCTTATATTCGCTATTAACCTTGGTGAGGCTAACTTTGGTGGTATCCTTCAAAGAGTCACAGACTTTCCTCCAACTTTGTTGCATGTTTTATGCTCTCCATTTCTTTTCTTCTTTGATAATTCTGATGACAAGTGAATGACAATAACAATCCGTGTGTGTGCCCTTACTCAAGTTATATCCAACAATCTAATCACTTGCAAGACACCTGACCTACACCTCCATCTCTGCATATCTGGATATCTTCCTTGTACAATTTTTCTTTCCCTTCTTTATACTTATTTATTATATTCTTTATTATTTAAAAATAAAGATTATCCCCTTTTCTTTTCTTTTTTCCTAATTCTTCTTTAGAAAATAAGAGTTTCTAATTATAAGTTTTTGATTCAAGTAAAAACAGGTTTTGAGGGGACCCAAAACCCTTTACAATAAAAAACAAGGCTGCAAAAAGGACAACCTACAGCCAGCCCAAAACCAGCTCCCAAACAAGACCCGTCAAGATTTACATTTAGAACCACTCTTGTGGTAACGGAGAGTCATGTCGAAAGAAGGCCTAGATGATTTAGCTTTCTTGCCCTTAACAGTGATCTAGCCTTCTTCCACTTGCGCAACCTTACCATGCCATGCCAGCTCACAATTTTCTTGAAAATGAATGCCTGCAGTCAAATTCTTAGGGGTTTCATCTTTATTCCTTTGCGCAGACAAAGACTTATATGAAAATCCACCAGGTATGGAAGCCGAAGCACTATCACCATGAATGGCAGCCTGAGACTTAGTCACTTGCTCATTAGGGGTAGCCTTAACAACCCCACCAGTAGAGACGTCTGGAGGGGGCGTCCCAAGACCTTGTGATTCAAAAGCAACCACCTCAGAAAAACTCTTATTTTAATGATAATAAGTTTCCACAATCCATATCATAAGTCTGTATAGCTTCTGGATTCGATTGTGTGCAAAGCTTTTAGCATCAACGTTTCGGATCACACTACATAATCAATCATCAGGATGAAAGAGAGCAAGAGAAATGGAAGGATAATTGCAAACTTAGACAAGATAAAAAGAAGAGAGGAGGGGGAAGGTAAGGATGCACGTAGACCAAGGACAAGAATAAAGATGAGGAAGAACAACAACTTAGTGAAAAAGAGAAGACCAATTAAAATAGCTTTCTTCTCAACCGTATAATGCTGTTGAAAAGCATTATAAGCTTTCTTCTCAACCGTATAATGCTGTTGAGAAGCACCTTTCCACCAAATAGCTGTCTTTGCTTTTTTCTCAAATCCACATTTTGCAGCAACATGTCTAGTTTTGAAACATCTTCTACACCGGAAGGGAATCCCTTCATAATCCAAAGATTGAACCCAAGAACCTTTAGAAGATTTAAGTAAAACCTCAGCTGGCAACCCTTTTGAAACATCAATTTCAACTAGTATGTGAGCAAATGTGGAATGAAGAATGTCTAAAGATTCATCATCCACCAACAAAAAATCACCAAGGGCTTCACCCACATCCTCCAGAAGAGAGTCATTCCAAAGGTGGAGGGGAAGATTAGGCAATTGTACCCAAATCGGGATCTTGTTAAAAAAATCAGAATCAGGGTTGAAATCTGAGTGTCAAGGCTTAATCATCAACAAATATTTGTCTTTCTAGCTAAAAAAATTGTCACACAAAATTATAAGTTGATGATTATTATTATAATAAATTTCTTAACCTATCAATCATACAAAGTAGGTATCTTTTATTAAATGTTATAAAAATTAATTTATAGGTGAAATGTATGAGCTCCTCTAATATAATATAATAAGATCTTCTGCCTTCTATTAGCTTGTTTTTTTAGTAAGAATGGGTTATGAAATCTCACACTTCCCACCACATTTAGGAAGTTTTAGTTGACCAAGCCTTCAAATGTCCTTTCCAAGAAGATGTACATGAATTTGGAATGTCGTTGCTATTCTCGAGGATTCCCATCTTCCAAAAGAAGTTAAAAGCTCAATTAGATGAAGAGATCCCCACAATCTAGGAGAGATTCCACATAAAAGAATTTTGCATCTCCAATAGAATAAAGTTAGACGAAGAGGTCTCCACAACCTAAAAGAGATTCCACATAAAAAAAATGCATCTTCAATAGAATAAAGTTAAATGAAAAGGTCCCCACAATCTAGGAGAGATTCCACATAAAAGAATTTTGCATCTCCAATAAAATAAAGAAATGCATAACTTACCCCATCTATAAATTTGTAAGATGCCAATTGAGTACATGATTTTGTTTTCAAGAAATTCTTCTTGAAAAAGTTATAGCTCAAAGAGAGTTCATGTTCCTAGTTTTTGTTTTTATGTCTTAATTATATAAAGAAAACTTGCCATATTGTAACATATAGAGTTGTCTATGAATGTAAAATCTGCATATATGTTGCTTAATAAATTGAGGCTTTTGGAGAATAACAATTTCATTTCAGATAATATTACAAGCATGACCAGTGTTTAAGAGAAAATAAAATCTTCTCTAGAGAGCAACTACAACTTCTCTCATAGACATGTTCTTGAGGTAGAAAATACCATTCTATAATAGTTTTGAAAGAGTTGTCTTTATAACGGACCGTGAAGATAAATTATAGAGTAGACTATAGCTAAGCTAGTATATAGATGGGATTGTTTTCTGATTTTTTTTGTTTATTAAGTGCATCCATTTATTCCTTATTTCTTTATATCAATTAGTGATTTTACATTGTAAAATAATTGACTGTCATTGCTCTAAATTAATTATAATAAAAGTTATTATTATGTATATTATTATTTGTGAATGCATCATCGTGTTTGAAAATTAGCAAAACAAATTTTAACATCTTCATAATTTATCTAAAGTTTTGGAAACAAGTAAGAAAATTCATCATTAATCATTTCTAAATAAATAACATAAAAATTAGATATCTTGGTCAATAATTGTAGTCTTACATTTCCTTGTATATATGTGATTAGTTAAGGTCTATAATATGATATTTTAGTAATAAATTAGATTTAAAATGTAAAACTCCAGCCATGAGAGCAATTTTTTACATATATAAGATACATCCAACATGTATATACAAAAACCACATGCATTCAATAGCATGAAGATTAAGTTCATACAATTACAATATCATGTAATCAAATAATCAGAATGGAAGATCATAACTTCAAGTACCTGGAAGTGGATATGAACATGTTTGGTCATGATTAGCATCTTGGTTGTCCGGGTTTCTGTTTTCTGCCCTTGTGGATGCAACAAACCCAACCAAGTGAACCGTTATCCCGTCCACCCCAATCAAGTGGACCTAGCAAGTTATCCTTGGAACAATCTTGTGAAGGACCAAGGTCATGGACTCAAGTGATGATTTCTTTTAACTAAGGATCAATTGAGAAGAGGATTTGGCGTATCCCATACTACATCAAGGATCCATCCTTAATCCAACAAGGTTAAATACACATTGAACAACTGAAAAGAGGATTTAGTGTATCCCATACTACGCCAAGGGTCTATCCTCAATCCCAAAAGCCTATAGGCAGAAGAGAGATTAGCTTTGATTATAGGTGACTACCTGCTAACCCTACCATACAATGGTTAGCTCTAGTTACCATTATTTGCACGATAGGGTAACTACCCATGCAACCGCTCCAATATCATAACTAAGGTAGTCTTTGACAATCTTTCACCTTCGTGAACTAGGTGAATTCTAACGAATCCATAGCAGTAGCCTAGACATCAATCATTAACGCGATTCAATGACTTCCTATCACTGCTCAAGTATTCTAGAGGTTCACGCTTGGATCATCTCAAGCTTAGAATTTATTGGAAATGCTACTTGCAAATCACTCAGCCTAATAGGTATTCAAGACGGATCATTATGGCCTTATGACAGCTCAAAAGGACTGTTTAATGATAAATGGATTCATTATGGAGGATTATGCAATAGATCCTTATTATAGTATTTCAGATCATGAAGATAGTTCAATGTTGAATACTCCTTAGCTATATAACTTACAAGATGGAAGTAGAGACATCTTAAGAGAAGATAGAAGTACCCTCTCCTCCCGTAGAAGACTTGTGGAAAAGAACCATTACCTCTACACAATTGTGGATCTCAATTAACATGAAACCTTTGTATTAAAAAAGCCTTTCACCAATTTTGACAAGTAGCTTGTTGTGACATTAGTCGATTCACATTTAGAGGCTCCCTAGTGCTTTGGGTACATTATTAGGCTTTCTTTCCTTAATTAGAATAGGATTTTGTTTATTCCAACAGACGATCTCCCCAACAGATGTATGTATGATTAAGATTGGAAGATGAGGGATGCTGAAGTACATTAAAAAATATATATTCATAAGACAGAATAGAACTGTTTTAGGGGCCTTTGTCTAATTATTTTTACTAGATTCTTCTAAGAACACTCCCTGTGGCAATCGTGCAATTATGTGTTGTATATTTAGAATAGAAAAGTGAGGTTATTGCGCATAAGGTATGCATACTAGACTTGAAGTTAATTGTTGACTACTCGTGTTATATCGTGGTCCAACTACCTGCGGACTGCACTAAAATTTTATTCCATGAGTGGAGGTATCATGGTAAGTATAACATGACTATAGCTTATTCAACAAGGAAAGAAATGACTAACATGGACCTAAATACTCACTGTTGGCAGCTCAGTATGCTGGCTTCCTTAAAGTTGTCCTACATTTGCTGCTCTTTGGGATGGCGTAGGGGTGAATGGTGTTGCAAAACACCTTCTCTAACTACTTATAAACAGGGGCAGCATCATGGTGAGGGGCTTATTGGACTACTCAAGTGGCTGCAACAAACTTATAATTTATCTAACCACCCTTCTACCCCAGTGTTGGTGTTTACAAAACAACGTTTCCAAATCTTATCTGACGAATTATCTAACCACCCGGCTTACGTTAAAGTTTCCAAATCTTATGTGATTAATGCTTTTAAACAACCATTGCAACTAGAAACTTGGCATTACAAGGAGGTATGGCCACCTACCACCCAAGGAGGTGCAATAGTTAATTAGAGGTAAATTTGTATGTCGGCTCTCTACTGTGCTAAAGGGAATCACAACTTTGTAGCTGCCAATTACGATAACTGTTATAGGCTGCAGTCCATATTTGTTGGGGATATTTGCACAGTCAATTATCTAAGGTCGTAGAACTATGCATTTCGTTTTTCTATATAAATTCCATAATAAAACCCCTTTTTATTCAAGAGAGGAGAAATTCATCTTCAAGCGGTTTACATATTTAATTACCTAGAACTACTGTGATCACATAAAAGTCTCTGTCTAGGAACAAAAGACACTCTAAATAGGGAATGAACAAATAAATCATAAACCCTAGACATTTACAAGCTTATAGGGAAATAAAATAATTATAAATTGCACAGAATTAAGAAACTCAATTAATGTAGTCAAACCTAATTTTTGGCGGTAGGTTTGGGAGGCATACTCTCTGCTATGGCTTCCAACACTGCACCTGTCCTCCTAACTTCCTTCCAATTTCGTCACACCTGCAATCGTTCCCTTCCACACCCTTTTCTTACCCCTCTCTCCTTTCAAGCCAAACTTGAATGAGCAAGTAAGGGGGTCGTTAGGGTTTAAAATCAACACGGAGCACCCATTTTCCATGCAAATAATTCAAGAATCGGGTCGTCTGAGCATAAGGACACCATGCTAGATTAATGGTGCAACCATCTTTTCTTCCTGCACCCTCTCGTCGTTATTGCGGGCTGTCCCCTGGTGTGGAAAGAGGGAAACTTACCGTTAATGCCTTTCTTTTCTTCTTCTGTTGGGTTATTAATGCCTTTCTTTTCTTCTTCTGTTGAGTCGTAGGAATTGCTCGATTTTTTATTTTCTTCCTTCTGGTTTTTTTGTTTTTCATTCCTCAAGTTTTATTTTCATAGTATTTTAATTATTATTTTTTTTTGTTTTGTTTTATTTATTTTTAGTCGATAGGCTATATATAGTGTGAGGTTTCAGCCTGAAACCTGTCTCACGCCCTCAAACCTGTCTTCCTGCACCCTCTCGTCGTTATTGTTGGCTGTCCCCTGGTGTGGAAAGAGGGAAACTTACCGTTAATGCCTTTCTTTTCTTCTTATGTTGGGTTATTAATGCCTTTCTTTTCTTCTTCTGTTGAGTTGTTGGAATTGCTTGATTTTTTATTTTCTTCCTTCTGGTTTTTTGTTTTTCATTCCTCAAGTTTTATTTTCATAGTATTTTAATTATTATTTTTTTTTGTTTTGTTTTATTTATTTTTAGTCGATAGGCTATATATAGTGTGAGGTTTCAGCCTGAAACCTGTCTCACGCCCTCAAACAACTGGTTGATTGCCGTTAAACAGGAAATGGTTGACTGTTTTTGGTCACCATCAGATTGAATTCGATATAGCGGACTTGGAGTCCGGCAGGTAGACGATAGTTGGAGCACTTTTGCGTGGAGGAACTCACATTTATGAGACTCATTAATGTCTTGTTTGAATGTGCAGCAATAAATTCTGTACAAATGCATTGAACCTGAGATCAGAGATCAAATCAGATTTACTCTGATGAAATCGGATTCTGTTGAAATTCAATAAATTGTTTGATTCAGAATTAGATTGCGAAGAGAATGTATAGGGTCACATTCTGAAGAAAGAAATTGGAAGTAGAAGATGAGGTTCCTGTTCGAATCCCCTGCCTCTGAAAATGGCTTCTGCTGAAATTGAGTTCTGTTGCTTTGTGGGCGGGCTTGCTGGCCCACTGATGACTACAACCTTCATGACGCCTTCAGTCTATTTGGCGAAGTTCTGGAGTCCAAGATTGTACGTGACTACGAAACTGGAAGGTCTCGTGGATTTGGCTTCGTGACCTTCAGCGATGAGTGGGTTGAGGCAATGGCAATGGCCAAGAATTACATAATCATTAACAGCACTAAGAATCCTTATGAAAAATCTGTGACCGAAAGTTGATAACATCAATGTTTGCAATCATAATTTATGATACTTCTCTTGGATTTATGTTTTCAAGCTCAGCTTACCATGGAAAATTGAGTAAATTGAGAATTTGGATTACAGTAGTTGATTTACACTATTATGAGTCCTCTCTTCTCTCATATTTTTATTTTTACAGAAGGAATAAGAGAGATCTTTTGTATTTTGAGAGAAAAACATTGCTGTTTTATTCCCTTTAATTTGTCCGAAGAGGGTTCTAGACGTTAGCTCTCAAAAGTCAGTAGATAAGAGCAGATAGAACAGAGTCGTTTTGTTTCTGAACATGTATCAATAAAAATATTATTTTATGGTTGTTCTTTCTGAGTTTATTGAATAGAATCTTATTTTGAGTTGATAAGTGACTACCTTGCCAAAGAAATCCATTGTCGCCATTTCTTGGTGTCTTAGCCAATAAGATTTATCCTATAATTATTGCTCTAAGTAGCTTTTCGCTACCTATATGAACATGCATTTTTCAAGCAAGCACAAAATAACAGAGCACGACATGACCTAGACATATATGTAACAGAGCACTAAACCCATGCTCTGGGTTCATGCAAGACAGAACAAATAGCAAACCCTAGTAGTCTATTGTTATCTATATGAACAAATAACGATACACGTTGCCGAAGAGCCCTGTTTGCTCTGATGATAAAGAACCCATATCAATCCTTTGGTTAAGGACCCCTATCTGGCGCATGTGTAAAAGAATAAAAGTGGGTACCTTGCCGAAGCTCCCAGTCAGGCCAATAAAAATCCCATATCTGCTAGATGTATGAATCAATAACAAGTGAAAATGACACCAAGCTCAAAAACTCAAATTAGTCTTTTGGTTCAGCAACCATATCTGCATGTGAATAAATAACAAGGAAAATTGGTACCTTGCTGAAAACCTCAGTTTGGTTTTTTGGTTAAGGAGACATATCTAAAAGTTTAGTTCTTGAGAATATAGAAACTGAAAATCATAGTCTAGTTTGAGCACAGGTTGGAAATTGAATTAGACGTTCATTTGCTTTCAAAATAGCTGAATAAATTTTCATTTTCCTGATTTTTAATCATATCCTTTATATCCAAGTAAAACGTCATACAATGGAATATGGCAGGGACTAATCTTGGTGACTCTATCAGCCTCTCTTAGGAGTCTCAAATCCTCATCATGCAATGATAATTCCGAGTCTTGCTCCAAAGCATCATATTCCAATATTGTATTTTTTTGCTTCTCACTTTACTTGGTTGCTTTGGGACAAGGGGGTCACAAGCCTTGCCTGCAAGCCTTTGGTGTGAATCAATTTGATGATGTGGACCCAAAAGAGAAGAAGCACAAAAGTTCATTTTTTAACTGGTGGTATTTTGGTACTTGCTTGGGAACACTTTTAGGGTACACTGTGCTCACGTACATCCAAGATAATGTTGGATGGGGTGTGGGATTTGGCATTCCTGCCATTACCATGGCAATGACACTTGTGTTTTTGTGGGGGACAAGGTTTTATAGAAACAAACTGCCTAGTGGAAGCCCTCTCACTCGAGTCCTCCATGTTTGTTGCAGCATTCTTTAAACAGAATACTCGTATTCCTTCCGGAGAACAAAATCAATTGGCTTCTCTTCAGGAAGTAGAGGTTCTGATAGAATCAAGAAGACAATTGCAAATAGACAAGTCCAGGTAGGCACTCCACTGTACTACTTGCTTTAAATTTAGGGCTATTGCATTTAAGCAGAATGCTACTTTAGAGTTCAGTCTCAAATAATTGCAACAAAAATTGTTTTTTTTGTTTTCCAACTGGGGAATGGACCAACAGGCCATGGTTTACTGATAAGGCTGAAGGGAGTTTCAAGAGCTGATTTAAAAATTAAATGATAATTAAAATTCACAGTCCAAAACATTGCAAAGGAAACTCTTTTAAGCACATCAATCCAAGAACTTGTACCTTCCAATCATTTCTAGTTTCACAATGATTTCTGAAGTGTGACAAGCACATTTGTTGAACACCATTTTCCTATTTTCATTACAAAAAATTTACAAGCAAAATCTGTTCATGGCGAATCAATCTAGCAAGGCACCTTATGTTCATGGGTTTATTATGCCCATTCAGAGACACATCTGCCAACCAAACTATAAGTGGATGCTTAGCTGTTTTGAAGCTATCAATTCTCCATTGAGACCTTTGTTGCACAAACATCATTTCCTAAATGACCTACCAATTGATCTCATACACTACACAAGTGTATGCAAAAATAGACCAATTTTTTTTCCAAAGTAACCTTCACACCTCTTTGGCATACCCATTGCACACCAAATTAGATGTTGGAAATTTTGGACTCAATTGGGACTATATGTATTGTAACTATTGTTCATTTTAAAGCATTAGCCAAGTACTTACGCATGATATAGTTGTATGTAGAAACTATAATTCCATAAAATTGTATGTATAGCTCTAGCTGTGTGTGTAATATGGTGGCTCCTTGTTTCTATTTTAAGATGGCTATACAATTGATCAATGCTTGAAAGCAAGTGTTAAGTATGTGTATTCCCGATAAAGGTGGACCATCGATTTCAAGTTCACTGTTAGCTTGGTTGTGAGGTCATAAGCTACGAATTCAATTTTATTTTATTTTTATAACGTAAATAGAAAAATGATGGTCTTGTTGCAATCTACATTTAAATGGATTATCTCACAGGCAGTGTTGGATATGTTAATTGACCCAACTATCGATACTAAATCTGTCTTACATGGAGTGTTCATCTAAAATGATGCTGTCATTTATCATGTAAAATCATTTCATTAGTTTTGGAAAGAGTGGGAACAACATGATTACAATTGATGGAAAGGAGTAAGAGTCTCAAGCTTGGCAAAAAGTTGCGAATTTTTTTTTGACTCAGACTGAGACTGGGTGGAACAACACAGCCGAAAATTTTAAAAATTATGATTTATGATTTTTTTTTATGGGATTTAAAAAAAATTCAACCCGATTTTCTGTTTTTTGAGTCTTGGCTGTGTCTGAGTCCCTAATAGACTATCTCACAGGGTTTACCAAATCTAATCCATGAACTCGAATGCACTTTACCCTAGAATTTGTATGGAATAGGGCTAAGGATTTTTTAATTAAAATACATTTTTTTAAAAGTGAGGCTAAGGTTAAATTGTAAAAAGTATTTGTAATTATAAGACTATGAAATTCTTGTGATCTTGAAACAAAGGAAAAATTAAAAACCACCAAATAAACATAAAAAAACAAACTAAATATTTGTCAACAAAATGATATTTTTTTACTGCAAGAACAAAAGAATTTGCAATTTCATACCGGCTTGAGCTAGGGGCAGAGACTTTGATGACAATTTTGATGACGACACTTCCAGCGCATTACCACTCCCATTCTTTGCCCCCACTTTTCCTTTCACAACAGTCGTAGCATTCAAAACCACCGTCAGGTTTCCATTATCATCATCACCTAACAGATCGAACAGATTCACCATCGCCATTAAACTTGCAAAATCTCTCTCAGAACCCTAGCGACAATATGCCCAATATCACCTCTTCTCTATCAATGGGTAGAATATTCCATGATTCTTCAGAGCATTCTGCATAAATTGTGTCCTGTTGTCAATGATACCAAAAAGGAAAAATGGGCAGAGTTTGTAGGAAACCCTACCAAAGCAGAAATTGCTTAAAAGCGAGACAAACGAAAACCAATCTCCCTATAGCTGTTGCTTCAATCTATTCACAATAAACAAAAAGTAGATCTAAGAATATCAGAATTTAAAAGGAGATATATGAGGTCTTGCAAGCAGAGAATGTAGAGATTCCAGAAGGCTTGATAGTTCCAGACACATTTGAGAGTTTTGTTGCAAGCTGGAATGGCATGTCCAAATGTGAACTACATCCAAAATTTTCAAATTATTTTCCCTACCTAATTGAACTAGCAGCTGACCATAAATGGCATTACTGTCTGAGATGAACAACATGACAAATTTGCTACCATTATTAGTAGAAATGAGAGTAGGGGTGGAGGATTTCCCAGTAAGCAGGGCTTTGGCACCTTTTCCTGTAACCATTGTCTCTCTTTTAGATGGTTTCTATTTATACCATGGCAATAAACATCCACTTAAAGCACAAATCCCATCCATTAGAACTACAAAGCCACAATTGTAGAGCTTAACTCAGACGAGATCACGACACCACACCTAAAGAGGATTGGTAAGAGAGATTGTGTCTGTTTTGCAATACCTAGTGGTAGAATCAAAATTGTAATACAACATGCATTGGTCTAGGCCAACTAAGTCCCCACCTTAGGGTTAAATCCATGCCTTTACTCTTTGAAGAGGCAATACTTGCAGAAACAAGGGAGTTTGCAATCCAAATTGGTAACAAAAGGTCTATCCTCTAAAAAGATGTTGTCCTGCATTGAATTTGAACTTGTTGCTCATGTTTTACTATTTGAAGTGACCTTGCATCTAAAAAAAATGAATCGCACTTAATATTAAGATCTTGAATAAAATCAGATTCCCATCGCACACGTGAAATTTGCTTTTCATTTACTGCATGAATAGATTGAAGCAGCAGTGGGATTGCGAACATTGTAGCTTCTTCAAATCTGGCTTGACTTCTAGTCAAAACGTGAGCTAGCCCATCTTGATCATTGACACAACAAAGTTGTCCAAGAACAAAAGTTGGTTCTTTGCAAAGCTTTTCATAATGTCACAAGTTCGGGAGTCAATGATCTCTTCCTTGAGACTCTTCATCACATCCGCTCTTCCTTTGCATCTTCTAGAACGTGCATATGCTCCTCTGCTTCAAGGGAAAGCCAACAAAATCGTTTGCAGAGAGAAGAGTCTTTTGATTCACTTTTTTCTTCATTGTAGTAGTTAAAAGTGGCTAAAAAACAACCGAAGCGAAAAATGATGAAAGGACATTCTTAATTTATTTATGTGTGCACCAATGTATATTATTGTGTTTATATTGATATATTGTATATATAATAAGATTGTATATATTTTAAACTACACTTTCCATGTTTACTTCTATATATTTTTCTATCGGCGTAACCCTTGCACCCCCTCTAGTGCAAGTGCTAGTTTAATCTTAATTGAGCTATTAAGGTTTACAGATAGATGTAGCTTTAGGTTGATGAAAAATTTATTTATTATTATATTTAAGGGTAAATGATTTTGTTTAGATCTATGAATCGACGAGGTCACAAATGGGGGATCTCATCTCCAATTTAAACATTCAACAATTACACCCTAGTGGGGTTTGAACATTGATGGTAAGAACAACACCACAACAACTTAATCATCTTACTATGCCACTATTGGTAACGACAAACTCATTATTAATGATATTATTTTTTTATTTTTCTAACGTAAGAATTGGTGTTGGAATAATTATAAACACTCAATTGACAGAGTTAGAGAATCCATTGACCCACTACCAATAAAACGATTAAGGAAAGGTGAAAGGTTTAATTAGCCATCATCTTGAGTAAGGTGACTAGCTTATGGTGAAGGATACCATGGGAAAATCTTAGTTTGGTGGTAATACTAGGGTGACTCGACGAAGTCTCATTTTCCTAATAGGGTTATAGTGTTTGAGGTCTATTCCCAAAATAGGTTGTTAGGGCCTCCTTTTGTTATAGCCAGAGCACCTACAAAAATATTCAATACTCACACACACACACATCATCATGAATGTCAATACTTGGTTAGTTTGACAATTATAGTATATATGTATAAATACAACCATGTGATAATAAAAAGTTTGAACCATTAAATTAACTACTCTCAATTACTTGACAATTAAACCAATTAACAATTAAAGCATTAGGTTCACAAAATTCATCATTAAGTCCATACAAAATCAAAATTAAAGTACGATCATAATCTTGATACAAGGTTTTTGCCTTTCTCCAAATTGCATCTAGTCATTAGATGATTAACATAAAAAAAGTATAGAGTTTACATGGATGTGATATTAAATTAATAAATTAGTAGAATTTAATATAAAATATCAATGTAAAATGGATTCGCTTCTCTCGCCTCGCTCGGTGGACTTGGATTCTGAGTCTTCCTGGTTTGTTGTGCTAAGAAAGAAGAGGGGACTCCCTTGATCTATCACATCTTTGCAGCCTAGGGTTAAGGAAGTCAGATTAGTCCCCTCAGATTTTGGGGTTGTCTAGTCCTAGTCTATGTTTTGACGACTATCTGCCAGCTGCTTTTGTGTGTGGTCTGTCCTCTTTTCCTAGTTCATTCCTAGTTTGAACTAGCTTCTTTTTTGGCCCTTTGGGATTTTTGTGTAAAGGGTACAACACCCTGAAAAATGTTGCTTATTTTATCAAAAACAAAGAAGTTAAAGTTAAGAGCTCTCTTTAGATTTTAGTTGATGTATTGTACATATTAGCTACATATTAAAATAGAAATTTGGAAAATGTACTTTAATGTTATGGACAACTAAAATTTGATGTTGCAAATTTGAGGATAAAATTGTACTAGCAAGGATGGGCTTCAAAATCCATGATCTTATATAAAACATAAGATCTTGTCATGAACTTAAGAGAGCTCTATCATTATTGATTTTCATTTATAAATTATTCGATCTTAGATATATGATGTTTAGAAATTATGCCTTTGAGAGCTTGTTGTTCTAGAGTGTGGAAATATACTAAGTTCCCTCTTACGCCTTATTACTTGTCCTTTATTGATTGTTGTTCACAAAATTTGAAGAAAAATATGATGTAACATGACTACATGGAGATTGATGCTATATTAGTTCTTAGATAATAATACAAACCTCAATCTAATATGTTTTGTTTCCTTTTTTATTTCATATGGTACTAGGGTTCTAGTACATATATTTAAATATGAACATATACACCTTAATTTAGATGATTTTATGTGCACATTTCAATGGTACAATGGGCAAATTCAAGAATCTTAAACATTATGTATGGATTTACTTTTTGAAAATGAAGGGATGAACAAGGTCATATTATTGAATTATATTAAGGTTCTGATAGACTTGAAGATGGAAAACAATAGATTTGTGAAGAGAGGAGTGGAGGGAATGATGAGGGAATTGGTGGAAAGAGAGGAGAGAAGAAAGGAAAGGGAGAGAATGAAAGAGTTGAAGGATAAGGGCAATATGGAAATCATGGAAGGAGGGAGTGCAATCAAGTCATAGCATTAACTTGGAATGTAAAATAATGATACACATATTAGTTCTAGTTAAACACTATAAGTTGGGAAGCACTAAGATATGTTGTCTCTATAGTTTATGTGGTACTCCTTGAATTTCTATTACTAGATTAATTATAATGATATATTTTAATTTATATAGTGATCATTTTTATTATATCACGACAAAAGAAGAGAATTTCAGTGATAATATATAGCATAAATAAAAAATCACCTAAATATTACATGACTATATTACATTTGATGGTTGAGATGAAGGTGCTCTTGTTGATAATTTTAAGTCAATCAGCTCCTCACCCCTTGGTATGAAGGAGAGGGCATGGGATTTATTTATGAATAAATAGTTAGATAGTTAGACCATGATGTATACATTGAAAACAACTTTAAGTCTATATACAATAAAAGATCTTCATTTCCTACTTGCTTATTACATTTATGAGATAAATAAGCTTTTGTTTAGTAGAGTTAAAGTTGAGGTTCATATTTGGCCTTCTTCTTTTACTATTATAATAGCAAGGTTTAGTATATATATAACTAATTTTTACACCCTTTTTATTGATAAAAAAATAATCTTCAATTATCACTTTGTGTGTTTTTCTCTTTTCTTTCCATTCCAAAGGTTTTGATTTCATAGCTCTTATTTCCTTGCTCACAACATCTACCGCTTTAAGGGTGAAATTATACCACTTTTGATGAAAAGAGATTTTGCTTCATATTTTCCTATGAAGCTAACCATGGGCCCAAGATATTCTTTGTTTGGATGTCAATTTATAATATGGTTGGCTAAAAAAAGTATGAAAAACACTTCTAAGAAAGAAGAATTTAACAACTCAATGTATTTTGTTCATTGTTTGAATCCATTTATATAAAGATCATTAAAGTGTAAAGAATTAAGAGATATACTAATCAACAAAAAATAATGATCAAAATGTCAATGGTCGTGATGTCCATGATTGCTATGTTGAGTCATGTCGAGAGTCACCAATTAATATTGTATCAATACTTGTAAATGATTCATGCAATGTCTTGAGTCATGTCGAGAGTCACCAATTAATATTGTATCAATACTTGTAAATGATTCATGCAATGTCTCTCTCAACAATTTTGAGGCTTTATTTTAGATTAGTAAGTTAATAAACTTTTTTAAAGATTGATTAACAACTAGTTTTGATGTTGTATCAAATTGTTATAGATTATTTATAGCTACAATTTAAAAACTTCTATAAAAAATCTTATTTTTCTCTATTGATCCAATGAGCTACTTTCAAATTTATAGACTAATCTATATAAATTACAGTCGACATAACCACTAAAACTCCTTTAAAATATAAATACTAATAAATGTTCTATTAATATAATCAAAACACTCTTAAAAAACTATTTAAATTCTATAAAATAAAATTAAAAAAATGTCTAACCAAATTTGCTCACTCTAGAAGGAAAAACCAAAGACTATGATATCCAACGATTTGAGTGCACATTTGAATAAAGAAAAAATTGGTTGAACTTATTTTGATTTAAAAATATAAGAATATATATTTTACAACTAAAAGAATTTGTACCCTTATTCCTCAGAACTAGAAACTTTTTCTCCTCTACCCCGCATCTGGCAGTATACATGATAGGACTGGCATTACAGATAATCCTAAATCCATAATTTATTATTATTTATTTAATGATGGATAAACCCAGATTAAGGGCAGCAGCAACAGAGGATGTCAATGAAGCATTCACAGGTCTCATAACAGCAACAGCAGAAGCAACAGCACAAAGCAAATGCACTGCAGGTATAAAAGGACTCAAAATAAATTTTGTAAGAGTGAACTACCTATGCCATTCCATCAAATTTATTGAAATACAATTCTAACCTCGTCCTATATGGAAAAATTACCTGCTGGAAAAAGTAGTTTTGTTCAAATCTACTGACAGGAAATAATATAAGATCGATGAATGTGGCTGTCACATACTTTGTACAAATCCAAAGTCCTAAGAAATAACCAACACATCACATGGGTGGCTGAGTGCCTGCATTTGACGTATTTGATTAGGACTTTTCCATTATATTGGTTGGACTAATCAATCTGTTAGATAGGTGGGTCATATTAGACAAGAAAAGATGATCCAGACAATGAGCTTGGCATGATGTGGGAAATCCTGATTTTTTTGATTTGTTACATCAAGATTAGTTGTACCTTCTAAGCTATGTGATTTATATTGGGAAGACACAGGTGAAAGAAGTATACTTCTGCAGTATTAAATTAGGAATGGACAATACAATTGTCATTCAAACCAACTCTTCAATAAATTTTAATATGGGAGGTTTTCTAATCAATTCCTTTGTTTTATTATAAGGGAAGAGCATTTATCCAGGAAGCTAGATTACTCCGGCGGCTGGCTGGCGAGGGTTTGGAGCGATTGCAGTGAGCTGGTGCAGGCGCAGGCTGCAGGCTGAGGCCTGTGTGTTTAGCTTGGGGTTGGGATCTGCTGTGTGGTGTGGGGTTGTGGGGTTTTTTATTTGTTTGGCTGTGGCGGGTGTTGAGTGTGGGCGATGGATGGGGATCCCAAGAGTCTGGTGGTTGCAGGCGGGAAATCATTTCTGGGTAAGGCTGAGGGTGTGCATGCGCAAGGCATGGCGGCTTCTTTTGTGGGTGAGAGCTCTAAGCTCAAGAAAGTGAATGGGTGTCTACCGAGGAGTCTTGATCGTCCTGTTCTGGTTATCTCTCCAGAATCGGTGCACGATGACTTTTCTTATTGGACTCAACATGTTTTGATTTGTAAATTTTTGGGAATCCGTGTCTCCCTCTCGGCTTTGGAGTCTTGGATGCGTCGTACTTGGCAGGTTGAGGGTGATTTTGATATTCTAGTGGCTGGGAATGGTTTTTTCTTGGTTGATTTTTCTTGCATTTCGGATCGGGATCGAGTTTTTGAGGGAGGCCCGTATTTTTTCAATCAGGTGGGTTTATTCATGAAACCCTGGCATGGGGGTTTTAATGCTGCAGAGGATTTACCTTCTCGAGTTCCGGTGTGGGTTCGCTTGCCATGGTTGCCCTTGGAATTCTGGAGAAAAGACATTTTGCAACGAATTGCTGCTCTGCTGGGGAAGCCGGTTGCCATTGCTCAGACTACTCTGGTTAAAAAGGTATTTTCTTATGCTCGCATCTGTGTTGAAATTGACCTAAATAACCCCTTGCCAGATTCTTTGGAAATTTGTATTGGCTCGGCTTCATGGATTCAACAGATTGATTATGAGTCCCTCCCCTTTCGATGCCGTTTTTGTCATGAATATGGACACCTTCATCGCCAATGCCCTCGGGTCTCTAGATCGGATGGAGCTTCTTCTCCTCCTCCTTCGGGGCCTTCGGTGGATAAGGGAGTTAAAAGTAAGGTGTCTGTGGTGCCTATGGCTGATGGAGGGCATGATAAGGATGGCTTCACTCCTGTCAAGCCAAAAGCTAAAGGGAGAGGTCAAAAGCGGCCCTTTAAGGACAAACAAACTGATCAAGGGTTTAATCGTTTTGAGGTCTTGGATAACCAGGCCTTGGAGGAGGGGATTCCTATTGAGATGGTTCCTGGGGCTATCAATATGGATACAGGGCTGGAGCAGGCAATTGCTATTGAGAACCCTTCTCTTCCTTCAGATAAGGAGAATTCTAGGCTTTTAGTTGTTGTTGCTAGCCCACAGGATGATATCATTTTAGCTGATTTAGCTAAGGAGGCTCTGTCCTCTGGTAAAGGTCGGGGAGTTTCTTATCTAGGGGTTCTCCAACGCCCTCTCAAGAAGGGACATTTTGAGCACTCCTCTAAAGTTGGTCGTAAAAAGGATGCAGATAAGATTAAATCTACTGGAGATTTGTTGGTTGAATCTGGGTCTGTTAAGACCATTGGTACCCACTTTTCTCAACCTTCCTCCTGATTATTCTTTCATGGAATGCAAGGGGGCTGAATAGCGCCTCCCGCCAGAAAGCTATTCAGGCTATGATTGGGGTTCATTCTCCAGATATTTTTTGTGTTCAAGAGACCAAGCTTCAGGTGGACTTCATGCTTCAGTGTGCCCCTCATATTTGGTTCTCTGGTCAGTGTCAGTGTATTGGCTCTAAGGGAAGATCTGGAGGTTTGGCTCTTTTTTGGGATCCTCGTAAGGTTGTTCCTCGCTGGTGGATTTCTAGCCATTCCTCTATTTCGATGGTGGCTTCGGTTGTGGACTCTAGTGAGACTATTTTGGTTAGTAATGTTTATGCTCCAGTTGACTTCCGGGGTAAAGGCCAGCTTTGGGCCCATATTAGGTATGTTAGGTCCTGTGCTCCTTACTTGCCTTGGATCCTAGCAGGTGATTTCAATGATGTTTTGTGTCTGGAGGAGAAAAGAGGGGGGCTGCCGAGACTGGGTCCTGCTTCTGTTTTGTTTCGGGCTAATGTGGACTCTCTTGCTCTTGTTGATGTTAAACCTACTAATGGATTATTTACTTGGAATAATAGGCAGAGTGGGCCAGAGGCGATTTCTGAGCGATTGGATAGGTTTCTTGTTTCTTGTTATTGGGTTGGGGGTAGTCGAGTTATTGGCTCTGAGATTCTTGACTGGTGTGGATCTGATCATTGGCCAATTAAGTTTTCAGCGTCTCCTTTCCCTAACCCAAAGAATCCTCCTTTCAAATTTCAACTTATGTGGCTCCGTGATTCTTCTTTGTATAATCTTATTGAGCAGTGGTGGCTGGATGGTGCCTCGGCCTATGGCTCAGCTATGTACTCTTTTGTTAAGAAGCTGCAAAGTGTCAAGTATCATCTTAAGCATTGGAATTGGCTTTGTTTTGGCAATTTTCAGGCCAAGAAAAGGGAAGCACAGGAACGTCTTGCTGTTGTTACTCGCCAGATTGGAGATTTGGGTTTTTCAGAGGCTCTTAGGCAAGCTGAGTCCCAGGCTCTTAAAGTGGTGGAGGAGTGCGAACTTCGTGAAGAGATATTCTGGAAATAGAAGGCTCGGGTTGACTGGCTTCGAGAGGGTGATAGGAATACTGCCTTCTTCCATCATTTTGTGCAGGCCCGTCGAAATAAGTGTTATATTTCTTCTCTTGTTAATTCTGATGGCTTAGTTTTATCCTCACAACAGGGTTTATCTAGAGAAGCTCACCAATTCTACTCCTCTCTGTTTACTGAGGATTCTCCTCCTTCTAATTTTGAGGATAATATGATTCTTTCTTGTATTTCGTCTTTGGTCTCTAACGAGTTGAATGCTTCTCTTATGCGCCTGATTACTCTGTCTGAAGTGGAGGAGGTTGTCCGGGAATCTTTTCAAAACAAGCAGATGCTTCGGGCCTTGAATGCTACTTTTCTTGTTCTCATTCCTAAGAAGGAGGGGGCTGATAGGTTTGATCTCTTCCGACCTATTGCGCTCTGTAATGTGGTGTATAAGATTATTATGAAGCTGATTGCAGAACGGCTTAAATCTTGCTTGCCTATTGTTATCTCTGAGGAACAAGGGGGTTTTGTGGCTGGTCGTCAGATCCTTGATGGGGTGGTGATCGCCTCGGAGGTCATTCATTCCATGGCGATCTCTAAGGAAAGATCTATGTTCATCAAGCTGGATATGGCTAAAGCTTATGATAGAGTTAAATGGAGTTTCCTTCAGAAGATTTTGTTGGCCTTTGGGTTTTCTTCTGACTGGGTCAGTTGGACTATGAGTTGTGTGACTTCCTCTTCCTTCTCAGTTATTGTGAATGGGGAACCTTCTGAGCTTTTTGGTGCTTCCAGGGGTCTTCGTCAGGGGGATCCTCTTTCTCCCTATCTCTTTATTCTTATGGCTGAAGGGCTTGGGCGCTTTCTTAAATCTCAGGTCTCTCAGGGTGGGATTCATGGTTGGCAGTGGGGGATGGGTCTGCCTACTCTTTCTCACCTCCAGTTTGTGGATGACACCTCTCTTGTAGGGCTAGCGCGTCTTCGTGAAGCTGATTCCTTTAGGAAAGCTTTGGACATCTACCTTGCTGCCTCGGGTCAGAAAGTTAATGAGCAGAAGTCTTCTATCTTTTTCTTTAATACTCCTTTGGCCATCCAGAGGAGGATTGCTGCTATTTTGAGGTTTCAAATTGGATCTCTCCCCTTTGTCTATCTGGGGATCCCTCTTGCCGTTGGGCGTCAACCCAGTTCTTCTTGGCAGTTGCTGCTTGACAAGTTGAGGAAGAAGATAACACATTGGACTCATAGGTGGTTGTCTACTGCTGCTAGAGTTACCCTCCTTCAGTCTGTTATACAGGCCCTTCCCATCTACAGGTGTTTTGTCCAATTGGCCCCTATGTATTTCCTTCAGGAATTTGATGCTCTCTCTCTGCAATTCCTTTGGAGTGGTAACTTGATGAATTCTAAGTGGAGCCTTGTTAAATGGGATTCTGTGTGTAGACCTAAACAGAAGGGTGGTCTTGGTTTACGCTCCTCTATCTTGAGTGGGCAAGTTCTTGTAGCAAAGCTTTACTGGCGCTGGTGTACTAATCAACACCAATTGTGGGCCCGTGTTCTTAACTATAAGTATCTTCATGGCGTTGCTTCTTATGAGGTTCCTCACTATCCTCTGGAGGGGAGAGGGTCTATGATTTGGTCTACTCTGAAAGTGGGAGCTCAGTTGATTAAGCGGGCGCTTTTTTGGATCTGTCACTCGAGGTCACAGGCTCTATTTTGGTGGGATTCTTGGGATGGTCACCCACCTATTCTTTCTGCTTTTCCTCATCTTCAATCCCTCTGTGATGTTTTTACTGCTGCTAGTTGGGACACCGTAGAGCATTACAAGACTGCTGTGCAGCGTGGCTCCGTCGTCTCTTTTCGTTGGAAGCACCCTTCTGAGTGGCCTCCTGGGGGCTCTGAGGGGGAAAGGCGGGAGCTTGCTCAACTTTTGGATTCCCGGGCTTGCAATTCGTTGAGGGGACCTGATATTTTAGCTTGGGATGGCTCTGATAAGTCTGGGAAGTACTCTGTGTCTTCTGGCTATAAGTAGTTGGGTCGACAGTTGTTTAGGGCTACGGAGGTTCCTTGGTGGAAGTATGTTTGGTATAAGTTGTCCTGGCCCAAGTGCAATTTCTTCATGTGGTTGGTGGCTCAAAACCGGTGTCTAACTTGGGATAATTTATGCAAGTGGGGTTTCCAAGGTCCCTCTTGTTGTGTGTTGTGTCGGGAGGCTGAGGAATGTGCTTCTCATCTCTTCTTCCAATGTTCCTATGCTCGGGAGATTTGGCATCATTGGTGGTGGGTGTGGAATGTGCCTTGTACGCATGTTTCCTCTTTGGTTGAGTTTGTGGATCGGGGGAGTAGGGCCCCTGTTTCCACTCCCTTTCTTCAAGCTACTTGGGCGATTGGCCCTTCCCTCATTATTTGGAATCTTTGGTTGGAGAGGAATCGGCGGATTTTTCAGGATCTGCTGATGGGAGCCCCTCGCTTGTGGTGGAAAATTTTGCATTTTGTGGGAGAAACGATCGTGGCTAAGTGTGATCTGACTGTTCCAGTTGCTCCTTCTGATGTTGGTTGTTTCAACCGCCTTCATCTTCCTCCTTCGCATCGGCAGCTTATGCGCAACAGGTGTAGGCATCCAACTCCGAAGGTGAATAGGGAGGGAAGATGGTCTCCTCCTCCTCAAGGCACCCTAAAAATTAACACGGATGGCTCTTCTCGTGGAAACCCTGGTCATGCTGGTATTGGTGGTGTTGGTCGGGATAGTTCTGGGGATGTTCAATTCATTTTCTCTATTTATAAGGGTCTTCATACTAATAATCTTATGGAGGCTCAGGCAATTTTACTGGCTGTGGAGCGTGGCAGCCAGTTGGGGTGGCGCAGGATTATATGTGAATCTGACTCCCAGGTTGTGGTGAACTTGCTAAACAGGCAGAGGTTAGATGATGTCAGTTGGCACCTGGCTTTGATTATTGAACAAATTCTCAATCTTTGTGTTTCTCTTGAGTTTGTTACTTTCACTCATATTCCTAGGGAGTGGAATGGTGTTGCTGATTGTTTGGCTAAATGGGCTTCTGATCATTTTCATGATTGGAATTTGGTTGATTGGGGTCAATTACCCCCTGATTTGTCTCAACAGTTGGACCATTTGGTGGAGCTGGAAAAGGCTTTGTAATGACTCTGCTTTGTAATTTTCTTGTGTTTTAATAAATTTTTACCCCTCTTTTATGTTAAGAGCATTTATCCAAAAATAATAGTAAACCAAAAGTATATTATGTCATGAGTCCAGAAATTAAAGGACTTAAGTGAGAGATCTCATTAAGGTTTAATTTGTAAGAAAATTTGATTTTGTGAGAGATTTCATTAGGGTTTAGTTTATATGGTGATACGTTATAATTTATGTGTTCTTTAATATTTTAAGTTATTTTTAAAATTTACAAATATTAATAATTATTTTATATTTTTTTAATATTAGATATTTATTATTTATAATGTAAAGTAGTTCTTATATAATGAATGATCTTATATCATGAGTAGTAATTAAAGTTGTGATTATTAGAGCAGAAAATAATTAATATAAATACAATTGTTTTTGGTGAGAGAGATGTTTTATGAGGTAATTTATATAATTTTGATTAAATAATTCTCTTGATATAGTAATTCATATGTGACATTTAAATATCCTATATTAAAAGATTGCAAATGAATATTAGAATGACCTTTTCCATTTTATGGCTCAAATTGTGGCACAAAAAACCTAGGAGACAATGAATATATAACAACTTTAAAAGAAAGTGGTATATGATGTAGAGGATCATATGTGATGGAATCCTTGTTGTTAGTATATCATCTACTTGTTTATTAAGGTTATCCATGTGTTTGCAATACTAGTGTATACTAAGGTGCAAGTAGGGATAATGGTGTTGGGAATGTGTGAGGCATTAGAGGAAGTGTAATGAGGATGAGTAGTGAAATGTGGTCTAATGGTCATGGATAGGAGGACCACATTAGAGATGGAGTGGACATGGTGTGTGAAGGAGGAATTGTATGTGACATAGGATGGGAAGAATGAGTAGTGAGCTCATAAAAGTACAGATGAAACTACTAATAGATGTACAAATAATGAATGTGGTATGTAGAGTTGTAGATAAAGGAGAAGATGTGAAGAATATTGAATATGATGTGTAGATATGGTAAAGGAGTATAACTAGGAGTTAGGTCATAGTGAGAAACGAAATTAATGGGAAATGTGGAGGAAGGTAATCCCACAAAGGGAACAAGGATGGTAGAGTTCGGGGTCATACTAAGAGAAACAACATGATTTGGAGTGGTCATGGAAGTGGTGATCATGGCTTTAGATGAGTTAGGATTAAAAGAAAAAGAAGGGTGACATTAAAGAACTAGTTTCATTAAAGATATGCAAGCCAAATGGACCATTCAATAATTTTTGATGTAAGATGGTGGTCAATTATTGATGAGATAACTATGTATAAATTGTGCATCCACAAGCAATTAGCTAATAAGTGTAATGCCTTTCTTAGTTTTATGTGCAAGTTGCATCATAATTAAAATCTTATTGGTAACATAATCGTATAAATATCTCTAAATATAAACACTAGAAAGATTCATTTTCAGCAGATTGACTAGCCATTTGGGGCTTAAATGCAACTTTTAAACAATGATAGGCACATGGGTGATGATGGAGAACAACAATTAAGAAAATTTGACAAATGAAGAACCATACAAATATTTTTCAGATTAATTACATGTGATGGGAAAAAATGAAGCCTAAATGCATAAAAGAGCTTGAACTTGAGCAAAATTTGGCACTATCAGATTGAGTCTCAACAACACCCATTCACCTATTAAGTTGTCAAGCTCATCAATATTGTCTCAAGATATCATCTTGAGTTCTCAAATATCTAGTACGCAAAGGTAAATAAGCTCTCAATTGCACTTTTTAATCATACAAGTCCCACAAAACTTAGACTAGTTCAACACAACATAGATTAGTTTCACACATTAGATCCAGTTCACAATAATCAAGATCAATCATACAATGCACAACATCAATCCATAAAAAAAATTGTGTCAATTCAAATCAATAGATATTTATCAAATTAAGATAAACAATTTTACAACACCAATGAATAATTCTAAAATAAAATTTACATCATGTATATCATCAATTCTAAAACTATACATATCCTCCTATTTAACTTTCACATTTATTTTAATTTTATTATCTAAATTAATTATTGCACATATTTAATTAACCTAAATATTTATATAGGGGAGAGGGGCCCATAATGGAGCAGGGTCCAATAGTGGGGATAGAAGTAGTCCTCAGTGGGTCCCATAGTGGAGCACTTTAATATCCAATTGCAAGACACTTTTTATCCATAAAGTATGCAAAGTGACAAATCATGTTATGCCACATCAGCGCACCAAATAAAACATAACTCAGTGCACCACTATTGGTCTCACTTTTTTTTTTGGGCCTTTTTGGATACCTCAACAAAAAACATGCTGATGTGGAATCATATTTGATGATTGTGCCCTAAAACAAAATATAGAAGCACATGAGTTACCAAATAAACTATTGTACAGAATTGGGAGTGATTTGAAATTTCTACGTAAAATTTTGAGAAACGCGAAGTTAGGGTGCTCCACTATGGGCCCCTCTCCCCTAGTGTAATGAAAACCTTACAAACATTTATTTACATTTGAACCTTCATAGGGAAAATGATCAGAATTTCAGGAAAGTCCTTAATTGTGATCTGGTCCTGCGAGTAGTTTAAATGGTTTTGAGGTATATTTTAAGTGAGAATTTTGTAGGTGTAATAATCGTTTGGTCTGATCCACCATAATTTGTTAATCTGTTGGTCTGATATGTTAACGTCAATATGTCAGCTCAAAGCTTATCCATTCACACAAATAAAACTGTTGGAGACTTTATTTTCACTGTAAAAATGAAGCTTAAAATTATCATCAAGTATACTCGATTGCTAGATGTATTAAGGAGGATTGACAGACAATCTGTTGTGTGTTTTATCCATCGCTAAGCAGGGTACCTGATTAATTTTAAATGTTTTTTAATCATGAATCCTTTTATAAAGAAAATCATAATTAATTTTAAATGTTCTTTAATCATGACTTGGCTTCAAAAAGTTCTTATCGATTCCATTTAAACCAGTATAAATTATAGGAATACTGAAAATGCTTACTGTAATAAAATAATGATAGCCCTTTAATCTTTGACATATAAATATTATTCAAAAATCAGGCATTCACTTGTAAATATCTGTTAAAAATTTATAAAAAGCTACATAACTTGTGATTAATGGAAACCTCCTTATCTTTGACATTCAAATACTACTTAAAAAAAATGAGAGTTTCACTTGCAAAGAATATATAATTGTTATCTGTAATCTATGAGTGAAAACCCTGAAAATCAGATAACAAATTAATGATATTTTTTTAATCTGTAACATCTAAATACTGCTTATATGGATGTTTGCTTGTAAAAAGTGTTTATCATTAATGTAAAATTGAAAAACAGGCTATGTACTATGATAGTTTTAAGATTAAAACTTTAACAACAAGGCACATAACTAAAATTTCAATAATGGGCCTCACCCTGGTAATATCTTTGAAAATAGGAAAAGCAGTGAAGATTATGTGGTATTGCATTTCCAAAGAGATATATGGTCTCACATGAACCATATTGACTGGGTAAAGAAAAGCATACTGTCTGCATAAAAGAACTCATATTACAAATCAATCTTGTAACCACTATTTTGCTAACAAATCATCTCACATGGCTGCAACCACATGATCATTAAAATTCTTGGTATAACTCTGCTCATTTTATAAACTAGATTATTAAAATTCTAACTCTGCTCATTTTATAAACTATAAACTAATTCCAATTTCTAAAAGTTGAATCCCCTGTAACCAGCCAGATAGCAGTCATGGTTTGCACTTATTCAGTCTAGTTTTAATCTATCCCAACAGAACCTTACCTAATGATTAAAATTCTCACATAACTACAACCAGATAATGATTAAAATTCTTGATATAACTCCACTTATTTAAAAAACTATTAACTGATTCTAATAAGCTATTCTGATTTCAAAAAGTTACATCCCCTGCAACCAGCCAGGTAGCAGTGATGTGTTGCTATGGAGAGGTTGAGGTAAGGTTCTGTTGGGATACATTCAAACTAGACTCATTAACTGAAACCGTGGTACCCCAGCACTGAGCAAGGCAATTTCCAGATGCACAATAGTCTGATGTACTTCCACACCAGTTATATATGCTACAACATCGCCCGCTGTCGCACAGAAAGCTTCCTTCTGCTGAACAGCTTAGACATGTTGGATCTCCCTTCACCGTAACTGCCATCAACACTAATAAAATATAAAGTCCCAATCTTAATTTTCTCTGTGCCATCTCTTCTCTTTCTGCAATAACAAGAATTTCATAATACTAATAATAAGAATATCATAATGTTCTCTTCTTCCTCTAATAATGAGAAAATCATACTAGTAATGATAAGGTAGTTAGTAAAGATATCCACTGCGGTCAGCTAAATAATTAGAAAAAAGAAAAGCTTGTATGGTAATATCTGCATTCAAATGGGGTGATCAGATACTTACAACAGTTCAGGCCTGCTAAAAGAAAACCGCCATTGGGTGATCAGATACTTACACTTGTTCTAAAAGCACTAAATTTAAATAGCAGCCATGAATATTATTAATTAATTGTAAATATTAAGTGGTGTGGCCAAACCAAATTACGATGGAGGACAAATTTCAATTTGACTGTATTTATTAATTAACTCAAAATTATTATTTTTTCAATTTTAATTAATAAATATAATTAAATTTTGAAAAATGTTTAATATTTTGTTGATACTAATAAATATTAAATAGTTGTCTTGTTTTTATTAGTTAAAATTTATTTTTAAGTATGAAAAGGGATGATGTTTGAGAATAGTCATTCAAAAAGCATATAAAATAATTATTTTCATTGTTTACGCTCTTTTAACTTTAACATATGTTATAGTTTGAATAGTCTTTAATGAATATAATATATTGAGAGGTATACATATGTTGTAGACAGACTGATTAATCTTTCATAAATAGATACAACATGTCATACTATTCTAGAAGTCTCTTAAATTATCCAATACTTTCAAGATTTGAACCTTGATAAAGTGCATAAACATCTATTCTAGATAGATTGATTAATCTTTTATAAATAGATACAACATGCCATACTATTCTAGAAGTATCTTAAATTATCCAATCCTTTCAAGATTTGAACCTTGATATACTATCATCATCATTAATTAAACTCAATAAGATGCCATAGTTTGAACAATCTTTAAGTTTTATGAATAAAATATATTGAGAGGCATACCTCTATTCTAGATGGATTGATTAGTCTTCTATAAATAGATACAACATGTCATATTATTCTAGAAGCCTCTTAAGTTATCCAATCCTTTCAAAATTTGACCTTGATAGATGGCATAATTTTAGGAATATACTATCATCATCACTAATTAAACTCAATCCCTTCAATTATAATTAATCTTTCATATTTCAATTAAAAAATTAAGATTATATAAATATATACTAATTAGTATTTTTTCAACACCATTTTTTTTTCCATAAGTAATGCTATACAAAATTTAATCAAATACTTACTATAAATTAATTTCACATGTGTTCAAAATTTCCTCTTAATCTCTATAATAATATCTTTATAAAATTTTGTATTTATATTTAAAGACTAATCAATCTATCTAGAATAGTTTGGCGTGTATCTATTTATTAAAGACTACTCAATATATCTAGAATAGATGTATACCTCTCAATATATAGTATTCATAAAACTTAAAGATTGTTCAAACTAATGACATCTTATTAAGTTTAATGAACGATGATGATAGTATATCAAGGTTCAAATCTTGAAATGATTGAATAATTTAAGAGACTTCTAGAATAGTATGACATGTTGTATCTATTTATAAAAGACTAATAACTAGCAATCGCACCTGTGGGGGGCAATGGGTACGCCGAAGACAATATAGTGAATTTTGTGTCAATTTTGTTAATTAGAAAGTGGGAAAACTCATTTACAGTTGTAAAGTAGAAATATTTTGTTTTAATTTTATTTCAAAAAAAATTGAAGTCCTAAGTTGAGTAGAGCAAGTTGATCTTAAACGCACTTATTAATATGTGGTAATTATATGGAGATCAATATTTTAATTTTTGGTATTGTATTTTAATTTAATTTTTGGTATTGTATTTTAATTTATCAAGTACATGGAACAGTATATTGGAAAAAAAACTGAGAATGTATTAAGTTTGATATAGGTATCCTCTTAGAACAAATACCAACAATGTACTATGATAATAAGAGTTTTGAAGATGGTGAAAAATCCTATTATGCAAGAGTGATCCAAACACATAGTTTTAGATTACCAAAAGTTGAGTGAAATTGAGGCAATATTAAATGCTCAAGTGATCAAAAAGAAAAAAGCAAAAGAATATATAGAATACCCTTCAATATTATTGACCTCATCTACTTCAATATTGAATACCTATAAACAATTCTTTAAAAAAAAGGAAAAAAAAAATTGTTCACCTTACTAATATGGTGTGAATAGAACCTCCAATGAATATCCACTTGACATAGATGTCATCAAGTTGAGTGATCCACTGAATATAATATTTTGAAATAGAAGACATTTATAGTTCTGAAATTTTATTGCATCATTTCTCAAAATTTGGCTATAAATCCATGGCAGACAAATTGTATAAATGTATTTGAGGATTGAAAGCATTGTTATACTCAAGGCATTAAGTCAAAATAGGTAAGCAATGCTTCAAAATTGATAAGCTATGCACACAGTGACAATCACAAGTTTTATTTAAAACAGGACACCCATTAAGTGCTTATGATTTTAAGCAGGTGCACTTTAGTAGCTACAATTTACAGCAACAAGTAAGATGGATTGTTTGCTCTCAAAACAACAGCGATATTGAGAGCCCACCAACATAAACTCATAACTTTTCCAGCTCCTGCCATGGAAACAAAATTCTTATCAATATATCCCAAGAGCATATAGGGAATTTTGATATGGATGAGGAATACAGAGACCAATTTATGAGTGGGGCTACAAAATATAACTACCACATATATATTGTATATTATTACATGAGATATTTAAAGAGTACCTGAAAATATGTCATTATGTTTGGTGGAAATGTACAAAATGGATTTGTTGAAAAGGCTTTACAAACTTTCAAGCAAATGCAATTGGCAAGTGTAAAGTCAAACTCCACAACCTTGGCCAGTATCCTCCCTGCATGTGTCAAAATGGTAGCTTTGGAACTGGGTATGGACATCCATCAAAGAATCAGGGAAGGTGGATTTTGGTAGACATATATGCAAAATGTGGAAGCATAGAAAAGGCACGTGAACTATTTGACAGAATGCCTCAAAGAGAGGTTGAGGTTATCTCATGGAATGCAATGATTGTAGGATATGAACAAAGCGGATTTTTTAAAAGCTTTAAAAAATTTCAAGCAAATGCAATTGGGACGTGTAAATACAAATTGCACAACTAAAATGGGAACTTTCAAAGAGGGTACAAACATCCATCAAATCTTAATGGAAAGGGGATTTTTGTCTGATGTTAAAGTGTACCGTAAACTACTTGAACCTTATATTTTTAATTAAAATTCTGACTGTTCTATCATTGTAAAATTAAATTGCTTCCTCAGATAAAATCAATCAATATGCATATATCTTGTTGGAGAAATGTTGCCCTAACAGATGTTTGGAAGGCCAATGTTATTGTTGTATAGAAGTCTAAAGTATATGGTGGAATATGATAGATCCATTATTTTGTTGTTTCCATTACTCTGTACATTACACCGTCATCATAGGACTCTTCCTTACTATTCTTAACCCCAAATTCACCTAAGAGGGTTTATATAAAAAGCATATGGATGGCCCTAATAATATAAATAAACTTGACCTTTCAGTGTAATTACAAATTCAAATCTTAATACAAATTTAATGAGAAGAATATAAATAAATTAATATCTTCAAATGAGAATTATTTTGTTGTGTTTAATCAGTTTTAGTGTCAATCTATTTGTTCTTCACCATTTCAATATGTCTTCACTGATTACTTAGTAGTACGAAGGCCAACTCGAAGAATATGTAGAGTAAAACTAGTGTACATCCCTTTAGATGTACCTGCTAAACAAAGTTCAAATGTCTGCTGTTGTCTGGTATTCTTAAGATCAATAGCCAATAGATTCAATGGTGGAGAAAAGAACTTGAGGTTGTCACATTTTCCCTGTATATACCCAAGTGGTATTGCTTTTTTGGCTAAAAGACTTCCAGACTATTGTTCATTTCATATAATTTTTAACTCACATTATGTATAAACTTTTGTTCAACTGCATTAGAGATTTGATAGCTCAGGAAACTTCACCTTATAGTCATCAGTTTATTTTTTTCACACATTTAACTTTGTGTAGAGAACACCAACAGAGACAACTGCCCCAGAGCTTGCTAGGTTGCTTTATTGGCTGATGGTGGTCGGTTACAGCATATGAAATATTGAAGTTCGATTTGACATGGAGCGCATACTTGGAATGCCAGCAAAGCTTCCTGAATTACCAACTGGTGAAAATCTTTGAGTAGAATAGAAGATTCAAACCTGTCATCAGGTACATGATATAATTCAAGGAGTGCCTTGGGAATGCCTATCTGAGCCATTGGTTGAAAATACCATTGTTATCCTTGGGGTTATGTCTTATTCAACTCAGGTTGACTGATATGTTGATTTTTTCTGTAACAATCTTAAATGAAAAAAATATCATCATTTCTGTATTTGCCAACATGAATAGCAGTATTAGGTAATTATGATGAGTAACACAATGGATTGCAGTCTAGTTTATGAGCATTGTCACAGTAATACCAAACAGGCAAACACTACAATTTTACACGAAAAATTACTCCTATTTTCAGGCAGATTTATGTTATTGTTAAACCTTTATGCAAGCTTTATGGATAGGTGGAAGCTTTTATGATTCTACGGGATGATTCTAGTCCAACTTTGGTAATTCTGGTCCAACATTGGTAAAAATTACTCCTAGTCTAGTTTATCTACGGGATGATTCTAGTCCAACTTTGGTCCATAGGTGGAAGCTTTATGCAAGTGAACCTTGGGGATGTCTGGGTGGCAGATTATGTAAAACCTTACATATTTTTAGCAAATTCTTGTGACTACCCTTCAAGAACAGATTTTGTCACTAGAAAACTTTCTATTCCTATCTTGTGTTGGAAAACTTTCCATTCCAATGTTGTTAATGCTTTTTGATTTTTACTCAGTACCATATTATAGTACTGTGAAAACTACTGAATATGAAACTAAAATTGGCATAATTTTTAACCATAAAAATGCAGAGGTTTCCATAAATTTCCAACTATTTATCACATGCCAAGTTTTTTTTTTTCCATTACAGTCACTAAAAAAATATTGCAATAGCATAAAGTAGAAACTAACAAAAGTTGTGGTATTAGATCCCTTTTCCTAGAGAATAAAACTGTCATGGTGGTTCTTGCTCATTTTCACACGTACCATTATTGATGTTGGATTAGTTCCATTGGAGCTTTATTTGCTCGATAGTTCTATTCTAAGTTGGATGGTTCAAAAGAATCAAAACACTAGTGTTTGTATGAATATTTTGGTATTATTCTTGGTTCCTCCACCTACAAGGGAATCAATGAGGAGAATGCCATGTATTTTGCACAATTCTTCAATAGAGACACCTGAAATACTTTCAATTCTACTGCGCTTTATTCTTTAAGTTCTCAAATGGACCACAACACTTGTTATCCATTAAATTTTTTTGGGAGCATATTTTTTAGGGTCAGTTTGTAGGACCATAGTCCCTCCTTGAAGGCTTCCTCTTCTACCTACAAATGGAAAATATAGAATGATTGTGTATTCATATTTATGCACATATTTGCAGCAAAATGAACAACATTTATGAAAAGTAATTCCATTATAAACGATCTAATCATAATAGAAAAATTTAAGTGAAAAGACACCCTGAAAGTAGTGGTGAGATAGTTCCTCTGATGCCACATTTGTGAGATAATTTAGAATAATGTGAAGGGCTGATGAATATAATTTTACAAACCAATCAACATAATGCAACAATGACCTCACAACTTTGCAGAAATAATGTAGAGAACGGGAAAAATATAATCATGGATGATTAAAAGCAGGTGGCATTCTATTAACCAGTTGGGAATGTCTAGAAAATAATTGTAAGGAAATCAATTAAAATCAAACAATTAACAGGTAAAACAGAGCCTTTTCTGGAGAACAAAAGAACATTTAAAACATAAAGGCAGATTTTACCTCAAGAAAGCAATCGTTGGGAGAATTTACATAAACCTTGAAAACTTAAAATGTTGGGAAAATGATTATTGGAGAGCCAATTATAATTTGCATCTTGATTGCCCACTTTCCACCATATACTATTGCAGTTCCTCTTCAACAGATAAGAAGAAATCATATTGCTGTACACACATGGTTCTACTTCATACAAACTGTTTAGTAAACTGAAAACCCATTAAACTCATTGCAATAAATTTATACAAACAAAGTTCAAACTTCAGAGATCCTTGCTCTAAGAAAATCAATAAGGAAAAGTGCACCCAAAAAATTTTGACCCCCTCTCCACTCATTCAATGAATCTTATTAGAATTGTAAGATGGCTATTCTAATGTGATTGGTAAGGTTTTAAGCTTGACGGTGCCCACCTCTGTTATTCGATTTTTACACTAGCAGTGATAGAGTGGGTACTGGCACTACTTATTCATTCTACTCAATGGGAATATCTAGAAAATGATTGGAAGGGCAGAATGCACAAATTAATATATTTTATGTTCCAGTTCTCATATATTCTTCTATTCCTTCATCTAATTATCATTCAGGATTTCTGATATATTGTTAGTATTGCTTCCACATGCATATCACATCTAAAATTAAGGAAAATATTGTTAGTATTATGCAGAGACAGACAACTGTAGCCCTTAGTGCCATGGAATCTTTAAAAGGCAATGAAAGTGAAAACAAATTTTTGGGTAACAACTGTAGTAATTATCATGTTCCCATGTTCCCCAAGGTATTTCTTATGTTACTTTGCATTTAAATGGTCCTTTTAAATTAATACTTTCTGCAGGTCTTAGAAAATTAAAACAGAGTTGCAGACAAAAGCCACTTGGGTGATGATAATGGGAATTTTCTATTTACCAGTTCTTAGAAAATTAATACAGTGCAACAGAGTTTGCATTTAAACAGCCCTTTTAAATTAATATTGTCCACATAACATTGAAGTTAGGAAGTTCTTAAAAAATTAATACAAAGTTATAGAAAAAACAGAGTTGGGTAATGATAATGGGAATTGACTTTAAGCAGTTCTTAGAAAATTAATAGACAGTTACAGAGAATACACACCTAGGTGATGATAATGGATCCTCCTTGGGAAGCAAAAAGACTATCCGCTTTCATGATGTTTACAATCATTGTTGTGAATCTCTCCATCTCCCTCTGCACTCACCAATACAGTAGCAATTCATGCATCATAAAACAAGCTATTTGAAAATCTCATAAATTCAAGGGCCTCTGTAAAAGAGGAAAAAAGGCAGTCTGTACCTTGAGTGGCTCATTATTTGTTCTAAAAATGATGTCTGTAATATCATGAAGCCAGTAGGGAAATCCCCTGCAAACACAGGCAAAATACTCGATTAGAGAAACATACATTCAATGTGGTAGTAAAACACACGCAAAATGTACCATCAGAGAAACATATATTCAATGTGGTAGTAAAGTATCTATATTGTTATAGATTGAGAATGTGAGGCATACCCATAATTCCACTCCGACTCAATGTATGGCCAAATTCTCAGACTCACATACAGTCCTTTTGAGTGTATTATCTTTACAAATGAAACCAAATCGAACCTCCCATCAAAATTAAACTGCAATCACAAATACTAATATAGCATTAGACTTATGAACATAATCTTATAAATATGATTGAAGTTAAAATTAATTACCTTTACTTGCTCTGGCTCATGCATATTCCAGAACACATGTCTGAATGCAATCCAATCCTCCCTCTTTTGTTGTGTCTATCAGCCCAGGCCACATCTGTAAAAACCATTGAATATCCAACCTCAATTAACAAACACAAAATGCACAATGTATATGCATATATATTTTTTCTGATGAAAAATGCCTTTGATTATTTTGATACCCACCTCAGGAGTGCTACGAGGGTAGTGAATTGATCCAGAAAAGAGTTGTCTTCTTTGACCATTAATAATGAGAGAAGTACCATCATATGTAACTTCATCTCCATTCAAGCCTTGTACCATAAAAATGAATACCCACAAACAAAATCCTACAGTGGCAGCTACACTTGACATTGCTCTTGGACTCTCAATTCCAACTGCCTGAGGAATCTGTTTTTTTGGGTGGCCGAGGATATTAATAGCACACGTCCTAATAATCTAAAAATTTCCTTTCTGTACACCTAAATATTTTCTGTGTGTGTCATCATTGCCCCCATACAGAAGAAGTACATGAAAAATTGCTCAGCTCATGCTGCTCCATAAAATTCTTCACATTGAAAAACTTCCTGTCCTCAACAGGCTCCACTTTGATCTCTCCCTTCTATACATAAATCAAAAGAAAAAACCTGATATTCAATAACAAAACTCATGGAAAAAGAACGATTGCCAAAAATAAAGAAATATTGAAAAAATGCCCTGTCACTTATGTAGAGTTCCCTGTATAATATATAAATATTTCAGCAGACAAGTGTGTTATGGACATACCTGCTTGAAGAGAAGAAAAATATAACGGTGGGAACCTAGAGGAGGGTCTAGAGTTGGACCTATGTATGGCACTACCTCTTTTCCTGTATCCCACATCTCTGCACATCATAACATTCACATCAAGAGTTATAACTACAATACCCAATGAAATATTTAATAAAACATTTTTCCCAGAAATTTGTATTCTGATCAGTGGCACAAACCTATTTTATAAACCCATCTCTGTTTTGAAAAATGTTTAGTCTGATTAGATAAGCCCTTCCAAATAGTCCTAATGACCATGAAACAAAACAATGGGGATTACCTGTTGTGGGAGTTGTTTCACCAGGAATATTGACAACAAGCCAATGCAAGTAGCACCTGAAGGCAGGGTGCTTGGGAGTAGGGACATCTGGGTCCACCATGATGATGCTATACAGATCTTCTGATGTCCCAAAGGGATGGCCCCTCATTTCTACGCTTGGTTTTTGGTGGGTCTGTTGCACTCTCATGACCTCACCACTTGAAACCTCTATATGATCTATGTAGAGGACTCTCAGATCCAAAAATGGTTCCCCCACTTCGTCAACAACATCTAGGATGATCTTAGCTACCTTGAGAAGCTCTGCATTTAAAGGAGCACCACTGCTTGTTGCCATCCTGCTTCTTTGTTCCCAATTTCAACTCAGGCTTAGCATTCACAGAGATGGACTCAAAAATATGCAAGTCCCTCGTGCTATCAGTTATGTCGGGGGCTCAACAGTAGCCATTTCATGCATTTCCTATTCCTGCAAGTCGAATGTTTGAATCTGAGGCATCCGAGGCGTTCATCAGTGCCCGTAAGCTAGGAGAGATAGATAGTCGATCAGACACATGCTTCAACCAACCATCATAGACTCTGCTCTTGTTTGCAATGCAAAGACCGAATGTGCTACAGACTAGCCATGTCTCCTCTACTAATCGCCAACTGTCAGGGAAATTTTGATAAGGTGGAGCTCTACTCATGCCTTCTTCCTGGAACTATCCTAGCTCGTCATTTCTGGCAGTGGAGAATCGAACCGAGACCTCCGAAAACATGTAGTGGAATATCAAGAGTGACAGAGTGTCCCGTGAGGCATAAAGCACCGGTGTCAAATTTTGTTTTAGGCATGACGGAATGTTCCAATTTCTCAGGCGTGAGAGAGGGGGCAGCAAGAGTAAATGCAGCAATAAAATATCACACGCAGGTGGCATGGCTCTCCAACCGATAACTGCAAGTGGAATGTACTCTCTGCAACAGACACAAGTGGAGACCATCGATAGACAAAGGAAAGCGTGAAAACGTCACTGAGGGACGCAAGTGGAGAAGTAAAAGGTACGTAAACAGCCGGGAAAATGACCAAAAAATATGAACGGATGAGATTCCATCAATCGTAGGCTCTTGCAATCTGCACCGTTCGGTGTGAAAAGAGGTTGGAGAAGTTCAGCATAGGGACGCCTTCGGCGTAATTAAATTTTACAAATAATTTTTAAAAATAAAATAAAATAAAAATATCTTTGACAAAATTCTAAAATAACAAAGTTTAAATACACGATAAGACTCTCAACTTTAACCTGTTCATCCGGTCAAGAGTTTGATTTTATTTTTTTAAATGAATCAATGAAAAGTCTATAAACAAGAAGACCAAAAGATGCAACAGTGGATTTGAGGTACGCACGTGTACGTTGCCTGAAACACTGAACAGAGTTTGCCATTTACGTGTCTTGCATTTTTATTTCATCATTGAAAAAAAAAAGAAATATCATGAGTGGATAAAGTTTGGTATTTTTTTTTGGTTTGAAGTGCTTTTATTTGAATTTTCTTTTAAATTTGTGGTCTAAAATTATCATGACTGGTTTAAGTTAGATTTTGGTATCTCTTTATTTAGATGCTGAGGATTATTTACTGATATTTATTTGTACATTTTATATATAGTCTATTAAGTTTGAAGTTGACATTTTTAATTTATTTTTAGTATTTATTGTATAATAAAAATCATTAAGTGTCAAGAGAGATTATGTAATAGAATTTTAGAATATAAAAATAACATAGATAAATATATTTAGTTTATTATGATGGTTGAAGGATAGATATCTATAATTTTAATTTTTAAATTTAAGTTAAAATCACTTTTTCTTATATGCATGTGTTGAAAGGATTATTAAAAAAATTGAATAGGGTTATTCATAGAATTTGGCATGCATGAAATTGACCCCAAGTGTTGTAGATTTGAACTTTCATGCAAATAGGACCTATTTAACTTGTAGGAATGAAATTGTTGATAGTGGATATATGCAACTTGTGTCAAGTTCGCCTAGGTCAATTTCTAAAAAGATTGAATTTATGATCATGGAAATGTTCAAGGAAAACAATCTAGACATGTAGATGCTCTAGAATGATTATGTCAATTTGGGTTACTTTTAATGATCCATTTGAAGTTTTTTAGAATGATTATTCTCTCCAATACATAGGATTTTCATAAATGATTACTAGATATGAAAGGATCTAATTTGGATATGGAATGAATGTGTAGACACATAAAATCCGACCTTACTAAACCACACAAAATTTTAGCCTATCCTAAGCCTATTAAATAAATAATTTTTTATTATTTATTATTTATTTACTTAATTCCATCCTTTCCCCATCTTTATCCCAATATTTTAATTTATTATTTATTTAATTATTTTCCCTTTCACATGATTCTATTAATTAAATAAATATTAATTCATTCATTTTTATCCTCTATCCTTGTCCATTTAATCATTGCCCTCTATCTTGTTCACATGGATCACAATATAAAATTGTCATTGTGTGACAAGCATCTCGTTCACATGTTTAACTAACTCCTTATCTAAATTCATTGAACCTAGAAACCTCCCCAAAATTCAAACTAACTATTCATCTTATCCACTCATCTCAAACAAACCTCTAAATCTTAGTCATTACCATGAGGATTTTTGTCCTTATCCCAATCTTAAACCTAGATCTTGTTGTAGGAGCATCTAGTAGTGTAGGGCAATCTTGCATCACCCAAAAAAAATGTTTTTAAAAAAAAAAAAATAGTTGTTTTGAGTCCCATTATGGCACTTAAGAGGTATAAGACAGTTAGAAGACAAAAATAGTGAAAAACAATCACTTACTATTTTTAGTAAGTTGGCCTAAACGTGCTCGTATGGACCTAAAATTTTACCAAAAGGAGTAGCGCTGAAAAATATTTCCAGTTGCGAAAGAATTGCCTCAATACCTTGAATGGTTTGGAAGAAATTAAAGTTTTCGTCTTGAGAAATTGCTCCAATGCAGCTTCAAATTCAAATATAAAACTTTAAAGCCCCCAAAAATGCTCGAAAAGTGGATGAACTGACCTATGGTTGGTTTGTGCATTATAGTCCTCTTTGAGAAATTTCCAACGATATGCAATAATAGCAAATCTGACACACGTATCAAAATTTATGGCCCCATGAAGTTTCCCCTCTAAAAGGTGAATTTCATTAAAATTTCTTCCTTGGCCAGAAATCAAACAACGAGACTTTTGGTGCCAAAACAAAAGGAAAGTTGCACTCTCTAGAACATTTTAGGATGGTTATTGGGTAAAATAAAAAGGGATATGAGGGGGTTGTAGAAGGTGGCTCCATTAGTGCAGATTATGTCTCCAAATAATAGTTTTTCTTTCAGAACTGATTTTGTTCTAATGAATCAATCCCATGAGGCTGTAGCATGTAAGTTTTGAATCTGTAATTTCATTTTCTAAAGTAATTGAAAGTAAGTTATTTTTTTGTCTTGCATCTTCTGTGTTGGTATCTATTGTTGTGTTTTGTGGGGTTAGGTGATGTAGCCCTCATCAAGAGGTATTATAGTAGGTTTTCCTGAGTGTGTAGACATATCGCCAAACGTGAGGTAGTTTACACTAGGACTTGTGGTTGTGGGTCTGTGAGAAAAGATGCCTCCATGAAGAAACCATGGTGGAAGAAATGTTGGGGTAACAGAAGAGGGTTTTAGAGCCCTCCAGAGACAAGTTCAAGCATTGCAAGAGGAGTTGCATAGAGGAGCCGATGTCAGAAGTAGAGATGAAAGTGAGGATGAGGCTGAAGATAAGTTGCCATTCGAAGAGGAAGTAGAGGATGTAATGGATCCAGAGAAATTAGACTGATTAGGGCCATTTCCAAGATTGGAGAGGCTGAAAATAGAAATTTCTAATTTTTCTTGAAAACTAAATCTAGAGGAGCTAATCGATTAGATCAATGACGTGGAAGAGTATTTTTTAGAGTATAAGGAAATAGAAGACCCAAATAGGGTCAAATTTGCAAAAGCCAAATTGAAAGGCCATGCTAGCATACGGTGGAAAGAAGTCTAGTTGGAAAGAAATAGAAGAAGAAAAGAGAAAATAACAAGATGGGATTAGATGGTGGAAAAATTAAAAAGATAGTTCATTCTTGGGGACTATGAGTTGGATTTGTTGAAGAAGATGCAAGGGTTAAAACAAGCAGGAAAATATATTAAGGAGTATATAGAAGAATTCTACCAAGTCTTGATCAAAACAGGTCATTCTAAGGCCAACAAGGAGAAAGTTTCCCATTACATAAATGGGTTGAAGCCGAGCATTCAAGATGAGTTGATTCTAGTAAGAATATCTACCATTGAATATGCATATCAGTTTGCTTTGAAGGTAGAAGAAAAGTTGAATAAAAGGTTTGAAAGCAAGCAAAGAGGTGGGGGTCATGGTGGAAAGACTAGTGGACAGTCATATGGAGGTTGAAATGAAGATCAAAAGAAGGGTGAAGGATCTAGTAGCAGCTAGAACCAGAAAGGAGATAACACCTACCATCCTCGTGATTAGAATAATGGAGATCAAAGAGGAAGAGGCAGATCTAGACGAGGACTAGGAAGAGGAGGCTTTTGTGGACCTTGTTTCGAATGCGGAGAAGGACATAGAGCCTATGAGTGTCCTCAACATCAAGGAAGAACAAATAGAAGACTTGAGGGTAATGAACGAGTTGCACATGTAGATGAAAATGGTAAGTCTTCACATTCTGAGGATGCAAAAAGAGGAGAGGTTCTAGTTACTAAAAGAGCCTTGTTGAATGAGAATAAAGAGCCAACTCAAAAGAAGAATTTGTTTTGTACTAGATGTAAGTGTGAAGGTAGAGTTTGTAATGTTATTATCGATGGAGGTAGTACATATAACCTTGTTTCAAAAGAGATGGTTAGTAAGTTGTAGTCGGAGAGAAGAAGGCATCCAAATCCATACCAGATTGCTTGGTTGTAGAAGGACCATAAAGCTTTGGTAAATGAACAATGTTTGGTAAAGTTAGGGATTAGAAATTACCATGATGAGGTATTGTGTGAAATTATTCCTATGGATGTTTTTCATATGTTGTTAGGCATATCATGGCAGTTTGATTAGTGAGCAGTACATGATGGACATGCCAACACCTATTCTTTGACAAACGATGGAGTTCATCATAAGTTGAAGCCCTTGAAAGAGGCAAAGGAAAAGGTATGCAGTAATGCAAGAATTTGTTTGGTTGATGGAAGAAAGTTCCTAGGAGGTATGAGGCATGAGCATATGTGTTTTGTATTGATCCCTAGATTTGATAAAGAAAATACTAATGAGGTACCTGTAGAGGTTTCATATTTGTTGAATGAGTTTCAGGCTATTATTTCTGATAACGTACCCGAAGGTTTGCCTCTAGTAAGAAAGATTAGTCATCAAATGGACTTGATTCTTATAGCCAGTTTGCTGAATAAGGAAGCTCATCGTATGACTCCAACAAAGAGTGAAGATTTGAACAGACAAGTGCAAGAGTTGTTGTGGAAGGGATTGATCAGAGAGAGTTTGAGTCCACGTGCCATACCTGCAATACTAGTTATAAAGGACGGGGAATGCAGATGTGTACAGATTCTAGAGCCATCAACAAGATCACCATCAAGTATAGATTTCCCTTTCCAAGAATGGATGACATTAGGGATTGTTTGAGTGGAGTTGAGTACTTCACAGAGATATATTTGAAGAGCGGATATCACCAAATCTAGATTAGAGAAGGAGATGAATGGAAGACAACCTTTAAAACCAAGGAGGGACTGTACAAGTGGTTAGCCATGCCTTTTGGGCTAACCAATGCACGAAACACATTTATGCGACTTATGAATGAGGTATTGAAAGAATTTTTAGGAAAATTTGATATTGTTTATTTGGATGATATTTTTATTTTTAGTAAGACATTGGAGGAGCACCTGATGCATATCCAAAGAGTTTTTGGGAAGCCAAGGGAGGAGAAGTTGTTGATTAATTTGAAGAAATGTAGTTTTGTGAAGAGAGAGTTGGTGTATCTGGGATTTTTTTTGTCTCAATAGAGGGTCTTAAAATGGATCTAGAGAAGGTAAGAGCTATCATTGAATGGCCTACCCCAAGGAGTGTTACAGAGGTAAGATCATTTCATGGTCTAGCAAGCTTTTATAAAAAATTTATTAAGAATTTCAATAGTATTTGTGCACCTCTAACTGAAGCAATGATCTCAAGGGGATACAAAAGAGTTTAAGTGGACTACAAGAGTAGCCAAATTTTTTGAGAAAGTTACATAGCAACCTATTTTGGCACTTCCATATTTCAATAAGGTCTTTCAGGTAGATTGTGATGCTAGTGGCACTGCCATAGGAGCCATTTTGAGTCAAGAAGGTAAGCATATTGCCTATTTTAGTGAAAAGTTGAATGATGCTAAGAAGAAATATTTTGTCTATGATCAAGAGTTTTATGCTATAGTTTAGGCTTTGAAGAAATTGAGACACTATTTGTTTCCAAAAGATTTTTTTATATACTGTTCACCAGGCTTTGTAGTATCTCAATAGTCAAGGAAAGTTAAATCAAAGGCACTTAAAATGGGTTGAGGTTTTGCAAAGTTATTTTGTTTTGAAGCACAGGAGTGGAAGGTCAAATAGAGTTGGAGATGCCTTAAGTAGAAGGAAAAATTTGTTGATAGAGATGAATACATAGGTTGTTGGGTTCAATGCAATCAAGAGTTTGTATCCTGAAGATCCAAAATTTGTAGAAGCTTGGAAGAATTGTTTGGAACCTGTCACATTAGATAGGAAAAGATGGCTAGATTTCTTAATCCAGGATGGGATGTTGTTTACAGGAAGCCAATTGTGCATTCCAAGGAGTTCTATGAGAGAGAATCTAATCAAGGAGAAGCATAGTGGAGGATTAGCTAGCCATTTCGACCAAGATAAGACGATTACTCTTGTTAGTGATAATTATTATTGGCCACAGTTACAACAAGATGTGAATAATTTTATACAAAGTTGCAGAGTATGTTAGATGACAAAAGGAACAAGCCAGAATACTGGATTGTATCAGCCATTAGCTATACTTGAGAGGCCATGGGAGGATATTAGCATGGATTTTTTTCTTGGCTTGCCAAGGACACAAAGAGGGCATGATTCCATATTTATGGTGGTGGACACATTTTCAAAGATGGCACATTTCCTTCTGTGTCATAAGATTAGTGATGTTGTTCATGTCGTAGAGTTGTTTTTCAAAGAGGTGGTGAGACTACATGGTCTACCAAAGAGTATAATTTTAGATAGAGATACCATTTTTTTTGTATATTTATGGAGGAATTTATGGAAGAAGTTGAATTTTTTTTTGAAGTTTAGTTATGTACACCATCCATAGATTGATGGAAAAATGGAGGTGGTGAATAGGAGTTTGGGTAACCTGCTAAGATGCTCAGTAAGAGATAAGCCCAAGCGATGGCATTTGATTATACCATAGGAAAAATTTGCTTACAAAATTTTTTTCAATAGGAGCACTGGTAAATCACCATTCCAAATTATGTATGGGAGTAGTCCAAAAATTGCTTATGAACTAAGAAAGATGGATAAGGGGGAGAATAGTAGTGCTAAGTTTGAAAATTTTGTGGAGCACTTGAAGAATTTGCATGAAGAAGTGAAGAAACATATCAATAAGATGAACTCACAATATAAGGCCAAGGAAGATCAAAAAAGGAGGCATAAGGAGTTCCAGGTAGGAGATGAAATCATGGTTCATTTGTGAAAGGAGAGGTTTCCAATTGGTACATACAAAAAGTTAAAGATGAAGAATTTTGGACCATGCACAATCTTGAAGAAGCATGATTCAGGAAATGCAGATGAGGCAGAGTTGCCTAATGAAATTCATATTTCACATGTGTTTAACATTTCAAATTTAACAAAATATCATGAAGGGGGAATTAATGAAGAAACAATAGAAGCATAGTGGAATATTCCAACACCTACTTCAGAAAAGGAGGAGATAGAAGAAATTTTGGATAGTCATGTGGGTAGAAGCACAAGAAATAGGAAATACACAGAGTACTTGGTGAAATGGAGAGGAAGGCCTGTTGAAGATTCATCATGGTTATCTAAGGTTGAGGTTAACCATCTTGGTTTCCCTCTAACTCCTGAGTAGTGATAGGGTCACTTTTCAAATTACCCTAGGTGTCTAATGCAAGAGCATCCAATGGTGTAGGGTAATCTTGCATCACCCAAAAAAATGTTTTCTTTATTTTCTTTAGTTGTTTTGAGTCCCATGATGGGGGTATAAGATAGTCAGAAGTAAAAAATAGAAAAAAATGGTCACTTACTATTTTTAGTAAGTCAACCTAAACATGCTCGTATGGACCTAAAAATTTACCCAAAGGAGAAGAGCTGAAAAAACATTTCCGGTAGAAAAAGAATTGCTTGAATGCCCTGAATGGTTTGGGAGAAATTAAAGTTTATATCCTGAGAGATTTCTCCAATGCAACTTCAAATTCAAATATAAAACTTTAGAGGCCCTGAAACAGCTCAAAAAGTGGATGAACTGACCCATGGTGGGTTCATGCGTTCTAGATCTCTTTGAGAGCTTTCCAATGATATGAAATAATAGCAAATCAGACACCCAGATCAAAAGTTATGGCCCCACGAAGTTGCCCCTCTAAAAATTAAATTTCATTAAAATTTCTTCCTTGGCTAGAAATCAAATGGCAAGACTTTTGGCACCAAAACGAAAGGGAAATTTACACTCTCTAGAACATTCTATGGAGGTTATTAGGTAAAATAAAAAGGGATATGAGGGGGTTGTAGAAGGTGGCTCCATTAGTTGAGATTGTGGCTTCAAATAATAGTTTTTCTTTCAGATTTGATTTTGTTCTAATGAATCAAGCCCATGAGGCTGTAGCATATAAGTTTTGAATCTGTAACTTCATTTTATAAAAATAATTGAAAGTGAGTTATTTTTCTACCTCACATCTTCTGTATTGGTATCTATTGTTGTGTTTTGTGGGGTTGGGTGGTGTAGCCCTCATCAGATCCTATCCCTCATGTGTCACTTGTCACATGACTACATCTTTGATCCTAATCCTAATCCTCCTTCAATCTTATCCATCCATCATCAATCATTCTTATCCATTGATTTTGTCTCTTCAAAAAATCTATATCTAGAGGTTTTCCTCTTAGAATATGAACATTCCAAGCTATCATACCCTTATGTTATTATTTTTATCTCTCATCTTGCAATCATACCAAGTTTATGCTAGAGTATTGAGCAATCCATATACTATCATTGTCTGAAGAGAAAAACAAATGGAACAAGGGTGCACTCCATTTTCACTCATCGAGGAGTGAGTAAGGATTCTAGGTGAAGGTATTGTGTGTTTATTGAATTATCTTCCATTTTATTTACCTTCAATATTTTCCTCATCTTCAAAATGAAATTGAATTCTCTTAAATATAATGGCATTGCACTAAATAATTCAAAACCTATACCAAGTTGGATCATGTTACAAATGAAATGGGCAAGAGTTGACCAAAATTTCAATTTAATTTTTTTAGTTTTAGGGGTTAGATCCATAGATGCAAGATCAATCATGTGTCTAATGGATTGACGTGGGATATGGGTGGAATATGGAAATAGTGATATCTATGTAGAGAATGGATGTTTGCATATGGGTGGCAATCATTGGCATAAAAAGTGTCATATATGTGGAAATATGTGTTAATATGGATAAGATAGAGCCAAGTGTGGGTGATTGTGTAAATATTGATGAGTAATATCATGGGAGAATCAACCCAAATTTACACAAGAAACACTACTATTTATTGATATGTAATATTTTCAAGTCATTGCATTAGAAAAATATCCAAAAATAAATTAGAATTGGCATGTGCATGCAAATTTCATTATTACAATTATATATACATCCCAACATAATTTTAAGTGCTTAATACACGCAGACACACAAAGGCATGGGAATACAAATTTCAATATTACAAATATTGAAAACATAAATAGAAATTATAATATTTTGTGCCTTGAACAACAACCTATAGGATGCATACATTTTACTAAGTTTAAGCGAGTAAAACATTTATAAAAGCCTAAATGTATTCACATAGCAAACATTTAAACTCTAACTAGGAGAGAGGCTTATATACATAATTTTCCCTATACCTTTTGATGATTTTAAGCTAGAATAAAATAAATTATTGCATTTGTAGTGTAGAAAAATGTATCCCTTTACATTTTCACACTTTGTTTGGGCCCTCCTAATTAAAATGGACTTAATAATGCCTTAATTTAGTGTTGAAAAATGTATCCCTTTATATTTTCACACTTTTTTAGGCCCTCCTAATTAAATTGGACTTAATTATGCCTTAGTAAGCCCTAATTTACATTTACAAGCCAAATAAATTATATTTTTCGAAGAGGAAACATGACAATAATTAATGCCAACACATAACACTTTACTTTGAGCAATGTGTGTTTTAGGAATAAGGACCTGGGACCCATTCGCCTATGGGTGAATGGGTCCTCCCTAGACCTTTTAACTTAAATTTAAAATATTTTTTTGGTGGTATTTTAATTTCCTTGAATCCATATTTCAATGTCGACTTGTAATATTTGAATTTCGGGAAATTAAGGATGCATACCTATAAATACAAGGTTATTTTCTAAGTTTCACCTAGACCTCCATGAGCATTTTTCAAGAGATTTCAAGAGAACTTTGAAGAGAAATTTCACAACATAAAAGTTTATGATCAAGAGAATTCAAGAGCAAAATTATCAAAGATTTATTACAACAATCAAGATCCAATCATCTTGTCAAAGTCTTCTTGCATCATGCATGTTTTTGGAGCTAACATTGTGATGTAGGTTTCAAGATCAAGTTCAAGGATTCAAAGCATTATTCAAGTATCAAGATCCACATCCATTGAAGCCATTTCATGCAAGTTATAGACCTTCTAAGATCTACATTCAAACATTCATCCAAGGGTTTGTTGAGTGGTAATATAGCATTGTTCATTCATCATTCCTTCTTTCATGTTGTATTTCAATTCAAAGTTTAATTACCAAAATGGGGTTTGACCAAGGCAAACCCCCATTCATCAAAAACAAAAAAAAAAATTCCCTCTTGTGTGTGATTGTAAATCTAGGTTGAAGAAGGATTGAAGATCTTTTGAAGTGTAAGATTGGAAAAGTTGTCAAAGGTGTTGTAAAATCTTGGAATCTAACCTATAGATCTGATTTTTGACTTTTTGACATCAAAACTTGGAAAAATCATAAGCTTCAAATTAGCATTAGAGGGTCCCAAAAGATTTTTGAAAACCTTGAAAAAAGACCCATTCACCCATGGGCAAATGAGTCCCTAAAAAATTCTAGAAAGTGACTTTTGGTGATTGGTAAACACCTTTTTTCCCTTCTTAGATCTGCAATAATTTTCTTGTCTTTGATAATATTGATTTTCATATTGTTGTTTCAAGTTTGAGTTGGTAGAATTAGTTGATTTTCTATTTTTATTTTTTCTCCCAAAAGTGTTGTTTGAACTTGAGCCCCATCCTCAAAGCATAAGGAAATCCAAAGATTCACACATTGAGTTGATTCACCCAAGGGTTGTTAGTCAATTCTTTGTGGGGATCTCATTTCCTAATGAAATAGTGAGAAAGAGGTGCATCATAACCCCATTATCCATCATCCCATATTTTGGTTTATCACCTATTTTTTGTTGTTTCAACATTAATTTCTAAATCTTTCCAGCTACCCATTCAATATTTAATATATAAGTATTAAAATCCAACACTTTTTATTTAACACATGCAAAAATTCAATTCTTTTAGCCTGGGGGAATATACATGACTTCGAGTTTATTTATTTTTTAAACTCAAAACATAAATAATATTACAATGAGATACCCATATCCATAGAATAATGGATGGATATGTTTCAAGTATAAATATAATTTAAAATGTTAGAAATATTCTTAATTTGCAACTTTGCATAAATAGAAAAAACCACAAATGATTAAGTAAAAGCTAAGAACTCTACCAAGTTCCAATTGAGATCTCTGTGTGGTCCTCTCATTGGCTAATAAATCTGGTGAAGTTAGATCATTCACTCAATTCAAGGGATGGAATTATCCTTTCTCAAGTGATTATCAATTATGAGGGATTTACACTTTAAATGTTAGACCAAGGACATATCTTTTTGGATGATGTTGATAATGTACGTATGGATTAAAGATTGTTGGGAGGTTCTTGGGTAGCTAAGTATAGAATTTAAACTTATTGAACTAGAAAGTAATTAAATATAAAATAGACTTCATAAATTTTGTAATAATTATCCTACATCTATTGCTATGGGCTATTGTTAGTGTTGTGGGTTCTGTAAATAATATTGGTTAACAATTTTTATAGGTAAAAGTTATGAACTACTCAATGGTTAATTGATAATCTAACTTAAAATGTTAAATTAACTTATCACTAATACTAATAACAAAGTTACAACATTATCTCAAGTAATCCCTTGCATGGGTAGCTACACTCTTCTAATTTGTAAAATTATCAATCAACCAATCTATCCTTCATTCACATTCAACTCAATACCATTTGATAGATAAAATTCTTTTATTATTATTTAAAAAGAAAGATACAAAATGTTGAAAAATCATTGTTACACTCCTATTGAAAATTCTATAATATATAGACTAACTAGTCCTAATTTTTCTAAACAAACTAGACTCATATATTACAAATGTTGTGATGTAGGAGCATTATGGGTGAATGAGCTATCCACATCACACAAAAATATTTGTAGTTGTTTCTTCCAATTTTGATTTGTTTTGGTTTTTCCTGACCTCTCACAATATTGGCAACACATGGTTTTCATCAATTGTTGGTTTTTAGCTTCATTAATCGATCGATGGATGATATAGTTTGGTATAGCCCACATATTTTCTTCTTTCAATGATATTTTGTGAAATGTGTAACAAGGGAACAAATTGACTTGGTTACACTAGGAATCTTGCCAATTTAAAATGGCATTTTGATGTTTAAAATTGAAAATTAAAAAAAGGTGCAAATTAAGTCAGGAAAGTGGCATTGGAAGAGGCATGGGGACCTTTTTAAATCATAACAATTGTGAGAATGTGAAATGAAAGGAAAAGAGTGCATGGTGATAGTAGACAACCAAACAGTTTGGAAAAAAAGAGGTGTGTGAAGGCAAGAAAAGGGTGGGGCTGCACAATTTTGAAATGGCCTCTTGGAATTAAATTGGGGAAAACCATTTTTTTTTTTTTTGCATTCAACTGCACATCGAGGGGAGGCACCACTATGTTTGGAATACAATAAGAAATTATTGATTGGAATTTGCAAATAGATATGTAAATGGGGACACAAAAGAAATAGGGAGGTTTCTTTGAAGTCACGAAGGTAAAAAGAAAGAGGCACCATTGTGAGGAGGAATTGAGGTGTGGAAGTGGAGAAGAGGCAATAAAGAAGCTACGTAGGAAGTTTTAATAGGTGATACACCATCTCTCATGGAAAATTCAAATCATAGTGAGGGATTCATTTGGGATGGTAATACAAGATACATAATATGTGTTGAATTCAAACCGACAAATTAAATGAAGGAAAAATAGACATATAGGCATGCACAACTGAGAGGGAATAGGAAGATAAAAGGCAAGCAATGTGGGGATGGGAAAGAGGGAATATATGCAAAGAAAAATAAGTTAGAAGTTGTTGAGGACAATATATGTATATACTGCACCATACATGTATTTAGTGTTGACAGATTATAACCTTCACAGTAGTCGTGGTATACAGGGTAGGAGTTGAAATCTAAAATGCAAAGAATTGTTCTAAATACAGGTTGTGCCATAACAGAGGAGAATTATATGTTGGCAATTAAGTCATGCCAACCCACATGAGCAAAGAAGATTGTGATGGAAGAGTTCGTGACTATGAGAAGAGGAGTTTGGTAGTGAAAAATTTGAGGGTCTTTGTATTTATGTAATTTGATTGTGAAATTATGAATTTAAATAAACTGTAGTTGATTTTTTGAAATCTTTGAAATTGTAGACACGTAAAATGTACTGATTGACATTGTGCATCCGATCCTATCCACTAACATCGTTTCATCCTGAATCATCCTTCGGTCTAACCATTTAATCAAATGCCCTTATTTGATTAAATTCATCAATATTCCTCTCTTAATTAAATAAATCAGTTATCTAATTAAGTCACCTCTTCTCGATAATTAAATTAACCATTTTGATCTAATTATCATATTTAATTAAATAATTAATTTTATTTGATTAAATCTCTTAAGTCTATCTATTAAATTAAATAAATTAAAACCTTATTTAGTTTAATTTAACATCATCTTTGTTAATTAAATAAATCATGAATCTTTATTTAATTAATCTCTTAATCACATTCCTCTCATGTTTGATTTAAATAAATCCACAAATTTAAGTCAAATAGGTCACATCACTAAATCCCTTCATTAAATTAATTAACCTGGATTAATTTAATCTCATATCATGTCCCATCCTCTAGCTTTTCCCACTTGCACATGAAAATAGATTTAATTGATTTATAAAATCTCTATTTTCCTCAACAAGGCATCTTTTAAGGAATATTCTTCAAGTTTGAATTCAAAATCTAAGTTGACATGTACATCCAACAAGGAATTTACTCCATCTTACATGTCCTTTTCCTTGAGCCAAGTGGCATTCAATACATTCCTTTTTCCCTCTTACATGCCATTTCAACAAATTCAAAATTCAAAAATATGCATTTATTGGCACAATCATCAAAACTTGCACATCCTCCATCCACTCACAAGTTGACAAGTGGCACTTTGCTATTGGCTAATTCTTAGTCCCACATTGCTCTATTTTGGGCATGCTTTCAACTTGTCAATCTATAAATAAGAGGCTAATCTCCTCATTTCATCTATCCACAATTTGAGTAAACTTACTATGCTCAAATCATTAGAAAATTTCATCTATTATCATTGAATCTTAGCCAGGTTATGCAGATTTTTCCATTCGAGCACTCACCATTCTTCATCAAAGTGGAATACTCTTCATCAACACATCAATCTTGCATCATTTGAGTCGAAGCCACCTAGAGCTGCACGTATATTCATTTTGATATATTTCATTTTAATGCTATCCGTGGTAATAGAAAAAGTATCCCTTCTGCTTTTCCCTTGCTTGTTTGAGCCCTCCTTGTGAACTAGGCTTAATGGTGCCTTGATTTAGTGTTGTAATGTATTTGACACATTCACATCAGGTCTTGGGTCCTTATGAGTTGATAAACATGAATGGTACCTTGCTAAAGTGTTGTGAAGTGTTGTAACTCACTTTCACACTTTTCTAAGGTCTTATTAATTAATTACACCTAAGTAACCTCTTTTTAACCTTAATCTTTCCTTATTTTGATGTGTTGTAAAGTGTTGTAACACACTTTCACACTTTTCTAGGGTTGTGATTAATAATTGGGATTTATTATGCTTTAATTGGCCCCATTTTACATCCACAAGCCTCATTTATTGCATCTTTTCGAGGATAATCCTGACACAAATCATTACCCTAATCATAATTCAAGTATTTTAGGCTTGAATGGCCTAGATTTAGTGATCTGGGACTCATTTGCCACCTTGGGTGAATGAGTCCCACCTAGATTTTTGGGTCTCAAACTTGGTTTCACACAATTCTAAGCATTTTTAAAATTGGTCCCAAAATTTAGGCCTAGTGGGACTCATTCGCCACCTTGGTTGAATGAGTCCCGTGTGGTTCAAAATCAAAATTAATTCAAATTTTTAGCGGGATTTTATCCTCCTAGATCTGATGTCGGCTTGTAGTGTTGTAATTTTGGGAATTCTTGCATAATTGAGTATAAATACAAGTTTTTCACTCATTTTACATCTAACAAGCAATCAAGTGATCCTTATAGCAAGTTGAGTTCACAAGAGCATTCAAGTGTTTTCAAGAGTCTTCAAAAGCATATTATCAAGCCTTTTAGAGCAGCATTCAAGCATCAATCATCATGTCAAGGACTTCATGCATCATGTTTATTATTGTGCTAACAATTGTGATGTAGGGTTTTGTGATTCAAGCAAGTGTTTCATTGAAGATCAACATCCATTGTGGTCATCTCAAGCATAATTGCATCACTTTATTGCAAGGGTTTGGTAAGTTGCAACATTGTCATTTGTTCATTCATCATTCTCCATTCTTATTTGATTTCATTTCAAGGATTGATTTCCAAAACGGGGTTTGACCAAGGCAAACCCATATCCACTAACAATACAACATTTTTCCCTCTCCTTTGTGTGTGATTTGTAGGTCTAGGTGGCAAATTTCCTAAGGAGCAAGATTGGAGGAAAAATTTCAAGTCTTTCAAAGTTGTCAAAGTTGTCATCAAGCCTTGGAGAACCTTGGAGAAGACCTATAGATTGCAAATCAGGGTTTTGGATCCAGAAATCACTCAAGAAGGACAAAGCAGACAAAGAAGAGCAGGATCAAACTTTGAAGCTTCAGGAGACCCTATTTGGATAGATTCGCCACTTCTGGTGAATGAGTCCTAGTTCCAATCAAAAATCAAATCTTTGCAAATTCGAATACCCTTTTGGCAAATTCTTGTTCCCGCACAAGTTTCCAAAAATTGGACTAATTCACCCAGCTTGGTGAATGAGTCTCAGCCAGCATTGAAATCAAAATTTCCAGTGTTCTAGACCTCCATTCAACCATTTCCATATATTTCCAGGTGCACACCTTCTTGTCTTCAATTTTCTATGTTGTTTCATTTACTTTTCTAGGTCATTTCATAGGTCATTGTATTGAATTAGGGTTTAGTGTTGCATCTTACATTTCATTATCTTTTCCAATTCTAAACTTGGTGGTGAACCCCTTAATAGTTTTCATTCAGCCCCTAGGACAACCCTATTGCAAGATCTCTTTCTCTTTTGCATTGAGATCTCTAGGGTTACCGTTGAATGTAGTTGGTGGAAAGTGGGTATGATCTATTCCCTAAGTCATATGATAGCATCTGACCCATTTTTCATGTACAACATTTTGGTGAACCTGCATTTAGAACATTAAATTTCTGATTTGGAGAGCATCATCATCCTAGATTTGGCTTGTGTTAACATTGCATTAGTGTTTTCATTAGTTAATTGGCATTCTAGGGTTTCAAATTTTGTATTAGTGAAAGCTCATATAGCTTGAATTTTTGCATCTCATTTCATTGAAATTTATACAAAATCTGCATTTGCATCCAAGGTATAGATCATAAAACATGAAAAGCATAAAATTCAATTAAATTTTTTTGAAAATTTTGAAAAAAATCCCTACTGGGACTCATTCACCACCTTGGGAAAATCGGTCCCTCTACATATTCTGAACTGCATTTTCTAGCATTCAAAATACTGTTTCTGAGTTTCTATTTATTGTTATTACCTTTCTGCTTTAGTTTACAAATCTTCTGTTTCACTTGATTCACTACATCTAGTTTAAATTAATTCATCTTGTGCATTGCTTAAATTCAACATTGCATTTAGAGCATTTCATTTCACATTGTTGAATAGTTTAGAATCTAAAATTTGCATCATGGATATGTGCTTTGGTAAGCATTGGATGTCCTTGAAGTCCTTCGTGGATGTGTCAAGTTGTACTTTTGGAAATGACCCTTACAAAATTGAACTCACTCATGCTCACTCAAATCCTAATGCATGTCCTCCTCGTGATGTTGACATCATTAGAGAAGATGATGACAACATGAATAAGTTCCTAAGTGATTTCCTTAACAACCTTGAAGCTAATGCATCCTTTTATCCATCAATGAAGCAAACAACACCACCTACAATACCACCTCTTGAGATGTTTAGTTATTTACATCTTGAAATTAATACAAAAGTTGAACCTAAGTTCCCTACAATAGGTGAACCTAGTTCCTCTAACCAATCAAACAATCAATCATTTTATCATAACAAAGTAGCACTTTCATCAACCTAGAAGAGACATATGGAAAAGGATTCACAATCTTGAGTAAACAAGGATGTGATACAACAAGTGAACATACAATTCATCAACTCCTAGAACAAATACCAATTGAAGAAACCAAAGGGTTAGGATATCAAGATCCCCCTCTCAACATAAGTGCTCCTAGAAAATACCTAAGCCTTTGTAGTGATGGTACGGTTATCTTGGATCCTTCTCCTCATATGGATGTCCTCCTTCCTAAAGAACAATCAATGATTCATAACAATGACAAGGATTATAGGATCACCTTAGGTCCTCCCCCTCAACCTCCAACTAGAGAAGTTGGTGAATCTAGCAAGCACAAAAGGCCCTACAAACTCAATAAATTAAAATTCCCTTGTCCACCACTTGAAAGTGAGAAAATTACAAATACTTCTAAACCAAGGACTTATACTATTGCCACATATGATAGACTTATATTATACCCTAAATATGCCAAATTCCACATTGTCGATACCACCGAACTCTTGGACATAGTACTGATGAGTGTCATGCATTCAAAATCATCTTGAGTAAATATCACTTTGATAATGACAATTGTTATCCGGTGATTCCATAACATATCCATTCCGCCTCTTTTCATGTAATAGTTGCAGAATCTTGTATTCTCACCATTACATGATCTCTCCCATCACCTACCTCGGCCCATTCTTTCCTTGCACTCAGTGGGGGCAAGAAGTAGATAGCCTTGTCCTAGTAATGCATTTTTCATTGTCCCTTAGGTTCATTGTTTGCCTTCCACTTATGTAGACTGAGATTGCGATGTGGATGACGTACTTTAGGTTGACTTGCATGTGCCTTACTAGTCTTTTGCATTTTTTCTTGTTCATTTTCTTTTGTATGATTGCATTTGTGTGATGTGACCCCCATGATGTTATATTTGATGCTCTCTCTCTCTCTGTGACATTCCTCTATTTTTACATTCATTCTTCTCTATGTCATCAATCTTTTATCTTTTCGCTTTTTATATTTTTCATTTGTTTTGTGTTTTCCTTTTGGGGATGATGCAAGGCGTCGAGACATTCATGTTTCTTCCATGTTGACCCAAAAGGATTGTCCTTTTGTTTTTCCTTTATCTTTTGTCTTTTTTTTCCTTTTGGGAATGACGCAAGGCATCGAGACATTCATGTTTCTTCCATGTTGACCCAAAAGGATTTTCTTTTTGCTTTTCCTTTATTTTTTGTCTTGTGTTTTCCTTTTGGGGATGACACAAGGCGTCAAGACATCTATGTTTCTTCCATGTTGACCCGAAAGTTTTTCCTTTGTTTTCACTCTCTTTGAGTCATTCTTCCAGTTCTATGTGTATCTAGGGAATGATGACAGTTATGAGCTCTCTTAAAAGCATTGTAGCAAGAACATATTGACCCCAAATCCATAGATCTCTTATGTGTTTGGTGTTTTCATTTTGGGGGAAACCCCTCTCTTTTCTCTTACATGACATAGCCATACTTGGAAACATATGACTTGGCATATAGCTTTCCAAGTTAGCTCTCACGTCTTCTTTATTGTTTGCATGTATCATTTGCTACTTTAAAATAATTGCTCACAGTATGGTGTTTAGAAATTTCTTTAAAGTGGGGTCATACATTGGCATTATTCTTTTGCATTTTCCTTTTCATAGTTTAAAGTGCAGTCTTCTTACTTTATACGATGTGTTTTTCCACTTTGTGGATGACATTGGGTATGGCGTCCTTCAGGAGCATGATCTTTCTTAGCATATTACAACATATTACATTCCTCTTAGTGGCTTGATGTGACACATTGCATCCCCTAAGTTGTGAATTTTCTATTCTTTGATTGGTCCTCTCTTGGAGACATTATGCACGATGTTCCCTAAGTTAAAGACCTTGCATGAACTAAGCAAGACTCCCTTGAACATTCTCATTGTTGCATTTGCATTTGCAGTTATATGGCCACCTTGCATAACATAGCTTGCATTCCTGTAGAGCCATCTTGTTGTCCATGAGCTCCAAGCATACGAAGCTTTGCTTGTCTCATGAAGCTCGAAAATCATTTTTGTGTGGCACCTTATCAAAATTATCAGGAGGTATAACTTTGGTATGGTTTGATGGGAAGCCGAACGAGGGCATGACTTTCCCTTAGCCACTTGCATGTGTGTGAGAGAGTATACCATCCATGGGTGTATGTTTCTCACCTTCTTGGGCTTCTCACCCAGCGGGCAACTAGGAGTTCCAGTGCCTCAGAGTGAGTATGCATTTTTTGGAAAAACAACCTAGATCTCATCCACATCGTGATGGACAAATGGTCGAAGCTTGATCTACCCCTTTTTATTTATCATTTTATTTTCTCTATGTCTTTGACAGTGTATGCTTGTGCTTTTTTGTTGCTCTTTATATCATTTTCATGTGTATTTTTTTGTGCCTATGTTGGTTTGCCATGGGATCTTGATCCTGGGGGCTTGATCACCCCTCTTGATTCTTGCCACACCATCTCACCGAAATTGGTGCATCTGGACCCCACTTGATGTGTGTGTTTTTCTACTTTAGTGTGAGTTTGAAGCAAGTTCATCCTCTCACTAAAGCGGGGGCTAAATGTGGTAATGGAAAAAGTATCCCTTCTGCTTTTCCCTTGCTTGTTTGGGCCATCCTTGTAAACTAGGCTTAATGGTTCCTTGATTTAGTGTTGTAATGTGTTTGACACATTCACATTAGGTCTTGGTCCCTTGTGAACTGATAAATATAAATGGTACCTTGCTAAAGTGGTGTGAAGTGTTGTAACTCACTTTCACACTTTTCTAAGGTCTTATTAATTAACGTTATGACTTTAGCTTCAAGAAGCTCTTTCAATGTTGATTTGAATGACTATCCCAAAGGTGTGAATCTTCTTTGATTTGAGGATGTTTGATACGGTAGTGGTTTGGTTTCAACATTGTTTTGATTATTGTTTTGGTTGGTGCTTTGATGGTTGTTTTGATTACTGGTTGGATTGTTGTTTTGATTTGTTTGGGTGGTTTCGGCTGTTAAGTTAAATACCAGTTTGGCGTTTTGTGTTTCCGCTGAAGCATCAATATTGTTACCAAAATTTTTGTTTCTTTTCCAAAACTTTGGTTTATCACTGTTGTAATTGTTGGAGGAGTTTGATGAGTTGTCATTATAAATTTTTATGACTCCTCTTTTGATCAAAGCTTCTTCAATCTTGATGCCATTTCCAATTAATTTTTCAAATGTAGGGGGACATTGCAATTCCAATCTATAACTCATTTCATCATTTAGGTTGTCGATGAAGATTTCTATCTTTTCTTTTTTAGGTACGGAACGAGAATATCTTGTGAATAACCTTCTCCATTTTTGTAGAAAAATGAGGAATGACTCACCCTTTTTCTATTTCAAGTTGCAAAGGTCTTTCATTGTTATATCATGTTGGATGTTGTAAGAATATTGGGTGATGAATTTGTTGACCAATTCTTCAAAGGTTTTGATTGGGGTGCAAGTTTGGAAAAAAATTCAAGGCATTGTCCACCTAAGTTGCATGGAAATAGTCTCATCAAGTTTCCTCATGTGCAAAGTCAAGACTCATGGTTCTAAATTCCCTAACATGATCTATTGGATTGGTTTTACCGTTGTATTTTTCATAGTTTGAGAATTCACAATGTTTGGGATAAGGAATTATGTGGATATCTTGATCAAAAGGATATGGACAAATGTCTTGGATCAAGTATCATTTTGAGGTGCCCCTTTGCATGTCAAGAATTTGTTGTTGAAGGTTCTTCATTTGGTGAGTTAGGGAAATCACTTGTTCTATTTCTTTTTTAGGCTTTTTGGGAGGGGCTTTCAATTAGTTAACATCAAAGCCATCAGGCAATTTGACACCTTGTTTAGCTAGCATTAGTAAGTATTTTTCCCCATTTATTTTGAAAATATTTTCTAAGCATTTGTGGAAGTTTGGATCTTGTTCAACATTTTGGATGTCCTCCTCAGTTATTTTGTCCCCTTCATTGTTATGGATTTCATGGAAAGGATTCTCTTCAGCTTTAGCCATGGTGTTTTGCGTTTCACTGTTTTGAGTTTTGATGCCTTGGTTTTCGATGTTTTGCATTTCGATTTTTTGTGTTTCAAGTTATTTTTCCTTGAGTTTCTGCTTTTGTAACCTTGTTTGAACGGGCATACAAGTGTAATAATTTGACTAAACTTTGATCTTTGTTTGGAATAGTGCCAAGGATTAAACTAAGTCAAATAGAATGACAAATTCTATTGATGAGACTAAGTTTAATTTGATTATATAGTTTCGTTTCATGATGAAAGGATGAAAAATCCCGATGATGAAAATAGGCTTAACAATCAAGGATATGATAGGTTTGATGATTTAGGCACTTTGAGATGTTTAGATCTGGGTTCAGATTGGATAATTCCACTTGTAGAGGTTAGTTTTAACAAGTTTAGACTCTATGGTACCTAAGGAATGATTTTTTATTGGAAAAAGATTTTGACTTCTAGTTCAAACTATGAAACAAGGGATAAACTTAACTCTCGGGTTTTGCATTTAGTGGATGCGCTAAAATAAAGCTCGAATGTGCTAAAAGACTTGCTAGATGTGCTGGAAGAAAGCCTGGATTCGCTAAAACAGAGGGTTGATGTGCTAAAAGAAGTAGTGTATGTGCTACAACAGAGGGTCTATGTGCTAGAATATGAAATGTATGCGCTAAAATATGACTAAGATGTGCTGGAAAAATTAGTGTATGCACCACAATAGTGTATGGATGCGCTGGAAGATTGCACAAATGCGCTATAAGATTGCCTAGATGCGCCAGAATAGAGGGTCGATGTGCTAAAAGACTACACAGACACACTATAAAACTAACTAGATGCACTGGAACAGAGGACAAATTCGCTATTCTAAAAAAATTCAATATTTTTGGTGACTCTATCTAGTTGTTTGGCTTTGAATTTTGAGAATTTGAGTGTTTCTAAGGATATACTCTTTTGACAAGTGAATTTTGTTTGGTTCCTAGCTTGTGAATGTTGGAAATTGAGTACTCAAATAGATGATTTTTGAATCAAATTTCTCACTTATAGTGTGATGTTTTGTTTGAAGTTTGTTTGAAGACACATTGGTAAAACACATCAAACATGTACAATCCTGAGGCTACGTAGGACAATATTTACTAGATTCCCACTTGGATTTTACTCAAATTGTGCCTACTTTTAGTGGATGATTAGAATCTTGACCCCACTGACTCCCCTCCACGACACTCACTTCTCGGGGTAGCCAAGCTTTAGTACCCATGAATCTCTCATGGCATACTTTTCATCTCTACTAAAAGCCACAAAAATGTGGGACAAATGCAAAAGTTAGACCTTCTACGTCAGTAAATAGAATAAGGGTTTTGGATTGATATAACAAAGGGTTCTAGTATAGGCATTTTGTTCTTGGGGGATCATCCATTCGGCAAGAGACTATTGCTGCCCTTCTTGCCGGAACAATCCTCGTGATACTTGAACTTTCCTCAAGTACCCACATTTATATCCTGGTTGAAAGTCACTTGGCTTTAGCATGTTACCGGCTGGGTCATTCCCTTGGGTGATTACTTTTCCCACAAGGCAGACCCTCTATGGAAAAAATAAAATAAAAATAAATGGATCTGGCTTTTTGGTCACCTAGTTAAGGGGAGAGCATATTCCTACCATTCATCAAGCATAGAAAACATGGTGTTATTTAACCTTTTAATTAAGCTAGATGCCTATCTTAATAAAAAAAAAGCATTAAACAACTCCATCCCTTGCATAAATCATTAGTAGTTTGATAAGATTGTCTTTGTCCGGCATATCACCCACCTGCAAGCAAAAAACATCAATTAGTTCTCAAATTTTTTTAAATTTTGCAAATTTAAACAAAAGCGCTAAAACAGTCATCCAATGCGCTAAAAGATGATTTCAATGTGCTAAAACAACTACTCTATGTGCTAAAAGATGATTTCAATGTGCTAAAACAACTACTCTGTGCGATAAAAGAACTCATGCATGCGCTAAAAGAACTAATTAATGCGCTAAAAGAAGTAATGAATGCACTAAAGTATTGACTGAAAGCACTGAAAGACTCCCTGTATACGCTAAAACATTTGTTGGATGCGCTGAAAGAAATGTCATATGCGCCATAACAGACCCCGAATGCATTGAAAGATTTGTCGTATGCACCGTAACATAGATCGTATGTGCCGAAAGATTTGTCGAAGGCATTGAAAGAACTCATGACCGTGCTAAAACGTCACGTCCAACCTGTTCACAAGAACTTTTCCAGAAATTTGTTAGAAATGGGGTTGTTCCCCACGGTGGGTGCCATTTTATGTGGTGTGTGAATTTGTGGGAGTTAGTAAATCAACACAAACATCAATGAGACGTCTTATAGTAAAGATTTGAATCAAAGAACTAATCTATTTGCAAATAAACCAAATCTCTAAAAACGTTCCATTGTTCTCTATTCTTAAAGATTTATTAAATCATTTGGCTCTCAGATTTTAGGTGTGCATTATGATTGTTAAAATGACAACTTGAGAAACGAGATGCTATTCAAAATGCAAGATATCTAAGTTCCTACATGAAACTATGTGATAAATGTCATGATGCTATGATTATGAAGATATTGAAAAATGGATAATGTTGCTAAACTATATGATACAAATGCTATGATAAGAAACTAAAATGATTCTGCATATGCTTAAATAACTATTGATGTGATAAACTAAAATGCAACTATAAAGAAAAACATAAATCTAAGTTAACATGATGCTACAATGCAAACTTATTAAAATACTAAACAATGCCAACTATAAATTCCAAATGCTCCAATGCTCCAAAAATATTTATGCATGATAACTCTACTCAAATGTGGGATGCAAAATACTATGGCAAAGGGTTGTATTTATAGGCTTTTCCAAGCATCTTGTGATGTGGTAGTGATCGACGAACCAGATTCAGGTATGAGGGATGAATAGTGGAGATGGAAGAATCTTAGAGAATGTCCCCTTGACCAAGGGCAACATGCTAAATGGATGGGAGAATCAAGTGTGGGATAAAAAGACCATGTATTCAAAGTTTGTTGAAGTGTGTGAGGAATAAGCCGTGTGTTTGAAAGTTTGTTGAAGATAATTCTAATTTAAAAATTAGAATTATTTAATTTCATGTGACCTTGGTGATGTGGCATGAAAATTTGTAAACATGTGCTTGAATTTCAAATTTGGGATTAGTGAAAATTAATTAAACAAAACAAACTTATAGAAATTTGTTTATTAATTAAATTAGAAGAATTGTGATTTTAGATTTGGAGAATTAGAAAGCATGAACTATATAAATAAATTAAGAATTTATTTATAAATAGATGAAATATTAATTAAATAACTAGTATTTAATTAATTAAATGTCTTGACCATTTTTAGTTGTATGCAATGGAGTCTTTATATTATTACAATGCCCTAATAGCAATTTTCTAGATTCTCCATAATCATTAATATTCTTTCTTATACTGTTGATAAGTTGTCTTACCTTTCCCAACATAATTTTGATTTCTCCATAGTCTTCCATTCTTATTTACCATATTCTTTTTTCCTTTTTCTTTGGCAGCACCATCTTTGGCGCACTCAGCAACACCCTCATTGGCACGCTCAATTCTCATTCTCTCTACAATTTCCGTTCTTTTGTGATGTATTTCTTCTCTTTCAATCCTTAGTTGTTGTCTTCTTTATTCCCTAATTGGGCTTGTCATGTTTACTTTTCTTACCAGTTCAATTTGTTCTCTAATCTTTCTTGTAGTTATCTTATCTCCTTTTTTCATGGGTGTGATTGATTTGGGGTTTCATTAATCCTTTTATTGTTTCCCATGGTAGTTATTTAGTATCTCTTCTTAGAGGTCACATCTCTTTGAGAATACCTTCTGAAATCTCTCCCCCTTTCCATTCTCTGTCCCCTTGGTGTCTAACCCCCTCTTACAAGGTAAGCACCAAGAGGATAGATCTTCAGAGCTTCATGTCTTTATTGATTATCTTCCTTCTCTAGTGTCCAATTTATTTTTTAAAAATTGGGTGCTATTGTCCTTTATATCACCTAACTAGGGTCTTGGCAATGGAACTAATGTTAGCAAGAAATTTGGGGAAACACAAACCAAAGTTATGAGCCCTAAGTACTTTCTAAGTGTTGTAGTTTATACCCTAAACTCGGTCGTATAAAGGTGAACACCAATTGATTCAAACATGGGATAAACCAAATAGACATTCACAGAGTGACAAATAACATCATATAAATAGAATTTTGGTAGTCATTATATTGATCATATCAAAAGAGTACATCGGTATATCTTCCCCTATACTCTTCCTATTTCTTCATTTCTTACATATAATCCTTATACCTATTATATACAATTCCATACAAAGTTATTGCATGCATTCTTCTGTTCTTTCTTACTTGATTATCCTACTTTCATCTATCTTATACTATCATTCATAGATTTCCCTATACATAAATCTATGAGATGGGACGTGACTCATCTATTCTACCCTTAGTCTATATGGCATCTTTTCAATTTTATGGTTCGTAAGCTCTTTGCAGTAAGATATGGTAGGATTTTTCCGAAGGTGTCTTCATTGTTCCTCTTTCTGGCTAACAAAGAGTGCTCCCCCCAAGCCCACAACTTTCCCAACACTAATTATTTTTCCTCAAAAGAGGAAAAGGAGACAATGAAAAAACATTTAGCACTAGGGAAGAGCTCAATCTTACCCGCCACAAGAGGCCTCCATGAATCCAACACCCACTTGTGAAGATTAGGAAGAGAAGGTCAAAGATTGAATAATCTACACATGAGTCCCCTACATTAGTAGAAGTCCTTGTTTTCTACCACATCTTGGCCACAAACCACATTGAGGATGATTTGGCACACCAAAGAGGATGAGATTTCTCCCTCAAAGGGAAAGCAACACTAGAACTAGTCGCTTGAGAAAAGCTACATCCAACAACAAAAGTAGGCACCAAAAGAGGGGCATTAGCAATAGAAGGCTTTATCACACCATTTAGAGTGGCAATAGAGGAACTAGTGAGAGGGGTGCAAATAACCCCAACACTACTAGTTGTAGGAGGTGAACAAACCTTGGGCACAAGCGTAACACCAACACCAAAGGTCGAAACCAAAATGCAATTCACCAAAAGTAGATGTCATAGCAACAATAGAAGTAGATAAACCATTGATATGCAACACTATAGCCACAGAAAAATGTATAGCAAGAACATGAGAATTAGAAAAAACCAATGAACCCATTATAGACAGTGAACAAGAAACATAAAGCACACCCACTACAAATGAAACAACAGTAGCAAACAACCTAGAGACAAACAACACAGCAACAACAAATGTAGAGCAACCATGTATCCCTGCAAGAAAATGTTCACACTATTTTAGCCGATAGGCTATATATAGTGTGAGGTTTTTGCCCAAAACCTGTCTCACGTGGGAAAACTGCTACCCGATTGTTGCTAAACAACAAATGGTTTTCCATTGTTGGTTGCCAGATGAAATAGTTTCCTTGCGTGTCATGCATGAAAAGAAATATTAACTCACAACAGAGATATTTTCGTTTACAACTGCGAAAATAGTCTCATAAAGTTGCAACCGTTGTAGGGAGATATTTTGAGAATTAAGCAGAAATGGTTGAATACAAGTGCATCAACAACCCACAATGGTTTCTACCTGGTAGCCCCTCTATGGTGATCACAACCACCAATTTCTTCCTATCGAACTTCACCCTCACGGCCAACGAGGGCAGATGGTGTAACCTGCCTCATCCCCACTTTGACATGGCCTTCTCAATGCGGGTATCATACCCATCTAATACAAAAGGCAACCAACCCATCTGCCTTCCAGTCCCTCTACCAGGGTAATGCTTACAAAATTGTCTGCAGGAATCCTGATTAGATGGGTTTTACTGCAGGGTGAAATACGAGAAGGAGGATTGTACTTCACCATCCATGGAAATCATTACTTCTATCTAATGTTGATTACGAAATTAGGGGAAAAATTGGCAGCGCGAGGCCAAGCTCTTTCTTTTCAGTTTACCACTAGCAGCGGCCTGAGCACGCTCTCTTCCTATAATGTTGCTCCTCCCAATTGGCAGTTTGGCCAAACATTTGAGGGAAAACAATTCTAACAAATTAGCATATGATTTACTTTTTTTAGTCTCAGAGCTCTTTTCACATTATGTTCCTATTTTTGTAGTGTAAGCTGTGCAATTAGAACTGGAGATGATATATATTTCATAGTATATTGTTTCTCTTTTTGTATGGGTAGGTTGTGTAATCTTCTAATATATTAGCACTTTAATAAATGCCATGTAATCTTCTGATATAAAACTATTCAATCGGGAATTAAATGCCCTGTAATCTTTTGAATCCCATTCAGGAATTATATTAGCACTTTAACTATGTTCTATGGAAATAAAATAAAATCAAAAAGTCTGAATCCCAATCAAGGATTTGGGACTATTTCATTGGCTCTCTTGATATTAGACTTTCTAGTGGCATATACATACACTCCTCCACCTAAAAAAATAACACCCAATAGAATAGATAGCCCAATGCTTGCTTTAGCACCTTAACTGATACCATTCCCATGACTTCTAATGCCATCCAATGCCCTTGATGAGTCACTTCCTGCAGCATAGAGCTGATGTGGGTGGGAAGAAAGCTGAGGTGTAGAAGGAATATCAGGGTTGAAGAATTTCATAGCTTCTGGAGAGAGCTTTGATGACATTTCATGGGACAACATCCCATGTTGCTCCTCTTGCATCACTATTGGTGAAGATGTTGGCCCCTGCAATGTTGCACCTTCACTCTGCAGCAAATTCAAAAACAACATTGAGAGAAATGCATAGCAAAACTTGAGTCCAATAGTTGCTCTATTGTTCTCCATGGTCATTGTTGCTCACACACCTTGAATTAACTATACCCACATAAAAATGAATTTTTTTTTATCTGAATTCTAATTCTAAAGGCAGTGCTGAGTGTTGATTATATAATGCTTGGCTTATGCTTAGACTTGAAGACTCCTGAGACATTTTTATTAAGGTGATAAAGGCTAATGAATAAACAAGATTATTGGGATGCATTAGTGGGTATCAACTAATCCTTTTTTGGGTATCAACTAATCCCTTTTTTAAAGTTTTTTGAACCTTGTCCAGATGATAATTGATGTCTGTAGCACGCCTAGGGTATAGGCATGGGAGATAGCTTCAGTAGCAATCATAGAGAAAAAAACACCTCACCCTTTACCTACTTCAGAAAGTACAAAGATAAATTATTAGAGTCCCAATAAGAAAGTTGGGTTTAGCCTCTAATTGGCATCTGGAATAGAATAAAAAATACTTTTGCAAGTGCTAGCATGTGGAGGGGTGGACTGGACCAAATCTTTACAACTACTCCACGATGATTTTTGAGGAAAAGATCATATAAAAAGTGAAAAGAGGGGCCCTACAAAATTACATTTCCAAGTCAATTTTATAAAATCTCACAAGGTTTTAAAATTTATAAATAGTTACACATAAGAACGAGAATTTGGTTCTATTAGGCAAACAGCTGTCAAGTTATCAGTTCAATAGAAATTAAAAGAAACCATTACAATTAAGCAGTAATGGAAATTCCAGTGTTGAGGGGTTTTGTCCATCAGGGTTATTCCATCTTCTATCTTGCAGATCTTTGCCATCATCCAAAAAATCTTAGTCATCATCTGTAGAATCTCAACAGTAAAATAATATCCTGATATTGTTATCAGGATTCAACCATGTAGTTTTTACGAGTCAAACTCATTGATCCATGTTTCATGAGTAGTGGTTCACAAGAACCCATCTCTCACACTAATGAATGGTCCACTTAGCACTCATTGCATTTAGGCAATGGTTACAAAGGTGAAGTACTGGGCTTTCCTGGGAGATCATCTATCCCAGCACTACTCCAAGCCTGCTTAACCACAAAATTTCCCCCAAGGTTAAGCCCACTTTGCTTGCAATCCCATTTGCAAAACCTTCAGCAAGTGTTGTGCCTTATGAACCATTCATTATAGAACCCCTTCAGCTCATTAATAACATGTTCTTATTTTTAGAAAGCATTATACAATTGGTTCTATAAAATCCTCCATAAAAATAATAACAAAAAACAAACATGAAAAATTCCCTTTCATATAGAGAGACCCCATCCATATCATTAAAAAGACATACAGAGTGACATGGAGATGGGGACAGTCCACCCAAAGCTACCAAACAACAAGGTGTGGCTAAGTCCAACCAGAATGCTACCCAGAGGGGTAGTAGCAGGGGTGAAGGCTATCCGATAGCTGTGAGAGCAATGCCCACAAGATTTCAGTTTTATCATGACAAAGTATGATGTGCAAGGCACAAAATTATTCTTTTATGGTTTTTTAGGACAGTTGGGGATGTGTTTTTGTCTTGTGTTAGTGTTTTCTTAAATATATTATATTATATATCAGATGTCTAATTTTAATCCTATAATTGAATTTGTCCTCACTCTAAGCAGTATTTGTCTCGTGTATGGATGCTTATCACTAATCTCATCTCTATTTTGTTAAGAACAGACTGCTCTTTTCCAATTAAAAGTAGAGTGCTTCTTATCTCCAGAACAATTCCCACTTGATTTAAAATGCTACAAGAACCAGTCACACATGCGGCGCTTGTACAATGTAGTTTTAGATTGAAGCTTTGGCTAATAGAAATTATTTTAGTAGCATAGTGTTTATTGGTTTTAATTATATGAAATATTTTTTAAATTGGATTAATAGTTATATATTTCAGTTAAAAGAGACTTTCAAGTCAAAAGTTATGACTTCTATAAGTTTTTGCATACTGAGGCAGGTGATTACCTCCTTTGGAATAAATCTTGAGATGTGTCTTTTGGCTCACTTAGTAATCTAGATGTCTTCTATAATAAAATAGTTTTGTGCATTTTATTATCCCATTAAAAAAAATCATTTCTATTTTTCATTAGTAAAACTTCACACAACAAAAATATCATTTACATCCACAAGCTACACACTTCAAACATTGTTTTTCACTATCAAATCAAGAACTCATATTCAACATTGATAACATATAGTTCTCACATCATTTGCCATCATGAATTTCCTTATTTTATCCATCAATTGCCTTCACATGATGCATCCTTCCTAAAATTAAGCATAACCCTCATCCATTTATCATATTAGCATATTCACAAGTGGTAATATTGTTGTATGTCAATTAAGAGTTGGTCTTTTATTTCTTTGATATACAGGTACTCCGAATAGGGATTTAAAGGAGCCCACAATTATAAAGAAAACTTGAACTTTTGATATTCATTTGCATCTCTTGATGATTTGGTAATCTCTACTATTTTGAGAGTAAAAACCCCATAGTTTATAATTTTGGCTGATTTCAATTTCTTATTCTAATGACAAGAAAGAGTATTATAGAAGTACTTATTATTTAGTTCATTTAAAAAATAGGTTTCAATTTTTAGTGGCTATTAGTAATATTGCAGTTTTATTTTTAATTGTTCTTAATAGTTTTCTTTTCTACATATTCTTTATGTTTTACCATTTGTTTTACATTTTTCTCAATGACCTTCAACTTTTAAGCTATAATAGTTACTTATTAAGATTGTAAAGTTAATAAAATGTAGTATAATTATATGTGCACTTTTAATCTGTTTTGTAATTTTTTGTAGATTTCAAAGTACAACACAAATGAAGATTCAGTGATTATGGTGATAAATAAATCCTACTACTCATGTGATTACTTCTAATCCTACTGCATCATATAGTGAAGGTAACACATTCATTATACTTCATCATCCTTGTCCTTTCTTCTTCATCAGTGGAGTTGGTCACTGTGCAAATGGATAAAAAACTAATAACTGTAGTTTTATCACCAACTATTCACATTGTTTGACCATCTCAACATTTATAGATATTTTGTTCTATACTTTTATGGCTAGTTGTCCATGACTCGTAGGGCAAGGCAGGGATGACAACCTAACCTTGCTATTGGATTTCAATCTCAAACCAAATCTTCGTCTAGAAAGTTGAAACCTGTCTCACGCCGTAAAACAGCTAGCCATAAAACAATTTGCCAGTCATTGTTTACCATTCATCTCATCACGTCTTTGCATTTAAGTTTTAGATCTCTGAATCAAATCGGATTTCCTTGACTTGCATTTAATGCAGATCTCTTAATTGGATTTAATCAACTTTTCATTTATACACTGTAGCAGCAGCTGTAGGGAGATTGGTTTTGGTTCTTCAAATTTTCCTGCAAACTCTGCCCATTTTTCCTCTTTAGCCTCATTCATAGATGACACAATTTGAGTAGAATCTTGAGGTAAGTCACTTGCCATGGTCTCAATGAGTCTTACTTTTCAAATCTATATGTTGCTCTGATGTTTATTTGTTCTGTTTTATTTCATTTTACGACAATTATGTAGTTATTTGTTAAATGTAGCCATGGTTCTCACTGCTCTGAAATGTTTAACAAGGATGTGCAGGACTAATATGGTGGTAGTAGTACACGGGAATCCTTAATAACACCATTGCCTAGCGAAAGTAGTAATATGGAGGTGTTGGGTATTTTTTCCTTATGCTCTCTTCTTCATTCTGATGATGGATTACAGAGTGTGATTCAAAACGTTAATGCAAAAATAATAAAATATTGACTAAATCTAATCTAGAAACGTTCAACAATAATCTTCATGGATTGTGGAAATCCGTTAGCACTAATTTCTACCCTTTTTCTCCCTAATTATATATTCTTTTGTTTTTATTAAAGCCGCAATGGCCAAAATATTGTTTCTAATATATTTTGTTCTTCTCTCCTATAGGCTGAGATTCATCACTTGGAGTCCTAGATGGTGGTGACTAAGAAGAGGGAAATGTGGTGCTTTTATATTTTTTCTATCGGTGTAACCCTTGCACCCCTTTTGGTGCAAGTGCTAGTTTGTAGAGGTTTGTGATATAGTATTATAAGCCAATAAGTATTTCTGTACTTGTTAGTACTAAGTTATTATTGGATTAGTGCCTTAATCTAGATGATGATTTGAAAGATATGTTTAATATTTCATATGCTAGATTCATAGCTAGTTTGATGTATACTATGGTCTATACAAAACCATGTATTGTTGAAGTAGTGGGAGTTCTTGGTAGGTTTATACTTGACCTTGGTAAAGAGTGTTAGAGTTCTTTTTTTTGAAAATTTTGTGAGGGACTTTCAATTATTGCATTTGTTATCATGGAAGTAATGATCTGAACAAGTTGCTTGGTAAACAATGATATTTTAATTTTTATTAGGTTGGTGATTTAAATAGCAAGAGTTCCAACAAACAATTATATGTTTACTTTGTTTAAATGAACTATTAGTTGGATGAGTAAGCATCAACCTATAGTTGTGTTATCTACTATAGAAGAAAATCACACGGTTGTGGCACATGCTTATAAGTAGGTAGCATGGTAACAAATATTTTGTTTAGATATTGGTTTTGATACCAAACAATTTAAAATTGGATGGGATAGTCAAAGTGCCATCTAATTGGAAAATAATCGAATGTAACATGCTCATATGAAGCAAATTGATGCCCAATATATATTATTTTTATGAGATAGTTGAGGGTGGTAGAGTTATGATATAGAAGGTTGACGTTTGTATATTCTACCACTAAGCTAGTGAACATGGAGAAATTTAGTTGGTGTAGAGAGGCCACAAGCCTTCCCTCATCTAACATTTATTTTTAGTATTATTATGTTTTGTATGGTAAGTGTTAAGTTGGAGAATGTTAATATAAGGTGTGTCATTAGCTTTGTAATCCCAACTCTTAATAAACTATACTTAACTATATAGACAATAATAGTGTATGATCTTAAAACATGTTGGGAGTGGGATAAATAGGATGCTCATACGTGGATTGGGACATTATTTATTAGTTACTTTTTCTCTTGGGTATTTGGTATATTGTGTAAGTAAGCATTGAATAGGGAGATTGTATTGAAAATGTGAAAATTGGGAGTTACAAAGTATCTTACTAATTTACTGATTATAACACATATTGAATTTCATGAAGTGGCTAGGATTAGCTTCTTGATCAATTTGTTGTAATAACATAATCCATGACATCTATGATGCATAAAAAGGGTGTAATATGTGTAAGAAGAGTTGAATATTATTACAAGATGGTTGATCATGAGTATAGGGACATTGAATTTTCACCATAGCTCATGGAAAACTCATGGTTTTAGATACCAATTGATCGTTTCTAATTTCCAATAATTTTAAAGGGATAAGTGATTTTATAGGTATCAATTCCTATAATATAAATACAAACTTAAGTCTCTTTGTTGGTGAAGTCGTAAATAAAAAATCTTTACACTATTAGAATTGTGAAAAACACGAGCCATAGGATCAAATAACAAACAAATACACCTTCCACTATGGGAGAAAACTCCTCTCCAAAAGAGAGAAAGGCGAATAAAGGACTAAAAAAGCCTCTGAATGAAGGTGTGAAGAACTAAGAAGCCTCCAACCAAAACAATGTCCCAAAAAGAGAGGAACATGTAGAACATCATTGAAGCACAAAGAAGTTGTAGATTATTATTGAATGATGACTAATATTGTTGAAATGAAGAACTTCTAGAAACAAGAACGCAAGAGTGTCCATATGGTAAATGCTCCAACTCACTGAAATGCATGTAACCAATCGTTGATGTACATTGCATCTGAAAGTACATAGGAACAAGAACTAGATACATAGATCACTTAAACGCAAAACCAAAAAAGTATTAGCACCAATCATAGAAACCAACCCCCCCCCCCCCATAATGCTGAAAAGGGAGAGCCAAGACAAGTACATTGAAACTGTGTGAAACCAAGAAGTGCATGTAGGAGAAACAATAGGTACAAATAAAAGGGTGTGCAAACTAAGACACACACGCATGAGGCAAGAATCACTAGCATTTACTATTGTCATGGAAGGGACACTCACTTGACAAAGGTGTGATGGCAGACCAAAGGCAAAACATCAACCCTTCCATGGCACGCAAGTGGCAGGGCCCAAGGGACCTACCACTCCCCTTTAAAAAACCTTTTTTAATATAACTTTTTTATAAAAAAAAATTATATATTTTTTAAAAAACAAAAAATATTTTTTTTTTGGAAAATTTTATTTTCATTAAATAAAAAACTTGTAATTTTTGCAATATTTTTTTTTGCAAAATAAATCAAAAAGCACTGTACCTAGAGGAATTTTTTTTTCCAGCACCTCTAAAATTGGCGCTTCTATTTTTGGTAGCTTTTTGCTAAAATTGGCAGAGATGCTCTTTTGCTCTACTCAACCCCTCTCTGTTGGGCTTTTTAGTTTTGCACCTAATATTTCAAAGGCCATATCTCAGCCATACAATGGTCTTTTCCAGTGCATTTTTATTTTTGAAATGAGGTAGAATTTTGAGCTCTTCACAATGCTATAGGGATTTTCCGTTTTGTCTTTTGGTTTTTTTCAAAATTCAGTTTTCTCAATGTTGTTGTTTAGTTCTCATTTTGAAGACTTCAACAGGCCATATCTTCTGCATCCGAACTCCTTTGTGGGTGTCATTTTTTTGAAA
>VDFB02000003.1:171342101-171485610 GCA_007258455.2 Sequoia sempervirens | reverse complement strand
TCTTACAAAGGTGCCATCAAATAGTGTGGTGGGTTGTGATGATTGTTGTCTTGAATTTGACGGTTGCCCATGTGATTTAGGAGAAGAGGAAAGTTGTGATAAATGTAAGGATCGCTCAAATGAGTATTCCCCCATGCCTTTGTATTTTAATTGGATCTTTTCAAATTGTTTTGATAAGGAACCGAGTTGAATGTCATGATTTGATGAAGGAGACTCACTGATGCCCTTGTCTTTTGATTGGTCTTTCTTTTCAACCCACTTTGACAAGGAATACAGTTGTCTTTCACGTTGGATGAACTAGAAGTTGTAGCTTCCCTGTTGTGTGGCACAAAAGTGTCTTGGGTCATTTTAAGTGTGTTGCAATATTGTGGATTGTTGGAATCGGCTGTAATAGTGATTTCTTGCCCATTGAAAGGGAACTTCAGACACTGATGATATGTTGACGGTATTTGTTGCATTTCATGTATCCAAGGACATCCCAAGAGTATGTTATATGTTAACTCCTTTTCCAATACCTGCCATATTATATCTTTGACAACTAGTCCAACTTAAATTGGTAAAACAATTAGTCCTTGGGAGCACCTCTCTTCATCATCATATTCTTTTATTGTGATTTTCCTTCTAGGATCAATAGCATTTTCTGAATAGCCTAGTGCACGGACAAGTTTCAAAGTACAGATATTCAGGCCAGCTCCTCCATCTATTAGAATATGTTTAACATGGTGTTTGTGGATTAAAACTTTGATATGGAGGTCAGCATTATGTGGATGATTGATAGATACATCATCGTGTTAAGAAAATGATAAGTAGTGTGATGCAGTCAAATGTCCCACCATAGCTTGAAATTGGAAAAATTCCAAGTTGTTTGGTACCATGGTGGCAATTAGAGCTTGTTCCAGGATTTCTTTATGCGCTGGTGAGATTTTGAGTAATTCCAAGATGGATATTTGTGTTGGTATTTTCTACAACTGATCAACTATGTTATATTGAATTGTAGGGATAGCAGTGGATTTGGACGTGGAAGGGGTAGCTCCTTTCAATGTTACCTTGGTTTGTCCTCTTGTGATTGCATTGATCGATGAATTGTCTTGTTTCTCTGTGATTTTGATAACATTGATTTGATTATCGTTTGCAACGATGTTGGTGATCAGATTTATGGGCACAAGGTCATTGATTTGATGTGATGTGGTGTCAATTTCATGGTGATGATCTTCAATTGCAATGATGTTTCGTTCATGTTCAATGATGTTTTCATTTATTGGGTTATCAATTGCAACAAGATCTAGTTTTTCATGGGTTTGATCATCACCCACCTCGATGTGAAGAATAGTGGTGTCATAGACATAGTTTATGCTTTTCCTTTTAATTGTTTGATGGCCGAGGAATCCCCTTTTTCATAGTTTGGTAGAGGGTTCCTTGAACACTCCATGTTCATTGTTTGTTTGGAGTCCTTCTACAAATATCGTCTTGTTGTCAATCAAGTCTTGAATCAAGTGCTTCAATTGCATGCAGTCATTGGTTTTATGTCCTTTGTTTCGATGAAAGTCATAGAAATGTGCATCATTCCACCATGGAGGCTTAACTTGTGGCTCCCAATTTCTTGCCTCTAGTAATGTTATGACCTTAGCTTTGAGAAGTTCCTTTAATGTTGATTCTGATGATTGTCCCAAAGGTGTGAACCTTCTTCGATTTGAGGGCATTCAATATGATGGTGTTATTGATCCAACATTACCTTGATTGTTGCTTTGGTTGAAATTTTGGTTATTGTTTTGGTTGTTGGGTAGATTCTTGTTTTGATTAGTTTTGGTGGTCATTGATGTTAAGTTGAATATAGGTTTTGTATTTTGGTTTTCAATTGTGCCATCATTATTACCCACATTGTAGTGTCCCTCCAGTTTAGACATACTGTTTAGTTTGATTCTATTTGTTAGATGCTTAGTTGATTCTGGATACTATGTTGTTTTGATTTTTGCGGATGATACATTGACATCCTGGTTATTTGGTTATGTTGGTTCGATGATACTGTGATAGTTTCATTCATGATATAGCTTATTGGTTATAATTATTGCTTATGTTATCATGTTGATATGATTGGATCTTGCTCGTTTGTGTCGGTGGATAAGACAGTGTAGCATTACTCATTCGTGAGTACCCTGCTACGCTGCAATTCTTATTCACGGCGTGTTTTCTAACATGAGATTATATATATATACATGTTTTAACCTTGATGTTTTCCTGCAGACACAGGTACTGGGTAACAGCTCCACCTGCTTGTCAGGTCTGAGTGTACCCTAATTCATTATTAATATGTTGTCGGAGGTATTGACAGGTCCTTTTAAACCATCGTTCGTTTTTGAACGAGTATCTTTGTGTTACCCTATATAGCCCAATTTGTCTTGTCATGTTCAAATATATATTGTTTTGTGTTTGCGTATTTAATATCAATTTTATTAAATGTTTATTAATGTTTATGCCAACGTTTGTGATTTAATTTATTAAGTTAAATTAAATATGTTGTTGAATTTATCAGTGAAAGTTAATTCTTTGCAATGCTTTTAATTAAAATAATATTATTGTTGTTTTTATTGTGCAAATTGAATTGTGTGAAATAGATATTTTTTAAAAACAAGATATTTTCGATGAGATAAGAGTCTCTGATTGTCAGTTAAAGGTCTGTTATGATATTTTGAAGAATGAGTTGAACTGAATGAGTTATTTACAATGCAAATTGATTTTCCAGTTAAGTTTTGTGATTGAAAGGGGAATTGCATGAATTTATATCTTTTGGATTTTGGGGAAATTGTGTGCATTCACGGGAAGATTTCATACGGCAGCAGTTTTTAGCAGCTTTGATTTACGACAATTGTTTTCAGAAGAATTTTTCTTTAAAATTTTGTTCACAAGCGTGTTTTGAAGTTGGCTTGATTGGAATTTCACTATCGAAGTCTGGGAAATTGATAGAGGAATCAGCAAAAGGTTTTAAGTGCGTTTCAGCCCAATTTTCAGAATAACCAGGTTTTCTTCTTTTTAAGTTTTTTGTAAAATTTCATCTTTGAATGCTTGGAAAGATTGATGATGTGTTAAACCTGCAAATTAAACAGAAAATTGTTAGATTCTGCAATCAAATGAAATAGAAAATACAGAAAACTAATGGTGCTATGGTTCTAGGAATTATAAATTATGTATATATGTATCCGGAAACAGATTTAAATTTCCATTATTGAACCAGATCTTGAGAAATTTACGGTTTTTTTGAAAACTATTATTTTGTCAAGATACAAAACTCTCTTCTTATACCACTTGTAAGCGGACATATAATTGTATTAGGAATAAATAACCTTGAGTTGGGCGATACAAGTTTGATTTGGTTGGAAATCTTTTAATAAAATTTTTGTTTCTTCTTTTTACCAGTATCCTGTCCTCCTTACGCCATAACCAGGAATTAATATTGATGAAGTTATATAAATATCTATTTTATGTACTATGGCTACCTCTTCACCCGTGCGGATGTAAATACGATCTGTTGTCTTTTTATCTGGTGATTTTTATCTTTTTATGATACCATGTATTTGAAAGGTTTCTAATGCTTTCCATTTTGGTCTCCCTGCGCCAGAGGTCACTGTTATTTAGGACTTTAACAATATAGAATTACATATTCAAACGCCAGAATAGTCACTGTTTTTAAGTTTTGCATGGCGAACTTTAATTTTGTTTATATTTGTATTCTATCCTGTTCATCTTTAAAAAAAAATTATCATGGCGGATTCCTATTCTTTAAAATAATAAACCTGATCATTAAAATTTATGTGTTTTGTCACTTTAGATACTATTCATCAGACGTCCATTATAATCTTCTTTCTTATTCCTTTGAGTTATGAGTTCGGTATATCTTCCTTGAGAGGCGTTGGAAACTTTCTATATGATACGTAGGATATATATATTTACACCAGACCTCTTATTAAGGCGCGAGTTCCTGTCTGTAATTGGATATGAGTAAACTGCATGAGACCACCTTGGAATTTCTACGTCCTACTTTCTCTGGTATTCCTGCGATATTTATTACCACACCCTCCTATTCTCCTCTGTCCATGATTTACACTATAGTTTTGTCTTCTGCTGTGAGAGTTCTAAGTTGTTTCATGAATGTCCGTGAATTTTATGCATGGCCGTGAAAGGTAGATTACCATCAAACGCATACACAGTCGTCTCATCCACCGTTAAAATATAGAAGGAAATATCTTTTGCATGTAAAGAAATCCCTGAATCAGTGTATACGCTTTTTCTTCTACCAGTGAAAGCACGAAACTAGTTGTTAATCTTTGACTTTGTTACAAGCCATCATATTGAGATTTATGGTGGCAGATTCTTTATGACAAATCAATCTTTATTTTTAAAATATTTCGAATATTAGAAAAAGAACAAGAAAAAATATTAGTTGGATTTAAGCCTATAGTACCTTAAGTTAGAATTTATATTATATCTTATAATTTTTAAGTATTAGAATTCCATTATACAAAGTATTTATGTTGTTATAATAATATAGTATTAGAAAAAGCTATATTTTGAAAGTGTTAGTAAAACAATAACATTTATAGTCTATATAAAGTATACTCGTTATTTAATGAAATTTGTTAAACCTCAATTTGAGAGTGTATTCACATAGCTTTAAAATTATTATTTTTTTTTTATTTCATCAAAAGTAGTTAAATAAGATTCATATTGTAAACTTAGTACACTTTAATTTATGATATTCTCAAAAGTTTGTTTATTAGAAAATTGTAATTTCACTAAGAATGATTAAATGAAACTATTGATTGCGAATGTATTCATGATGATAATGATGGTTGTTTTATTTTCTTTAAAAGTTAAGAAAGTGAAAAAGAGTTGTAAAGTGTTTGATGTATTGATCATATTTTTCATATCACAATTGTTTTACGTGGGGAATATAGCTTCGTATTATTTTGTGGTTTTCGAAGTGACAACCTAGAGATTGTGATTTGCCTCTAGTGAAGAATGTAAACATTCTATTTTGATTTTTGTGCTTGATAGCATCCCCTAGAATGATTTTATGTTGAGTCATGATATAGAGAGAGTGGCCTGCGTTAGGGGCCGAAATCCTATAGTGATTGTCTCGGTAACCTAACGTAGGTGTGTTAATTAAGTGATAACCTAACTAATATTTTAGGGGTTGGGTAGTTCTAAACACTAAATCAGATAATGGTATGCCTCACCTACTTCTTAACGCTCGTTTAGGTTGAGAAAAGGTTGAGAAGGCCTGGAATGGCAAGTCGCCATCTTGTCCTCTTGAAAGATGTAACGACACCGCATTAGTTTACATAGGGGTCGGGAATCGGGAGAGGCTACCAGGGTAACTCTTGGTGAGGGCCGGTAGTCTAGGAAGATTCACCAGGGTAACCTATCCCAAAAATGTGATGACACTCTCTTAGTCTATATCATGATGGTGTTTCCTTTTGTTGAGATTTCAATTTAATGTAACTTGATACTATGGTTTTATCTGTTTTGATTTGTAAACGTTATGTCGTATTGCGAATTGTAAACCCCGTAAACGTGATGTTCTATCTGCTTTGTTTGTGGACCTGTCAGTATCTCCTAGCACGGAGGGAGTGGACCTTTGGGTTCCACGTGGTCAGGAGGAAACCGTGCTACACCTTTATTTGATCTTTCTTGCAGTTGATCCTAAGCTTGCAGCAGTTTCCAGTTACTACTTTGTTCGTGACTGTTGATGCAGAGCTTGTTCGTGGATTATGTACCAGATATCAGATGAACACTATATGTTTTGTAAACTTACCTCTTGTATAAGAGTGTACTTATAGTATCACCTTTGTTATATGGAGATTCTTTGAAATCTCGCTTTATGTAAAATGGACATTTGGGATAATTGATTGTATGTAGTTTTATAATTTGGATCTTACATGAAATCAAATTTGTACTTTTGTTGATGAATCAATGTGTTGAGTTTAATTATAAAGTTTATATAGCAACATCTTAGACACTTTATAACATATGTTTAAACAATAAAAATATATATTCCGTTAACTTTGTTTTGCTCTTTGTTATAATGTAACTAAGTCGGTTTACACATTCTTGTTTCATTTCCAAAACTTTGGTTTATCACCACTATTGTAATTTTTGGAGATTTGATGAATTGTTGTCATTGTAAATTTTTATAACCCTCTTTGACCAAGGCAATCTTCAATCTTGATGCCATTTTCAATCAATTTTTCAAATGTAGGCCCGGACATTGCAATTCCAATCTATAACTCATTTTAGATCATTTAGGTTGTCGATAAAGATTTCTATCTTTTCTTTTTTTCAGATGCAGAAGATAGGGAATATCTTGCGAATAACTTCTCTCCATTTTTGTAGAAATGAGGAATGGCTCACCCTTTTTTATTTCAAATTGCAAGGTCTTTCATTGTTATATCATCTTTGGATGTTGTAAGAATATTGGGTGATGAATTTGTTGACCAATTCTTCAAAGGTTTTGATTGGGGTGCAAGTTTGGAAAAAAATTCAAGGCATTGTCCACCTAAGTTGCATGGAAATAGTCTCATCAAGTTTCCTCATGTGCAAAGTCAAGACTCATGGTTCTAAATTCCCTAACATGATCTATTGGATTGGTTTTACCGTTGTATTTTTCATAGTTTGAGAATTCACAATGTTTGGGATAAGGAATTATGTGGATATCTTGATCAAAAGGATATGGACAAATGTCTTGGATCAAGTATCATTTTGAGGTGCCCCTTTGCATGTCAAGAATTTGTTGTTGAAGGTTCTTCATTTGGTGAGTTAGGGAAATCACTTGTTCTATTTCTTTTTTAGGCTTTTTGGGAGGGGCTTTCAATTAGTTAACATCAAAGCCATCAGGCAATTTGACACCTTGTTTAGCTAGCATTAGTAAGTATTTTTCCCCATTTATTTTGAAAATATTTTCTAAGCATTTGTGGAAGTTTGGATCTTGTTCAACATTTTGGATGTCCTCCTCAGTTATTTTGTCCCCTTCATTGTTATGGATTTCATGGAAAGGATTCTCTTCAGCTTTAGCCATGGTGTTTTGCGTTTCACTGTTTTGAGTTTTGATGCCTTGGTTTTCGATGTTTTGCATTTCGATTTTTTGTGTTTCAAGTTATTTTTCCTTGAGTTTCTGCTTTTGTAACCTTGTTTGAACGGGCATACAAGTGTAATAATTTGACTAAACTTTGATCTTTGTTTGGAATAGTGCCAAGGATTAAACTAAGTCAAATAGAATGACAAATTCTATTGATGAGACTAAGTTTAATTTGATTATATAGTTTCGTTTCATGATGAAAGGATGAAAAATCCCGATGATGAAAATAGGCTTAACAATCAAGGATATGATAGGTTTGATGATTTAGGCACTTTGAGATGTTTAGATCTGGGTTCAGATTGGATAATTCCACTTGTAGAGGTTAGTTTTAACAAGTTTAGACTCTATGGTACCTAAGGAATGATTTTTTATTGGAAAAAGATTTTGACTTCTAGTTCAAACTATGAAACAAGGGATAAACTTAACTCTCGGGTTTTGCATTTAGTGGATGCGCTAAAATAAAGCTCGAATGTGCTAAAAGACTTGCTAGATGTGCTGGAAGAAAGCCTGGATTCGCTAAAACAGAGGGTTGATGTGCTAAAAGAAGTAGTGTATGTGCTACAACAGAGGGTCTATGTGCTAGAATATGAAATGTATGCGCTAAAATATGACTAAGATGTGCTGGAAAAATTAGTGTATGCACCACAATAGTGTATGGATGCGCTGGAAGATTGCACAAATGCGCTATAAGATTGCCTAGATGCGCCAGAATAGAGGGTCGATGTGCTAAAAGACTACACAGACACACTATAAAACTAACTAGATGCACTGGAACAGAGGACAAATTCGCTATTCTAAAAAAATTCAATATTTTTGGTGACTCTATCTAGTTGTTTGGCTTTGAATTTTGAGAATTTGAGTGTTTCTAAGGATATACTCTTTTGACAAGTGAATTTTGTTTGGTTCCTAGCTTGTGAATGTTGGAAATTGAGTACTCAAATAGATGATTTTTGAATCAAATTTCTCACTTATAGTGTGATGTTTTGTTTGAAGTTTGTTTGAAGACACATTGGTAAAACACATCAAACATGTACAATCCTGAGGCTACGTAGGACAATATTTACTAGATTCCCACTTGGATTTTACTCAAATTGTGCCTACTTTTAGTGGATGATTAGAATCTTGACCCCACTGACTCCCCTCCACGACACTCACTTCTCGGGGTAGCCAAGCTTTAGTACCCATGAATCTCTCATGGCATACTTTTCATCTCTACTAAAAGCCACAAAAATGTGGGACAAATGCAAAAGTTAGACCTTCTACGTCAGTAAATAGAATAAGGGTTTTGGATTGATATAACAAAGGGTTCTAGTATAGGCATTTTGTTCTTGGGGGATCATCCATTCGGCAAGAGACTATTGCTGCCCTTCTTGCCGGAACAATCCTCGTGATACTTGAACTTTCCTCAAGTACCCACATTTATATCCTGGTTGAAAGTCACTTGGCTTTAGCATGTTACCGGCTGGGTCATTCCCTTGGGTGATTACTTTTCCCACAAGGCAGACCCTCTATGGAAAAAATAAAATAAAAATAAATGGATCTGGCTTTTTGGTCACCTAGTTAAGGGGAGAGCATATTCCTACCATTCATCAAGCATAGAAAACATGGTGTTATTTAACCTTTTAATTAAGCTAGATGCCTATCTTAATAAAAAAAAAGCATTAAACAACTCCATCCCTTGCATAAATCATTAGTAGTTTGATAAGATTGTCTTTGTCCGGCATATCACCCACCTGCAAGCAAAAAACATCAATTAGTTCTCAAATTTTTTTAAATTTTGCAAATTTAAACAAAAGCGCTAAAACAGTCATCCAATGCGCTAAAAGATGATTTCAATGTGCTAAAACAACTACTCTATGTGCTAAAAGATGATTTCAATGTGCTAAAACAACTACTCTGTGCGATAAAAGAACTCATGCATGCGCTAAAAGAACTAATTAATGCGCTAAAAGAAGTAATGAATGCACTAAAGTATTGACTGAAAGCACTGAAAGACTCCCTGTATACGCTAAAACATTTGTTGGATGCGCTGAAAGAAATGTCATATGCGCCATAACAGACCCCGAATGCATTGAAAGATTTGTCGTATGCACCGTAACATAGATCGTATGTGCCGAAAGATTTGTCGAAGGCATTGAAAGAACTCATGACCGTGCTAAAACGTCACGTCCAACCTGTTCACAAGAACTTTTCCAGAAATTTGTTAGAAATGGGGTTGTTCCCCACGGTGGGTGCCATTTTATGTGGTGTGTGAATTTGTGGGAGTTAGTAAATCAACACAAACATCAATGAGACGTCTTATAGTAAAGATTTGAATCAAAGAACTAATCTATTTGCAAATAAACCAAATCTCTAAAAACGTTCCATTGTTCTCTATTCTTAAAGATTTATTAAATCATTTGGCTCTCAGATTTTAGGTGTGCATTATGATTGTTAAAATGACAACTTGAGAAACGAGATGCTATTCAAAATGCAAGATATCTAAGTTCCTACATGAAACTATGTGATAAATGTCATGATGCTATGATTATGAAGATATTGAAAAATGGATAATGTTGCTAAACTATATGATACAAATGCTATGATAAGAAACTAAAATGATTCTGCATATGCTTAAATAACTATTGATGTGATAAACTAAAATGCAACTATAAAGAAAAACATAAATCTAAGTTAACATGATGCTACAATGCAAACTTATTAAAATACTAAACAATGCCAACTATAAATTCCAAATGCTCCAATGCTCCAAAAATATTTATGCATGATAACTCTACTCAAATGTGGGATGCAAAATACTATGGCAAAGGGTTGTATTTATAGGCTTTTCCAAGCATCTTGTGATGTGGTAGTGATCGACGAACCAGATTCAGGTATGAGGGATGAATAGTGGAGATGGAAGAATCTTAGAGAATGTCCCCTTGACCAAGGGCAACATGCTAAATGGATGGGAGAATCAAGTGTGGGATAAAAAGACCATGTATTCAAAGTTTGTTGAAGTGTGTGAGGAATAAGCCGTGTGTTTGAAAGTTTGTTGAAGATAATTCTAATTTAAAAATTAGAATTATTTAATTTCATGTGACCTTGGTGATGTGGCATGAAAATTTGTAAACATGTGCTTGAATTTCAAATTTGGGATTAGTGAAAATTAATTAAACAAAACAAACTTATAGAAATTTGTTTATTAATTAAATTAGAAGAATTGTGATTTTAGATTTGGAGAATTAGAAAGCATGAACTATATAAATAAATTAAGAATTTATTTATAAATAGATGAAATATTAATTAAATAACTAGTATTTAATTAATTAAATGTCTTGACCATTTTTAGTTGTATGCAATGGAGTCTTTATATTATTACAATGCCCTAATAGCAATTTTCTAGATTCTCCATAATCATTAATATTCTTTCTTATACTGTTGATAAGTTGTCTTACCTTTCCCAACATAATTTTGATTTCTCCATAGTCTTCCATTCTTATTTACCATATTCTTTTTTCCTTTTTCTTTGGCAGCACCATCTTTGGCGCACTCAGCAACACCCTCATTGGCACGCTCAATTCTCATTCTCTCTACAATTTCCGTTCTTTTGTGATGTATTTCTTCTCTTTCAATCCTTAGTTGTTGTCTTCTTTATTCCCTAATTGGGCTTGTCATGTTTACTTTTCTTACCAGTTCAATTTGTTCTCTAATCTTTCTTGTAGTTATCTTATCTCCTTTTTTCATGGGTGTGATTGATTTGGGGTTTCATTAATCCTTTTATTGTTTCCCATGGTAGTTATTTAGTATCTCTTCTTAGAGGTCACATCTCTTTGAGAATACCTTCTGAAATCTCTCCCCCTTTCCATTCTCTGTCCCCTTGGTGTCTAACCCCCTCTTACAAGGTAAGCACCAAGAGGATAGATCTTCAGAGCTTCATGTCTTTATTGATTATCTTCCTTCTCTAGTGTCCAATTTATTTTTTAAAAATTGGGTGCTATTGTCCTTTATATCACCTAACTAGGGTCTTGGCAATGGAACTAATGTTAGCAAGAAATTTGGGGAAACACAAACCAAAGTTATGAGCCCTAAGTACTTTCTAAGTGTTGTAGTTTATACCCTAAACTCGGTCGTATAAAGGTGAACACCAATTGATTCAAACATGGGATAAACCAAATAGACATTCACAGAGTGACAAATAACATCATATAAATAGAATTTTGGTAGTCATTATATTGATCATATCAAAAGAGTACATCGGTATATCTTCCCCTATACTCTTCCTATTTCTTCATTTCTTACATATAATCCTTATACCTATTATATACAATTCCATACAAAGTTATTGCATGCATTCTTCTGTTCTTTCTTACTTGATTATCCTACTTTCATCTATCTTATACTATCATTCATAGATTTCCCTATACATAAATCTATGAGATGGGACGTGACTCATCTATTCTACCCTTAGTCTATATGGCATCTTTTCAATTTTATGGTTCGTAAGCTCTTTGCAGTAAGATATGGTAGGATTTTTCCGAAGGTGTCTTCATTGTTCCTCTTTCTGGCTAACAAAGAGTGCTCCCCCCAAGCCCACAACTTTCCCAACACTAATTATTTTTCCTCAAAAGAGGAAAAGGAGACAATGAAAAAACATTTAGCACTAGGGAAGAGCTCAATCTTACCCGCCACAAGAGGCCTCCATGAATCCAACACCCACTTGTGAAGATTAGGAAGAGAAGGTCAAAGATTGAATAATCTACACATGAGTCCCCTACATTAGTAGAAGTCCTTGTTTTCTACCACATCTTGGCCACAAACCACATTGAGGATGATTTGGCACACCAAAGAGGATGAGATTTCTCCCTCAAAGGGAAAGCAACACTAGAACTAGTCGCTTGAGAAAAGCTACATCCAACAACAAAAGTAGGCACCAAAAGAGGGGCATTAGCAATAGAAGGCTTTATCACACCATTTAGAGTGGCAATAGAGGAACTAGTGAGAGGGGTGCAAATAACCCCAACACTACTAGTTGTAGGAGGTGAACAAACCTTGGGCACAAGCGTAACACCAACACCAAAGGTCGAAACCAAAATGCAATTCACCAAAAGTAGATGTCATAGCAACAATAGAAGTAGATAAACCATTGATATGCAACACTATAGCCACAGAAAAATGTATAGCAAGAACATGAGAATTAGAAAAAACCAATGAACCCATTATAGACAGTGAACAAGAAACATAAAGCACACCCACTACAAATGAAACAACAGTAGCAAACAACCTAGAGACAAACAACACAGCAACAACAAATGTAGAGCAACCATGTATCCCTGCAAGAAAATGTTCACACTATTTTAGCCGATAGGCTATATATAGTGTGAGGTTTTTGCCCAAAACCTGTCTCACGTGGGAAAACTGCTACCCGATTGTTGCTAAACAACAAATGGTTTTCCATTGTTGGTTGCCAGATGAAATAGTTTCCTTGCGTGTCATGCATGAAAAGAAATATTAACTCACAACAGAGATATTTTCGTTTACAACTGCGAAAATAGTCTCATAAAGTTGCAACCGTTGTAGGGAGATATTTTGAGAATTAAGCAGAAATGGTTGAATACAAGTGCATCAACAACCCACAATGGTTTCTACCTGGTAGCCCCTCTATGGTGATCACAACCACCAATTTCTTCCTATCGAACTTCACCCTCACGGCCAACGAGGGCAGATGGTGTAACCTGCCTCATCCCCACTTTGACATGGCCTTCTCAATGCGGGTATCATACCCATCTAATACAAAAGGCAACCAACCCATCTGCCTTCCAGTCCCTCTACCAGGGTAATGCTTACAAAATTGTCTGCAGGAATCCTGATTAGATGGGTTTTACTGCAGGGTGAAATACGAGAAGGAGGATTGTACTTCACCATCCATGGAAATCATTACTTCTATCTAATGTTGATTACGAAATTAGGGGAAAAATTGGCAGCGCGAGGCCAAGCTCTTTCTTTTCAGTTTACCACTAGCAGCGGCCTGAGCACGCTCTCTTCCTATAATGTTGCTCCTCCCAATTGGCAGTTTGGCCAAACATTTGAGGGAAAACAATTCTAACAAATTAGCATATGATTTACTTTTTTTAGTCTCAGAGCTCTTTTCACATTATGTTCCTATTTTTGTAGTGTAAGCTGTGCAATTAGAACTGGAGATGATATATATTTCATAGTATATTGTTTCTCTTTTTGTATGGGTAGGTTGTGTAATCTTCTAATATATTAGCACTTTAATAAATGCCATGTAATCTTCTGATATAAAACTATTCAATCGGGAATTAAATGCCCTGTAATCTTTTGAATCCCATTCAGGAATTATATTAGCACTTTAACTATGTTCTATGGAAATAAAATAAAATCAAAAAGTCTGAATCCCAATCAAGGATTTGGGACTATTTCATTGGCTCTCTTGATATTAGACTTTCTAGTGGCATATACATACACTCCTCCACCTAAAAAAATAACACCCAATAGAATAGATAGCCCAATGCTTGCTTTAGCACCTTAACTGATACCATTCCCATGACTTCTAATGCCATCCAATGCCCTTGATGAGTCACTTCCTGCAGCATAGAGCTGATGTGGGTGGGAAGAAAGCTGAGGTGTAGAAGGAATATCAGGGTTGAAGAATTTCATAGCTTCTGGAGAGAGCTTTGATGACATTTCATGGGACAACATCCCATGTTGCTCCTCTTGCATCACTATTGGTGAAGATGTTGGCCCCTGCAATGTTGCACCTTCACTCTGCAGCAAATTCAAAAACAACATTGAGAGAAATGCATAGCAAAACTTGAGTCCAATAGTTGCTCTATTGTTCTCCATGGTCATTGTTGCTCACACACCTTGAATTAACTATACCCACATAAAAATGAATTTTTTTTTATCTGAATTCTAATTCTAAAGGCAGTGCTGAGTGTTGATTATATAATGCTTGGCTTATGCTTAGACTTGAAGACTCCTGAGACATTTTTATTAAGGTGATAAAGGCTAATGAATAAACAAGATTATTGGGATGCATTAGTGGGTATCAACTAATCCTTTTTTGGGTATCAACTAATCCCTTTTTTAAAGTTTTTTGAACCTTGTCCAGATGATAATTGATGTCTGTAGCACGCCTAGGGTATAGGCATGGGAGATAGCTTCAGTAGCAATCATAGAGAAAAAAACACCTCACCCTTTACCTACTTCAGAAAGTACAAAGATAAATTATTAGAGTCCCAATAAGAAAGTTGGGTTTAGCCTCTAATTGGCATCTGGAATAGAATAAAAAATACTTTTGCAAGTGCTAGCATGTGGAGGGGTGGACTGGACCAAATCTTTACAACTACTCCACGATGATTTTTGAGGAAAAGATCATATAAAAAGTGAAAAGAGGGGCCCTACAAAATTACATTTCCAAGTCAATTTTATAAAATCTCACAAGGTTTTAAAATTTATAAATAGTTACACATAAGAACGAGAATTTGGTTCTATTAGGCAAACAGCTGTCAAGTTATCAGTTCAATAGAAATTAAAAGAAACCATTACAATTAAGCAGTAATGGAAATTCCAGTGTTGAGGGGTTTTGTCCATCAGGGTTATTCCATCTTCTATCTTGCAGATCTTTGCCATCATCCAAAAAATCTTAGTCATCATCTGTAGAATCTCAACAGTAAAATAATATCCTGATATTGTTATCAGGATTCAACCATGTAGTTTTTACGAGTCAAACTCATTGATCCATGTTTCATGAGTAGTGGTTCACAAGAACCCATCTCTCACACTAATGAATGGTCCACTTAGCACTCATTGCATTTAGGCAATGGTTACAAAGGTGAAGTACTGGGCTTTCCTGGGAGATCATCTATCCCAGCACTACTCCAAGCCTGCTTAACCACAAAATTTCCCCCAAGGTTAAGCCCACTTTGCTTGCAATCCCATTTGCAAAACCTTCAGCAAGTGTTGTGCCTTATGAACCATTCATTATAGAACCCCTTCAGCTCATTAATAACATGTTCTTATTTTTAGAAAGCATTATACAATTGGTTCTATAAAATCCTCCATAAAAATAATAACAAAAAACAAACATGAAAAATTCCCTTTCATATAGAGAGACCCCATCCATATCATTAAAAAGACATACAGAGTGACATGGAGATGGGGACAGTCCACCCAAAGCTACCAAACAACAAGGTGTGGCTAAGTCCAACCAGAATGCTACCCAGAGGGGTAGTAGCAGGGGTGAAGGCTATCCGATAGCTGTGAGAGCAATGCCCACAAGATTTCAGTTTTATCATGACAAAGTATGATGTGCAAGGCACAAAATTATTCTTTTATGGTTTTTTAGGACAGTTGGGGATGTGTTTTTGTCTTGTGTTAGTGTTTTCTTAAATATATTATATTATATATCAGATGTCTAATTTTAATCCTATAATTGAATTTGTCCTCACTCTAAGCAGTATTTGTCTCGTGTATGGATGCTTATCACTAATCTCATCTCTATTTTGTTAAGAACAGACTGCTCTTTTCCAATTAAAAGTAGAGTGCTTCTTATCTCCAGAACAATTCCCACTTGATTTAAAATGCTACAAGAACCAGTCACACATGCGGCGCTTGTACAATGTAGTTTTAGATTGAAGCTTTGGCTAATAGAAATTATTTTAGTAGCATAGTGTTTATTGGTTTTAATTATATGAAATATTTTTTAAATTGGATTAATAGTTATATATTTCAGTTAAAAGAGACTTTCAAGTCAAAAGTTATGACTTCTATAAGTTTTTGCATACTGAGGCAGGTGATTACCTCCTTTGGAATAAATCTTGAGATGTGTCTTTTGGCTCACTTAGTAATCTAGATGTCTTCTATAATAAAATAGTTTTGTGCATTTTATTATCCCATTAAAAAAAATCATTTCTATTTTTCATTAGTAAAACTTCACACAACAAAAATATCATTTACATCCACAAGCTACACACTTCAAACATTGTTTTTCACTATCAAATCAAGAACTCATATTCAACATTGATAACATATAGTTCTCACATCATTTGCCATCATGAATTTCCTTATTTTATCCATCAATTGCCTTCACATGATGCATCCTTCCTAAAATTAAGCATAACCCTCATCCATTTATCATATTAGCATATTCACAAGTGGTAATATTGTTGTATGTCAATTAAGAGTTGGTCTTTTATTTCTTTGATATACAGGTACTCCGAATAGGGATTTAAAGGAGCCCACAATTATAAAGAAAACTTGAACTTTTGATATTCATTTGCATCTCTTGATGATTTGGTAATCTCTACTATTTTGAGAGTAAAAACCCCATAGTTTATAATTTTGGCTGATTTCAATTTCTTATTCTAATGACAAGAAAGAGTATTATAGAAGTACTTATTATTTAGTTCATTTAAAAAATAGGTTTCAATTTTTAGTGGCTATTAGTAATATTGCAGTTTTATTTTTAATTGTTCTTAATAGTTTTCTTTTCTACATATTCTTTATGTTTTACCATTTGTTTTACATTTTTCTCAATGACCTTCAACTTTTAAGCTATAATAGTTACTTATTAAGATTGTAAAGTTAATAAAATGTAGTATAATTATATGTGCACTTTTAATCTGTTTTGTAATTTTTTGTAGATTTCAAAGTACAACACAAATGAAGATTCAGTGATTATGGTGATAAATAAATCCTACTACTCATGTGATTACTTCTAATCCTACTGCATCATATAGTGAAGGTAACACATTCATTATACTTCATCATCCTTGTCCTTTCTTCTTCATCAGTGGAGTTGGTCACTGTGCAAATGGATAAAAAACTAATAACTGTAGTTTTATCACCAACTATTCACATTGTTTGACCATCTCAACATTTATAGATATTTTGTTCTATACTTTTATGGCTAGTTGTCCATGACTCGTAGGGCAAGGCAGGGATGACAACCTAACCTTGCTATTGGATTTCAATCTCAAACCAAATCTTCGTCTAGAAAGTTGAAACCTGTCTCACGCCGTAAAACAGCTAGCCATAAAACAATTTGCCAGTCATTGTTTACCATTCATCTCATCACGTCTTTGCATTTAAGTTTTAGATCTCTGAATCAAATCGGATTTCCTTGACTTGCATTTAATGCAGATCTCTTAATTGGATTTAATCAACTTTTCATTTATACACTGTAGCAGCAGCTGTAGGGAGATTGGTTTTGGTTCTTCAAATTTTCCTGCAAACTCTGCCCATTTTTCCTCTTTAGCCTCATTCATAGATGACACAATTTGAGTAGAATCTTGAGGTAAGTCACTTGCCATGGTCTCAATGAGTCTTACTTTTCAAATCTATATGTTGCTCTGATGTTTATTTGTTCTGTTTTATTTCATTTTACGACAATTATGTAGTTATTTGTTAAATGTAGCCATGGTTCTCACTGCTCTGAAATGTTTAACAAGGATGTGCAGGACTAATATGGTGGTAGTAGTACACGGGAATCCTTAATAACACCATTGCCTAGCGAAAGTAGTAATATGGAGGTGTTGGGTATTTTTTCCTTATGCTCTCTTCTTCATTCTGATGATGGATTACAGAGTGTGATTCAAAACGTTAATGCAAAAATAATAAAATATTGACTAAATCTAATCTAGAAACGTTCAACAATAATCTTCATGGATTGTGGAAATCCGTTAGCACTAATTTCTACCCTTTTTCTCCCTAATTATATATTCTTTTGTTTTTATTAAAGCCGCAATGGCCAAAATATTGTTTCTAATATATTTTGTTCTTCTCTCCTATAGGCTGAGATTCATCACTTGGAGTCCTAGATGGTGGTGACTAAGAAGAGGGAAATGTGGTGCTTTTATATTTTTTCTATCGGTGTAACCCTTGCACCCCTTTTGGTGCAAGTGCTAGTTTGTAGAGGTTTGTGATATAGTATTATAAGCCAATAAGTATTTCTGTACTTGTTAGTACTAAGTTATTATTGGATTAGTGCCTTAATCTAGATGATGATTTGAAAGATATGTTTAATATTTCATATGCTAGATTCATAGCTAGTTTGATGTATACTATGGTCTATACAAAACCATGTATTGTTGAAGTAGTGGGAGTTCTTGGTAGGTTTATACTTGACCTTGGTAAAGAGTGTTAGAGTTCTTTTTTTTGAAAATTTTGTGAGGGACTTTCAATTATTGCATTTGTTATCATGGAAGTAATGATCTGAACAAGTTGCTTGGTAAACAATGATATTTTAATTTTTATTAGGTTGGTGATTTAAATAGCAAGAGTTCCAACAAACAATTATATGTTTACTTTGTTTAAATGAACTATTAGTTGGATGAGTAAGCATCAACCTATAGTTGTGTTATCTACTATAGAAGAAAATCACACGGTTGTGGCACATGCTTATAAGTAGGTAGCATGGTAACAAATATTTTGTTTAGATATTGGTTTTGATACCAAACAATTTAAAATTGGATGGGATAGTCAAAGTGCCATCTAATTGGAAAATAATCGAATGTAACATGCTCATATGAAGCAAATTGATGCCCAATATATATTATTTTTATGAGATAGTTGAGGGTGGTAGAGTTATGATATAGAAGGTTGACGTTTGTATATTCTACCACTAAGCTAGTGAACATGGAGAAATTTAGTTGGTGTAGAGAGGCCACAAGCCTTCCCTCATCTAACATTTATTTTTAGTATTATTATGTTTTGTATGGTAAGTGTTAAGTTGGAGAATGTTAATATAAGGTGTGTCATTAGCTTTGTAATCCCAACTCTTAATAAACTATACTTAACTATATAGACAATAATAGTGTATGATCTTAAAACATGTTGGGAGTGGGATAAATAGGATGCTCATACGTGGATTGGGACATTATTTATTAGTTACTTTTTCTCTTGGGTATTTGGTATATTGTGTAAGTAAGCATTGAATAGGGAGATTGTATTGAAAATGTGAAAATTGGGAGTTACAAAGTATCTTACTAATTTACTGATTATAACACATATTGAATTTCATGAAGTGGCTAGGATTAGCTTCTTGATCAATTTGTTGTAATAACATAATCCATGACATCTATGATGCATAAAAAGGGTGTAATATGTGTAAGAAGAGTTGAATATTATTACAAGATGGTTGATCATGAGTATAGGGACATTGAATTTTCACCATAGCTCATGGAAAACTCATGGTTTTAGATACCAATTGATCGTTTCTAATTTCCAATAATTTTAAAGGGATAAGTGATTTTATAGGTATCAATTCCTATAATATAAATACAAACTTAAGTCTCTTTGTTGGTGAAGTCGTAAATAAAAAATCTTTACACTATTAGAATTGTGAAAAACACGAGCCATAGGATCAAATAACAAACAAATACACCTTCCACTATGGGAGAAAACTCCTCTCCAAAAGAGAGAAAGGCGAATAAAGGACTAAAAAAGCCTCTGAATGAAGGTGTGAAGAACTAAGAAGCCTCCAACCAAAACAATGTCCCAAAAAGAGAGGAACATGTAGAACATCATTGAAGCACAAAGAAGTTGTAGATTATTATTGAATGATGACTAATATTGTTGAAATGAAGAACTTCTAGAAACAAGAACGCAAGAGTGTCCATATGGTAAATGCTCCAACTCACTGAAATGCATGTAACCAATCGTTGATGTACATTGCATCTGAAAGTACATAGGAACAAGAACTAGATACATAGATCACTTAAACGCAAAACCAAAAAAGTATTAGCACCAATCATAGAAACCAACCCCCCCCCCCCCATAATGCTGAAAAGGGAGAGCCAAGACAAGTACATTGAAACTGTGTGAAACCAAGAAGTGCATGTAGGAGAAACAATAGGTACAAATAAAAGGGTGTGCAAACTAAGACACACACGCATGAGGCAAGAATCACTAGCATTTACTATTGTCATGGAAGGGACACTCACTTGACAAAGGTGTGATGGCAGACCAAAGGCAAAACATCAACCCTTCCATGGCACGCAAGTGGCAGGGCCCAAGGGACCTACCACTCCCCTTTAAAAAACCTTTTTTAATATAACTTTTTTATAAAAAAAAATTATATATTTTTTAAAAAACAAAAAATATATTTTTTTTGGAAAATTTTATTTTCATTAAATAAAAAACTTGTAATTTTTGCAATATTTTTTTTTGCAAAATAAATCAAAAAGCACTGTACCTAGAGGAATTTTTTTTTCCAGCACCTCTAAAATTGGCGCTTCTATTTTTGGTAGCTTTTTGCTAAAATTGGCAGAGATGCTCTTTTGCTCTACTCAACCCCTCTCTGTTGGGCTTTTTAGTTTTGCACCTAATATTTCAAAGGCCATATCTCAGCCATACAATGGTCTTTTCCAGTGCATTTTTATTTTTGAAATGAGGTAGAATTTTGAGCTCTTCACAATGCTATAGGGATTTTCCGTTTTGTCTTTTGGTTTTTTTCAAAATTCAGTTTTCTCAATGTTGTTGTTTAGTTCTCATTTTGAAGACTTCAACAGGCCATATCTTCTGCATCCGAACTCCTTTGTGGGTGTCATTTTTTTGAAAGTAGATGTTTTTTATGTACTTCATCATGGTGCTATCAGTTTCCTCATTTTCTATCAGAGAATTGTATTTTCAGCATGCAATCCTTTTTTGGACATTATGGGCTTCCATTGTATGCACTTTTTATTATGTAGAAACTTTGATACCATGTTACAATTGTGAAAAACACAAGCCATGGGATCAAACAATGAACAAATATACCTTCCATGCAAGAGATCTACAAATAATATGTGCAATATTCATCAACAAGAAAAAGATTTAGAAGAACCTCAAGAATCTTTAAGGAAAACAAAAGTCCTCAAAAGTTGACAGTTCGAGAGTAAATCTCTAGATTGATAATACAATGAGGGTTGAGTGCTACGTAGGAGCAACCCTAACAATTTCTCACTTCAATTAACTTAAAAGCACTTAGTTAATTAAATAAAGAACTCCTAAGTTTAGCTTAAATGCATGAGAATAAATTAGACTAATAATCAATTAAAGATTACTTAAGTATTATCTAATGCATGATTTACACAAATCTAACAACTTACTATGATTTGTATTTTTATATTTATTTTTTCATAAATTTATTAATTTTATTGACTGTCATATATTTTAATATATTAAATCTTTATTATCATCATTTTTATTGTGTTATTTATCATGTTAATCAACCAACTTGAAGTTTTATGTAAGAAATAAAATGGAAGTCTCCTGCCCTACCCAAAATTTGAACGCATTTGTTCTGGGTACCTCCTGCCCTACCCAAAATGTGAACGAATATGTTATGGAAGTCACTCACCCCCGTCACCTGCTTGCAATCTAGTCATTGACCTTAACTCTCCCGTTCCTGTGATTGTTTCTCCAGTGGTTGTAGCTAGGGCTTCGATGTTACTCCCTGAGCGTTGTGGTGTGGGTCCTCTGGCTGTCACTGTTTAGCCTTCGGTTGGTGTTGTAGAGAAAATTGTTGGTACTAGGGTGGTTATGGTTACGGATGTGGCTGTCCCTTGCCCTATTGTAGATGTTGTTGTGGATGCAGTTAGGGCTTCCTTGAACTCTACTGGGGGCTAAGTGTTCATCCTCAACCTTCATTTGTTGATGTTGTGAAGTCTAAAAGGCTAAAGGAGGGCTTTGTGCATCATTTGCGGTGTGCAGACACTGCTTCTGTTATCTCTCTTAGTAAGGAAGTTGCAGAAAAGCTTTTTACTCTAAGAATGCTCTTATTTGTAGATTTTGTCGTTTGTGGCCTTCCCTCCCTATTTTGTACCTTTGGATCACCAACCATTGGTCTCCTCTGGTTGATGGTTTGATGGAGATTTACCCTTCTGCAAGGGGTTTTTTTATTGTGGGTTTCACTTCTCCTGAGGATAGACATGTTATTTTAGACTACAGTTTGTGGGTTTGGGACTCTCATCCCCTCTCTATTAGACCTTGGGCTCATTCTTTTAATCCTTGAATGAACCCTTAGATGTTATGCCTATCTGGGTAAGATTGTTTTATCCACCCTTATAGTTTTGGTGCCCCTCTGCCTATGAGGGCACTAGTAATGTTCTTGGTAGATTCTTGAGAGTGGATAAGGCTTCCAAGAATTTTACTCACACCTCCTTTGCTAGGATCTTGGTGGAGGTTGATCTTTTGAAGGCTCTACCTGGTGAGGTAGTTTTGTAGGTTAATAATTGGTCATGGTCTTAGATGGTGGATTACGATGGTCTTCCTTTTCATTGCAAATGTTGTTTTGTTGTTGGTCACTTGGCTCGTGACTGTTCTCGTGGCTCCTGCCCTGTTTCCTCTTCTACCTAGTCTTCTACCTAGTAGAAGAACTCACTCCGTGAGCACTTAATAGTGTGCCTTGTTGCTGATTCAACTTCTTCTAATGAAGATTCAAGGCCTCCTTCTGTGAGGAAAAATAATATTGACATGGTGGTTGTTGCTCCTCCTGTGGATACTCTTGTTGCCCCTGCAAACCCTCTTATGCTAGTTCTTTTTGTTTCACATGATTTGGTTGTGGTTGTTGTTGCTCCTCCTGTGGATACTGTTGTGCAATCTTTGGTTATGGTTGTTCCTAATGTTGTTTGTACTGCTTCTCCTGAGGCCCCTATTTTGGAGAATGTTATTGTTAATCCTGCTTTTTCAAGCTTGGTTTTTGATGCTTCACTTGAAGTATCAACTTTTCCTCTTGTTTGCTAGTCTGGAGGGGAGTCTTCCCCTTCTAATCGAAATTTCTCAATTCAGCTTCTAATTCTCCTTGCACAACGGTTCACAAAAAGAAGAAACATTTTTCTAAGAAGGTTACGATTTCGTTTAACTTGCCCTTTGAGGCTTTGCTTGGTTCAAGCTTTGTTTCTTGAATAGTTTCTTGTAGTATGTTGTTTCTGACTGGTCTTTTGTTGTAGTTATTTTTGTCTTGTTTCTCTCTGATTGGCTATGTTGGGCTAGTCTATTTTTCTGAGTTGTTTGTCTTTGTTTTCCATTTTGTAAGGGGTTAGGGCCCTACCCTGCTTATCTAATAAAAAACAAAGTTGAAATTTCATTTCTAATATATAAAATCCTTACTAAAATTTATTTTATAGTTGATAGACTTTTTATGTGGGTTTTCATGCACAGAATTATCATCTCATGCTACATTTCCTTTTCCATCACCAATTTTTAATCCTTGTCGGTCACTCCCCTTGTACACCCCTTTTGTTTCATTTAACTATTGTTGACATCTACCTCCATTTAGAGTAGAAAAACATAAATGTTTATCCACCGCCAATAGACAAAACAAATCAATATCAAACACTCGCTTAAAGTAAATCATACTCTGCCACACCCCTTTTTTGGTTGTTAATGATTCATATTTTTTATGTTACCAGGGAGAAATTTAGTATGTCTCGCATTGTTGTTTATTTAGTGGTTTGATATTTTAATTCACAACACCACCTAAATTTACAATTTTGAGCAATTTTATGAGTTTTAGAAAGTCATTTGCTAAGGGCATGAATGTAATAGGCCACTTGATTAATAAAACTGAATCATTTGAGTGAGATCCATGCAAGGATTACTTGCTTCAAAGCGTTGTAGGCTTTTCTCCAGCTCTGTTGCATGTTTAAGCTCACCATTCCTTTTCGTCCCTAATAATTCTGATGATAGGTGAATGGCAATGGTAAATGATAATTCCTATATTAAATTTAAAAATATCTCAATTTATAGCTGGAATACATGAGCACCTCTAATATAATAGAATTTCACATCTCCAAAAGAATAAAGAAAGCATAACATACCCTATTTATAAATTCGTAAGATCTCAATTAAAAACATAATCTCATTTTAGATAAATTCTTCTTAAAAAATGTATAGCTCAATAGAATTCCTAATTTCTATTTTTATATCTTAATGATATAAATAAAACTTGTCAAACACTAACACAAAACCTACCATACACTAACACAAAGAGTTGCTTATGAGTAAAAAATCAACATATATGTTCCTTAATAAAGTATAAGGCTTTCAGAGAATAACAATTTCATTTTAGATAATATTACAACCATGAGCAATGTTTTAGGGAAAATAAAACCTTCTCTAAACAACAACTACAACTTCTAGATCATAAACATGTCCTTGCGCTAGAAAATACCCTTCAATAATAGCTTTGAAAGAGTTGGCTTTATAGTGGGCCTTGAATATAAATACAACTAGGCTAGTATATGGATGGGAATGTTTTCTCAATTTCTTTGTTTATTAAGTGCATTCATTTATTTCTTTTTTTTTTTATGTTTATTAGCGTGATTACATTTGTCAAATAATTGTTTGTCATTGTTATGGATTCATTATGATAAAATTTATTATTTTTGTGTATTATCATTTGTGAATGCATCATTGTATTTGAGAATCAAAAATGCTTTTTTTCTAAAGTCTTTATAATTTATCTTAAGTTTTGGAATCAAGTAAGAAAAATCATCATTGATTATATTTCTAAATAAGCAACATATAAATTATATATCTTGGCAAATAAGTGTAGCCTTACATTTCCTTTTATATACTTGATTAGCTAAGGTCTGCAATATGATATTCCAGTAATAAATTAGATTTAATTTAATAAATTCAGTAAATTTAAATATAAAATATAAAATGTGGTTAACAAAGAAGTTAAGATTAAGAGTATATGATCTTTGTCTTTGAATTTTAGTTGATGTATTGTGGTAGATATTGACTACATCAGAATAATTTTTTTTGGAAAATATATAGATAGTTGTGAACTAAAACTTGATGCTCTAAAATTTAGTATGAAATTCCACGGTTAGTGAGGATGGGCTTCAAAATCCGTGATCATATATATAATAACTATGGTATTATCATAAACTTATGAAACCTACCATTCTTGATTTGCCTTTATAAAATATTTGATTTTAGACATGTATTGTTTAGAAATGCCTTGGAGAGCTTGTTATGCCAGGGTATGAAATATACTAACTTCCCTCTTACACCTTAGGCACTTGTCTCCTATTGATTGTTGTTCACAAGATTTTAAGACAAATATGATGCAACTTGCCTACAAGAAAATTTATGCAATATTAGTTCTTAGATAATCATACACACATGTAGAATCTACCATGTTTTGTTTCCTTCTTATTTTGAGTAATGATATGCAATGGCTACTAATTATTTGTAAGATTTTTTAATTATCTTTTTTATTTCATGTGATACTAGGGTTCTAGGACATGTCTTTAAATATGAACATATACACTCTAATTTAGATGATTTGATGTGCAACTTTCAATAGTACAATGGTCAAATTCAAGAAATTTTAGCCTTATGATGTAGGAATTTACTTTTTGAAAATGAGGAGATGAGCAAGGTCATATTGTCGAAGTAGCTTAATGTAGCCATATATTTGAAGATGGAAAACAATAGATTTGTGAAGAGAGAAGAAGTGGAGGGAGCGACGAGGGAATTGATGGAAGGAGGGGAAGGAAGAAAGGCAAGAAAGAGAATGAAAGAGTTGAAGTACAAGGCCAAGATGCCAATCATGGAAGGAGGGAGTACAATCAAGGTCATAGTCCATGTAGCTATTAGCCTCAACTTGGAATGTAATAATGATATGTATATTAGTTGGTTAAACACTTCAAGTTGGGAAACATTGAGATATGGTGTCACTATAGTTTTTGTATAAGGGCGGAAGAAGAGAATTTTAGTAATAATATAGCATGCATCAAAATATCACATATACATGACTATATAACATTTGATGGTTGAGATGAAGGGTTCTTTTGTTAATTTAATTTTTAAGTCAACCATCTCCTCATCCCTTAGTATAAAGGAGAGGGCATGGACTTTATCTATGAATAGATAGTTAGATAATTAGACCATGATGTCTACATTGAATATAATTTTTAGTCTATATACAATAAAAGATCTCCATTTCCTATTTCCCTGTTGCATTCATGTGATAAGTAAAGTTTTTGTATGATAGAGTTGAACTTGAGGTTCATATTTAGCCTTCTTTTTTAACTAGTATAATTCCAAGGTTTAGTATAACTACTTTTTACACCCTTTTTGTCTAAGAAAAACATCACCTTCAAATATCGCTTTGTTGGTTTTCTTCTTTTCTTTCCCTTTTGAAGGTTCAAGTTTCATACATATTATTTCCTTCCTCGTGATGTCCACCACTTTGAGGGTGAAATGACACCACTTTTAATGAAAAGAAATTTCATTTTCATATTTTCCTATGCACCTAACCATGGACCCAAGACATTCTTTGTATGCCAATTTAAATAATATGGTTGGCTTCAAAAAGTATGACAAACACTTTTGAAAAAGAAGAATTTAACAGATCAAAGCATATTTTTGTTAAAAATAATCCAGTGAGACTACACAATAGAACACTGCTAAATCTAATAAATCTTCCAATTGCAATAAGCACACAAAGAAAAACAAACATTGATGCTAATGATGATCAACTACCACATGAATTCCTATTATGCAAAGGCCAACAAATCATGCTAACTACAAACTTATGAACTCAAGCAAAGTTTGTAAATAGATATCTTAGAGAGATCATAGATATTGCTTCCAGCCTTGGCTCTAAACCACTAGATGTATCATTACGTGTTGTACTAAGGATTGATAACTACAATGGACCAACATGTAACCAAAATGACTATATATCACTAGGTAACTATAGGCAAATATCATTGTCTGGGGCATGGACATTTACTATACATGAATCTCAAGGTCTAAAACTCTCTAAGGTGATAAATTGGTATTGAAAAATATAAGACAATAACCAACATTTACAATTAGATCCAAACTCAAATCAATAAATGGAATTCATATTGAACCAAAATTCTACTTTGATTGCTACCCTAGAATGTAAAACAACTCAAACACAATTATCAAACTTGAAAATAGGAGACTCAATTACAATTAATCTCTTTATAAAAAATTGAGGTATGTGGAAATGCTAATCCAATCTCTTCCAAATGGTGTTTCAGTTTATTTTTTTAAATTCCCCTCTTCACAATATATGGCTTCTAGAACATCATTCTCAACTAACTCAATGAAAAAATCAGTGTCTAGGTGGATACTTACCAATCACAAACCAATTAAAAAGAGAATTGTCTTCCTCATCCAAATTATATTTTCTTTACTTGATTTACATTACTTGGAATAAAATAACTTCTCATTATTCACACTATATAGCTTTGTATTAAAATGAAGTACAAATTTAGGAGTTTTGTTGAATAACATCATACTCCAATGCATAGGAATGAAATGAATTACAAAGAAGTATTGCATGCTTGACTTGTCTACCAAAGGTCAAGAACAACAAGAAGTATTGAATGTTAATATTCGTAAATTCTAACAAAATTCAAGGTATTACAAAATAATTCTTCAAAATATTACAAACAAAGATATAATACAAGCATTTTGTAAATTTAATGCATTTATTTCAAGACTATATTCTTTACATATAAAATCTCTAAATTGTATAGTAAATTTCCAACTATGTTTTTGAACAACAATACAAATATTTCAATTCCAATGCTACTAAATTTACATGTTATTTTGTGCATAACAAAAACATTTCTAATATGTATTGAAAGAATTGTAATTATATGAATTCACAACACACACAAATATATAGCTTCCACTTCCTTGTTTTCTCTAATTCTATATTGCTTGTTGGTGCATAACCATCTTGATGATGTTGATTGTCCTTAATCCAAATATAAAGATCATTAAAGTGTAAAACATTAAGAGATATACAAATCAACAAAAAATTATGATCAAAATTTCAATGGTTGTGATGTCCTAATTGTCGTGATGAGTCACATCAAGAATCATTGGCTAATATTGTATCAAGACTAGTAAAAATGATCTATGTAGTGCCCCTCTCCAATATTTTTTCAAATATATATGTTTAATTTTGAGACTTTATCTTAGATTAACAAGTTAACAAACCTTTGAAAGGATTGCTTAACAATTAATTTAGATGTCTCAATTTTTTATAAATTATTTATGATCCCATTTTAAAACCTCCTATGAAAAGTTATGCTTATCTATTAACCCAATACTACTTCAAAATTTATAGATCAATCTAAATATAAATTAAAATCCACATAACCAGTACATCTTTAAATACAAATACTAATAATATTCTATTAAAAAATTAAAAAACATTATCAAAGCACTCTTGTAAAAGCTATTTAAATTTTATAAAATGAAACCTCAAGTATATCACTTATTAAATCAAAACTAAAGTCAACCAGATTTTCTCACTCTACAAGAAAAATCAAGAACTGATATAAAGATATAATATGATTTGAGTGAAAATTTTGATTGGATTCATTTTGATTTTGAATATAAGAATATTTATTTTTGAACTAAAATAATTTATACCCTTATTCCGCAGAACTACAAATGATGAACTAAAAACCTTTTTTCCCCTCTACACATCTGGTCCTATCTATCATAGGACAGCAGAAGCAGCAGCAAAAAGCAAATGCACTGAAGGGAAAAAAGAAACTCAAAAATAGATTGGTTTTGCAAGAGTAAACTATGCTTTATTTTAAAACATATACATATTTAATTTATTGAGATACAATTCTAACCTCGTCCTATATGGAAATCATATCCTAGTGACCTGCTGGAAAAAGTAGTTGCTTTGTTCAAATCCGACGACTTAAAGAAATAACAACACATCACATGGCTGGCTGAGTGCCTCCATTTGACGTATTTGATTGGGACTAATCAACTGCTTATAAAACCTGTCAATCTGATAGATATGTGGGACATATTAGACAAGAAAAGATGATACAAACAATGAGCCTGGCATGATGTGGGCAATCCTGAATCTTCTGATTTCTTACATCAAGATTAGTTGTGCCTTCTAAGATATGTGATTTTATATTGGGAAGGCACAGGTGAGACAAGTATGCTTCTGCAGTATTAAATGAAGAATGGACAATTCAATTGTCATTCAAAGTTCAAACTACTCTTCAATAAATTTCAATCTGGGAGGTTTTCAACAATTCCCTTTGTTTTTTTTTATCAAGGGAAGAGCATTTATATATATATATATATATGTGTGGCATGAGTCCTACTTCGGAATTTAGTATCGTATGTACCAATATTTTTTTATGAATAACTTCCTTCAGATTAGATTGTGCAGATTTCCTTGAAAAAAATTACGACGTAATGAGAGATCTCATTAGAGTTTCGTTTTGAAGAAATTTTGATATAGAGAGAGATTTCATTAAGGTTTGGTTTATATGATTATATGTTAATGTTTCTCATTTGTGATATTTTTTTATCATAAATTCTTTAAGAATTTGTAAGAGTATTGATAAATTTTATTTATTTTTTAAGTGAGACTTTATTGAAGTTTAGATTTTATGACTGTGTTAGTGGTTTTTATTTATGTTTTTAATCAATAACATCTAACATAAATATTTGCTTGTAAAGAATATTTATCAGTTGTTTGAAACATAAAAACAGGGTGCACTGATAGTTTTAAGATTGAAACTTTAAAAACAGGGCACATCCTGCTAATTTCTTTGAAAATAGGAAAAACAGTGAAAATGATGTTGTATTACATTTCCACACAGATCTAAGATCTCACGTAAACCATATTGGCTGTTTAAAAAGAACATACTGTCTGTATAATAGAGCACATAACTGCAACCACATAATGATCAAAATTCTTAACATATCTCCACTCATTTAATAAACTATTAACTAATTCAAATAATTTATTCCGATTTGTAACAGTTAAATCCCCTGCAACTAACCAGATAGCAGTCATGTGTTGCTATGGAGAGGCTGAGGTAAGGTTCTGTTGGGATAGATTTAAACTAGACTCATTGAGTGCAACCGCATTAGGCCAGCACTGAGCAAGGCAGTTGCCAGATGCAAAATAGTCTGACGTACTTCCACACCAGTTATATATGCTGCAACATCGCCCATTGTTGCACCAGAAATTCCCAGCTGGACTGCATGTTGGATCTCCCTTCACCGTAACTGCCATCAACACTAATAAGATATAAAGCGCCAGTCTTAATCTGCTCTGTGCCATCTCTTCTCTCTCTGCACTAGCAAGAATTCCATAAGACTAATAATAAGAATATCATAATGTTCTCTTCTTTCTGTAATAATAAGAATATGACACTAGTAATGTTAAGGTAGTTTACTATCTATGGCGGTTAATTAAATAATTAGAAAAAAAAAAAAAACACTTGTATTGTAATATCTGCGTATCAAAATCGGGCAAGCAGAGACTCACACTTGTTTGACAAGAGGCCTGCTTTAAAAAATCAACAATGGCAGAGGCGCAGAGGTTTTTAAGAGCACTATTCGATGTAAAGAGCAGCTCTCTATACATATAAAGTGTGATTTGGTCATATAGTTAGGTCTTGATAGAGATCAAAGTTCAAAGTCTTTTTAATGATACCTTAAGAGTCAATTTGATGACATCTATGATGTAGAAGAAAGGTGTCAGTGGCGTAAGAAGAGTGAATATTAAGAAAGGTTTCAGTGGTGTAAGAAGAGAATATTATTTCAAGATGTTTGATCATGATTATAGGGGCATTGGATTTGTGTCATACCTCATGGTTTTGTAGTAGATGATGGTTTCTAGTTTTTAATATTTCTATGTATTAAAGATAAGTAATAATGGTATGTAAGTTTTAAGTTTTTTTCAGTGTTCCACGGAGACGCGTCTCCCCCCTTTTTTGTGCCGTCTCCCCGTCTGGGACGTTTCAGAGACTTGGGGACGCCATGGAGATGTCCCTTGGCCGTCCCGCCACCGCCGCCGGGACGTGAGAGACGTCTCTGAGACGGGGGAGACGTCTGGGCGTCTCCGAGACGTCTCAGAGACGTCCAAGCGTCCCTCGAGCGTCTCGGAGACGCCCAGGAGTCTCCCGTGCTGGGACGCATTTTAAAGTGTTTTTTTTTTTTAAATCTTTTATTTTTCTTGAAGTTTGTGCATGGGGCCGAACCCTAAAGGCCTATGGGACCCATCTCAAAGCCTCTAAATGAAATAAAACTCTCAAATTGCTTTCTTTTTTACTCATATATGCATTTGATGTTTTGGAGCAGCTAGGTGAAGAAGAGGAAAACCAGTGAGAAGAGTGAGTGAAAGAGTGAGTTTGAGGTGCTGCAAGTGCAAGAGGGGTGAGAAGGAGAAAGAAGAAGAAGAGGAGGAGCATTCTACACCAATTTTGAAGGATTTTTCAAGCACAAGGTAGGATTTTATGACTGTTTATCTTAGTTTTTTCAATTTTTTTTTGTTTTGTTTTCCAAGTTTTTAGATTCATTTTGAAAATGTAGTTTGATGTTTTTAATGGGCATTGAAATGAAAATCAAAACATGAATATGCATTTGCAGCCACATGTCTATGAAATTATGATTAAAAATTTAATCATAATTTCATATACATGGCTGCAAATGCATATTCATATTCTTCATTTTCATTTCAAGGCTCATTTTTTTTTCTTTCATCTTTCCATCAAGATTCATCATGAAATTTTAAAATTTTATTTTAAAATTTGTTAAACAGAAACTAGGCTGAAACTAGGCACTTATAGAATTTATTTGTTTATTGCAGTGTCACAATGAGCTCTCATGACAATGATGACATCAACATGAGTGAGGATGAAGCTCATTCACATAGTGATGTTGATCCTGAATATGAACCTGGGGTTGAGGGGGATGACCATGGGGATGAGCATGAAGTCCAAACTAGTTCCATGGCAAGTGAAGCAAGTAATGTAAATTGCCCTTCTGCAATATTGGCAAAGTATGCTAGGGGTCCTTTTGATCCCACTTCCCCTCTCAAACAATTTGCAACAAAAGATCTAAGCAGGCAACCGCAAGCGGCAATAGCTGGTGGCACAAGGAGGTGGAAGTGCAACTTTTGTGGTGGTGGGTGGTATGGCAGCATCACTAGAGTTAATGCACACCTCCTTTTCATTAAAGGAAAAGGTGTGGGGATATGTCGTTTTTTATTAAAACCGGAAAACCTGAAATTCAAAATTGAAATAAATAAGTTATGGGGTGTTCATGATGATACTCCAGTTGCACCTGTGCCTACTACTTTGGCTCATAGGACATAGCTTCAGCATAGCCAACAATAGAGATCTAGCCATACTTTGCAGACGAGAGTAGGAGGGACACCAGGTTCTTCTTCTAGTGCCTATGCAGGAGAGGGGAGGGGGAAACGGAAAGTGCAAAGTCAAACTCAAAGTAACCCCATTGCAGATTTGTTTAATGTGCAGCTCAAGGATGAGATAGATGATGCCATTGGCAAGTTCTTCTTTGCCAATGGCATCCCGTTTCATGTTGCCCGATCTCCTTATTTTAAGGATATGATATCGATGGTGGCAAAGGGAGGACCATCATATGTGCCACCAGGTGAGACGAAATTGAGGACAGCGATCTTGGATAAGAACTATTCCAAGATCAATTTGTTGATGGAGAAGATGAAGGAGTGTTGGATTGAGACAGGATGTAGCATAGTCATGGATGGGTGGACGAACATTAGCCATCGTCCACTCATTAACATCATGGTTACATGTACTGAGGGCCCATATTTTCTTAAGGCAGTTGATTGTTCAGGGCATCGCAAAGATGCTGATTTTCAGTTTGAGGTTCTCAGAGGTGCTATTGAGGAGGTTGGGCCACAAAATGTGGTCCAAGTTGTGACAGATGCTGCGCATGTGTGCAAAGCTGCAGGGAGACTTATTGAGGCTACTTATAGGCATATCTGGTGGACCCCATGTTGTGTGCATGCCATGAACAATGCACTCAAGGACATGGGAAAGATTGAATGGATTAGAGCAGTGGTTCATGATGCGAGAGATGTGCAGATGTTTATCTGCAACCACCACACATCACATGCACTTTTCAGGACCTTCGCTAAGAAGGAGTTCCTGAAACCTACTGATACGAGATATGGTTCTTATTTCATTCTCTTAGACAGAATGATTGAGTTGCAAGAGGCACTGCAACTCATGGTCATGACAGCAGATTGGAGTAGGTGGGCCGAGTCTAGGACAGAGCATGGGAGGAAGGTGAAGGATACAGTGAAGAGCGATGTGTTTTGGGCTGATGCAAAATATATTGTTGCCATCATTAAACCAGTTTTCCAGGTTATCAGGTATGGGGATGCGGATGCACCTAGCCTTGGAGAGGTGTATGAGTGCATTGATTCTATGCTTGATCAGATGAGGGCTGTTGTGCGAGAGAGGGACCCTACATTAGCATTCTACCACGAGCACATTCAGCCAATCATTCACAGGAGATGGGAGAAGCTCAACACTCCCTTGCACATGGCAGCCTATGCACTTAATCCTAAGTGGTACTTGACTAGGCCTGGTAGAGTAACACCGATACAGGATGCAGAGGTGAAGGCAGGGTTCTTTAGGTGCATTGAGAGGATGTATGATGATGTAGATGCCAGTGTGATTCGCACTGAGTGGACCAAATTTGCCACTCTTAGAGGTTATTCAGATGCAGCCAAGATGGATATGCGAACTATGGCGCAGGAGGACCCAATTTTGTGGTGGACTTGCCATGGATCAGGATCTTTGACTACCACTCTAGCCATTCGATTGTTATCTCAGGTTTCTAGTTCTTCAGCTGCTGAGAGGAACTGGTCTACATATAGCTTCATCCACTCTCTTAAGAGGAACAGACTTACCTCTAGGAGAGCAGAGAAGCTTGTGGCTGTACATAGTGCTTTGCGTCTCATTGACCGCAAATCACTTTTGTACAAAGAGAGTCCAGCAGCACGGTGGGATGTAGACCCAGAGGAGCCAGCACAGATTGATGAGGATGCTGCAGTTTCGGCTTCAGATGCAGGGCTGGTTGGTATTAGTTTGGCAGTGCTTGATCGCGAGGATTCTAGTAGTTCGAGTGATGAGGAGTTTGGGGATGATTAGAGGCCTCCCTTAACTACATTTTTGCATTTTGTACTTATTTTGATTATGATATCAAACTATCAATGTACTCATGCTACTTATTTTTATCATTATGATATGATATTATGATGTGACATGTCATATTTTCGATATTCATATAATAGAAATCTCAAATTCGACAATTTCATTTGTCAAATTTTAATATTTTATTTGATTAGTGATTACTAATAGTTTTCAAGTATTCAAAATGTTAGTATTTGCAATTTTACTAATTTGCCAAAGTTTAATTTGAATTGTTATTCTAAAACATCTTATAACTAGTTATTCAAGTACCCTATGTATATCAGCGCCGCCCCCCCGCCGCCGTCCCCCCGCCGTCCCCAAACTTAGACCCCTTGTCCCCCCGTCTTCGAGACCCGTCCCCCACACGGAAACGCGTCCCCTTCAGGAGACTCCGTGGAACATTGGTTTTTTTATAAAATATTCTTGTGTTACCAATTTATTGTCAAAGATAAATGATTTTAAGATTAATATTAATATTGGATCTTTGTGATGGTAGAATTTTTTTTAAACCTACACAAATCTTTTTTTTTTTAATTAAAGTAAACGCTTTTGATTGGAGCTATGAATCAAAGAGGGTTTTGAAAGGACCCCAAAATCTTGTACATCAAAAAAGACTACAACAACATGAAACAAAGAAACACAATGGAACTGGCCTTAAAACTAGAAAGGCCCCAGCAAAACCAAACAACAGTTTAACAACACAAAAACAACCAAATCAGTCAAGGAGGTTTGAAGCTGAACCTGACCAAAGAGCACTTAAGTGAAGTTTGACCCACATGAGTCATTCTAAGTTTCTTTGAAGAATCAATCTCAACCAAGGGATCTAGAATATTTTTATTCTTAAGGGGGCTTCCCTCAAGGCCTCAACAGAATCCTCAACAACCAAACCATTACCTGAAATCAAAGAGGAGTCATGAGCCAAAGGACTCACAACATCTTGCTTGTCTATTAGAGAGGAACCCTTAGATTATTATAGGGGGCTTACACCAAAGAAGCACAAATCACAAATCCAAGTTCCCAGAGAAAGGAAGGATATCTTTGTAAACTTGGAGTGGGAAAAATGCCCTTCTATGGCAGTTAGCTAAGTTGTGTAATCGGGTACGGGTTCGTGAATACGGTATGCCGGTACAGCGTAAAAAATGTCCCTCTAATAATTTTGGTCGTCAATGATCCATGTGTTTTTATACACAATGTCCAGCTTTTCGTGCTTTTCTATGGCCAAATCCATAGTTGCACTTACATCACATCACAGTGGATATATGTTTCCCAGTATGTCTCACACTGGTAATTTTTTCACTCGTCTAATACTTTAATTCATAGCACCGCCTACATTTACAAATTTGAGCAATTTTATGAGTTTTGGAAAGTCATCTACCTAGGGCGTGGAGGTTGTAGGCCACTTAGGGTGAGGGTTCTAATTAATCCTGCTATTATTTAAAAAAAAATTCTAATTAATCCTGTAACATATTTTATTTTTTACCTCATGAAACTCCCCTCTTTAAAATAGAGCCTAAATATCCCATAGAACCCCAACATTTATTACTTAAACTAAATCATTGAGCAAGATCCATAAAAAGATTAATTCCTTCTAATGCATGTCCTTTGGGTGACACTCCACATGATTGTTAGCTTTCGCCATGGCTATGCCCAACTCCTTTTAATCAAATCAATTCAATCAAAATATAGGCAAGTGTGAATTGGTATGAAAGGAAAATGACCTTATATTTGCTATTAACCTTGGTGAGGCTAACTTTGGTGGTATTCTTCAAAGAGTCGCAGACTTTCCTCCGGCTTTGTTGCATGTTTTATGCTCTCCATTTCTTTTCTTCTCTGATAATTTTGATGACAAGTGATGACAATGACAATCCGTGTGCTTGCTCTTACTCAAGTTATATCCAACAATCTAATCACTTGCAAGACACTCGACCTGCACCTCCATCTCCGCACATCTTTCTTGTACAATTTTTCTTTCCCTTCTTTCTTTATACTTTTTTTATTATATTCTTTATTATATAAAAATAAAGATTATCCCTTTTTTTTTCTGATTCTTCTTTAGAAACTTGAAGAGTTTCTACTTATAGGTTGATGATTATTATAATAAATTTATTATGATGATTATTATTATAATACATTTCTTAACCCATCAATCATACAAAGTAGGTATCTTTTATTAAATGTTAAAAAAATTAATTTATAGGTGGAATGTATGAGCAACTCTAATATAATATAATAAGATCTTCTACCTTCTATTAGGATGTCTTTTAATAAGGATGGGTTATGAAATCTCACACTTCCCACCATATTTAGGAAGTTTTAGTTGACCAAGCCTTCAAATGTCCTTTCCAAGAAGATGTCCAGGAATTTGGAATGTCGTTGCTATTCTCGAAAAGAAGTTAAAAGCTCAATTAGACGAAGAGATTCCCACAATCTAGGAGAGATTCCACATAAAAGAATTTTGCATCTCCAATAGAATAAAGTTAGACGAAGAGGTCCCCACAACCTAGAAAATATTCCACATAAAAGAGTTTTGCATCTTCAATAGAATAAAGTTAGATGAAGAAGTCCCCACAATTTAGAAGAGATTCCACATAAAAGAATTTGGCATCTCCAATAGAATAAAGAAATGCATAACTTACCCCATCTATAAATTTGTAAGATCCCAATTGAATACATGATTTCATTTTTAAGAAATTCTTCTCAAAAAAGTTATAGCTCAAAGAGAGTTCATGTTCCTAGTTTTTGTTTTTATATCCTAATTATATAAAGAAAACTTGCCATATTGTAACATATAGAGTTGTTTATGAGTGTAAAATCTGCATATATGCTGCTTAATAAATTGAGGATTTTGGAGAATAACAATTTCATTTCAGATAATATTATAAGCATGAGCAATGTTTAAGAGAAAATAAAATCTTCTCTAGAGAGCAACTACAACTTCTCTCATAGACATGTCCTTGAGGTAGAAAATGCCCTTCAATAATAGTTTTGAAAGAGTTGTATTTATAACGGACCGTGAAGATAAATCATAGAGTAGGCTATAGCTAAGCTGGTATATAGATGGGATCGGTTTATGAGTTTTTTTGTTTATTAAGTGCATCTATTTATTCCTTATTTCTGTATATCATTGTAAAATAATTGACTGTCATTGTTCTGAATTAATTATAATAAAAGTTATTATTATGTATATTACTATATGTGAATGCGTCATTATGTTTGAAAATCGACAATTTTCTTTTTTAGCATCTTCATAATTTATCTAAAGTTTTGGAAACAAGTAAGAAAATTCATCATTAATCATTTCTAAATAAATAACATATAAGTCATATATCTTGGTCAATAATTGTGGTCTTACATTTCCTTATATATATGTGAATAGTTAAGGTCTACAATATGATATTTTAGTAATAAATTAGATTTAAAATGTAAAACCCCAGTCATGAGGGCAATATTTTATATATATAAGATACATCCAACATGTATATACAAAAACCATATGCATTCAATAGCATGAAGATTAAGTTCATATAATTGTACAATATCATGTAATCAAATAATCAGAATGGAAGATCATAACTTCAAGTACTTGGAAGTGGATATGAACATGTTTTGTCATGATTAGCATCTTGGTTGTCCAGGTTTCCATTTTTCGCCCTTGTGGATGCAACAAACCTAACCAAGTGAACCATTATCCCATCCAACCCAACCAAGTGGACCTAGCAAGTTATCCTAGGAACAATCCTGTGAAGGACCCAGGTCATGGATTCAAGTGATGACTGCTTTTAACTAAGGATCAATTGAGAAGAGGATTTGGCGTATCCCATACTACATCAAGGATCCATTCTTAATCTAGCAGGGTTAAATACACATTAGACAATTGAAAAGAGGATTTAGTGTATCTCATACTACACCAAGGGTCTATCCTCAATCCCAAAAGGTCATAGGCACAAGAGAGATTAGCTTCGGTTACCTGCTGACCCTACCAAACAATGGTTAGTTCCAGTTACCGTTACTCGCACGGTAGGGTAGCTACCCATGCAACCACTCCAATATCATAACTAAGGTAGTCTTTGGCAATCCTTCACCTTCGTAAACCAGGTGAATTCTAACTAATCCATAGCAGTAACCTAGACATCAATCATTGGCACAATCCAATGACTTCCTATCACTACTCAAGTATTCCAGAGGTTCATGCTTGGATCATCTCGGCTTAGAAATTATTGGAAATTCTAGCTACAAATGACTCAACCTAATAGGTATTCAAGATGGATCATTATGGCTTTATGACAGATCAAGAGCGTTGTTTAGTGAGAAGTAGATTCATTGTGAAGGATTATGCAATAGATTAGAGCATTTTAGAGCATGAAGATAGTTGAATGTTGAATATTCCTTAGCTATATAGCTTACAAGATGGAAGTAGAGACATCTTAAGAAAGTAACACAGAAGTACCCTCTCTTCCAAATAGAAGACTTGTGGAAAAGAACCATTACCTCTACACAATTGTGGATCTCAATTAACGTGAAACCTTTGTATTAAAAAAGTCTTTCACCAATTTTGACAAGTAGCTTGTTGTGACATTAGTCCATTCACATTTAGAGGCTCCCTAGTGCTTTGGGTACATTATTAGGCTTTCTTTCCTTAATTAGAATAGGATTCAATAGACAGCTACTGGTTTATCCATTTAGGTGGCATACCGTAGTAGTTTTGTATATTCCAATAGACGATCTCCCCAACAGATGTATGTATGATTAAGATTGGAAGATGAGGGATGCTGAAGTACATTAAAAAAATACATATTTATAAGACAGAAAAGATCTGCTTTGGGGACCTTTGTCTAATTATTTTTATTAGATTCTTCTAAGAACACTCCCTGTGGCAATCGTGCAAGTATGTGTTGTATATTTAGAATTGGAAAGTGAGGTTATTGCGCATAAGATATGCATACTAGACTTGAAGTTAATTGTTGATTACTCTTGTTATATCGTGGTCCAACTACTTGCGGACTGTACTAAAATTTTATTCAATGAATAGAGGTAGCATGCGAAGTATAACATGACTATAGCTTATTCAAGAGGGAAAGAAATGACTAGCATGGACATAAATACTCACTGTTGGCAGCTCAGTATGCTGGCTTCCTTAAAGTTGTCCTACATTTGCTGCTCTTTGGGATGGCGTAGGGGTGAATGGTGTTGCAAAACACCTTCTCTAACTACTTATAAGCAGGGGCAGCATCATGATGAGAGGCTTATTGGACTACTCGAGTGGCTGCAACGAACTTATAATTTACCTAACAACCCTTCTACCCCAGTGTTAGGTGCTTACAATAAAGTTTCCAAATCTTATCCGACAATTTATCTAACAACCCGTCTACCCTGTGTTGGTGCTTACATTAAAGTTTCCAAATCTTTATGTGACTAATGCTTAAAAACAACCTTTGCAACTAGTAACTTGGCATTACAAGGAGGTATGACCATCTACCACCCAAGGAAGTGCAATAGTTAACTAGAGGTAAATTTATATGACTACTCTCTACTGTGCTAAAGGGAATCGCAACGTTATAGCTAATTGTTATAGGCTGGGGATATTTGCACAGTCAATTATCTAAGGTCATAGCACTATGGCATTCCATTTTTCTTTATAATTTCCATAATAAAACACCTTTTTATTCAAGAGAAATTCACCTTCAAGCGTTTTTCATATTTAATTACCTACAACTACTGTGATCACATCAAAGTCTCAGTCTACGAACAAAAGACACTCCAAGCAGGGAATGAACAAATAAATCATAAACCCTAGATATTTACAAGCTTATAGGGAAATAAAAGAATCATAAATTGCAGAGAAATAAGAATCTCAATGAATGTAGTCAAACCTAGTTTGTGGCGATAGGTTTGGGATGCATGACTCTCTGCTGTGGCTTCCAACACTGCACCTGTCCTCCTAACTTCTTTTCAATCTCGTCACATCTGCAATCGTTCCCTTCCACACCCTTTTCTTTTCCCTCTCTCATTTCAAACCAAACTTGAATGAGCAAGTAAGGGGGTCCCGAGGGCTTAAAATCAACCCAGAGCGCCCATTTTCCATGCAACTTGCAAAACCGGGTCGTCTGAGGACAAGGACGCCATGCTGGATTAATGGTGCAACCCTCTTTTTCTCCCTGCACCCTCTCCTCATTATTGCGGGCCGTCCCCTGCTGTGGAAAGAGGGAAACTTACCATTAATGCCTTGCTTTTCTTCTTCTGTTGGGTTGTTGGAGTTGCTAGATTTGTGTTTTTTTTTGAGCCGATAGGTATATATATAGTGAATACACTTTAGCGAAAAACTTTTCTCACGCCCGTGAAACTATTTTCGGATAGTTTTCATCGCCGTTATTTGCATATCAGTGACCGTTTTCTGCAGTTATTCACCGTCGCTTTTTTCCGCTGAATTTTACTCGCTGAAACTCTTGTACCTGCATTTATGACACCCAACTGTCAGATACATCATTCAATTAATTCTCCCGCAAGGAAGTGACGGAAACAGCGTTTTGCGAGTCTGAAGGCTGACGTAAAAACAAGTCCTTCACTTGGGCTGATAAAGTGGGTATATATAGCCTGGCATACCTTGCGACGTCGTCGTGACGTGCGAGACATTTACAGGCAAGAGCCTGCACAACCCCAAATCTGCAACTTTTGCCCCGAAATTTTCATCCAGAAGAACATTGGTGGATTTTACATCTCTGTGTAGTAAGGGTAGATGTAAACCATGCAGGAACGCCAAAGCCTGAGCAGTTTCTACGGCAATGTTTAAATGAGTTTCCCAAGGAAAACCTTTTGGGTTTCTTCGACTCCCGTGAAGATGATCGGCCAAGGTCCCATTTGCCAGGAATTCATAAACCAGCAGCAGCACTGGACTTTCTCGACTGCTACACCCATTAAGATCCACAAGATTTGGATGTTTTAGACAGGACAAGATCTGTACCTCGTTAATGAACTGCTCTTCCAATTTTTCACTCACGGTAATTTTCATCAAATGAAATTTTAAAAATACAAAATAATTAATTAATAGGTTACATATAGTGAAAAAGATCTAGATTTGTCAAATTTTATTTTATTTCATTATTTTGTACTTATTATTAATTACTTAATCCAATTACAAGCAACTAAAATTTACAACATATTGCATCCATACCCACCCATACACAAACATTACTCTCTAACATATTAACATACTACAATTTTCTATGTGCATAATCCATGAACCTTCTTTAGGTACAAGTGCTAGTCATAGTATTTTTATTTTTTATTTTTTTTCAAAAATTTTATAGTCCATATTTAATTTTGTATTTTAAATAAGTGTAAAAATTTCATTTATCTTTTGTTTATTGGTTCATATTGACCACATGAATACAAAAAAAATTAAAATTAAAAAAAATATGTCTATATGTACCTAATTTATTGAATCAAATGTTAATTGTATTGATTGATTGAATGACATGAGTACTATTGTATATTCCATACATTGTGATGCATGAGGCAAAGCAAATTCACCGCCGCAAGAAAATTAATTGCCAATAATTAACCCCAAGAAAATTCACCACCATGACAAATTCACCTCAAGGAAAATTCACCACAACAATTCAAAATCCATTGCATTAACATTTTTAATATATATTTTTGAGACCTTATTAAAAATGTTAATGCAATGAATTTCACAATTGAATTTCTTGTGGTGAATTTTCCTTTCGTCATGGCATGAATTTTCTTGTGGTGAATTGTTAACGTGAATTGAATTGCTGAAAATTGTAATGCATTAATGTTTTTTGAGTGATAAAGAATATGTTATAGATATGATAGGTTGAAATTTTTTTTTGAAAAGTATTTTTATTTACAATGAAAATAAATTATCATTTAATTTTTGAAAAGAAATTGTAATGCATTAATTTTTTTGGCTAATTTGTTAACCCTATTAATGCTTTAAGTGACAAGGAATAGTGTTATATAGATAGGAAAGGTGACAAAATAAATCAATTTGAAAGGTATTTCTACTTACAATGAAAATATTTGGAATTAGTTTATAGACATGATAGGTGTGGGAGTTAATGGTGACTCCTCAACACCCCCATTGCTAGACCAAAATATCTTCCACAAGAGAAAATGGCAAGAAAGTTTTCTTTGACAATGCAAGTTAAATATTATTGAATAATGGTTGAATATGAAAATATACATGAGATGTCTTGCTTATAAAGGCAAGGTAGAGAGATAGGATTAGACAAGATTATGACAAGTGTCTTAATCCTATAACATGAGACAACTAACTCATAACTACCTAGGAATCAAACATTACAAGCTAGATAAGATAAGTTCTAGAAAAACCAACTAAGACTTCTAGAAAGAATCTTATATCCTAAGTAAACTTAACATGTGAATATGTCCCCTAATTCTCTAGTGAGTGAATTAGCTAGGTACAAGACATATATTCAAACCAACACCCCACCTTAAGTGCAACTTAAGGAGGAGATTATTATGCAAACTATGCAGAGAGACTATGAATATGGGTCTCAGCTACGAGGCCATGTTAGGTACCCATGTATAATGCAAATGTAAATGCAATCAACCAATCTCTCACAAACAAAGAAAAGAAGAAAACTTAGTGGGACAAAACACCTCTCCAAAAGAGAGAAAAGAAATAAACAAGATGATGTATGGAGGACTCAATGATACCCCTGAAGGACTACATCCATCATGTATATACAATCAATGACCCCCCATAAGAGGGAAAAAGAGAGACATGATATCCCCCCACAACGAAGAAACTCCAATGTCGATGAAGAATGTGTGAAAACAAAAGATAATCCAATGTCTACAAGCAACACATCTTCCCTTAAGAAGAAACAAATTTATAGGCTGATGAAGAAGCCACTCCATGTTCAACTAAAAGGAGGAAGGATGAAGGATCAAAATTTATGCCTCTGAAAACTTATTAGAAGTCTCCAAGCTTGAGTAAGCCATAGCATAATCATGGTCAAACTCAACCAAGAAACATGAAAAATCAAGAGAATGAGGAGACTCATGAATGTCAATCTTCAAAGACAAAGAAGATGGAATAACTGTTGTGCTAAAACTATCATCAAATAGGAGAGAAACCCCCTCAAGTGTGTCCTCCAAATCTATAGTATGAGACTCCACAAACAAGTTAGAAATCCTTGTCAAATATTCATCCCACAAAGAAAGATATGAAAAGCTATAATCATCTTGTTGAATAGGAGCTCTACTAACTAAAGAAGCAGGAGGTGGAGGAGTAGGATGCTCAACACTAGTCTCTAGAATATACCAAGATTTAGATGACCAAACTTCTCCTCACAAACATGGTTCACACTCAATGAAGGAGTGCAATATGCAGTCAAAGGAACATTATCTTCTTCTGAACCAAAATGTGAAAAGGAATAAAAATGCTAGATGAATGATCAACCATCTCGATGGCAACAATATCCCTAGTCTCTAAGTCCCTTATGTACACTCTATCAGGAGTGAACTCAACTATTTTACCTTGGCCACCATGGGTAATTTGATAAAAAGAAAGGAGATTAGTGGACAAAGAAGGAACATAAAGTACATCAGTAAAAGTTTCCTCTCCCATCTCAATAGAACCCTTTCCTCTTACCTTCATATATGTATTGTTACCCATCAAGATATGAAGTGAATTACAAGGCTCAAAAGAAGAGAAGATTCCCATAGAAGATGCCATATGATGAGATGCTCATGAATCAAGAAGCCATCTATTAGATTCAAGACTTGTAGAGGCCAAGAGTGTTTTTCCTTTCATTTTATTCAAACCAGATGTATATCTTGTATTCTCTAGCTGCGATGATGAAGGTGTGTCGATTGAGATGTTGAAGAAGAAGAAGACATTGATGAGGGCAATTATATGTTATTCTTTTGAAGAAGGTGTGTGAGTTCATTAATCTTCTTATTATAACATCTATGTTCATCATGTCCTAACCTTTTACAATATGCACATAAAGAAAGTAAAATATCTTCCACAAGAGAGAAAATGACAAGAAAGCTTGCTTCAACAATGCAAGATGAATATTATTGAATAATGATTGAATATGAAAATATACATGAGATGCCTTACTTATAAAGGTAGGGTAGATGGATAGGATTAGACAAGATTATGACAAGTGTCTTAATCCTATAACATGAGACAACTAACTCATAACTACCTAGGAATCAAACATTACAAGCTAGATAAAATAAGTTCTAGAAAAACCAACTAAGACTTCTAGAAAGAATCTTATATCCTAAGTAAACTTAATGTATGTGAATATGTCCCCTAATTCCCTAGTGAGTGAATTAACTAGGTACAAGACATTTATTCACACCAACAATAGGTGGAAAAATATTTTCATTTGATTTAGAATACATTGTTTTTCTATAGTTTAATTTCAGTCTTATTAATGTCTTCAATAATATTGTATATATCCTGATATTGAAAAGATATAAATTTAAAAATATGTGCAAATCTATTGTGAGATATGTCACCCAACAAAGTCAATCAATATTAATTTCATTGATAAGATATATACAATCTTATCTTAAACAAAATCTAGAAAAATCTTGTCACATAGCTTAGATAGAAGAACTCAATAATTGTTTTAAATAATTTATGAAACAATACTTTGTTTATAATATTTTTTGTAAACTAAAATTCTAAGAAACGAATCTAATTTACTTGTGGTGTATTCATACCTTTAATCTCAATTTGTGCCCACAAATAGGACAACATATATTATAATAGACACACGATTATTTGAAATCAAATCATGCAACAACTACTCTATCTAGTAGAAACTATTGACAGGAACCTCAATGCGTCTTTTGTTTCTTTTATTTTATTTTATTTTTAATATTAATTTAACTATTAAGGTTTAGAGATAGATGTAGGTTTAGGTTGACAACAAAATCATTATTAATGATATTGTTTTTTTATTTTTTTCTTACATAAGAATTGGTGTTGGAATAATTATAAGCACTCAATTGACAGAGCTAGAGAATCCCTCAACCCACTACCAATAAAACGATTAAGGAAAGGTGAAATGTTTAACTGGCCATCATCTTGAGTAAGGTGACTAGCTTATGGTCAAGGATACTATGAGAAGAATCTTACTTGGGTGGTAGTACTAGGGTGACTCAATGAAGCCTAATTTTCCTAATAGGGTTATAAGGTTTGAGGTATATTCCTAGAATAGGGTGTCAGGTCCTCCTTTTGTTGTACCTCAAGCACCTACAAAATCATTCAATACTTGGTTAGTTTGTGACAATTATAACTTATATATGTATAAATACAACCATGTGATAATAAAAAAATGGAACCAAATGTTAAATTAACCACTCTCAATTACTTGACAATTACACCAATTAAAAATTAAAGCATTAGGTTCACAACATTCATCATTAAGTCCACATAATATTTTTCATTAAGTCCATACAACATCAAAATTAAAGTATGATCATAATCTTGATACTAGGGTTTCACCTTTGTCCAAATCACATTTGGTCATTAGACAATTTTAACATAAAAGAAAGTATATAGTTTATATGGATGTGACATTAAATTAATAAATTTAGTAAAAAATAATATAAAATATAAATGTAAAGTGGAGTTAACAAAGAAGTTAAGGTTAAGAGCTCTTTATATTTTAGTTGATGTATTGTAGATATTAGCTACATATTAAAATAGAAATTTGAAAAATGTACTAATGGTTATAGACAACTAAAACTTGATGTTGTAAATTTGAGGATGAAATTGCACTAGTAAGGATTGACTTCAAAATCCATGATCCTATATAAAACATATGATCTTGTCATGAACTTAAGAAGTCTATCATTCTTGATTTTCCTTTATAAAGTATTGAGTCAAGTAGACATATGATGTTTATCTAAATTATGCCTTTGAGAGCTTATTATTCTAGAGTGTGGAAATATACTAACTTCCCTCTTACGCCATATTGCTTGTCCTTTATTGATTGTTGTTCACAAAATTTGAAGACAAATACGATGTAACATGACTACATGAAGATTGATGCTATATTAGTTCTTAGATAATAATACAAACCTAGGATCTACTATGTTTTGTTTCCTTTCTCTTTTGAATGAATAATATGTAATGGCTACTAATAATTTTCTTTTTTTAATTATCCTCTCTATTTCATATGGTACTAGGGTTCTAGGACATATATTTAAGTATGAACATATACACCACAATTTAGATGATTTTATGTGTACACTTCAATGGTACAATGGTCAAATTGAAGAATTTTAAACATGATGTAGTCCAATTTAGTTGTTGAAAATGAGGGGATGAACAAGGTCGTATTATTGAATTATAGTAAGGTATCAATATACTTGAAGATGAAAAACAATAGATTTGAAAGGAGAGGAGTGGAGGAAATGATGAGGGAATTGATGAAAGAAAGGAAAGAGAGAGAATGAAAGAGTTGAAGGATAAGGGAAATATGACAATCCCAAAAGGAGGGAGTATAAACAAGTCATAAAATTAACTTGGAATGTAAAATAATCATACGTATATTAGTTGGTTAAACACTATAAGTTGGGAAACACCAAGATATGTTGTCTCTATAGTTTGCATGGTACTCCTTAAACATCTACTACTAGATTAATTGTGATAATATTTTATTTTATATGGTGATCATTTTTATTATATCATGGCAAAAGAAGATAATTTCGGTGATAATATAGCATTAATAAAAAATCACCTAAATATTACATGACTATATTACATTTGGTGGTTGAGATGAAGGGTTCTCTTGTTAATAATTTTAAGTCAATCATCTCCTCACCCCTTGGTATGAAGGAGAGGGCATGAAATTTATTTATGAATAAATAGTTAGATAGTTAGACCATGATATGTACATTGAAAACAATTTTAAGTCTATATACAATAAAAGATCCTCATTTCTTGCTTCCTTATTACATTCATGAGATAAGTAAAGCTTTTGTATAGTAGAGGTATAGTTGAGGTTCATATTTGAACTTCTTTTTTAACTATTACAATAGCAAGGTTTAGTATATATAACCACTTTTACACGCCTTTTGTCCAAGAAAAATATTATCTCCAATTATCACTTTGTGTGTTTTGCTCTTTTCTTTCCATTCCAAAGGTTTTGGTTCCATACCTCTTATTTCCTTGCTCACAACAACCACCACTTTGAGGGTGAAATTATATCACTTTTGATGAAAAGATTTTGTTTCATATTTTCTTATGCACCTAAGCATTTTGTTTCAATTTAAAATATGATTGGCTACAAAAAGTATGACAAACACTTCTAAGAAAGAAGAATTTAACAACTCAATGCATCTTGCTCATTGTTTTGAATCCAAATATAAAGATCATTAAAGTGTAAAGATTAAGAGTTATACTAATCAACAACAAGTAATGATCAAAATGTCAATGGTCATGATGTCCATGATTGCTTTGATGAGTCATTTCAAGAGTCACCAATTAATATTGTATCAAGACTTGTAAATGATCCATGTAGTGCCCCTCTCCAACAATTTTTTAAATATATTTATTTAAATTTGAGACTTTATTTTGGATTAGTAAGCTAATAAACTTTTTTAAAGAATGATTAACAACTAATTTTGATGTTGTATCAAATTGTTATAGATTATTTATAACTGCAATTTAAAAACTTCTATAAAAATCTTATACTTTTCTATTGATCTAATAAGCTACTTTCAAATTTATAGACTAATCTATATAAATTACAATAGACATAACCACTAAAACTCCTTTAAAATACAAAGACTAATAATATTCTATTAATATAATCAAAACACCCTTAAAAAACTACTTAAATTCTATAAAATAAAATCTCAAAAAACTATATTATTTATTAAAAATCAAAATTAAAGTCTAATCAAATTTTCTCTTTACAAGAAAAACCAGAGTATGATACCCAATATTTTGAAAGCACAATTGAATAAAAAAGAAAAAATTGATTGAACTTATTTTGATTTAAAAATATAAGAATATTTATTTTTCAACTAAAATAATTTATACCCTTATTCCTCAGAACTACAAATGAACTAAAAACCTTTTTTCTCCTCTACACAACATCTGGCAGTATACAATGATAGGACTGGCATTAGAGATAATCCTAAATCCATAATTTATTATTATTTATTTCAATGATAGATTAAGGGCAGCAGCAACAGAGGATGTCAAGGAAGCATTCACAGGTCTCATAACAGCAGAAGCAGCAGCACAAATCAAATGCACTGCAGGGAAAAAGGACTCAAAATAAATTGGTTCTGTAAGAGTAAACTATGCCATTCCATCAAATTTATTGAAATACAATTCTAACCTCGTCCTATATGGAAAGCATATCCTAATTACCTGCTGGAAAAAGTAGTTTTGTTCAAATCTACTGACAGGAAATAATAAAAGATCGATGAATGTGGCTGTCACATGCTTTGTGCAAATCCAAAGTCTTAAGAAATAACAACACATCACATGGGTGGCTGAGTGCCTGCATTTGACGTATTTGATTAGGACTTTTCCATTATATTGGTTGGACTAATCAATCTGCTAGATAGGTGGGTCATATTACACGAGAAAAGATGATACAGAGAATGAGCCTGGCATGATGTGGGCAATCTTGATTTTTTTGACTTGTTACATCAAGATTAGTTGAACCTTCTAAGATATGTGATTTATATTGGGAAGGTATAGGTGGGAGAAGTATACTTTTGCAGTAGTAAATTATGAATGAACAATACAATTGTCATTCAAACCAACTCTTCAATAAATTTCAATATGGGAGGTTTTCTAATCAATTCCTTTGTTTTATTATAAGGGAAGAGCATTTATCCAACTAAAAATAAATGTCATGAGTTAAAAAATTAAAGGACTTAAGTAAGAGATCTAATTAAGGTTTGATTTATATGATTATATGTTATAATTTATGTGTTCTTAAAATTCACAAATATTAATAATTATTTTATATTTTTTTAATATTAGATATTTATTATTCATAATATAAATCATTTTTTAATAATGAATAATCTTATATCATAATAGTAATTGAAGTTGTGATTATTAGAATAGAAAGATATATATATAGAGAGATTTCATGAAATAATTTAAATAATTTTGATTAAATAATTCTCTTGATATAGTAGTTCATATATGACATTTAAATATCTCATATTGAAAGATTGTAAATGAATATTAAGACGGTCTTTTCCATTTTATGATTCAAATTGTGGTGCAAAAAACCTAAAGAGACAATGAATATATAACAACTTTAAAAGAAAGTGGTGTATGATGTAGAGGATCAGATATGATGGAATCCTTGTTATTAGTATATCATTTATTTGTTTCTTAAGGTTATCCATGTCTTGGAATAGTGTATCCAAGGTGCAAGTAGGGATAATGGTGTTAGGAGTGTGTGAGGCATTAGAGGAAGTGTAATGAGCACATGAGTAGTGCAATGCAGTGTAATGGTCATGGATAGGAGGACCACATTATAAATGGAGTAGACATGGGGTGTGAGGGGGGAATTGTATGGGACATTATAGGATGGGAAGAATGAGTAGTTGTCACAAAAGTATAGATGAAACTACTAATATATGTACAAATTATGAATGCGGTATGTAGAGTTGTAAATAAAGGAGAAGAAGATGTGAAGAATATTCAATATGATGTGTAGGTATGGTAAAGGAGTAAACTTAGAGGAGTTAGGCCATAGTGAGAAACAAAATTAACGGAAAATGGGGAGGAAGGTAAGACCACAAAGGGAACAAGGATGGTAGAGTTAGAGGTCACACTAAGAGAAACAACATGATTTGTAGTGGTCATGGAAGTGATAATCATGGCTTTAGATGAGTTAAGATTAAAAGAAGAGGAAGGGTGACATTAAAGAACTAGTTTCATTAAGGATATGCATGCCAAATAGGCCATTCAATAATTTTTGATGTAAATGGTGATCAATTATTAAGGAGATTAACTAGTTATAAGTGCATCTACAAGCAATTATCTAATAAGTTTAAGACATTTCTTAGTTTATGTGCAAGTTGCATCATACTTAAAATTTTATTGGTAACATAATCATAAAGATATCTCTAAATATAAACACTAGAAAGATTTCATTTTCAGTAGATTGAGTAGCCATTTGAGGCTTAAATGCTACTTTTAACCAATGATAATAGGCACATGGGTGATGATGGATAACAACACTTACAAAAATTTGACAAATGAAGAACCATACAAATATATTTCAGATCAATTACATGTGATGGGCAAAAATGAAGCCTAAATGCATAAAAGAGCTTGAACTTAAAGCAAAATTTGACACTTTCAGATTGAATCTCAACAACACCCATTCACATGTTAAGTTGTCAAGCTCATCAATATTGTCTTAAGATACCACATTGAGTTCTCAAATATCTAGTATGTAAAGATAAATAAATTCTCAATAGCACTTTTTAATCAGAAAAGTACCACAAAACTTAGACCAGTTCAACACAACATAGATTAGTTTCACACATCAGATCCAGTTCACAATAATCAAGATCAATCATACAATGCACAACATCAATCCATAAAAAAAAATTCTATGTCAGTTCAAATCAAGAAATATTTATCAGATTAAGATAAACAATTTTATAACACCAATAAATAATTCTAAAATAAAATTTACTATCATTTATATCATCAATTCTAAGACTATATCTATCCTCCTATTTAACTTTCACATTTGCACATATTTAATTGACCTAAATATTTATATAGTGTAATGAAAACCTTACATTTATTTACATTTGAACCTTCATAGGGAAAATGATCAGAGAATTTCAGGAAAGTCATTAATTGTGATCTGGTCTTGCGAGTAGTTTAATTGGTTTTGAGGTATATTTTGAGTGAGAATTTTGTAGATGCAATAATCGTTTGGTCTGATCCACCATAATTTGTTAATCTGTTGGTCTGATATGTTAACGTCAATATGTCAGCTCAAAGCTTATCCATTCACACAAATAAAACTGTTGGAGACTTTGTTTTCACTGTAAAAATGAAGCTTATAATTATCATCAAGTATACTCGATTGCTAGATGCATTAAGGAGGATTGACAGACAATCTGTTGTGTGTTTTATCCATCACTAAGCAGGGTACCTGATTAATTTTAAATGTTTTTTAATCATGAATCCGTTTATAAAGAAAATCATAATTAAGTTTAAATGTTCTTTAATCATGACTTAGCTTCAAAAAGTTCTTATCGATTCCATTTAAACCAGTATAAATTATAGGAATACTGAAAATGCTTACTGTAATAAAATAATGATAGCCCTTTAATCTTTGACATATAAATATTATTCAAAAATCAGGCATTCACTTGTAAATATCTGTTAAAAATTTATAAAAAGCTACATAACTTGTGATTAATGGAAACCTCCTTATCTTTGACATTCAAATACTACTTAAAAAAAATGAGAGTTTCACTTGCAAAGAATATATAATTGTTATCTGTAATCTATGAGTGAAAACCCTGAAAATCAGATAACAAATTAATGATATTTTTTTTATCTGTAACATCTAAATACTGCTTATATGGATGTTTGCTTGTAAAAAGTGTTTATCATTAATGTAAAATTGAAAAACAGGTTATGTACTATGATAGTTTTAAGATTAAAACTTTAAAAACAAGGCACATAACTAAAATTTCAATAATGGGCATCACCCTGCTAAATATCTTTAAAAATGGGAAAAGCAGTGAAGATTATGTGGTATTGCATTTCCAAAGAGATATATGGTCTCACATGAACCATATTGACTGGGTAAAGGAAAGCATACTGTCTGCATAAAAGAGCTCATATTACAAATCAATCTTGTAACCACTATTTTGCTAACAAATCATCTCACATGGCTGAAACCACATGATCATTAAAATTCTATGTATAACTCTACTCATTTTATAAACTAGATTATTAAAATTCTAACTCTGCTCATTTTATAAACTATAAACTAATTCCAATTTCTAAAAGTTGAATCCCCTGTAACCAGCCAGATAGCAGTCATGGTTTGCACTTAATCAGACTAGTTTTAATCTATCCCAACAGAACCTTACCTAATGATTAAAATTCTCACATAACTGCAACCACATAATGATTAAAATTCTTGATATAACTCCACTTATTTAAAAAACTATTAACTGATTCTAATAAGCTATTCTGATTTCTAAAAGTTACATCCCCTGCAACCAGCCAGGTAGCAGTGATGTGTTGCTATGGAGAGGTTGAGGTAAGGTTCTGTTGGGATAGACTAAGACTAGACTGATTAACTGCAACCGTGTTAGGCCAGCACTGAGCAAGGCAATTGCCAGATGCACAATAGTCTGATGTACTTCCACACCAGTTATATATGCTACAACATCGCCCACTGTTGCACCCGAAATTACCGGCTGGGCTGCATGTTGGATCTCCCTCCACCGTAACTGCCATCAACACTAATAAAATATAAAGTCCCAATCTTAATTTTCTCTGTGCCATCTCTTCTCTTTCTGCAATAACAAGAATTTCATAATACTAATAATAAGAATATCATAATGTTCTCTTCTCTCTGTAATAATGAGAAAATCATACTAGTAATGTTAAGGTAGTTAGTAAAGATATCCACTGCGGTCAGCTAAATAATTAGAAAAAAGAAAAGCTTGTATGGTAATATCTGCATTCAAATGGGGTGATCAGATACTTACAACAGTTCAGGCCTACTAAAAGAAAACCAACATTGGGTGATCAGATACTTACACTCGTTCTAAAAGCGCTAAATTTAAATAGCAGCCATGAATATTATTAATTAATTGTAAATATTAAGTGGTGTGGCTAAACCAAATTACGATGGAGGACAAATTTCAATTTGACTGTATTTATTAATTAACTCAATTTTTTTGTTTTTTTCAATTTTAATTAATAAATATAATTAAATTTTGAAAAATGTTTAATATTTTGTTGATACTAATAAATATTAAATAGTTGTCATGTTTTTTATTAGTTAAAATTTATTTTTAAGTTTGAAAAGGGAGGATGTTTGAGAATAGTTATTCAAAAAGCATATAAAATAATTCTTTTCATTGTTTACACTCTTTTAACTTTAACATATGTTGTAGTTTGAATAATCTTTAATGAATACAATATATTGAGAGGTATACATATGTTCTAGATAGATTGATTGGACTTTTATAAATAGATACAACATGTCATACTATTCTAGAAGTCTCTTAAATTATCCAATATTTTCAAGATTTGAATCTTGATAAAGTGCATAGACATTTGTTCTAGATAGATTGATTAATCTTTTATATATAGATACAACATGTCATACTATTCTAGAAGTCTCTTAAATTATCCAATCCTTTCAAGATTTGAACCTTGATATACTATCATCATCATTAATTAAACTCAATAAGATGTCATAGTTTGAACAATCTTTAAGTTTTATGAATAAAATATATTGAGAGGTATACAACTATTCTAGATGGATTGATTAGTCTTCTATAAATAGATACAACATGTCATATTATTCTAGAAGCCTCTTAAGTTATCCAATCCTTTCCAAATTTGACCTTGATAGATGGCATAATTTTAGGAATATACTATCATCATCACTAATTAAACTCAATCCCTTCAATTATAATTAATCTTTCATATTTCAATTAAAAAATTAAGATTATATAAATATATACTAATTGGTATTTTTTCAACACCATTTTTTTTTTCATAAGTGATGCTATACAAAATTTAATCAAATACTTACTATAAATTAATTCCACATGTATTCAAAATTTCCTCTTAATCTCTGTAATAATATCTTTATAAAATTTTGTATTTATATTTAAAGACTAATCAATCTATCTAGAATAGTTTGACATGTATCTATTTATTAAAGACTAGTCAATATATCTAGAATAGATGTATATCTCTCAATATATAGTATTCATAAAACTTAAATATTGTTCAAACTATGACATCTTATTAAGTTTAATTAATGATGATGATAGTATATCAAGGTTCAAATCTTGAAAGGATTAGATAATTTAAGAGACTTCTAGAATAATATGACATGTATCTATTTATAAAAGACTAATAATAAAAATTTACAAATAATTTAAAAAATAAAATAAAATAAAAATATCTTTGACCAAATTCTAAAATAACAAAGTTTAAATACACAATAAGACTCTCAACTTTAACCTGTTCATCCGGTCAAGAGTTTGATTTTATTTTTTCTAATGAATCAATGAAAAGTCTATAAACAAGAAGACCAAAAGATGCAACAGTGGATTTGAGGTACGCATGTGTACGTTGCCTGAAACACTGAACAGAGTTTGCCATTTACGTGTCTTGCATTTTTATTTCATCATTGAAAAAAAAAGAAATATCATGAGTGGATAAAGTTTGGTATTTTTTTTGGTTTGAAGTGCTTTTATTTGAATTTTCTTTTAAATTTGTGGTCTAAAACTATCATGACTGGTTTAAGTTAGATTTTTGGTATCTCTTTATTTAGATGCTGAGGATTATTTACTGATATTTATTTGTCTATTAAGTTTGAAGTTGACATTTTTAATTTATTTTTAGTATTTATTGTATAATAAAAATCAGGTTTTATAAATAATATAATTAATTAACTTAATTAAGTGTCAAGAGAGATTATGTAATAAAATTTTAGAATATAAAAATAACATAGATAAATATATTTAGTTTATTATAATGGTTGAAGGATAGTTATCTATAATTTTAATTTTTAAATTTAAGTTAAAATCACTTTTTCTTATATGCATGTATTGAAAGGATTATAACAAAATTTGAATAGGGTTGTTCATAGAATTTGGCATGCATGAAATTGACCCCAAGTGTTGTAGATTTGAACTTTCATGCAAATAGGATCTATTTAACTTGTAGGAATGAAATTGTTGATAGTGGATATATGCAACTTGTGTCAAGTTCTCCTAGGTCAATTTCTAAAAAGATTGAATTTATGATCATGGAAATGTTCAAGGAAAACAATCTAGACATGTAGATGCTCTAGAATGATTGTGTCAATTTAGGTTACTTTTAATGATCCATTTGAAGTTTTTTAGAATGATTATTCTCTCCAATACATAGGATTTTCATTAATGATTACTAGATATGAAAGGATCTAATTTGGATATGGAATGAATGTGTAGACACATAAAATCTGACCTTACTAAACCACACATAATTTTAGCCTATCCTAAGCCTATTAAATAAATAATTTTTTATTTTTTATTATTCATTTAATTAATTCCATCCTTTCCCCATCTTTATCCCAATATTTTAATTTATTATTTATTTAATTATTTTCCCTTTCACATGATTCCATTAATTAAATAAATATTAATTCATTCATTTTTATCCTCTATCCTTGTCCATTTAATCCTAGCCCTCTATCTTGTTCACATTGATCACAATCTAAAATTGTCATCATGTGACAAGCATCTCGTTCACATGTTTAATAACTAACTCCTTATCTAAATTCATTAAACCTAGACACCTCCCCAAAATTCAAACTAACTTTTCATCTTATCCACTCATCTCAAAAAAATATTTAAATCTTAGTCATTACCATGAGGATTTTTGTCCTTATCCCAATCTTAAACCTACATCTTGATGTAGGAGCATCTAGCAATGTAGGGCAATCTTGCATCACCCAAAAAAATTGTTTTTTTTTTTTTTAAATTAGTTGTTTTGAGTCCCATGATGGCACTTAAGAGGTATAAGACAATCAAAAGACAAAAATAGTGAAAAACAATCACTTACTATTTTTAGTAAGTCGGCCTAAACATGCTTGTATGGACCTAAAATTTTACCAAAAGGAGTAGAGCTGAAAAACATTTCTGGTTGCGAAAGAATTTTCTCAATACCTTGAATGGTTTGGAAGAAATTAAAGTTTCCGTCTTGAGAAATTTCTCCAATGCAGCTTTAAATTCAAATATAAAACTTTAAAGGCCCCGAAAAAGCTTGAAAAGTGGATGAACTGACCTATGGTTGGTTTGTGCATTGTAGTCCTCTTTGAGAGATTTCCAACGATATGCAATTATAGCAAATCAGACACCCGTATCAAAAGTTATGGCCCCATGAAGTTTCCCCTCTAAAAAGTGAATTTCACTAAAATTTCTTCCTTGGCTAGAAATCAAACAGCGAGACTTTTGGTGCCAAAACAAAAGGAAAGTTGCACTCTCTAGAACATTTTAGGATGGTTATTTGGTAAAATAAAAAGGGATATGAGGGGGTTGTAGAAGGTGGCTCCATTAGTGCAGATTATGGCTCCAAATAATAATTTTTCTTTCATAATTGATTTTGTTCTAATGAATCAATCCGATGAGGCTGTAGCATATAAGTTTTGAATCTATAATTTAATTTTCTAAAGTAATTGAAAGTGAGTTATTTTTCTGTCTCACATCTTTTGTGTTGGTATCTATTGTTTTGTTTTGTGGGGTTGGGCGATGTAGCCCTCATCAAGAGGTATTAGAGCAGGTTTACCTGAACTTGTGTAGAAAGATTGCCAAATGTGAGGTAGTTTACACTAGGACTTGTAGTTGTGGGTCTATAAGAAAAGATGCCTCCATAAAGAAACCATGGTGGAAGAAATGTTGGGGTAACAGAAGGGGGTTTTAGAGCCCTCCAGAGACAAGTTCAAGCATTGCAATAGGAGTTGCATAGAGGAGCCGATGTCAAAAGTAGAGATGAAAGTGAGGATGAGGCTGAAGATGAGGAGCCATTCGAAGAGGAAGTAGAGGATGTAATGGATCTGGAGAAGTCATACTAATTAGGGCCATTTCCAAGATTGGAGAGGTTGAAAATAGACGTTTCTAATTTTTCTGGAAAACTAAATCTTGAGGAGCTAATCAATTAGATCAATGACGTGGAAGAGTATTTTTCAGAGTATAAGGAAATAGAAGACATAGATAGGGTCAAATTTGCAAAGGCCAAATTGAAATTCCATGCTAGCATATGGTGGAAAGAAGTCTAGTTGGAAAGAAATAGAAGAAGAAAAGAGAAAATAACAAGATGGGATTAGATGGTGGAAAAATTTAAAAGATAGTTCATTCTTGGAGACTATGAGTTGGATTTGTTGACAAAGATGCAAGGGTTAAAACAAGCAGGAAAATTTGTTAAGGAGTATATAGAATAATTCTACCAAGTCTTGATCAAAACAGGTCATTCTAAGGCCAACAAGGAGAAAGTTTCCCATTACATAAATGGGTTGAAGCCGAGCATTCAAGATGAGTTGAGTCTGGTAAGAATATCTACCATTGAAGATGTATATCATTTTGCTTTGAAGGTAGAAGAAAAGTTGAATAATAGATTTGAAAGCAAGCAAAGAGGTGGGGGTCATGGTGGAAAGACTAGTGGATGGTCATATGGAGGTCGAAATGAAGATCAAAAGAAGGGTGAAGGATCTAGTAGCACCTAGAAAGGAGATAACACCTATTGTCCTCATGATTAGAATAATGGAGATCAAAGAGGAAGAGGCAGATCTAGACGAGGACCAGGAAGAGGAGGCTTTTGTGGAACATGTTTCCAATGCGGAGAAGAAGGACATAGAGCCTATGAGTGTCCTCAACATCAAGGAAGGACAAATAGAAGACTTGAGGGTAATGCACGAGTTGCACATGTCAATGAAAATGCTAAGTCTTCACATTCTGAGGATGCAAAAAGAGGGGAGGTTCTAGTTACTAGAAGAGCCTTGTTGAATGAGGAGAAAAAGCCAACTCAAAGGAAGAATTTGTTTTGTACCAGATGTAAGTGTGAAGGTAGAGTTTGTAATGTTATTATCGATAGAGGTACTACAAATAAACTTGTTTCAAAAGAGATGGTTAGTAAGTTACAATTGGAGAGAAGAAGGCATCCAAATCCATACCAGATTGCTTGGTTGTAGAAGGACCATAAAGCTTTGGTAAATGAACAATGTTTGGTAAAGTTCAAGATTAGAAATTACCATGATGAGGTATTATGTGAAATTATGCCTATGGATGTTTGTCATATGTTGTTAGGCAAACCATGGAAATTTGATCAACGAGCAGTACATGATGGACATGCCAACATCTATTCTTTGAAAAATGATGGAGTTCATCATAAGTTGAAGCCCTTGAAAGAGGCAGAGGAAAAGGTATGCAGTAATGCAAGAATTTGTTTGGTTGATGGAAGAAAGTTCCTAGGAGGTATGAGGCATGAGCATATGTGTTTTGTATTGATACCTAGAGTTGATAAAGAAAATACTAATGAGGTACCTATAGAGGTTTCAGATTTGTTGAATGAGTTTCAAGCTATCATTTTTAATAACATACCCGAAGGTTTTCCTTAGAGTAAGAAATATTAGTCATCAAATGGACTTGATTCCTATAGCCAGTTTGCTGAATAAGGAAGCTCATCGTATGACTCCAACAAAGAGTGAAGATTTGAACAGACAAGTGCAAGAGTTGTTGCGCAAGGGATTGATTAGAGAGAGTTTGAGTCCATGTGCCATACCTGTAGTACTAGCACTAAAGAAAGATGGGGAATGCAGATGTGTACAATTCTAGAGCCATCAACAAGATCACCATCAAGCATAGATTTCCCTTTCCAAGAATGGATGACATTATGGATTGTTTGAGTGGATTTGAGTACTTCATGAAGATAGATTTGAAGAGCGGATATCACCAGATCTGGATTAGAGAAGGAGATGAATGGAAGAAAACCTTTAAAACCAAGGAGGGTCTGCACGAGTGGTTAGCCATGCCTTTTGGGCTAACCAATGCATGAAGCACATTTATGCGGCTTATGAATGATGTATTGAAAGAATTTTTAGGAAAATTTGATATTGTTTATTTGGATGATATTTTGATTTTTAGTAAGACATTGGAGGAGCACCTGATGCATATCCAAAGAGTTTTTGGGAAGCCATGGGAGGAGAAGTTGATTAATTTGAAGAAATGTAGTTTTGTGAAGAGAGATTTGGTGTATCTGGGATTTTTTTGTCTCAGCAGAGGGTCTTAAAATGGATCCAAAGAAGGTAAGAGCTATCATTGAATGGCCTACCCCAAGGAGTGTTACAAAGGTAAGATCATTTCATGGTCTAGCAAGCTTTTATAAAAAGTTTATTAAGAATTTCAGTAGTATTTGTGCACCTCTAACTGAAGCAATGATCTCGAGGGGATAGAAAAGAGTTTAAGTGGACTACAAGAGTAGCCAAAAGTTTTGATATGTTATAGAAGAAAGTTACAGAGAAACCTATTTTGGCACTTCCAGATTTTAATAAGGTCTTTCAGGTAGATTGTGATGCTAGTGGCACTGCCATAGGAGCCATTTTGAGTCAAGAAGGTAAGCATATTGCCTATTTTAGTGAAAATTTGAATGATGCTAAGAAGAAATATTTTGTCTATGATCAAGAGTTATATGCTATAGTTCAGGCTTTGAAGAAATGGAGACACTATTTGTTTCCAAAAGAATTTTTTTTATATACTGTTCACCAAGCTTTGTAGTATCTCAATAGTCAAGGAAAGTTAAATCAAAGGCACTTAAAATGGGTTGAGTTTTTGCAGAGTTATTTTGTTTTGAAGCACAGGAGTGGAAGGTCGAATAGAGTTGGAGATACCTTAAGTAGAAGGAAAAATTTGTTACATCAATAGAGATGAATATAGAGGTTGTTGGGTTCAATGAACTCAAGATTTTGTATCCTAAAGATCCAAACTTTGCAGAAGCTTGGAAGACTTGTTTGGAACCTATTACATTAGATAGGACAAGATGGCTAGATTTCTTAATCTAGGATGGGATTTTGTTTAGAGGAAGCCAATTGTGCATTCTAAGGAGTTCTATGAGAGAGAATCTAGTTAAGGAGAAGCATAGTGGAGGATTAGCTAGGAATTTCAACCAAGATAAGACCATTGCTCTTGTTAGTGAGAATTATTACTGGCCACAATTACAACAAGATGTGAAGAATTTTGTACAAATTTGCAGAGTATGTTAGATGGCAAAAGGAACAAGTCAGAATACTAGATTGTATTAGCCATTACCTATACTTGAGAGGCCATGGGAGGATATTAGCATGGATTTTGTTCTTGGCTTGCCAAGGACACAAAGAGGGCATGATCCCATATTTATGGTGGTGGATAGGTTTTCAAAGATAGCACATTTCATTCTATGCCATAAGATTAGTGATGTTGTTCATGTCATAGAGTTGTTTTTCAAAGAGGTGGTGAGACTACATGGTCTACCAAAGAGTATAATTTCAGATAGAGATACCAATTTTTTTGCATATTTATGGAGGACTTAATGGAAGAAGTTGAAAACAGATTTGAAGTTTAGTTTTGTACACCATCCATAGACTGATGGACAAGTGGAGGTGGTGAACAAGAGTTTGGGTAACCTGCTAAGATGCTTAGTAGGAGATAAGCCCAAGGGATGGGATTTGATTATACCATAGGCAAAATTTTCTTACAACAATTTTGTCAACAAGAGCACTGGTAAATCACCATTCCAAATTATGTATGGGAGTAGTCCAAAAACTACTTTTGAACTAAGAAATATGGATAAGGGGGAGAAGAGTAGTGCTAAGGTTGAAAATTTTGTGGAGCACTTGAAGAATTTGCATGAAGAAGTGAAGAAACATATCAATAAGATGAACTCACAATATAAGGCTAAGGCAAATAAAAAAAAGGAGGCATAAGGAGTTCTAGATAGGAGATGAAGTCATGGTTCATTTTTGAAAGGAGAGGTTTCCACTTGGTACATACAAAAATTTAAAGATGGAGAAGTTTGGACCATGCAAATCTTGAAGAAGCATGATTCAAGAAATGCAGATGAGGTAGAGTTGCATGATGAAATTCATACTTCACATGTGTTTAACATTTCAAATTTAACAAAATATCATGAAGGGGGAATAAATGAAGAAACAATAGAAGCACAGTGGAATATTCCAACACCTATTTCATAAAAGCAGGAGATAGAAGAAATTTTGGATAGTCATGTGGGTAGAAGCATAAGAAATAGGAAATACACAGAGTACTTGGTGAAATGGAGAGGAAGGCCTATTGAAGATTCATCGTGGTTGTTTGAGGTTGAGGTTAACCATCTTGATTTCCCTCTAACTCCTGAGTAGTGATAGGGTCACTTTTCAAATTACCCTAGGTGTCTAATGCAGGAGCATCCAATGGTGTAGGGTAATCTTGCATCACACAAAAAATTGTTTTCTTTATTTTCTTTAGTTTTTTTGAGTCCCATGATGGCACTTAAGGGGTATAAGATAGTCAGAAGTCAAAAATAGAAAAAAATGGTCACTTGCTATTTTTAGTAAGTCAACCTAAACATGCTCGTATGGACCTAAACATTTACCCAAAGGAGAAGCGTTGAAAAACATTTCCAGTAGCAAAAGAATTGCCTCAATAACCTGAATGGTTTGGGAGAAATTAAAGTTTTTGTCTTGAGAGATTTCTCAAATGCAACTTCAAATTCAAATATAAAAATTTAGAGGCCTCGAAACAACTCAAAAAGTGAATGAACCGACCCATGGTGGGTTCATGCGTTCTAGATCTCTTTGAGAGCTTTCCAATGATATGAAATAATAGCAATCAGACACCCAGATAAAAAGTTATGGCCCCACGAAGTTGCCCCTCTAAAAATTGAATTTCAATAAAATTTCTTCCTTGGCTAGAAATCAAATGGCAAGATTTTTGGCGCCAAAACAAAAGGGAAAGTTTCACTCTCTAGAACATTCTATGGCAATTATTGGGTAAAATAAAAAGGGATATGAGGGGGTTGTAAAAGGTGGCTCCATTAGTTGAGATTGTGGCTTCAAATAATAGTTTTTCTTTCAGATTTGATTTTGTTCTAATGAATCAAGCCCATGAGGCTGTAGCATATAAGTTTTCAATCTGTAATTTCATTTTCTAAAAATAATTGAAAGTGAGTTATTTTTTTGTCTCGTATCTTCTATATTGGTATCTATTGTTGTGTTTTGTGGGGTTGGGTGGTGTAGCCCTCATAAGATCCTTTCTCTCATGTGTCACTTGTCACATGAAGTTACATCTTTGATCCTAATCCTAATCCCCCTTCAATCTTAGCCATCCATCATCAATCATTCTTATCCATTGATTTTGTCTCTTCAAAAATCTATATCTAGAGGTTCTCCTCTTAGAATATGAACATTCCAAGCTATCATACCCTTATGTTGTTATTTTTATCTCTCATCTTGCAATCATACCAAGGTTATGCTAGAGTATTGAGCAGTCCATTTACTATCATTGTTCGAAGAGAAAAACAAATGGAACAAGGGTGCACTCCATTTTCACTCATCAAGGAGTGAGTAAGGATTCTAGGTGAAGGTATTGTGTGTTTATTGAATTATCTTCCATTTTATTTACCTTCAATATTTTCCTCATCGTCAAAATGCAATTCAATGCTCTTAAATATAATGACATTGCACTAAATAATTCAAAACCTATACCAAGTTGGATCATGTTAGGAATGAAATGGGCAAGAGTTGACCAAAATTTCAATTTAATTTTTTTTAGTTTTAGGGGTTAGATCCATAGATGCAAGATCAATCATTTGTCTAATGGATTGGCGTGGGATATGGAAATAGTGATATCTATGTAGAGAATGGATGTTTGCATATGGTTGGCAATCATTGGCATAAAAAGTGTCATATATGTGGAAATATGTGTTAATATGGATAAGATAGAGCCAAGTGTGGGTGATTGTGTAAATATTGATGAGTAATACCATTGGAGAATCAACCCAAATTTACACAAGAAACACTACTATTTATTGATATGTAATTTTTTCAAGTCATTGCATTAGAAAAATATCCAAAAATAAATTAGAATTGGCATGTGCATGGAAATTTCATTATTATAATTATATATACATCCCAACATAATTTTAAGTGCTTAATACACACACACACACAAAGGCATGAGAATACAAATTTCACTATTACAAATATTGAAAACATAAATAGAAATTATAATATTTTGTGCCTCGAACAACAACCGATAGGATGCCTAAATTTTACTAAGTTTAAGCGAGTAAAACATTTATAAAAGCCTAAATGTATTCACATAGCAAACATTTCAACTCTAACTAGGAGAGAGGCTTATATACATAATTTTCCCTATACCTTTTGATGATTTGAAGCTACAATAAAATAAATTATTGCATTTGTAGTGTGGAAAAATGTATCCCTTTACATTTTCACACTGAGCTAAACTGATTCTGAACTGAACTGAACTAAAATTCAAGCATGCAAACATCAAATCCTAACTCCTAGAATCTTTACATGCATTCAGAAGTGTTAACTCTTACTCCGAATAGTTAACTAAACACAAGGTGAGTTTCACCTTACCATGTGTGCACCCACATGTTCCTATTATTTAGGAATAACTACAAATGTCAATTTCATGATTTATTTCATCCAAATAATTAATCTCATCCTAATCTTAGTGTTTTTGAACACATTCCAAGAATCTAGGAGATACATGAAATAATTAATGTTTAGGATTTGCAATTAAATGGCATCCTATTTCCAACACAAACCAAATGAACAAATCCGTATTTGCATAGATTTTTGGGACTTGAACAAAGCATGTCTGAAGGATGACTTCCCACTCTCGAATATAGACATCATAGTAGACCTAACGACTAGCTACGAGATGATGAATATATTTGTAACAAAGTAGCATACCTATCTATATCAATGGCATGACTAACTAGTAGGTAGCGATGGGAGCGGGAACTGGTGCGAGCGAGCGGGAAAAATCAGGTTTTGAATCTTCGAACAGTGTAGAGGGCGGGGGTTCGAGGGAATCTCAGGCAAATGCGGAGACTGCTTCGGGTTCAGATAAAGGTAAGTCGGGTTCTGATGAAAAGGACGTCCACGAAAAAGTCCAGGTGGATCCAGGTGGAAAGGATGGGTCTTCAGTTCCTAAAGCTGTCGTGGATATGTCGGTCAAGGGGGATGAAAAAGGTAAGTCATGGACTTCGTTGTTTGGCTTTAAGCCAAATGAAAGATCTTTTCCCCCCGTGCATATCCTTTTTGATCTGGGGTCTGGAAAGTTTTTTATCTCTGTCCTGGATGAAATCATAGACCATAATATTGCTAGGATGGAGAATGTTTTGGTTGGAAATTTTTTGGGTCCTAGGCCTAATATTGAAGTAGTAAGGGAGTTTGTTAAGAATAAATGGAAAACCAGTGGTCCGGTTTCGGTAGCGGTGCTCCCTAGAGGTTTCTTTGCTTTTCAGTTCACTTGTAAAGAGGATTCTAGGGCTGTTCGTAGTGGTGGTCCTTGGATTATCGGAAAGTCTTCCTTGGCCCTAAAGAAATAGTCTTCCAGGGTAGATCTATCTAATTCAATCTTTGAAATGGTGCCAGTTTGGGCTAGATTGCCTGGTCTTCCCTTGGAGTATTGGAACACCGATATCTTCAATGGGATTGCTAGCTCTTTTGGAGAACTTCTATCCATTGACTCAATGACTACGGCAAGAAAGCGTTTGGTCTTTGCTAGAATCTATGTTGGGGTTTCTCAAAATGCTGATCTCCCCTCTTCGATTGACATCCAATCTAAGTTAGGAGTGTGGAAGCAAGCTATTGAATTTGAAACAACACCCTTTGTTTGTTTCAAATGTTGAAAATTTGGGCATTGGGCAAAGAAATGCCCGCTAAATAATAAAAGTGAAAGGGAGAAAGCGGCCAACACTAAGAATGTATGGAAAAAAAAATCAGAGGAGATGAAGCATGTGCCTGATCCAAATGCAAAGGAGAATCCTGATGGATACACCTTTCCACAAGATTTGAGGGAGACCCACAAATGCTTGAATAAGGATGCTTGCCCTGAGTCAGAAGGTACCTGTTCTCAGGTTCCTAAGGATCCAAAATATTTGTTATCACCTTTTGAGGAAAGAAAGGAAGGCAATCCTTCTGAGGAGGGAGCCCGGGAAACTCTGAAGAATGTTGTAACTAGAAATGATGATACGGGTTTTGTTCCATCATCACCTTTGCTGTCGATCGGATGTAAGAATGTTCTTGGGCTAGAGGAAATACCCATTACGGGTTTGTCCCTGGAGATAGGAATTCCTGCCCCTTTTCTTTCTCCTTATATTAACCCTTGCTCTAATGGGGTTCAGGATCAGGAGATAGCCAATTTGGAAGTTATGAAGGATACTTATGAGAACCTAAGCATGAATATGAAAACACCAAATCTCAATACTTTAGAAAACAAGAATGGTTTAATGGATACCCTCCCTTGGGACCAGAGGTCGTTATCTGAGAAGGACCGGGAATTAGGCAGAGAGTTGGAAAGCCAAGATGAAACTGAGTGGGAGGAGATTATATCACACTCAAAGTCCAAAAAGAAAAAAAAGAAGGTGAAGGAATCCTCAAGTGGTGTGGTCACCAGAACTAGAGCCAAGGCCGATTGTGGGATGTCCAAGCCTTGCCTGGGAAGAAAATCTGAAAAATGGCAAAGGGAGCAAGGTAGCCTTTAGGATATTGCGGATGGTATCCAAATGACCATCCTGGAGATACTTCAATCCCCAGGTAAGAAATGAAAATTATGTCTTGGAATATAAGAGGGCTGAATAGCCGTCATAAAAAGGATGTTTTGCAAAATTTTGTTAGGGACCACAAACCTGATATTCTTCTTATTCAAGAAACTAAAATGCCTAAAGATAAAGTAGAAAATCTTAAAAAAATTTAGTACTGTGGGGCTCATGGTAATAGTTCAGCGGGTGCTTCGGGGGGTATAGTCACTTTTTGGAACAAGTTGTTTATTAAAGGTGGGCCCTTAATGGAGAATGGTAATGTGGTGGCCACTAGACTCACCCACATAAGAGACAACTTTTGCTGGATCCAATCCAATATATATGCCCTGAACTGTAAGAATGCTAGAAACTCTTTTTGGCTAGAGTTATCTGGTTTTCAAAGATGTTTTGTCAATGAACAATGGTTGGTCATGGGTGATTTCAACACTCCCCTCCTGAACGATGAGAAATTTGGGGGTTCTCAAATCAATTGGGAAAGTAAATCTGGCCTCTCCGACTTCATAAACAATAATGCCTTGGTTGACTTAGACCTACAAGGAGCTTCTTATATCTGGACTAATAGGAGATTAGGGCCTGATTTGATCCAAGTAAGGCTTGATAGGGCCCTTGTTTCTGGTCAATGGTTTATAGATTATTTTTGTGATTTAAGAGCCTTGTCAAGGGTTGGATCTGATCATTTTCCTATTTGTCTTTTGGCGGATCCTACTAAGGTGAAAAAGAACTTCCCTTTTAGATTTGAAAAATTCTGGCTTTGTCATCCTCGAATTTTTGAGGAAATTCACAGATGGTAGAATATAGATATTCCTGGCACAGCTATGTTTAGGATTGCTAAAAAATTAAAGGAAGTGAAAACTAATGTGCGAAGGTGGAAAAAGGATGCCTTTGGGAATTTTTTTGGCTCTAAAACGGAAATTCAGGGTAAAATTCAGGAGATTCAAGTTAAAATCCAGAAATGGGGATACATTGACAATTATAGAGAAAAGGAAAATGAACTCCTTATTCAATTGCATGACATCATTGCCAAAGAGGAAATTTTTTGGCGTCAAAGATCTAGGGTGTCTTGGCTGACTGAGGGAGATAGGAATTCCAGATTTTTTCATCTGACTGCTTCGAAACATAGGGCTGCTAACAGAATCACTCATATTGTCTCTAATAGGACTAGATTTGAGGAGGAAGATGATATTAGGGAACAAGCTGTCCTTTTCTTTAGGAACCTTCTTTCTTGTAATGGAGAGATTGTTACTAAAGCTCAAGATTCTATGATTGAAGCCATACCTCAAGTGATTGGTCATAATGAAAATTCCTTAATCACTGCTATTCCTTCCAAAGCTGAAATAAGGAAAGCTGTCTTTTCTTTTGATGGAAACAAAGCTCCTGGACCTGATGGTTTTCCTTTATTCTTCTTCCAAGTGTTTTGGGAAATTGTTGAGCTGGATGTGGTGAACGTTGTCAAGGAATTCTTTGGATCAAGACGTCTGTTGAAAGAATTGAATGCTACTTTTGTGGTCCTTATTCCAAAAAAACCTGGAGCTTCAGAGTTTCAAGCTTTTCAGCCAATCAGCCTGTGTAATTCTATTTACAAAATTATTTCAAAGGTGTTGACTTCAAGAATGCTTTCTGTGCTTCCCCAAATTATTGCTCTGCAGCAGAATGGTTTTGTGCCAGGTAGGTACATTATGGACTCTGTTGTTACTGTTCATGAGAACTTACATTCATTAATGGTTTCGAAAACTAAAGGGTTTATTCTTAAATTAGACATCTCCAAAGCCTATGATCGGGTTGATTGGGCTTTCTTGTTTAAAATTATGTACAAGTTTGGTTTTAGTAATAGAGTCATTCAGTTGGTGAACCAGCTTGTGTCGACAGTTACTTCTGCAGTCATTGTGAATGGGTCACCATCAAGGTTTTTTCAAACCTCCAGAGGCCTCAGACAAGGAGACCCTATTTCTCCTATTCTGTTTACTATCTTGGCTGAGAGTTTAGGTAGAAATATTAAAAAGCTTATTGATCAAAGATCCCTTGTTGGTTTAAGACCTTCTTCTTCTCCTCTTACCTGTTCTCACCAACAATTTGTTGATGACACCATTCTTATGGGAAGATCTACTGTGACTGAAGCTAAGACTTTTATAAAAATTCTGAATCTTTATGAATCTGCTTCTGGGCAAGTTGTCAACAGGGCTAAGAGTTCAATTTTTTTCATCAATACTCCAGAGTATAGACAAGTCAAACTTGCCCAAATTCTTGGATGTCGTGTTGAGTCTCTCCCGTCAACCTATCTTGGATTACCTCTTTGTTCTAAACCTTCAGACTCGTTATGGATTTTTTTGGTTGAAAAATTCAATAAGAAGTTATCGGGTTGGAAAGGAGCTCTTCTAAGTCAAGCTCGAAAAATCCAGCTCCTTAAGGCTTCTTTGCAAAATCTTCCTACTTATGCTCTCAGTATATTTAAAATTCCTGCTAAATATGTTGAGGCCATTGAAAAAATTCAGAAAAGGTTTCTATGGTCCGGGGTGGAGGGTAAGAAGAGAATGCCACTTGTTGGATGGGATCTGGTCTATAGACCCAAATCAAGGGGGGGCCTGGGTTTAAGGAAAATTAAAGTTTTGAATATGTCCCTTCTTGCTAAACAGCTTTGGAGAACTCTTACTTTAAATGGAGAATGGCGTGATACCTTAAAAGCTAAATATTTTAATAACTATGAGTATTTAAATAAAATTATAAACTCTTCTTCTTTACCTCGTGGGTTTGTCTGTTGGAATGATATGGGTAGACGAAGAAATCTTTTGGAAATGGGAATTGGATGGCTGATTGGAAATGGAAATTTTGTCAGATTTTGGGAAGACAGATGGCTTTTTAAAGATCCTTTAATTAGAATAGAGAAATTTAGTAAATGGATGAATGATTGTAAAAAGGAATTTGGAGTCTTGGTTAAAGATTATTGGAGGAATGGAGATTGGGTTGATTTGAAGACCATCAGTCATGATCTTGGCCCTGTTCAATCGGCTTTCAGAGCCCTTAGACCAGTTCAACACCAGGTGGAGGATCTTGTTGTCTGGTTAGACAACCCGTCTGGTATTTTTTAGTTGCCTCTGCCACTTCTATGTTGGATAGTCTGATGGGGCATCCTCCCTATTGGGCTAAGGCATGGATTAATCACTTGACTCCGAAAATCAATATTTTCTACTGGATAATGCTACAGAATAAGATCCTCACTTTGGACAATCTTGGAAAAAGAGGAGTTCAATTACCAAACAGATGTTATATGTGCAAGAATGAAGCGGAGACTGTTAATCATCTTTTTCTTCATTGCCCTTTTGTGTCGAATATTTGGGAAAAATTACTGGGGCTTCTTGAGTTTGTGTGGGTTTTCCCTGCTTCTGTCGAAGATTTCTTCATTCAATGGAAAGCTCTTTCAAAAAATCCTTTTGTGAGAAATCTATGGTCTTTTATTCTTCCTTTTGTGTCTTGGAATATCTGGAAGGAAAGGAACAATAGAGTTTTAGGGATAAAGAGATGTCGGAAGGGGATTTGTATGCTAAAATTGTAAGGGCTATAAAGGAAATTTTATCTTTAATTCCTGAAAAAATGTTTGAGAAAGCTTTCTAGTCTCCCTTTGATTTTGCTATGGCCAAAAAATGGAATTCAAAATTAGTTGGGTCAAAAATCCTCAAACTTGGAGTGTGTGGGAGAGATAATGCTAATTGGTCTATGCCGCCTTTGGGTTGGATGAAAGCCAATTTTGATGGTGCGGCTAAAGGTAACCCTGGGAAAGCTGGCAGTGGGTGTGTTTTAAGGGACAACACCGGGGCTTTTATTGTGGCTTTTGCTGTGGACATCGGAATTCAAACTAATCATGTTGCGGAAGCTGTTGGGGCTTTTCATGCGGTCAGCCTAGCCCTTAAGATCAACACGAAATATCTTTGGTTGGAGGGCGATTCTTTGAATATAATAAATTGTATTCTTGGGATCACCCCCCCTCGTGGACCATCAAAAAATGGATCGAAGAAACGAAAACTTTATTAAGTAAATTTGATAAAGTGAAAGTGTCCCACGCCTATAGAGAAGCCAATAAGGTGGCGGATTTCTTCGCCAATGAAGGAGTTAAGAAGGGTGGGGAAAACACGTGGAGGAAGAATGACATCCTCCATCCTAAAGTGAAAGCGCTAATTTATTATGATTCAGTGCATGGGAGAGAAGGCAATCTTAGTCATGATGAAACAGATAAAGATCAAGTACATCGATTTCATTAGATTTGATGGGACCGACGTCACTTTCTTTTTTAAAAAGAGTCTGCGGCATGCTTTCTGGGTGTTCAAAAAAAAATACCTAAACGGGACCCAGAGCAACTGTTCTGTGTTGTTTTACAGTGAGCTGACTATGGGTGGAGAAAGAAAACGTGTGGAGCCGAGCAATTTTTAGGAGCACAGAAAGAATGCTAAAGCGTGGGAAAGAAGCGAAAAGGGAGGTTTAGTCCCATATCTGGAAAAGCTCCATGGTATGGATGAGGGGATGCTGGACTATTTTGTTAAAAACTGGAAAAATGGAGAGATCGTATTGTTTGGCAGGAATGTTAAGCTGAGTGAGGACTTAATTGGTGAAATAACAGGTCTTTCGACTGAGGGTATTAAATTCTACCGAGATCGACGATTCTCTGATGAAGTGGTCATTAAATTTCCCAAAAAGGATAAGGAGAAAGCGAAGATGGTTAAGGTTGCTAATAGCTACTCTGATGTGGAGTCCATCAAATCTATTTGGAGGAAAGTTTTAAGAGTTATTATGGAATATATTACGGTTGATAGGCGCTTTACCAGAGTCTATGGTTACCACTTTTCCATTCTAAATCATTTCCGTCATAAGGTTCGTATATCTCTGCCTTTTTACTTATTTTCTTCTTTGAAGAATTGCCTCGATGATGTGGAAAGAAACCCTAGGAGGAATGCTATTATTCACCCTGGTCTTGTTAGGCTCATTTTTGAGTATTTTCAAAATTTACCTACTTTGCCTAAAACTGTTGAAATTGAAGAGTTGGATGATGAGGAGACAGAAAGTAGTAGGAAAATCGAACCTCGGGGCCCCTCTGCTTGTGTTCTTGTTGGTCCTGATACCATTGCTCCCCAGTCCTTGTATTGTCAGAAAACTCTTAAGGATTCTGCCCTGCTATCTTGTCCTAAACGACAACTGCTGCATGAGTTCCCTAGTCCGGGTTTTGCCTCACCGCCCTGTCTTAACCCCCAACTGTCTCCTGGTTGCCCTACTCCGGGTTTGTCCCCTGGTTTTAAAGGTAACCCTGTTATGAAACTTGTTTCGTACTCTAGAAATTCTATGGAAATCCTCTCTAAGAAGCCCATGGTCAGTAAGGAATTGGCCCCTAGTGCCCCTGCTTCTGGAAAATTTGGGAATGATCATTTTGAGTCCCCTATTTAGGATGAAATTAATTCTGCTATGAATAAGTGTAAGCTTGAGGATTTGGTTAGTATAGCGAAAAAAAGTACGGATGGCCTTTTTACCATTTTCAAATGGACCCAGAAAGATGTCTGTGACTTGAAAGGCCGTGTTATTGATCTCAGCAACAAGGTTACGGATTTGGAGCAGAAGATCAGTTGGAATAGTAGAGATAATGATGAACAGGAAACTCCATTACCGAGGAAAAGACAGCAATTACAGGAGGATAGATTGGCTAGTATCGAGTGTAACATGTCCAAGATTGAACAAAACATTAGGGCCACTGTTGCAAACAATCACAAAATTGCTAGGCATAACACCATCATCATAAATGCAATGGTGGAAAAGCTTGAAAAAAACCAAAAGGGTTCGCTGGTTGTGGATTTGGATATGGACAGGGGAGGCAGCAGATCGGCTGGTGAAGGGATTTCGACTCGTACCAGGGCAAACATTAAGAGGAAGACCCCAACTTCATCACATACGGTTCAAATTCTTAAACAGGGGTTACAGAACATGCAAAATTTTGAAAAGGAAGCTGAGGAATTACTGAACAACTTGGAGTAACGTGGTGTCTTGTTTGCTAGTTTTTTTTTGGGCGGTCCTTTTTTGGGCCCTGTTGTCTTTTGGTGCTGTCGTTTCCTTTTGGGACAGCTTTCTGGTTGTTTGTACTTTTTCTGCTTATCTCTTGCTATTTAAACTTCATGGTTTTAGGTCCCTATAAAACCTATTTTTTCCTTTTCAAAAATGACTAGCTACGAGATATTGTCCCTCATGGATGGCTTCTCAAGGTATAATCAGATCCGGCTCCTGAAGACCAACAAAAGATGACATTCACTTGCCCATGGGGTACATACTGTTGGAATGTCATGCCCTTTGGACTGAAAAATGTAGGCGCAACCTATCAAAGAGCTATGACCACCATATTTCATGATCTCATGCACACATTGATGGAAGACTATGTTGATGATCTTCTGGAAAAATCCTTGACACGTGGTGATCACTTAAGAGTCTTGGACAAGATTTTCAACTAGCTAGAAGAATACAAGGTCCACCTAAATCCCAAGAAATGTGTCTTTGGCGTGACATCAAGAAAGCTTTTGGGATACATTGTTTCCCATCGAGGCATTGAAGTAGATCCGACAAAAGTCAAAGCAATATTATACATGCCTCCACCTAAAGGAATCAGTCAACTCCAAATGCTACAGGGCCGACTTCAGTCTATTAGGTGATTCATCACACAACTTGTAAATAAATTTCAACCTTTTCAATATTTGTTACGCAAGGGAGTTCCTTTCATTTGGATAGACAAGTGTGAGACATGTTTTCAATAGATTAAAGAGTATCTCTTGACGCCTCCTGTCTTGATGCCGCCTATTGATGGAGAACCCCTAATTTTGTACATCTTAGCCACTACAACTGTACTGGGGGCATTGTTGGCTCAAAATGACCATGAGGAAAAGGAACAAGCAATCTCTTTTATTAGTCACACTTTGGTGGGATATAATCTTAACTATAGTCCAATTGAACGTGCTTGTCTTGCAGTGGTTTTTGCCGCTCAAAAGTTGAGACACTACATGTTAAACCATCATACTAGAAGCTTGTGGAAAAAATAGATCCCTTGAAATATCTACTCAATAGAGTGGAATTATTAGGACAATTGGCTAAATGGGTCATGATACTCAGTGAATATGACATTCAGTATGTGGAACACAAGGCAATAAAAGGACAAGTCATTGCTGACCAACTAGCAGACACACCCACACAAGCTGATCAACCTTTGGTTTCATATTTTCCTCATGAGTCAATATTCACAATAGACACTAGAGTAACATGGAAATTGTATTTTGATGGCTCACATACTAATCATGGATCAGGCGTAGGTATATTATTTATTACCCCTCAAGGCGATACAATCCCTAAATCTTTTAGGATAGCCTTCTCGTGCACAAATAACATTGCAGAATATGAAGCATTGTTGATAGGACTCTGAATGACAGTTCAATGGAAAATCAAAGAACTCCCAGTTTTTGGTGATTCTCAGCTTGTTATCAACCAAGTAATGATGATTATGACACCAAGGATGAGAAACTGATGTTGTATAAATGCATGGTGGATAGTTTCCTGTCAAACTTCCATATAATTGCTTTTGAACAAATTCTGTGAGCACAGAACAAAGCAGCCGACGCTATGGCCACAATTGGATCTCTCTTGGATATCCCCAATAATGTGCCACAATTTGAGTTCTTATTAGAACAACTGTTGGTCCCCGCCTATGACATTCCTGAGTTTTAAATGGTTTGCAAGCTCTTTGGCCCTAATTCCCCCTTCTACCAAGATATCTATGACTACTTACATTCCCAGACCCTACCACCTGCCCTTTCCAACAATCAATGCAAATCCTTCATCCGCAAAGCTGCTCACTATGCCATCATCGATGATACCTTATACAGACGTAGATTTGACAACACCTTACTCGAATTTCTCGACACTAACAAAGCACAAACTAACTGATGTGAAGTACATGAAGGTATATGCAGAGCCCATTCTAGTGATCTAACCCTAGCCAAAAAGATCATGCGACTAGGATACTATTGGCCTACAATGAAGCACGATGCCTATCACTTTATGTGGAAATGTCAAAAGTTCCAAATACATAGTGATCGCATTCATGAACCTATGTAAGAGTTGCAACCTATCACTTCACCTTAGCCCTTCGCCCAATGGGGACTTGACCTCGTAGGAAAAATTCACCCCACTTCATCAAATGGCCATAAGTTCATTATCACTACCACTAAATACTTCATGAAATGGGTTGAAGCCATCCCTATGACATACATTACGAGTAAAAAAATCTCCAAATTCATCCTCAATTACATCATATGTCGGTATGGTGTCCCCCAAACCATCATCACCGACAACGATCGTCCATTCAAAAATTAGGATGTTTGTGAGTTATGTGAGAAATACCACATTCAACATCGCTTTTCCATGCCATATTACCCACAAGGCAATGGCCAAGCTGAGGCATCCAATAAGACCATAATCAAAATTCTTAAGAAGACTGTCAATGATGCTAGATCTGACTAGCACATTCAGCTTAACCCTACCCTATGGGCATATTGCACGTGAGCATCTCACTCCCACTAGTGTCACTCCATTTTCCCTTGTCTTTGGTTCAGAGGCTAGATCCTTCCTATTAAGGTCGAAGTCCCCTCCCTATGGGTCTCCATGAAAGGACTTATTGATGATGAGAAATATCATATATCCTAGTCGAATGAGTTAGAATTGCTTGATGAATGTAGATAAAAGGCCTTGACTCATCTATAGGCATATCAAAATTGCATTTATCACAGTTACAATACAATGGTTTTGATTAGGAACTTTGACATCAGTGACTTAATGTTGATGGAGAATCCAAAAAATCAAGCAGAATATGAGAAACCCAGAAAATTTGAGTCTAACTGGCTAGGTCCATATGTCATAACAACATCTTTTGGTTTTGGTGCTTATCAGTTGTCCACACTTGAAGGGGAACCTTTTTTAGAGCCTATCAACAGCTTGCACCTATGCAAATTCTATACATAGCTTCAGAGAGCCATGCCTAAAACTATAAAAATACAAAAAAATTGAAAAATCAACAAATCATTACCTTGATGAAAACTTGGAAAATAGGTGTCTTGGTGACAACAAAAAAATAAAGAAATCATAAAAATAGTAAAGAGAAATAATCTATCTAATAGTAAAAACCATTTCAATGGCATTTTGGATAAGTACCATGGTGAAAATCTGGCAAATAGACGCCATGTGTAGTCAGTCTCTACTCTATCATCTACTATCACTCTACCTGGTATTCCACCCTAATCCATAATAATGACTTTACTTTCCATCATCTCCCATTTGACATCCATCATAAGGCCTGGTCATCTTTATCATGAATTTCAAATGGTTGACATCTTGCGTCCTTTCTCCTCCATCTTTCGTCCATAATAAACCCTCATCCCATCCAATCCTTGATGGTTAGTCCTAGACTTGGTTGGGGTCACATTCCCTAACACTTGGTTTCATTGGATTCTACATTGGTCATTGGCGATCAAATAGTCGAAAAAGAAAAAAATCAAAAATTCCCAAAAAGACAAAAAATCAAATATTCGAAAAACACAAAAAAATCATAAAAATTTGAAAATCCGAAAAAATCAAAACATGCGAAAAACACAAAAAATACAAATAACTTTCAAAATCCCAAAAATAGGGTGAGAGTTAGTCAGGTCAGTCTTTGTCCTTGTTGAACTACATTGCGTAAGTTGCGACTAGGCATAGGCAAGGGCGTCTTCGATGTGCCCCCGAGGCATTAGGTTAGTCCTTTAGGCATCAAATAAAATCATGATTCAATCATTTGTCATTTCAACAAAGTCAAGGGTCATGTTGAACTACGAGGTCTCTAAGTGCATGATGTAGGCAAGGCCATCTGTCGATGATCTCCCGAGGCTAACTAGGTCAATCCTTTAGGGTTTGTCACATAAGTCACATAAGTCAAATAAGTCAGACATAGTCAAAATCGAACACAAGATAGTCATTTGAACATCAACATTCAAATCATGAACCAACAGACAACATAGTCCAATTAGTCATCAAGTCAAAAATTAGTCAAATTGCCAAAACAATGTCGACCTAGTCACTTTATGTTCCCCTCCAAGATGTGTCCTTGGAATTGGGCTAGGTATCAAAATGTCATTTGCCTTTTTAGGATGTGTCTTTCCTAACGACAAGCTCTGTCACATAGTCATTGGCCTTTTCAGGATGTGTCCTTCCTGACAACAGGCATTGTAAACCCGTGAAAACTGTCAGACTATTCAAATCATCAAACTATCAAATCATTAAGCAATCAACCTTCGATAAACAAATATTAGCAAACATATTGAATGGTTATTGATTTTGTTGGTCTATTTTGTCTTATCTTTTTATTGTTTTATCTCTTGTTCATGTTACTAGCTACCTTGAGGATGTCCCATGAAGGATTTAGCAGTGCAATGACATCTCATGACCTATTTTTTCCTTGATTTTTGTCTTTGGTGTGTCTTGACAAAAAGACTAGGGCAACTTAGCCCTTAGTATGAGTTAGGACATTCCTTGTTTGCGACTGTTTATTTTTTGCAAGTGGATGACCTTGCACACCTTGGTCTATGTCATATCATGGTGTTTGTTGTCCATTTGTCACATTTTATCACCCAATGATGATTATGAAATGCCTATAATGTTATTTGGTAAAATATTGAAGTATTCCTTTTTCGTCCTAACATCCATGTCTTTCACGCTAACATTTCTTCTATTCCTTCATCCTTTAGTCTTCTCATCCATTTCGAGAGCACACTCGTGTTCTTTGACCCTACCTATTTTCTCGAGGTGGCATACCACTACCTCTTCATCATCTTTCTCTCCCTACTTTCACATTGGGGCATATTTTTGACTTGTTCTTTGACACAATGTGATAAACTACATTATGTCAAAGAGGGGAAAATTTAGACACATAAAAATGACCTAGGCCCTTGAGCTACATTTTTCTATGATGACCGCGCTTCTCCCTCACATAATCAAAGTATTAATTATTCCTCTATGATTATTTAAATAAATTTTAAATTACATTTATTTACTTAAATACATCACTAATTAATTCTTATTCCCTCCAATTATTTAATAACATTACCATTTATCCTTCAATCAAATAAGATTATTCATTTAACCCACTTTGCATCCCACAAGTAAATAATTAAAACATTTATTTATTTTCTTTTGTCTTATTCCCATTTATGAATTAAAACATTATTTAATTCATAAGTCAATTTTCCTCCATAAATCAAATAATTTCTATTGTTATTGGATTTTCCAAGTACCTCATTTATGTGCCAAATATTTTCCTTATCTCATTTATTCTCCACCATTGATTTAATTGCTTTTAATTAAATCTCAACCCTTCATTTCAAAGCTTTCCCTAACTCTTAACTAATGTTTCCCTAACCCTAATGCTCCTCATCACATTGAATCCTGGCCATTGATCTTAGGTTTTTATAAACTTTTAATCCTAGCCATCCATTCTCAATTTTAAATTCTTTAAAAGGCTTTCTCTCAAGTCATTTTGGACACACAGAGTTATTTTCAGCAACATACACACATAGCATGCTTGAGAGCTCTGAGTACTTGAGAAATACTTCAATATATTGCTTGAGCAATGCTTCAATATCTTGCTTGTCTTAGGCATAGGTCATAGTTGCACTTCAAATATGAGGGTAATCATGGAATTTGCAACAAGATGGAGAAGGCCAATGGAGGTCAATCAATGGAGGCTTGAAGACCAGGTGACATTGTTTCAATATTTCTATGCTTCTTGCTTTCATTGTGCTCTATTGTTGATTGGGATTTAGTTTTATGCTACTTGCAATTAAGCTAAAAATTTCTCCCTAATACACTTGGATCAAACTCCACCTAGTTCTTTATAATCTTGTTTGAACATCCCAACTCTCTTATATTTTCATCTCCTTGACCTATCCTGACTAGGCATATTACTTAATACCAAATTACCTTGGTTCACACAACCCATAGGAAATACTTTCCATTTGAAACTTTTATAATTTAAGTTCAATATGGAGGCTCTTATAATCAAGGGGTCAATAGATACTTTTGAAGAACAAGTAATGGTATTTAGAAGTTTGTTTTAAGTTATAGTCAATGCCTCAATCCTAATTAATTAACTTGGGAACACTATATCCATTAGACCAATACCTAAAAACATAACCCATTAATAATATTACTAATAATGTTCTTGATCTTCTAGTTTTACTTTACCCTATGGAGCAACCAATATTCTTATAATAGTCTAGTTCATTGATTAGGTAATTTATTTACACTAAATATGACCGTGATGGTCAGTAGTAAGGTCTCAAGAGATGTGGATAGCATGATCTCATAGTTTTATTTGTCAACTTAATTTCAACAACATAATCAAATTAAACGATAGTTATCTTCCACCTATAATATGAGACCATATTATGGCTCACAATATATCTAATATCCTTCTTTCATTCACATAATATTTTCAGTATCAAGGTTCTCACATTTAAGAGGTTGAAAGACATTATCCTACCAACAAGGCCACCTAATCATCATTTGAACATCAAGGGACACATCACCTTAGTTACAAACAGGCTTTAAGCATGATCAATGAAGTTGTACTTAAGACCATTGGAAATCTTATAACAAGTAGAATATCATATGAAAAGTACATTCATTAATATAATTAACTTAGTAATACTCTTAACCTTTGATTTCATTTATCTTGATTAACACATACTTCTATCACATGCCTAAGATCACGAAGACATCAAGTCTTATGATTAAGTACTTGATAGTTGATTCATATAATTGATTTTATAACCATAATGATTTGATTATACAAAATAACAAATCCTAACCTCTTACATCTTTCTAGAAGAGAGCTACAAAATCTTATGACATAGCTCCTTGTGTCATTTTCATGTAATATACTTTAAGGAAATCAGATTAAACCTCCCAACTACTCAAAACGACTATATTTGTTTGAGTGTCTTCCGCCCCCATTTCTATTATTAAGTAATAGTAGCAGGCCATTAAATTACATTATTTGATTTATTAATGCTCAATTCATAAATACTAGCATCATTTTTAAGGAGCAAGGGTCTATATAATTTTGTGATTTAACACCATAAAATGTCTTCTTGATTTACACATGCATTCACATATTAGTGTTAAGAACATAGGGATATCAAGTGTTCCCTAATCTATCTGAGTGAAGATATCACGTGTTCCCTAATCTATTTGCATCTATTTCAACCATCATGATGAGTTTCTTGATTATTGACCAATATGTATGAGCTACATAGGTGCCATTTTTAAACATTCTAGTCGAACTGTTCTATAGCAGATGGAATATGTACAGACCAATTTAAGCAATGAATCAATCAATGGAGAATGAAGTGGTAGTGTATAAAATAAACTACTTAGCTTGTTGAAGACTTATCTTGCATATGTCGATGTAGTAAATCCATAGGTACCCCAATTTCTGCAAATTTGTCCTCCATCTTTGAAACTTGAACTCACGCATACACATAGGATATTATCAATGGTTATGGAGTCTGGTTCTACACCAATAAATCCCCAATAATGAGGGCGTGACATATTGGCAAGTCACCTCAACACCATTCTCAGTTTGCAGATTGCCTTCCCCAGATTCGTCACGGCTCCACACGCCTCTTCTTCCTACTCATGTTCTCTAGTTTTATGGAGAGATGACCTCTAGAGTATGGCGTCCAATGTCTCCTAATTCGCATCAATAATTATCCCATTCAACACTTCGGCCCCCACTTTAGGCTCCCATTTTTCATGTCATTCCTCTGCATTGCCTTTCTCTAACTATTCTTTCTTTTTCCCATGCTTTTTCTTCCCAAAAACGAGCATATAAGCTAAAGATTTGCGAAGGGATGTAAATCTCCTTCTCTCTACACACCATCCTTCATCTATAGATATGAATTTCTTGTCTCTCTCAGCCTAGATGCCTTTGCAACTCGCTTCCCGTTCATTCTGTGTGATTCCTCTTGTCAAAACAAGCTTGAATCCGAAATTACAGAGGTCATGGGTTTTAAGTATACCCTCCCATTTCCCACGTGACATGCCATTTTCCCCCTTTCATTCATTTGCACCATGCTTCTTTGATTGCGCAGCTCCAAAACACACCCACACCATGCCCATTTAATTTATCTTATTTTTATTATCTAAATTAATTATGTATTAATTGCATATATTTAATTACCCTAAATACTTATACTTATTCAAGTGCTTAATAAGGGAATTTGCAGTAAAAGAAAAAATCAAGTAATATACTGGCATACCATATTGGTAAGTGTAAAATGTGAAGACGTAAAATCTGGTTTTCCTGCCTTTGAAAAGGTCTGCAACAGAAGAGAATAGAGTATCCATTAATTTCCAAATAATAATAAAAAAATGGATGATTGATTCTCTCTTAAGATTGCTATATTTCAACTACGGACATTTTTTAATCCAAAAAAATATATTTAGATTTATATTAAGAGGGCTTAGAAAATGATCAGAGAAATTCAGGAAAGTCATCAATTGTGATCTGGTCCTGCGAGTAGTTTATATGGTTTTGAGGCCAATCTCAAGTGAAATTTTATTGGTGCAATAATCATTTGGTCCAGGATATGTTAAAGTCCCTAGTCAGCTAAGGACTCAACCATTCAAACAAAAAAACTGTTGGAGGCTTTTTTTCCACAACGAAAAAAATCTTAAAATTATCACCGAGTATGCTTGATTGTTAGGTGTATTTAGAAGGATTGAAAGACAACCTGTTGTGTTTTTTAACATCCATCACTAAACATGGTACCTGTCTCATTTTAAATATGTTTTAATCATAAGTATGCTTATAAAGAAAATTATGAATTAGCTTCAAGAAAGTTTTATTAATTATTCCATTTGAACTGGTATAAATCATAAGAATTGTGAAAATGCATACCCTAATGAAATAATGGTAGTCTTTTATTTTTGATATATAAATATTATTTGAAAATCAGTAGTTCACTTGTAACCATTTGTTAAAAACTATAAAAGGATACACAGCTTCTCCTTTTGGCATTCAAATGTTATTAAAAAAATCAGAGATGCACTTGCAAAGAATAAATAATTGTTATATGTTATGTATGAATCAGAGCCTTAAAAATCAGCGTCCACACCCTGATAATTTGAAGTAACAAATTAATGGTAACTTTTTAATCTATAACTTCTAAATATTGTTTAAACATAGATATTTTCTTGTAAAGAATATTTATCAGTAGTTTAAAACTTAATAACAGGTTAAGTACCCTGATAATTTTAAGTTTAAAACTTTTAAAACAGGGCACATAACTAAAAATTAAATACTGGGGCACGCCCTGCTAATTTCTTTGAAAATGAGAAAAACAGTGAAAATGATGATGTATTGCATTTCCAGAGAGAAAGGTCTCATGTGAACCATCCTGGCTGTGTAAAGAAGAACATATTGTCTGTATAAAAGAACACGAGTTACAACTCAATCTTGTAACCATTTTTTTCAAACAAATCGTCTCACATAGCTGCAATCACATCATGATTAAAATTCTTGGTATAACTCTACTCATTTAATAAACTACAAACTATTTCCTATTTCTAAAAGTCGAATCCCCTGTAACCGGCCAGATAGCAGTCATGAGTTGCTATGGAGGGGCTGAGGTAAGGTTCTGTTGGGATAGATTTAAACTAGCTGATTCATTGAGTGCAACCGCGTTAGGCCAACATTGAGCAAGGCAGTTGCCAGATGCACAATAGTCTGATGTACTTCCACACCAGTTATATATGCTGCAACACCGCCCAGCCTTGCAACGTGGATCTTCTGTACAAGTATAGCACCGCGGATCACCCTTCACCGTAGCTGCCATCAACACTAACAAGATATAAAGTGCCAATCTTAATCTTCTCTCTGCCATCTCTTCTCTCTCTGCAATAACAAGAATTTCATAATGTTCTCTTCTTTCTGTACTAATAAGAAAATGATCCTTGTAATGTTCAGATAGTTGGTAAAGATATCTACTACGGTCAATTAAATAATTAGAAAAAAGAAAAGCTTGTATGGTAATCTCTGCATTCAAATGGGGTGATCAGATACTTACACTTGTTGATGCCTGCTAAAGCAAATCGCCAATGGCAGAGGTTTCTAAGAGCACTAATTATAAATAGCAAACCATGAATATTATTAATTAATAGTAAATAGCAACTTTGAATATAAAAAAAATTAATTGTAAATATGAACTTTGAATATTATTAAGTCTTGTGGTCAAATAAATAATGCTGAGTCTATGATTTGTTCTTTGGTTGTGTACGGATTTCCTTTGTCTTCAGGATTTCACTCTATTTCAAAGTTCTTTGGTCAATTTTGATTTCAAACTTTTATAATTTTTGTTTTAACTTTCCCTTTGATCTTTGATTTTAAGACTTAAACTTCACAAGCAATTTAACAAAAATAAGAAAAAATAAAAAAAATCTTCGACCAAATTTTAAAATAAAAAAATTTGAATATAAGATCAGACTGTCAACTTTAACCTGCTCATTCGGTCAAGAGTTTTATTTTATTTTTTTACGAGTCAATGAAAAGTCTATAAACAGAAAGGGCAGCAGATGCATCAGTGAGTTCGAGGAAGGCACGCATGTGAAAAATGGAGATCACAGAGAGGAGTTTGCCATTTACATCTTGCCATTTTATTTCTATTACCATGATTGAAAAAAAAAAAAAAATTCACGAGTTCCTAAAGTTTGGTACTATTTGTTTGAAGTGATTTTTTTGATATTTTATTTATTTATTTATTTAATGTATTTCAATTTTTAAAAAATTTGTGGTCTAAAATTATCATCACTCTAAAACAAATAAATATTATGATTAGTTTAATTTAGATTTTTGTATTTTTTATTTAGTTGAAAGGCATTTTTCAATGGCAGGATAGGGAGGGAATGAAGGCATGATGATCAACGGCTTGATCAGCATCATGCATTTTTTATTTTTTTATGTTATTGCATATGTAATAAACTGCTATATGTGCAATATTCTTCAGCGATTAGTTTGTTTGCTCTCTTTTTTAAGCTTGTTGTATCCATGCAACCAGTTTGTATGTGTATTTCCTTTTTTAAGTTTCTTTGACCTGTGAATAGCATGATTAGTTTTTTCTTTATATGTACGTTGTTTCTTTCAAATGAATATAAAGCTGAATAATATTACAGTCCTCTCCATTTTTTTTTGCTGATCACTGAGTTATTAGAGTATATCATATGCAGTGTTTGTTTGATTTTCTTTTTTTGGTTTGATTTTCTTTTGTATTTTGTATTTCAATTGGTATCAGAGCAAGTTGTAGAAGATTTTTGTGTAGGCAACAACTTCAGGATAACAGTTCTGTTCAAGAAATATCAGAATGACAAATGGTGACAATCTTTCATTTCAGCTTTCGCTGTTTATCAGAGACAACTGTGAATATTGGAATATAAAGATCAATACCCAAATGAGAAGCAAGAGGATTTACTTTCATATAGACAGATTTTATGTCAACAGGGATCACTTCTTTTTTTGAGAAGGTAAACAATGAATCTAGAATTAAAGTTTATCCTTCCACACTTTCAAATCATCACCCTATTATTGCTAAGATTCTAGTATCAAACCACTCTCAACAGAAAGATAAAGAAATTCTTCCTGTATGCTTAATGATAAGGACTACAACAATGTTGTGCTCACATTAAGAGAAATTAACATATGCCTTTTAAAAGAGCTAAGCCCAATTGATAAATGGAACTGTATATGAAAAATTTGGATAGCTAAAATAAAAATGGTAAAACAATAACATGCATTATCTAATCCAAATCTTCAATACCTCAAATAGATACAATGATGGATGAATTATTTGATTGATTCGATATGTTAGTTGCTCAATTCAGCAGCATAACATTGAGATGGAGATGACAGATGAATGATGATATATAGAAATGGATGAATGACTCAAGAATGATTTTGGCAGCATAAGGATAATTGAAGAATCAACCCCCCAAATGGCTTGTGAGAGGGTCAATTTATAGGAAAGGTCTGATTTGGATTGATGGTTGAGATTGGATGTCAATAAGATGTCTTAATCAATGGCCAAGATTGAAAGTTGTAGTATGAAATAGGGTTAGGGCAAAATTAAGGCAATGATAAGGATTAATGGCCAAGATTGAATTATAAGATAATTCAATCAAGGGTGGAAAATGAATGAGACAAGAGAAGATAAGAATGATAGGGATAATGAGGTTGGCACAAAAAAAGAGGTTGTCAGAAAAAATTAAATAATTATAAAATTATTTAATTTGGGAGGGAAGGTGAATAATTAAATATTAAAAGAATTATTTAATTATAAAAGACATGTGAAATGTTGTTTTTTAAATTAAATAATAATTTAATTCAAAAGTGGATGAAAATGACAAATTAGTAAATAATTAAATAAATAAAATTTATTTAATTATAGAAAAGAGGATAATGAATAATTAAATAATTGAAACAATTATTTAATTATAGAAAGGAAGGGGCTAATTAGTGACGTAATTAAATAATCAAGAGAAGAATAAAGGAAAAAATGAATTAATTAAATAATTAAGAATTATTTAATTAATAGAGGAATATGACCTTAAAAGATAATTAAATAATTAAAATTATTTAATTATGCAAGTAGAAGGAGGAATTGATATGAAAATGTGGGTTCATAGGCGAAGGACAATTTTTAGTGTCTACATTTTGCTCCTCTTTGAGATGATGTTCAAGATGATGAGTTTTGTGTCGAGTAACATCATTTCAAAGAAGCTAAGGTATGGGTAGAGGAAAATGGATGATGACAAAATAAGAGTGGGATGATGATGATATAAGAATAGAATGATGATGGGATGATGATGTCCCCTCAAGAGGATAGGTGGGTTGGAAAAACACGGGTATGCTCTCGAAATGAAATGATAAGGAGGGACAAGATGAATGATGCAAGATAGGAAGTGGATGAAGGAGATGAATGATACATTATGCTACAAGAAAGTGAACAAACATGATGTTTGATGTAACACTAGACATGATGCACCAAGGTATAAGGACCAAGGTGACAATGTGTCTCGTGCCCCAACATAATACAACCTTGTCTAGATACAAGATATGAATATTAGCTGGAATAATTCGGATTTGATGTAAATGCAAGATAAAAATGATAACACACACAAGAAAGCATGCACAAATGATACAAAAACAAACAAGGTATTGCCCCTGTCAAGCTGTAAACTGACGATTAATTGATTGATTTATGATGATGATTGATGATGATAGTGTTGTCATTGAGGGGAATGACATATCCCTAGATCAACACAAGGATGAATGATTAATTGACTAATTGAATTTAATTGATTGGGTTTACAACAAGATTAGGATCAAGAGGTCAAAGGATGTGATTGGATAATTTGGCAAGATTGATGAACTTGATTTGTAGGGATTAAGGATTACCTTGCATTTGGATTATTGCTTGGATTGATTCGATTGATTTGATTTTAAGAAGTGGTTTGGAATGATACAATGAGTGATTTGATGATTTGATTGGATGAAAGGATGTGATGAATTAAAAGAAATTGATGTGATTGGATTGATTTTATTGCTTGGATTTTTGTTGGCTATTTGATTTTTTTGTCTTTTTTAGGACCATTTTCCATTTTTTGTATTTTTGGGGATATTTTGTTTTTTGTGTATTTTCTAAATGTTTTGATTTTTTTAAGATTTTTGAGATGTTTTGATTTATTTTTTAATTTTTGAAATGTTTTTTATTTTTTTGGATTTTTTGATTTTTGAAATGTCTCAAGGTGTCAATGGATGAAAATTTGGGTAGCCTATGTGCTAGACACCAATGGCAAGGGAAAAGCAAGTCTCGGTGCAAGGAGATAGATGGGATTGATGGATGAAAAGGTGGGTAATAGGATAAGGAGATAAAAGGCTCATGATAGATGGATGGATAGAATGGATGTATGCATAATAAGAGAGCGAGGATATGATCTCCAAAGACTATGTCGCATAGGAATAACATGCCCATTCTAGGTACAATACTTAGGATTTTTCATGAGAAAGCTTATGACAATAGGATAATGATAGGCTTTCTTGGAAGGATGAGGTATATCAAGAGATAGCCAAAACATGTTTCAACACTTCCCCCCTATTTTTTCATCAAGATCAAAAGGAGAAGGGTGGATAAGTGGACTCAATATGATAGGTATCTATGATGGCTAAAAATGGTAGGTAGGATGGAAAGATAAAATGACATGAAAATGGTAGGTTTGACAGATGAGACATTGTGCCCCCAAGTGTAAGTGACATAGAAGATCAACCTACACATGATGCCTATTTGCTAGATTTTCATCATGGTACTTATCTAGGGTGCCTGTAACTTACTAGGTTTTGACCGTTGGATGAAGGGATTTCTCTTTACTTTTTTTTTTTTTGACTTTTTTGACTTTTTTGAATAGGAAAAGGGGAATATGGATAAGAGGGACTCAAGTGTCTAGTTCCATGAAAGGTGGTAGTCCCACTAGAGATGAATATCATCACATGGGCCATGTCAAACGTGCTCATAGATGTTGGTAGGGGGATGCATGAGAGGGAGATTGGTTAGGTAGATAATGGATTATGATGTGGATTATGGAGGAAAATAGTGGATTATGATGCGGATTATGTAGGAAAGATGATAGGGATTATATGGGACTTATGCAAAAGATGAATGGGGAGGCTTAGCCAAAAGCATGGACCATAGGAAGGTCGTGGGGGAGATATGTAGGATAATGAGTGAAGGGTGAGGAGATGGAGGTATGTGGAATTGTTGTGAAATGGAAGGGAACCATGACCAATGGTTGAACAAACTGTGATAAACATTGAAGCTTTTGATGTGGACGAGGTGTAGGAAGCAATGCAGATGTTTTCTTAGGAGATGGGTGATGAAGTGCTTTAGGTACCCACATAAACTTAGTATTTTTATGACTTTTATTTTGCTTGTGGGAGGGAATATGAGATTCTTGAATAGAGTGGGAATATGAGGTGGAAGTGGATGGTTGGGATTTTTGTGATGAGGATGCCTCATTGGAATTTATTTCCTTTTTCTTAGGGACCCAAACCATTTTAATAGTTTTGTCCTTTACTTTTGGAGGTATGGGCTTATATAAATTTTGGGATGTATTTTTCTTTGAATTTTTGTATTAATGTCCTAAGGCATGAGGACCCTTAGGACTTTTTACTTTATAGGTAGAGGTGTTGAAATTTTTATTTTTGAATTCCATGGGATAGATGGAATGAGTGGAAGCTTCTTGTTTAGACAGTGTGTGCATTTGTTGGTCATGATTAGGAATGTTAGGATATTTATGGATAAATGGATAAGAAGATTGAATGGTAGGGATATTAGGTGTTGGGAGTAATGGTGGTAAAGTGGATGGAGGTATATTAGGAGTTCGAAGTAATGGTGGAAAATTGGATAGTGGAAGGTGTATGGTCACATGCTTTTGGCATTTGTAGGATGATGGAGGAAGGATGGCAACATTTGTTTTAGGCATATGATAGGATTTATGATGGAAAGTGGACTTAGGAGGCATGGAGGAAGTACCAACATCTTGAGATTGGTGTCCTTGGGGTGTATATCCAAGGACATAAGATCATGGAGGGAATTTGACATGGATGGCCTCCAAAATACCTTGTTCATGAAGGTCTAGACCTTTACCTTGGTGGTTCATGTTTTGGAGTATGCAATGGACAATGGGACTAGGTGTAGGTGGAACACTAGACACGAGTTCCTTATTGGATGGAGAAAATGAAGCAAGGGAAGATAATGGTTGTTCGTGTTCTAAGGAGGAACATTCATGAATGAGGGTGGAAAGACCAATAAGATATGATGGAGGACTTACAATGGGGTTGATAGTGGGTGATGGAGGATCATTAGGATTTTTATTAGTATTGTGTTCACTTAGATCCAAGGTATTTATTTGATCTTCTTTGTGTGCTTGGGAGGCATATGTCTCATCAAGGAAAGTGGATGTTGATGGATCATGGATAGGGCTAGGTAGGGGGTGGATAGGAGAAATGTAGGTTTCTTGCTCATGGATAGGTGAAGTGATAGGCTCTTGACCATGGAATGCATAAAGTTGGCTAAGAGGATCATCATGGCCTTCTTGATCATATGTAAGATCATAGAGGGGAGCTTGATCATAAATAGCACCAAGTATGTTATGAGTGGGGTCATTAGATGGGCCTAGATCTTGATTAGAATGAGAGGTTAATGTTTCCTCATGCTTACGATAATGCTCTTGACATAAATCTTGGCTTTCTTGAATGGAAGTGGAAGGGGGTGACTCTTGAATGGGCTCAACATGTTCTAGATGGTTAACAACATGGAGACATGATGGAGGTTGACTTGGGATCAATGGGGGAGACTCTTGAATAGGCTCAAGGGGGAGACTACATGAAGGGGTTGTGAGAATGGGCATGGTGTTTGAAGACTCTTTGGTAGGTTCAAACATATGAGTTGGATGACATGGTGATGTTTGATTCCTTGCTAGTAGCCCTTGGGTCACATCTTTTGTAGGTGTATGGGTAGATGGATAATATAGTGGATGGAAAATGATAGTGGATGGTGTTATAGGCTTAGGATTAGGACTAGGACATGGTGGTTGAGGGATAAGCATTTGATTGGATGGTGGTATGATAAAGTTATAGGGTTAATGAACTAGATTGGTGTTCCCCTTGTCAAATGGAACATGAGAATTAAAAGGCTCTTGATTTTGTTACCAAGGTGGACTTGGGATCCTATGTTCTTGTTGTGATATGGGTGGATATGTTGATGAGGAATTGACATGATAGGTAGATGGGTTAGGTTGGCATGATGATGAAGGTGACAAATAGGATTGTGGTTGAATGTGTTGAGGTTATAATGGCGTTTGGACTTGTTATGGTATGATTTGTTGTTGTGATAATGATGGTGGGGTTACATAGGATAATGGTTGTTGAAAGGTGGATTGATATGGATAAGGGTTGACATTAGAAGAGGTGTGATAGGTTGATGAAGGGGTAACATGATGTGTATGGATGAGGTTGATATGATGATATAGGTGACACATAGGATTGAGGTGAAATTTGTTGATGTGATGATTGGACTTGATGATGTGCTTGTTGGATTTAAAAAGTGGCCATGAGGTATTGGGCTTGTGCTATGAGTTGTTGAATTTGAGGTTCAATTGGTTTGTTTGAAGTTGAAATCGTTGGATGAGGCCTTGGAGCCCGTGTATAATTTGTTGGTCTAAGGGTTGTGGTGCTTATAAAGTGATTGGAGGAGGTTTTGGAATTGGGGTACTAGGTCTTCTAATGTTGGCATGGTGTAAAATGATGTTGATTGGATTAAAGAGATGATGATGATTAGGATATGATGTGGAATGACAAGATTGTATGATTTGGACGATGTGGCAAATATTTAATAGAAGTTTGACTTGGGAAATATCAAACACAAGATCTCACATGTAAATGCATGAACACACACACCAAACACAATGATAAATTTGTCTTTCAAGATTAAATATTGTGATTAAGAAAACACTTGAATACACAACAAAAAGTCTAATGCTATTCAAGTGGGTATGGCCTATTAGGTCTTGATCTAGGATTCACAAGGTTGACTAAGGATGATTTGAAAGAAAAATCCTGTGACACAACCGGGAGAAAGGGGTAACCCACCCTTCACCTTCACTTCCCAAAGGTATGAAGTTCTTTGGGGCTTAGCCAAGAGTAACAAGATTTCAAATCCCAAAGAGGTGTGTCTTTGGATTCTCAGCTTGATTAAGGTCATCCTTTGGAGGGGTCTGTACTCCAAGTAGGCCTCCTAAGAAGGGTATGACAAAAATGAACTAAGTGAGGTGTTTTGGAGGACACATACACTTGATTCACATTCGCAGTTGTTAATTTCCCTTTAGAAATGAAATGTGCGTAAGAAAGCAATGGAAGCATTTGTTCTTTTTAACCCAAAGCTAAAATGTGTGATGAAAGACAATGGTTCTTTTTAAGCCCAATTTCAAAGTGTGATTACAAACAAGATGTTCATTTTAAGCCCCAAATCCAAATGTGTGACAAACAAGATTAAGAGATGAAAGATGAAATGTGTGCACCTAGACTTTCTTTAGCTTCAAATTTTTGTCCACTTGATCCAATTTATCTTTTGAAGTGTTTATTTTTCTGCACATTCACAAAACCAACAACAAAGCCAAGACCCTAGCTAACAAGATAATTGATCACTAATATTAGAGGGTTAGCTAGTCAAGACAAATCTGAATTTTGGAAATGTTTTTTACATCAAAAATAAAAACACAAAGAATAGACCCTTACTAAAATCGCTAGAGCTTTCGAAAAACGTAAAGAAATCTGATTTTTTTTTGTTTTACACCCAACATTAATTTTTTATGGAAAATCATAAAAAAATTATAAAAAATTCAAACTGGGTCCAAAAATTCTGATTTTTTGACTGAAGGCACCTAACATCATCCCAAATCTGTAGAATTTTTTTTGCGAAAAAATATATAGCCGTTTGAGAGATATGCTTGAATCTTTGAAAACTAGGGTTTTGTCCCAAAATGATGCAAAACCTACAACAAAAAGCTAACAAAACTTGCAACAGAAAGGATCCAACTCCAAAATTCCTCAAAATTTGTCTAAATATTGAGCTAAAAATTAGTTAAGGGGTTCATGTCGGGTTCACCAAAATGTATATGAAAAATTTGAATAACTAAAATACAAATGATAAAACAATAACATGCATTACCTAAAGCAAATCTTCAATACCTCAAATAGACGCAATGATGGATGAATTATTCAATTGATTCAATTTGTTGGTTGCTTAATTCAACAACATAACATTGAGATGGAGATGATAGATAGAAATGGATGAATGATTCAAGAATGATTTTGGGAGTATAAGAATACTTGAAGAATCATCCCCCAAAATGGCTTATGAGAGGGTTGATTTATAGGAAAGGTCTAATTTGGATTGATGGTTGAGATTGGATGTCAATAAGATGTCTTAATCAATGACCAAGATTGAAATTTGTAGTATGAAATAGGGTTAGGATAAAATTAAGGCAATGATAAGGATAAATGGCCAAGATTGAATTATAAGATAATTCAATCTAGGGTGGAAAATGAATGAGACAAGATAAGATAATAATGACATAGATAATGAGGTTGACACAAAAAAAAGAGGTTGTTGGAGAAAATTAAATAATTATAAAATTATTTAATTTGGGAGGGAAGGTGAATAATTAAATAATAAAAGAATTATTTAATTATAAAAGACATGTGACATGTTGAATTTTAAATTAAATAATAATTTAATTCAAGAGTGGTTGAAAATGAAAAATTAGTAAATAATTAAATAATTTTTTTTATTTAATTATAGAAGAAGAGGACAATGAATAATTAAATAATTGAAATAATTATTCAATTATACTAGAAAAATGACAATAATTAAATAAATAAGTAATTTTTTAATTATAGAAAGGAAGGGGCTAATTAGTGACGTAATTAAATAATCAAGAGAAGAATAAAGGAAAAAATGAATTAACTAAATAATTAAGAGTTATTTAATTAATAGAGGAATATGACCTTAAAAGAAAATTAAATAATTATAATTATTTAATTATGAAAGTAGAAGGTGGAATTGATATGAAAGGGTGGGTTCATAGGTGAAGGATAATTTTCAGTGTCTACATGAACAAGAATATAAATTATTAGACTGTACTTTACCAAACAATAGGAAAGAAAAAATCTAAAGACTTCAGAAAATATGAAAACTCCCTTTAGGAAAAATGACTTGGGACAAAAAATAACCTTCAAGATGAACCCTCAAAGATAGAGGTGAATGAGGAACTTATCAAGTGTAAAAGGCACAATATTTTTCTTTAACTTTCTAATAGATAAAAAACAAAAAGAAGAAATTAAATGCTTGTGGATTAAGAACTCCCCGATCAATGATCCAAAAGATATTTGATATCAATTCTTCTCCTTCTACATAACCTCTTCTCATCGGAAGAGGGTGACTCATATAGCCTTGAAGCAAGAGAAATGTGTAAAAACCTAATACCAAAGAAGATTATAGTTGGCATGGTTGAAAAGCTTAGGGAAGGATTGTCTAAGGAAGAAATCTCACAAACAATTATGTCATTCAGTGATGATAAATTGTCTAGCCCAAATGGTTTCTTGATAGAATTCTATTAAAAAATATTACTTGTATTAGTGAAGATTTATGTCAGGTTTACAAGGAAGCATTAATCAAGGGATCTTTAGGAAAAGAGATAAACAAAAGAATAATTAAGTTAATCCCCAAGGAGGGTGATAAACCATTAATTAAAAACTAGCAGTCACTTAGTCTCCTAAATGTTTTTTGTAAAATTATTGCTAAGTCTTTGACCCCAAGGTTAAGAAATATTCCCCCTTTTGTTATAAGCTATAACAAAACTTGCTTTATCAAAGGTAGGTATATTTTAGAAAATTAATTGCCAATTGGGAAGTAATGAACTGGACTAAAGACTCTGGGGAAAATACTAGAATGTTGTTAGATTTCAAAAAGTCTTATGATAGGATTGAATGGTGATTCATTTGAATGGCCCTTGAATAGTCATTTATGATTTTGAAAAATCATACTAGTCAACTTCTCCCATCTTCTTTCCTTTCATAATACTTTCCTCCAAGACATCTAACCTCCTAGATATTTTTACACACTTATTATGAATAGCCCAACTCTTTTCCTCCAAAATTATTTCTCTCCTTTCAATAAAAGAAATTTTTATAGGCCTACCCAAGGCCAACCTCATGCTCTTCTTCCTTGACATTTCTACAAACACTTGCAACCCACTCACAATTTGCAACAAAAATTACACAAAACCAAAACTATCATCTACCCAACAAATATTATGGAAGATGTACCCCTCAAAACCACCTCTACCCACTTCCACAAAATGGAGGGTGTTTGTACACCTTTTACCTAGCCTAAGGATAGCCCAAAATAATTACACAAAACAAACCCTAATAACTCATCAAACCCCATCTTTCTCAAATATGAAATCCTTCTCCTCACACACATTCCATTATCATACTTGATACCATTTAATGCAATCAAGATTGGGGGGTTCTTATCAAACTACCCAATCTTGTAGCCTTAACATGTCATCCAATCCAAATTAACATATAAATGGAAAAAGGATCTGAAAGATATCTTTATTTCAATGTTCCTACATTCATAGATGAAAATTCCTCAATATTAATTACATATATCAGGATTCAACATTGAATAAAATTCAGAAAAATTTAAAAGCTTTTCTAGACACATCTTGTCTAGGAGTCTTCAAATCCTTGTGTCTTCAAACCTTCTCGGCTTCACCCATATTTTGAAACCTGATTTTTTTCTTCATAATGTAGCTCTCATGGCTACTTTGAACACCTACAATACACCTACAAAATCCTTTTTCTCTTTTTATATTCCTCTTCTATTCACAAGTTGATTTTTTGCACTCTTTCTTATGCTACTCTCAATTTAAGCAACTTGCAAGTTCTTTCTCCAACCTTGCTTCTATCGATTTCTATTTTTTTACACCATTAATTTTTGCATTTTATTTGCACTTTTTCTTATGCTACTCTCAAAAGCAACTTGCAAGTTCTTTCTCCAACCTTGCTTCTATCGATTTCTATTTTTTTACACCATTAATTTTTGCATTTTATATATTCTCTCACCCTTGGAAGAACCAAAAAGTGGTACCCAAATCTGCTCTTTCACTTCCCTCAACTTGACCTCTGAAATTCCTTCACAAAGAATAAAATAAAGACATTGTTTTGCTTCCAAAATGTGTTGTTAATGTTTCTTCACAATACCAAACACCTTTCTGTTGTAGATGCCTTTGGAAAATGAATAAAATAGAAAACCAACTTGTTCTCCTTTGGTAATTGAAGAGTTATTTATTATTTTTCTAAAAATCACAACTATCTTTTCCATTAAAAACATTGTTTGCCTCTAATTTTTGAAATAAAGTCCTAGTATTGGTAAAAGAATATTTGATCCTTCAAACACTCCAAAATATGCTCTTGAAGCTCCAACCTACACCAAAATATAAAAAATAAACATGAAAATAAAATGTATTTTTGGTGATGTAGGACACTCTGCCATGATGTGGGCAATCCTGATTTTTTTTATTTATTACATCAAGATTAGTTGAACCTTCTAAGATATGTGAGTTATATTAGGAAGGAACATGTGAGAGAAGTATACTTCTGTAGTATTAAATGAGTAATGGACAATACAATTTTCATTAAAACCAACTCTTCAATAAATCTTAATATGGGAAGTTTCCTAATTAATTCCTTTGATTTCTTATAATGGAAGAGCATTTATCCAAAAATAATAATAATAGTAAACCAAAAATATATTATGACACAAGTCCAAAAATTAAAGGATTGAAGTGAGAGATCTCATTACTGTTTTATTTTTAAGAAATTTTGATTTTATGAGAGATTTCATTAGGGTTTGATTTATATGGTTATATCTTAGTGTTTTATATTTATGATTTTGATTTGTATATTTTTTATTATAACTTTTTATGAATTTGTAAGAGTATTTACATTTTTTTTTGAGAAATTTTATTGGAGTTTGGATTTTATGATTGTGTTAATGATTTTCATTTATAATTTATGTGCTTTCTAGTATTATAAGTTTTTTCTTTTTTAAATTCACAAATATTAATAATTATTTTGTAGTTTTTAATATTATAAAGTTATTATTCACATGATAAATTGATTTTTATATAGTGAATGATCTTATATCATGAGTAACAATTAAAGTTGTGATTATTAAAGTAGACAGTTACAATTATAATTTTTTATTTTTTTTTGTGATAGAGATATTTCATTAGATAACTTATATAATTTTAATTAATTTTTTTTCTTGATATAGCAATTCATATGCAACATTTAAATATATCATATTGAAAGATTGCAAATGAATATTAGGATGACCTTTTCTATTTTGTGGCTCAAATCATGGTGCAAAAAACCTAGGAGACAATGAATATATAACACCTTTAAAAGAAAGTGGTGTATGATGTAGAGGATCATATGTATCCAAGGTGCAAGTAGGGATAATGGTATTGGGAGTGTGTGAGGCAATAAAGGAAGTGTAATGAGGACACGTAACTTGAAATGCGGTGTAATGGTCATGAATAGGAGGACCACATTAAACATGGAGTGGACATGGGGCGTGAGGGAGGAATTGTATGGATCATATGATGGGAAGAATGAGTAGTGGTCATAAAAGTATGGATGAAACTAAGTTAATAGATGTACAAATAATGGATGTGCTATGTAGAGTTGTTGTAAATAAAGGAGAATAAGATGTGAAGAATATTGAATATGATGTGTAGGTATGGTAAAGGAGTATAACTAGGAGTTAGGCCATAGTGAGAAATAAAATTAATGGAAAATATGGAGGAAGGTCAGGCCACAAAGGGAACAAGGATAACAAAGTAAGGGGTCACACAAAGAGAAACAACATGATTTGTAGTTTCCATAGAAGTGGTAATTATGACTTTAGATGAGTTAGGATTAAAAGAAGGGGAGGGGTGGCATTAAAGAACTAGTTTCATTAAGGATATGTGTGTGAAATGAGCCATTCACTAATGTTTGATGTAAGATGGTGGTCAATTATTGATGAGATTAAGTATTTATAAGTGTATCCACAAGAAATTATATAATAAGTATAAGACCTTTCTTAGTTCTATGTGCAAGTTACATCATAATTAAAATCTTGTTGGTAACATTTAATCGTAAAGACATCTCTAAATATAAACAATAGAAAATATTTCATTTTCATTAGATTGAGTGGCCAATTTGGGGCTTAAATGCAACTTTTAACACATGATAGGCACATGTGGTGATGATGAGAACCACATTTAGGAAAATTTGGCAAATGGAGACCCATAAAAATATTTCTGAAATCAAATTATGTGATGGGGAAAAATGAAGCCTAAATGCATAAAAGAGTTGGGACTTGAGAAAAATTTAACACTATCAAACTAAGTCTCAACAACACCCATTCACTTGTTAAGTTGCCAAGCTCATCAATAATGTCTCAAGATACCATCTTGAGTTTTGAAATATCTAGAAGGTAAAGGTACATACACTCTCAATCACACTTTTTTATCATTCAAGTTCCACAAAACTCAAATCAGTTCAACAAAACATAGATTAGTTTTACAAATCAAATCCAGTTCACAACAATCAAAATAATCATACAATGCACAACATCAATCCAAAAAAAATTCTATGTCAATTCAAATTAAAAGATACTTATCGGATAAAAATAATTTTACAATAGTAATAAATAATTATAAAATAAAATTGATATCATCTATTCTACAGCTAAATATACCTATCCTCCTATTTAACTACCATATTTATTTTAATTTTATTATCAAAATTAATTATATATTTAATCTAAATATTTTTATAGTGCAATGAAAACCTTGTAAACAATTATTTATATTTGAACCTTCATAGGGCTTAGTAAATGATATGAGAAATTTAGGAAAGTCATTAATTGTGATCGGGTCCTGTGAGTAGTTTATATGGTTTTGAGGCCAATTTCAAGTGAGACTTTTGAAGTTGCAATAATCGTTTTGTTAATCTGTTGGTCTGATATGTTAACTACAATATGTCAACTCAAAGCTTATCCATTCACACAAAGAAAACTGTTGGATACTTTGTTTCCACCGTAAAAATGAAGCTTAAAATTATCATCAAGTATAGGTGTATTAAGAAGGATTGAAAGACAATCTGTTGTGTGATTTAACATCCATCACCAAGCTTAATTTTAAATATTCTTTAAGGGTAAAAGTACAAAGTTGTGTCACACTTTTGGCCAACTTATCAACACAAGTGAATTTTAGTATTTATAACTAAAACTTAATTTTGGTCAAACATATGATCTAGTCAGATTCATTCTAGATAAGCTAAATATGTCCACAACTTTTCCAACTAAAATTGTTCACTAAATGCATATGTAGCACCACTTTGAGGCCAATTTACTAAAAAAATGAAGTTATTGAAAAATTTAATGTTTCTATAACTCCTACTCATATAAATAACATTTAAAAAAAAATATAAAAATACCTTTTTGTAGATCCATAAGTTTAGTTTTCAAATATCTCTTTATTATATATATATATATATCTCTTTATTTTAATAGTTATATATATATATATATATATCAACACAAAAGTATTAGGTTGATTATCATGTTGGGAAAAATACTAAACCTCATCAATTTTTTTATTTTATTTTTAAATATGATGCCATAGATAAAAGAAACTAGATTAAGATAGTATGATTTTTTTCTATTTTAGATAAATATTTAATATTAAAGTTGACGTCGAGTGAAAGCAACTATGTTTTAATACACACACATTTAAATATTTATTTAAAAATATATATTTTTTAAAATTGCAAAAGAAAATATACATGCCTTAAAGTTTCAAGTTATAAATATACACAAAAAATTTGAAGGAAAAAAATAAAAAAATTACTATATAAAGCTTGACATCTCATGTAACATCATTTTTCAACAACTAAATTATAGTGTTAATTTATAAAAAACTATATTCAAATTATTTTTAATTTTGTCAAAAAAAATACAAACATAAGATATACTAAAAATATACATTTTATTAGTTTACATCATTTCAAAATTCAAAACATATATGCCACTTTCTAGTGATTCAAGTTTAAAAGTTAGATTAGTGTTGGTCATTTCCTTTATAAAGAAAAACATAATTAATTTTAAATATTCTTTTAGTTATGAATTAACTTCAAAAATTTCTTATCAATTCCATTTAAACCAATATAAATCATAGGAAAACTAAAAATGCATACTGTAATGAAAGGCTATTGAATATTTGCTCAAAACTTAGAAAGTAATAACTTGTAATTAAATACAGTATCCTTATCTTTGACATTCGAATAATCACTTGTAAAGAACATATACTTGTTATCTGTAATTTATAATTTATGAGTGAACATCTTAAAAGTCATGGTCTATAACTTAATAATTTAAGGTAACAAATCAATGATAAGTTGTTATGTGTAACATCTTAATACTGTTTAAATATAGATGTTTGCTTGTAAAGAATATTTATCATTAATTTAAAATTTAATAATAGGTTATGTAGTATGATAGTTTTAAGATTAAAACTTTAAAAACAAGGCACATAACTAAAATTTCAATAATTAAAATTAAAAAAACAATGAAAATGATGTGTTGCATTTCCAAAGAGATATAAAGTCTCACATGAACCATATTGACTGGGTAAAGAAAAACATATTGTCTACATAAAAGAAACCATTATTTTGCCAACAAATCATCTCACATGGGTGTAACCATATGATTCTTAAAATTATTGGTACAACTCTGCTCATTTTATAAACTAATTATGATCTCTAAAAGTTGAATCCCTTGTAACCAGCCAGATAGTAGTCATGGTTTGCACTTAATTAGTCTTAATCTATCCCAACCAGTGTTCCACGGGGATGCGTCCCCCCCAAAAAAACTTGTGTTTCCTAGATGGGGATGTCTTGGAGACTTAGGGACTTGGGGGGGACATCCCCCCATCAACCCACCACCAGCACCACCATCACCCCACCACTAGGGTTGAGGACTTCGAGGACGTTGGGGTATCCTCAAAATGTCTAGGGGACTCCTAGTTGTCTCCAAGATGTATAATTCTTATACTTATACATCTTTTTATAACTTTTTTTTTAAGTACTATATGTATTTCAACACCCTGTCGCCCCCTCACCGTCGTCCCCCTGTTGCCCCCAAACTTAGAACCCCCATCCCCACATCCTCAAAACATGTCCCCTACCATCTTCCCATCCCTATCCCTGAAATCGCATGGAACACTGATCCCAACAGAACCTTACATAATGATTAAAAATCTCATATAACTGCAACCACATAATTGATTAAAATTATTGATATATCTCCACTTATTTAAAAAACTATTAGCTAATGAGTTAAATCCCCTAAAAACTAGACTGATTAAGTGATGTGTTTCTATGGAGATGTAGAGGTAAGGTTCTGTTGGGATACATTCAAAATAGATTGATTGACTGCAACCACGTTAGGCCAACACTGAACAAGGAAATTGCCAGGTGCACAATACTCAAATGTACTTCCATACTAGTAATAGATGTTGCAACATCGCTCACTGTTGCACTAGAGGTTCCCACTTGGATTGTGTAAAATCCCCATCTCAAGCACAATAATTTTTTTAAAATTCATTCACAACATCTACCAGCTTAAACGATTGAGCACCTTCCATGAAGCTTAATAGTGTTAACTTAAATACTTCTCCATTCCCATGGTGGCATTAGCTCATTGTTTCCAAATATATGCTTACACAAAAGAGTGTTAAGGTCTCAAGGATAAGGTATTTCCTAGACCTATGACCTAAGCCTTGAGGGTTCACAACAACCCTACCTACGTATCCCCTCATGGGAATCAGATGCATCGTAGTTCACCCCACAATGTCAAAGGGAGTTCAATCTCTCCTCTTGTATGAGACCTATGATCTCGCCCTTAACCCATGACTATTATTTAAGTATATGTAAGCTATTAACTTATCCAATTATAATATAATGATAATAGCTTTTCCATCAAATGTTGGGTCTGTACCAAACATTACCAAACAAAATGTGTACAAACATTCACAATATTCACAAGGGGCATATCATACCATAATCCCAAAGATCATACACAATGTAAGTCATGAGCATACCTCCATATACACAAGTTGTCTAGCTCATACCCTTAACAAGTACAACAATGTCTAGATCATACACAGATCACAAGTATAACAGTGATTGGATCATACACAGATCACAAGTGCAACAGTGACTGAATCATACACAGATCACAAGTACAATGGTGATTATCTCATATTTACATTGCAAGTACAACCGTAACTGCCACATTTGCACATCACAGGTACACAATGATTGTCTCATACATATATCATATTCACATTAGTGACAGGCTCCAACATATATCACATATACATATAGTGACAAGCTCCATCATACTTCACATACACAGTGATGAGATCCAACATACATCATAAATTCATAATAACAAGCTCCAACATGCATCATAAATCCATAATAACAAGCTCCAACATACATCACATACACAGTGTAACTGGATAACACATCACAATGGCTATCACATGTCCATAATGCATCCCAAAAAGAAGAATATCGGTGCATTGCACATTACACTGTGGTTCCATCCTTTCTACCAGTCTTTTGCACCATTGGACAAATGGGAAGAGGATTTAGTGCATCCCATACTACACTATGGGTCCATCCTCAACCCCACAAGGCTAGGTATACAGTTTAACAACTGGGAGGGGATTCAATGCATCCCATACTACACCGCAGGTCCATCCACCATCCCAAGGGTTTCCTCAAGTAGTGAACCTACCTAACCTAGTGGATTCCAACTTCAATCACCTATAGGCCACTGGCGACAATTCTGTCCACCTAGGAAGAAGTAGCTCCCGACATATACCACCTGGTGACCTTAGTGGTATTGTTAGCTATCTTCTTCAAAAACTCGGATAACACTTGGCATCAGTCACTTTTGTGCTTACCAATGATACCCAATGAACCCTCTCAATACATGGTTAGCCTTGAATTACCAATACCCACATGGATGGGTCCTTACCCGTGCAACCGCTACAACTATATCATAACTATGGTAGTCTACTACCTTCACCTCTGTGAACCAAGTGAATGCTAACTAAACCCTAGCAGTAGCCCAGAAATTGGTCATTGGCACAATCCAATGATTTCCTGTCACTACTCAAAAATCCCAGAGGTTCACTCTTGGGTGGGTCATACATAACATGCATCACAATCTCAATCAATAGATATACATGCCTATACATAAACACATAGAAATGGAGTTGAATTACACAGACACATAAGAGATACATGGAACCAACACGAGATAGAATTTTCCCATCATATACATATAATCAAATACACATTATAAATTAGTTAAATCCCTCACTTCATTATGTTTAATTATAGAAACCTATTATGTATTAAATATAAATTATTAAATTCCCTTAACATGATCATACCCATTTGATACCCATTTTAGCCTCAAGCTGAAGCTTATAGAGGAGGAAAGGTCAAACCATGTAGGAACAATTCCAACATCTAGGAGTTACCCCCTTAGACCCTCCCCCTACAAAATTTTGGTCACAGAGACATCCTTCGCCCAAGGACCACCTATGTTCCCGCTTCCAAACAAGTCAAATTCACATGTAGTTCTCCTTACAAAGCCTTTGAAGGATAACTACGCATAAGTTCCCACAACCCAAGGATTCACTTCCCTTTAGGTATATCGAGGTCTTGGATCAAACTCCAAGTTTATTTATAATCTTGTTTGAACATCCCGACTCTTATATTTTCATCTCGTTGACCTAGTCCGGCTAGGCTTATTACCTAATACCAAATTATTGTTTTTCACACAACCCACAAGGAATCATTTCCATTTGAAACTTATATAATAAGTTAAAAAATGAGGCTCTTATAGTCAAGGGGTCAATAGATATCTTCGAAGGACATGCAATAGTATTTATAAGCTTGTTTTAAGTTATAATCATTTTGAGAATTATACTTAAGAGATTTGACAACACTATGCCCATTGGAACAACATATGAACCCCATTAATAATTATACTAATAATATTCTTAATCATCCCCATTACCTTTACCCTATGGTGCAAACTTATATTCTTATATTAGTTTAGTTCATAAATTGGAAAATTTATTCATACTTGTCATTTATACTAAATATGACCTCAATGGTCAATAGTGAGGTATCATGAAAGGTTGCATATCATGGTTACATAGGGTTTATCTCTTAACTCAATCTTCAACAATATTATCAAATTAAACAATATTTTCCTTTCATTTAGTATGCAATCAAATTGCAGTTTACTATAACTCTAATATCTTTCCTTCATTCATATAGTAATTCCCATCAAGGTTCTCATACTCAGGGGTTGAAACTCATCATGTAGTCATATTTAACATTTATGCTCAAATCCAAGGTGGGTTACTGATATTATCAATTTGTGACATCTAAAATATGTTTAATATGACATGGTTCTAATACCACCAAATGAATCACCATCCCTTAAATTATTATGCGACTATAAGCCAAAGCTCATATTAAGTCAATCTATCTCCTAGTATATATATACACTATAAAGAGATTGGTATAGCCATAGTTTCAATCTAAAACTCTATGCCACCTTATTCCGTATAAAATATTAAGGCAGGAGCATTCATTACCTTCCACTTTTATCCATTAAGAATTCCTAGCATCAAGAAAATGAAATATTTCAACATTGAAAGATTAGTCATGGTTTCAACACATATCATTGTCCTATTGCCACTACTAATAACCATGGAAAAAGGTCTATTACTGTAGTCCTTGAACTATCTTCTTCAAAATGAATGCACCATATAAACTATATTGGCTTATTTGACTATAAGGAAGTATTCTCTGCTAGTGCTCAACCATGTTGGAAGGATAAACAAGATTTCTTTGGATATGTGTCTAAAATTATGCATCACAAGATAATGCAACACTCACAAGTGAAATTAATAATTTGGAACAATGCTTGAGGGGTTTTTTTAGACTATTTATTACTTAGACAAATCTTTAAAATAGTATTTTTCCATACCATTCAACAAAAAATGCCCTCGTGCCAAACTCTATTTTGAAGAATCAACACAATCAAAAGCAGTTTTATACTTGCAGACTTGTTTATAGCTAAAAATACATTTTTTGACCTCCTCCATATTGGGTGTTTTTTTTTCGCTATAAACTTGGTTATTTAATAATTATAGATATATTGGGAACACAGGAATACCACATGACTTTTCTAATAACCCACTTTCCATTTAAGAAAGCATTGTAATCAGACAAGAGATAGGTCTATCATGGTCGTGTCATCATAATTTAATCTAAATTACCACTGTAAGTTTCTCTTGAGTATTGCAAATTAAATTTGTAGCTATTTCAACTATGATGGTGTCACTTCTTGTCAGAGGCTGAAAGAGTGAGTTGCATGATTACTCTTTAAACATGTAGTTAAACTACTAAGTAACAAAGTAAAATATTTGTAGGCTAGTTTAGGTAGTTAATAAAAATGAGAATGAAGTGGCAATGAGATAAGCTACTTATCTTTGTCGAAGAATTATCCTAATGATATGTTAGTTTTTCCACACTGATATAGACCAATCTCTCCACTCGCATGACCAACCACATTTTCATCAACTGCAACTCACAGGTGTCTTTATGGGGAATATCTATTTCAATAAATCGAAGCAGGTGGTAATCCCAGGTACTATAGTGAATAGATATTGCTTAGGGATCCTCCCCTTCATTACCCAAAATCAAAGGACTTCTCCCTACTGCCAATAGAGACCTCCATATCATGTTTTCCTTTCAACTACTCTACTCTCCTTATGTAACAATTTAGAACATCTTCTCCAGAGTAGAGAATCGAACCCCTATTCAAGCATAAAAATGCTCTAACAATCCCTTCTCTCTACATCTCCCGTTTGAATGCTTCTACTCAAAATTCGTGGTTCTCAGGCCCTCAAACCACCCTTGTAAATTCACCTTTGCGTCCTATTTTTTCTCCTCAGAATACCTCTGCAACTCAATTGAACCCCAATTGTCTCTATTCATGCCTTCACCCTCGTATTTATTCATTTTTCCTTTGCATTTTCTCTCTGTTTCTCACTTCCTTTTCTTTTTCCTCCAGAAAATCACGTGAATATCTCTCTTTTCTCCCTCCTCTACACTCAAAAATCTCACCTTACTCTGCTCATCTTTTTCCTGAAAGGAAGCATGCCTCTTGCTCTCTCTTCCTCTATGTTTTATGTTCCCATATGTGTGTACACCAAAATGAAGGGGTTACAAGGCTTTTGAAGACTGTTCGACACCTCTTCCCCACTCGACTTGCATAATTTCTTGTCTTCATGTGAAAAATTGGGTAGAGATCTTGGGAGAGGGTGTGGGTGCCATGCTTTACCGAAGAGGTGCCCATCCCCTAAAATACTTGCACCATTCCCATTTATTTCGAGTTGTCTCCTCCTATCCTCTATCGATAGTCTAATCTCATTTAATGGGTGCTCAAGCTTTCACATGGTGCTTGTATTTGTACCCTACCTCTCATCCATCCTATCACTCTATTTCCTTATTTTATTTTTTTATTCCTTTCCACACCTACATTGTTCAGCAGGGAGGTCGCTCCAGCGGGGATATGACAGATTGCATGTTGGATCACCTTTGAACTGTAACTGCCATCAACACTAACAACATATAAAGTGCCAGTCTTAATCTGCTTTGTGCCTCTTCTCTCTCTACAATAACAAGAATTTCACAATTTTAATAATTAGCACTTGCACTCCAATAAGGTGCAATGGTTACGCCGATAGTAGGATATACTCTGGCAATATATTGAAGGGTGGGGAAAAAATCACAAGAAAAAGTAAATTGCTTTTCTTAAGACTAACTATTTATAGCAATAGTCAATTGATGATGAGATGTGAGAAGATTTGACTATGAACAAATGGAACTTAATTTAAAGTGGTACATGCTATGCTAAATGGTTTTACAACATAATATTTTTTGTAAAATGAAAGAAAACCTGTAACTTAAAAGGTCGATTGGATTAAGCACAGTTGTTGTTGGTTAATGATATACCTTGTAACTGAATGTAACATAATTGGAAACTGCATGTTGCAGGGAGATATTTTTATAATACAAAAACTATTTTATGACACATCAAAATCACTAACTCAAGAGATTGGTTATGTATAGTACAATTGTTGGTGGTTGACAATGAGGTTCTATGATATATGCCATTTGTCTTCAAGACTTGTAGAACAAAAGCAATGGAATGGTTAGATGTGTTGATTAGGTATCAAATTATGGCTAAAAAATTGTAGCTTAAGTAAATAGCTAAAATGCATGTAATTATGTAAGAGGAAAATTAGACATATTTTAAGCACTAATTTTTTTGAGTTGTATAATGATTGCTACATATTTAATTTATAGTATTACTATTATTAGAAAATGTTTTTGCCAATGTAAGAAAAAAATTACCATAAGAAGTTGAATATACTGATGTCATTGATGGCGTCAATGTCGTTGATTGATATGTATGCTTGAGTCTTGATATCTTGTCCTTGTAGTTGTTTTTGTCATAGGTTGTAGTAGATTTCTGCAAAAGAGAAATTTGTAAAAGTGGAATTGATGCTACAACAATAACTGGGAGAGATGTGAGGGAGAAAGGGATAAGATTTGTGTACCTTCATTTCTTAGAGACAGTTGTAATCAAGCTTCCTCTTTTTTCCTCATAATTGTGTATGGATTGTTCTACATTTTGGAGTATCTTTCAAAGGAGAATATTGGTTGAATGCGAAGGTCATTCAATGATTTGACTTTGAATATAGTTGTAAATATTAGTCCTTGCATTTCTATTTTTCCAATGTCAATTGTTGCTTTTTGTAGCGTTAGGCCTTGGGATTTGTGTATGATAATAGCCCATGCCATTGTGAGCAGAATCTACCTTTAGGTACCCAACGATACAGGTATTATAGATATACTTTTGGGGTCATCTTCATTCCATGGTCATTTGCTATAATTATTGATCCTTGCTCCAACATACATTGGAACATCTATCAATTTGGAACCAGGGTTGTAAACGATCTCAACAACTTCACCTAGAGCTCCATTTACAAGTCCTACTTGTGTCCATATGTTGGTTGTGAGCATGATGTGTTTCCCTCTACAAAGCAATACTTGTTTTTCAAGTTGTTCATCAGTAGTTGCATTATCTGCTCTAGTCCTGGTTCAACAATTTTAACATTCTTTTATTGTGTAGTCTAACCAAATCATTAGTAGCAAACAAGTGCATTGAATTGTCGAATTTTTCTTTTTCACTCAAGGTGAGCTACTTGTCTATGTGTGTCATTAGAAGTTTCCAATCCTCTTGTGTTTCTTCTGCATTTTGTATGTTTTGCAACATTTGATGAAATTGTCTTTGTGCTAGAGTCTCACCTTGTTGATGGAATACTGTTTCTAAGGTGACAACGGACATGAACTGGTCCCACAGTGTTTTTTCATTTGAGTGTGATGTGTAAATATGTTTTTCCATCACAAGTGGTAGCTATGCAAGGTCACCGATCAATTTATAGACACCCCACCAAAGTATAGATGATGTTGATGTGGGAAGGCATCACATAGCCTCACATCTATTTTCAATAGTACCTTTGGCCTTATGAAGCTCATCTCATCAATCAACATATGTCTTATGTGTTTCATCTCTTCTTGAAATGTCGTTAATGCTTGGCCCTACAATGGGTGCATTTCTTTGATAGGAATCTGGATCGTTGAATGTATAGTTGATGCATGTATATTAAATGCAACAACTCCTATAGGAGCTAATGTGAGCAGTTGGCTTCTTTGTTGTAGAGTCTTACTCTCGAGTGCTTTTCTTATGTGAACAATCAAGTAGGATTTTCATGTACTTGTTTTTCCTTGAATGATCATATGCAATGGTTTATCTGAGTGATGTTTGTTGTGGTCGATAATCTGTGTGATTACTAGTTTTTGTTTCACTGACAATGTATAGTTTGGGACATCAAACTTACCTGGAACATGTTCTTCTTGGTTGCAGGTCTTTTTCATGTTTATGAATTGTGTGGCGATTTCATGAAGATCTTGAGGCACTACAAGTTGATCCCGTATGTTGTTGCTATCAAACTCATGCCTACCAAACATTTCAAGTTCATTTAGGTTGACATTGTTTGAGGGGCCCATTTGGGAAAATAATTCCCATTCATTCATTTCTATTATGTCCCTTGTGTCCATCTCAGTTTTGTTGTCTGCTTCTTCATCCTTGGTGCTTCCTTCCAATTGAGTGGTGCAATTGACATGTCATACATCATATTTGGATGCACTCATTTGCTTCCAATTTGCAATTATTGTGTTCTTAGTAATTCCTATGTCTATTTCTAAGCTTCAAAAATGTTTGTACAGTAGTAACTCACTCTAGTAGAATGTTTCAAAGTGGTCTGAGTCTTCCTCTGGGATGTTGTAGAACTTTGGGAAAACATTGACAATCACTTTTACCTTTCTTTCTTTCCACTTGCATCCCTTGCGACTTGCAAAATAGGAGAAAGATTGTGCAGATTTGAGTAGGGTTATTGTCTCCAATTCTGGAGGTCAATTAATGTAAGAATGAAGATAGCTAGGTTGTAGGTGTCTTTCATCTGTTATTCTTGTTATTCAATGGAACATTTTTTTGTCCAACATTCAAAGATGTAAAAGGTTGATTACAAACAAGTGGCAATTTTTGAAGCATATGCCATGTTTCTTGTGCTCCTATATCACGCTCTGTCACAATCTCTGCCATGAATTTTTTATATGCTGTGAGGGCAAGTTCATCTATTTTTTGGGTTGCAGATATTCTTGTAAACATATCAATACAAGTCTCAGATGCTCTCTCTGCTTTTGATGCATATTTGGCAATGTATTTTAGTACAAGTGCTCATGAGATGACTAGATAGAAATCTATGTTGGCTCTCCATATTGAAATCATTTATGGATTGTGTATGTTTATCCTATCATCATTCCTTGCAGGTTCATATTATTTTTCCCATTGTTTTCACATGATAAGGTAGATATAATTTTTTCTTTCCATGGAGCTTTGTATCGAAACTCTAGTTTTTTCCCCTTCTTGCATAAGCATGTTCTCTCTACATTTTGTGTGCCTCTGGACACAATTTATTATCTCTTCATAGTCATGAGAGGGGTTTGTAGCAAATATAGATTAGTTGTGTCTAGCAAGCATGAATCTTCTAGTAGAGATCGATAAACTATGTTGTTTCTGCATGATGCATCGTGAGGATTCCAAGCACTGACATACTTGTCGAAGAATGTTCTTGCTTGTTCAACTTTTGCATTGTTCTCCCAATCAATTTTATCCATGTCTGGTGCATTTTGGAGCCAAAGGAATCCATGTACATGTGCAGTGCCCCAATGCTGCCATTCATATCTGTACCAGTAATATTTTGCACCGAGGAGTTTCTCAATGACTTCTTCACGAAAAACTATGAATCATTGATGCAAGTATAATGATGTGGTGTGGGGGTCATTGATTACATTATCTAAGCATTATTTTTTTTTTTCATTTCCACAACTATGTCATTTGAGAGCAAACGTTGTAGGTCTGGCCACTTTGTTTCTATTGCACTTAATGTGAAGAATAGAGTGGGAGACCCTATTTGGTTGATCATATTTGTTAGTTCAGCACGACACTTGTTCCAATATGGTCTTGTGTCCTGCATCGAAGATCCAAAGTGCATGAGATCTTCAGCTAACTGTGTGTCGGGGAGATTTTTCAAGTGTGCATGGAGGTTTTCAATAGTGGTTGGCATGTTTTCTTCTGCAATTTTTTTAATGAAAACTGTTGCGAGGCCTTGGCTACGATGTTGCATCATAAGATTAAACATGAAATATCGAAACCTTGGATGCCTTCCAAATATTTGGCCATGAAATCTCATTTAGTGGAGTGCATACTCATGCATGTGCACTTCCCTAATTCATGGTTGCATTTGTAGTGCAACTCCATTTGGAAAAGAGTGTTAGAAATACCATATCGAGCAACCCCTTAATATTGTATTCATTTATTGGAGATGAGTTTATTTCAAGCCAATCAATAATATTGTTTGTGTTGTACTCAAGGTCCAGTGTTTTCTTAATAATTTCTAATTCATGGAACATGTTTGGAAATCTAGCCATAAATGATGATGTGTTTATTGTGCTATTTTCAATATCGTCTCCATCATAGTCGATTTCATTATTTGGAACCACTATGTCTTCACTAGTTTCAATGGTGTGAAGCATATTCAATATGTTTGTTCTTGCTTTAGGAAATTGCTCTAAGTGGTCAAATTATTGCAACATCATTATAGTATGGGTCATATTTGACTTTGTATTGCATACATCTCTGATATGACTTCTACTTACATAACAATCGTAATAATGCCCTTCTATATGTAGTCTCTAAACTATGAGTACATCAAAGTCTTGTATTCTTCATGGAAGAACTTTTGCAATGTTCTTTATATCTTGTGGGAAGCTAATCGTGTGACCACTATATTTATACTGGCCTCCAAGAGTGTGGGTTACTTGTAGTACTGGGTTGACTTTGGCAATGAGCATTTCCTCCACTTGGGTTAGTATTTTCAACACAAAAGGTTGTTCTCTTGGGTCCATGTTGTTGAGTGTGGAGAACCGAGGTATGCCTCTCTTGTTGAAATATATTTTACAAGTAGAATTAGTATCTGGTGAATGGAGAAGCATTCCTAGGTAACATTCCTTGCATATAATGCATGTTTTTCGATTGGAAAGTGCATCTATTCTTTGTCAAAATATTTTCATTGTTGTCATGAAGTTAGCATAGCTGTTGAATGATGTTCTATGTTCTGTGTATTGATGTGTTTGCGTATGTTGATATTGCCATGTTTGTTTCTGGAAATATCTAATGCACTTTTCTACATTTATTTCATCTTTATGATGAACATAGTAATCTCGACTTCTCTCACAATGTTGTAGCCTTTGGGATTCTATTTTTTGGGGGTTAGTTTGACTTTGTTGTAATCTTTTTAGTCACCTTTGAGTAGCTATCTCTTCTCCTATTGCAAGCATAGTAAGCCCGATTTCTTTTTCGGTTTTGTTGTCTTCTGATCTTTAGTTGATGTGGGCCAACTTCACTGTTTCCTATGGAGGGGTCTGCCATCTGTGTTTTTGGAAATGTTAAGGTAAATTAATAATAAGCATATAGTGAAGGTACTAAAACAAGTGGACATAACATCAATGTGACAAAAGTGAAGCTAGCAATGTTCGAAGAAGTGCATTCTACATATCTATACAAGTGTGTGCAAGAAGTTGAGTCCACTTTTTGGCCAAAAAAGTGGAAGTGTTTTCCCTGATTTTCAGAATTTGTCACATTTGACCCTAAAATTTGAAGCAATTAGAGATGGAATCTTAAAAAAAGTCACTAATCATAAAATGTAGTACTTGGAGTCTAGTTTCCAAATATGTAATTTATTTCAATACCCAGATGATGAAAATTGGTTTTCAATAGGTGTTTCTAAAAACCACTGCTTAAAAGTCACCTTTTTTTTACACCATACCATGAATGTGTACATCATCCATATTTTTCTAAATCCTTTTGGGAAAATATTCGTAACTCACTTAAGCACGTTTTCAATATTGGGTATGTGCAAGATCATGATGGGCCAAAAAGTGCCAATATGATGTGTATGTGGTTGATGACTTTTTTTTAACCCAAAATTTATGAAATGAAAAGGGTTTTAGAGGATATTCTTAGCTTTCCACCAATATAAATTATGCTTTACTTTGAATTTAATAAATAATTATTATTCATTTTCTATTCAAAATTCGACCAAAGTCGATTGATAGGCTAATTGAAAAATTTATAGCTTTCAAGCGGTATCACATTTTTTGAATTCAAAATATCGTCATTCTATGCTACCTATACTATAGGATTAAAAAGGAAAAATTGAATTTCATGAAGTTTTGACCTAGTTAAAGGTGGTTAGACATACGAGTTTTTATATTTTTTAAAAGTTGTAAAAAAATCATAATTAATTATTTACTTGAAAAAAAATTACAAAATAAATGCGGGACGGGTCCTCTACTTATTATAAAATATTTATTTTATTGTGGTTAGACAGCACCTACTATTATTTACCTTTAAAGCTTGAATTTCAATTTCACTAATAGAATTTTTTTAAAAAACAAACCTAGTTGTTTAGAAACTACATTCAATTTGCTATAAATTCTATTCTTACATATTTTTGAAATAATATAGAACTTATTCAAATTTTTATGTCAAGTTGCCTAACTCTGATTTTTTTGAATTTTTTGCGGCTGTTTTCCATGATGATCCACTGCACATACCCTATTTTTGTAATTTTTTATTGAATATTTTTTTTGTTAAATTTTTTTTGGCCATATTTGTTGTTTTGAAAAATCATGCATGTCATAAGATGACCTAAACTTATCATTTTTGAATTGTTTTTCAAATTGAAAAGAATTGTTTGAGTATGTTTTGGCAATTCATTTTACAAAAAATAATTTTTAATAAAAAGTTATTAAAATACTAAAAATCCCTAATAATTCAAGTTTATGGACCTATTTCATTAGAAATTAATTGAAAAATAGAAAAAAAAAATTGTAAAAATTTTTTACATATTTGGAATCTGCACTGTCTCACCTATAATGGGTTTTAATTTCGTAAAAAAATTATGCAAAATAGGTCTTCAGATATATGTCCAAAGTCACTATTTTCCTATGACATTAACATGACCTTCAAGTTGCAGGTCAAACCATGTCCAAAGCTTAGGTTTGGGTCCCCAAGCCATTTCCCGAACCAAAAAACAAGCCAAAAACCTGACCAAAATTTCATATTTTAAAAAACGGGATCCCGTTTCATAAAAAGATAATTTTTTTATGGTTCTACAAAATGGGATCCTGTTTTAAAATTGCCAAAATAGAAAGTTTCTAAAATGGAAAGTTTTCAAAATGGGATCCCATTTTGAAAACTTCCCAAAAATAGAAAATTTTCAAAAATTGAAAGTTTCCAAAAATAGAAAGTTTTCAAAATGAGATCCCATTTTTTTTTTGTCAAGTAAAACATAGTTGAGCTGCATATATTAATATCAAACAAAAAATACATCTGTTAATCCCTCAAGCATCTGGTCCGAACCCGACTTTTGGATTCCTATGATTACAAAAAATTAGTGGGATCTTGTTTTTAAAACTTACCATTTTTCGAAAAATTTTCAAAACGGGATCCCATTTTGAAAATTTTCCAAAAATAGAATTTTTTTAGACAGGATCTCATTTTTTTAAAAACATGATCCTGTTTAGAATTTAGGCTTGGGATCCTAAAGCTAAACAGGATCCCATTTATTAAAAAGCAGGGTCCCTTTTTTGCAAGTCAATTTCAATTTTTTGCCTAAGGCAAAAACTTCCACATTTCATGGACTCATCTTCTTACATTTACCCATACATGCAAAGAGACATATACATACTATTACAATCATTTTAATTTAATGTACTTGTCACAAATATAGTATAAGCGAAGTATGCCACAATTAATATAAATCAATAGTTGGGTATCTTTTCATAAGCCCCCTAAGAGCCTTCACCATACATTGTAGCTAAAGTGGATGTTGGTGTGGTCCCTACATAGGCGATAAATGAACACTAATGAAACCATAAAACTTACAAAGCTAAATTGTAATTGTAAATCTAAAGATATTCCTTACTGGTTCACAAGTATCATCTACAGTGTGGAAATTCTAGGCATAATTACTAATAACCATGTGTGAAAGGTAGTAAAACCAATGTATGCAAGATTGTTGTAGTATGAGAGGGACACAAAATGTTGGAAGAAGTCAAATGTGCATATGTAAATGTCCAAACAAACATGTACATATTGTTACAACAATCATTATTAAGTGTGGCCAAGAAAGGTGCAATTTATGCGAAGCATGCAAAATTGGGAAAATAAGGAAGAAACATAAGATTTTACATATTTCTATCTATCTAAAGGCATCAACATGATATTTTTCACATTAAAACATATCGAACATATTTCTTTACAACATGTTTTTTTTTGCCACACATTCCATACATAGTTCTATACATGAAGATATTTACATATACACTCGACAGGAGAAGATGGCAGATGATGCAGGAGCATCCAGTGGTGTGAGGGAAATCTTGCATCACCCAAAAATATGCTTTCCATTTATGTTCCTGTTGTTTGCTTTTTGTAGATGTTTTTGCATTTCTGGATACCCTTTTCATCGAATAAGAGTTTCCAACTTTCAGAACTGCTTTTCTACTCAACTGCTATTTTTAACAGGTGTGAATTTGAAGGAGTGGGAAGACAAAAAAATTATGGGAAGGTTCAGGACGGAAAAATAAGCACTTTGGCGAAAGAATCAGCTCAAGATCATTCACGATTTGAAAGTTATTCAAGTTCCAGTTTCTGCTTTTTGCCCTGAAAAACCTTCCAAGTCCAGTTTGAGGCACTAAACGGTTTTGGATGGGCCCGAAGATTTGCGGAAACCCCCAAGTAGATGTCATAGGCCTTACTTTGTGCCACATCGTATTTTCAAGAGATTTCCGAAAAGGTATTATCATTGAAAATCCGACGGTCAGATTAAAAGTTATGGCTTCCGGAAGTTGGTGCATATTTTAGAAATGTGCTAATTTTCAAATGTGAATTTAAATTTGAATTTCAAATTGTAATTTTTGGCGCCAAACCGCCAAAACTCATATCTCGAATTTTTTTTTGGCTCCAAACCAAAAAGGGGTTATTTATGGGCTAGTTTCTGATTTTTTGTAGCTTTTTGGGGAAGAGAGTTCGCATGGTACGAAAAGGGGATTTTCTGTAATTTCTGTAAAAAAAATTTGAAACTTCTGTAGCTTGCATGTATCGCAGAGCTCTAGGATTTGGGATCCTCTGCATGTAATATTTTCATTATTGAATAATAATAAAGTTTTCTAGTTGTGTGCATTATTTTTGTGCCTCAGGTTTGCTCCCTCGTCAGCAGATAAAGTCATAATTTACATATTTTTTCCTATCAAAAGACATTCACATACTACACTTGTCAAGAGAACATGGAAGATATATTAGGCTACATAGTAAGGCTAAGATGAATTCTCTGGTATGACACCATGGTCCATGGAGGAAGCAACCTTTTCATTGCACATTTCCTGGATAGTTTTGACCAAAAAACTACTCTGTACAGTGTAATCTAGTTGTTCAACCTTGGTAATAGTTTCTTTCAAACGTTTTTCACCATTGTACATGTCAACGTTACAACGCAACATGAATAGGTATTTCTTCTTCAATACATATCTAATCACCTCCTTGACAGTTCTCTTAGCAGTTGATCAAATTGTAGGTTGTATAGTTTGTTTGCAGGCATGCCCATGAGTTTTGTTGTCGGGCTTCATCAAATGCAAGCACCCATATTATATCTGTGTGGTCTTACAAATTGACTTGAAGAATATACCTATAGTCACAATCAACAAGTATTGCATTACACTTTGCACAAAACCACTTTCCATCATCTATCTGGGATAGTCTTTTCTTGCAAGGCTTTTTACGTGATCGAGAAGGGAATGTTGGATAGCAAAACGAGTCAGCTTTTATGAATCGTGTTGTTTCCATCAACATGCATTATAGAGGTTGTATTGTATTTGGAGCTTCTTTCTGAATTGCACTGATCATCATTATTCTAGCAAGTGGAGGCATCTAAAGGAAGTTAGTAGATGAAGACTGAATGTCAATGTCATTTTCTTTGAACCAAGTTTTAATCTTCTTTGTCTCTTCTATTCCAGGGTCTATCCATAGTTCTATAGTGGATGAGGTGTTAATCACCTTGCCATTGAATTTAGACATGCCCATTTCTAATAGCAAGAACTGTTGATTCATGTAGGAGGTACTTCTCTTGGAGCTGTGCACCCTCTTTTTTAGCTGATGATCCCTATAAAGTAACATCTATAGCTATCTCAGTCATGTCTTATATCGTTATAGTTCACCTTGTGATCTCTGTCACATCTCTTCTCTTGATTGTGGAGCATGGATGTATGCAAATGACAATTCCAATGGCATCAACATTCCAGCTGATGCTTTTTCTTACAAATGCATTGATAGGTGTGGAAGAGGAATGGTCTTTCGGGATGGATAGGTCATTTACATAGAGGGAAACCCTTGAATCAACTAGAAGTGAAATTTCCAACCCACTATTAAGTTTGTTATAGAGTCTATTACCAGGCTGTATCAATCCTCTAGAAAATGTGTATGTAGCTCCGACAAGGATTTTTTTGTAATGGATGTCAGCTACTTCATTGAAGCACGTCACATGTGTCTCAGTTCCTTCATAATCTATGATATCGAAGCTAAAGCTCGGTGACCACTTCCTTTCTTGGTGTTGTAGGTACACATTTCATTCTTCATAGTTATGCAACTTTTGATGATCCACCTTGGTTGGAATGGGTTTAATTTTTTGATAGGGGTGACTGTCAATGGGCCTCCTTCCCATGAGTTGGATTGACACCAAATAGCAAACAATGGGGAGCTAGCCTTTTAGGAAGGAAAGGGTTTTTTGAAGATGTAGGTGAATTAGAGGATTCTGTTGTTGATCGCTCAACCTATTCAAGATCTTCCTCACATAGGAAAGTTGGCTCCCCAACTATAGCATGTGTCATGAGCACAATGTCTAGGTTGGCAATAACAATCCACCTAAATAGTTATAATGAGGGAAAGTATTAGCAACAATATGTAAGAGGAGTCTAAGCCTCATTTATTTTATGTCAAATATTAATGAATACATAAACATACCGTGGGACAGCTGATTGAGGGAAATTGTATCTTTTCAAGTGTACTATGGAGCCACGCATGATCTCATTGGAATCTATGTGATTGTTGAACCTGGCCTGCAATTACGCTTTGTGCTTGTGCACACCGTCGGAGATATTCAACCTATATTGATTGTTGCACACATTTTAATAGCCAAAACTCGAGATAGATATGACCTAGACATGATGTTCCAAAGACACATTTCCTTCATGCATCAATCAAATTACATTTGGAGTTAACAAGCTTTCCATAGTGCAAGCCAAGCAAAAATTCCTGCAAAAGTGTATTGGATGTAAGGTGTTGTGCAGAGAAGTCGATACAAAAACCTTCCCATCAAATAATAGAAACTAATTGCTATTAATATTAGAGTTTTCCAAACAAGAGCCTAACAACAACATTCAGATGCATGCAGGGAGCAGTGCAACTAAAACAGTTAAATTTTATACACTATCTATTAACCTCTACCTCATTGTGTGGAGGGAGCAAAAATAATAGATGCTATTTATGCAATTCATTATGGGCTATACTCATTTTTGATAATTGTGTACATGGTATGTGTATAGTTTTGATTATAATAGCTAAAAGATACATGTGTATACTTTTGATTATAATAGCTGAAAGATACATGAAGTTAAGTAGACAAAAAAAATCACACTAATAAATATCGAGTTAACTATAATATTGTTTGATGTATCTTTACAATGGGAGGGACCAAAGGACTAAGTAGTAGATAGGGGGAAGGACCTGTACATTCTTCCCACCCTAGCATATCTTGTGACAGAATATACATGGTTTCATTATTTATTGCCCTAGCAAAAAAAGGGATCCGATGATCATCAATTGATGTTTTCATTTTGTATCAAGAGGGAAACCATTTTCCCCAACATCACAAAAAAAAAAAAGCTATCAAAAGCAAGCTATTTATAGTCTATTGTATTTCTGCCAAGAGTTTCAGGAAATCTTCCTTAATCCTAGTAGCATTTCCCATACCATACAACACATCATATTTTAATGCTCAAAGGAATTTGCAGTACGCATCTAGAACAATAAAAGTGGTATGAAATTTTTGGACTACTTGTTGCACCATTTCGACATCATGGTTTTGCACATGACATGCATCCTCACATGTCTTCTTAGCATCTTCAATAGCATCGTGACAACCTCTCATGATGTTCTCTGTGAAAAATACAATGTTGCTATGGTACATGCCAACCCAATTAATAGAAGTTGAGTCTAATGTCGAGGAAGGAGAAGCATTGGGTTTTGATCCTGTAACGTCTCCCTCGGAGGAGCTACTAGAGATGGTGATAATGTCTACAAGTGGTTATGATTTTTCCATTACCTATGGAGTTAAATGGGAAGCAAACAATATGAAGATGACTGTAATGGGAATAGTTTTGATTATTTGATAACTACAAAAGTTGCATTTGTATGGTTCATAAATAGACATTTGAAAATAAGTTGGTCTTAAAAATTAAGATAGAATTTCAGTAGGATATGTGTTTCTCAAACGAAGGAGGGGACACTCTAAACGTAACACAATAAACCAAACTATACTAACATGAACTACTTGCTTTGTGTGCTTTAAAAAAATCAAGTTCAAGCATGTATTCATATTTGACTATGATATAATATATTGTCTTCTATTATTATGTCAATTAGAATGTTAATCAAATTTAGTAAAAAAAAAATTAAATACAACTATCTTCAAAATGTTAATAAACAATTATTATCTTTTATTTAAAGTTATTTTAAGTATAGGTACATAGATGTATTTTACTCTAGTTTAATTTATTTTGTTTTACTTTAAAACTTTCTAAGAATAATTCTGATTTATCTAATTATTTACTCAAACATTATTTACTTTAAAACTCTCTAAGAATAATTCTGATCTATCTAATTATTTCCATCAAAATCAAACTTATCCATTCAAAGAGGGAAAATTTCTTCATATTAGGAGCAAATCATTGAAGGATAAAAGCAATTTTCTCCAATCAAAGTGGATTTCTCCATTAAAACCAGAGATTTCAAGAGATTTGCAGACTTCTTTTTCACCTCAAAATAGAGATTTTTCATAAAAGGCAGAGGGCTATCATAAAAAACTAGGGTTTTTGGGGATTTTCATACCTTTCTTCACAAAAATCAGACGACTTCATCACAAAGCTCTGATTTTTGTGTAAATAGGTCATGTTTGACCAAGGACAACCCTAATTTCAGATTAAAGAACTCAAATTTTCCCTTGTTAGGGTCTAATTTCCAACTAAACAACTCAAATAAGCATTGGAAAAGCTCTAATTTCCAAGTAAGCAGCTCAACTTTGATTGAGAAAAAGTCTGATTTCTGAGTGAGTAGCTTAGTCTTCACCTGATAAAGCTCTAATTTATGAGCAAACAAGTCTATTTTTTGTGTAAGCAGGTCATTTTTTACCAAACTATAGTCTAATTTCTAAAGAAGCAGGTTAGTTTGACCAAGAGAAAATCAGTTTTCTTTAAGATTTCATCAAATCAAACTGAGGGCCTATCAAATTTAAGGAAAATTTCATCACAAAAGATGAATTCTTTCATCTGAAGAGTAGAATTTCACATAAAGAAACTAGAAGTTTTTATTCAAAAGCAGGGAAAATATCAAAAAGGGATCAAACATCTCAAAAAACACCAAAGCTTCACTAAATCAGAAGAGAGACTCATCAAATCAGATTGGAACTCTTCATAAAAAAGCAAAGTTTTCATTAAAAAGAGGGCATTTTTAGTTGGTAAAAGACATATTTAAGGATTAATTGCTTCCAAATGCTAATGTTTTCTATCTTTCTTCACAAATATATCAAAAATTGTGTTGCATTTAAGGATAAAGTTTTGTGAAGAATGTGTCCATGTAGCAAAATGCTACCAAAAGAGACTACTTACTCCTATAGCCTTTGAAGGTCACCTCTACCTTATAAACTTCACCATTATGCACAAACTTCATTTTCCAATGACAGTAAAACGCATACAACATTCTATAATGATATTTTATGGGTTTACATCCTCTAGATGACTATGCCCAATAGACCCAAATTTAAATGACAACATGGACACTTCTTATGAGCATAATATGCATCTATAGTCCAAAATCATAGACAATATAAACAAGAAATGCCTTGACCTGACTTGGATATCTGGTAACAAGTTGAAGGTTGAGAATAACGACTTAGAAATTGCATAGAACTTGCTTGCAATGGCTAATATTCCACATGCCACCCTCTAGGGTCTCTTGCAATGACCATGACCTAGATTGAAGAGCTTGTTGAAGTCGTTTCACACAACAAACATGTTTTTTCTTAAACTCGCCTAGAATCACATCAAAACACTTTGTTTCATGGCACCCAGGTATAGAAACAATGTGCCTAGAGTTTTTCCATCAAGCCACGTCCTCAAAAAAAAAAATGGAGCTCTTAAATTCGACTCCCAGGTGCAATAAAAACTCATTGAGCATAAATCACAAAATCAAAATGTAGATTGTTTCTTCTTACCAAAAACTTTGACTATGCCCAGCTAGGAGTGATGGTCTCACACTCGAAACTATGGTTGTTAGGGATTTTACTTCCCAACCAGAGAAGATCGACTGGTTTTCCCATTCAACCTCTAACCTCCTTCTTGTTTGCCACACAAAAACACCGAAGGTGGAAACCATCTTAAGGTTGCTTGACATTTATTACCTGTAGATTTGGTGACTTATTAAATGGCAGGCTATGCATGGAGACTCCAAGAATGGTGTAGAACGGTGTGGGCGGGCTTCGAGCCATACCTAGTGATGCAAATCTATGAGGAATGGCCATACCTAGTGACGCAAATCTTCAAGCCATACCTGGTGACACAAATCCACACTTCTCTCTATAAGCATGTGTGAGGGATAGCCCCCATCAAATCCAAGGTCTCAGGGTTGTGGAATTTCTTGGCATCAGACAACAAACTAATTTGGTGGGATTTCCCACCCACAGTAGCCTATTGGCTAATAAGAATATCATAATGCTCTCTTCTCTCTGTAATAATGAGAAATCCATACTAGTAATGTTAAGGTAGGTAGTAAAGATATATACTGCGGTCAGTTAAATAGTTAGGAAAAAGAAAAGCTTGTATTGGTAATATCTGCATTCAAATGGGGTGATCAGATACTTGTTCTAAGAGCACTACTTTTAAATAGCATCCCTGAATAATATTAATTAATTGTAAATAGTAATTTTGAATATTTTTATGTGGTGTGGTCATTGACGAATTTCAATTTAACTGTATTTATTTATTAATTTAAAATTATATGTTTATTAGTTAAAATTTATTTTCAAGCATTGAAAAGAATGATGTTTGAGAATAGCTATTCAAAAAGCATGTAAAATAATGATTTTTATTGTTTACATTATTTTAACTTTAACATATATGTCAGTTTGAATTATCTTTAATATTTATGAATACAATATGTATTGAGAGGTATGCATCTATTCTAGAAGCCTCTATAGATACAACATGTCATAGTATTCTAGAAGCCTCTTAAGTTATCCAATTCTTTCAAGATTTGAACCTTGATAGATGGCATAATTTTAGGAATATACTATCATCATCATTAATTCAACTCAATCTCTTCAATTATAATTAATCTTTCATATTTCAATGAAAAAAGCTAAGATTAAGATATGTTGTAGTTTGAATAATCTGTAATTTTTATATATCTATTTTAGATGGATTGATTATTCTTCTATAAATAGATACAACATACCATACTATTCTAGAAGCCTCTTAACTTATGCAATCTTTTCAAGATTTGAACATTGATAGATGACATAAATTTAGGAATATACTATCATCGTCATTAATTAAACTCAATCCCTTCAATTATCAGTAATTTTTCATATTTAAATTGAAAAATTAAGATTATGTAAATATATACTAATTAATATTTTTCAACATTAAATTTATTATCATAAATAATGCTATATAAAATTTAATCAAATATTTATTATAAATTTGTTTTTGACATATGTTCAAGATTTCCTCTTGATCTATAAAGATAATGAAACTTCAACAATACTTTAATAATCACAAAAGTAAACTTGGACACTTCATTCAAATCAAATTATTAAAAAGAACCACCACATCCAAACAAGAAGTATCACTCCTTCCTCTGATCATAATGTTCCAAATGCTTTAAAGAATAAAGAGTGTATGTTATGAATATTGAGTCTATGATTTATCCCGTGGTTGTGCATGGATCCCCAACTTCAGGGTGCTTCGATAATTTTTGGTTTCAAATATCCATTGTTGTTTTGGTTGTTTGTATGTTGAGAACTTTTTGCTTTTAAGACCTATTTCATTGTAGATTCTGATTTCATATATTTTTTTTAACAATCATATTTTAAAGATGACGAAACTATAAACAGGAAGACTAGCAGATGCAAAGATGCATCAGTGAATTCGAGGAAGGTACGTATGTGAATTTTGCCTTAAACATAGAAAGGAGATCGAAAAAAAAAAAAATCATGAGTGGATAAAGTTTGGTGTGTTTTTTTTTATTTGAAGGTTTTTTTTTAAATTTCCTTTTCAAAATTGTTGTCTAAAATTATCATGACTGGTATAAGAAAGATTTTGGTATCTTTTAATTTAGGTGCTGAGATTATTTAGGGATATAGGTTGAAATTCAAGATATTTTTAAATTCTTTTTGATATTTAATTTTTTTTTTTTTAGAATTGATATATGCATGTAAATTTCTCTATTACAATTATATATACATTTTAATATAGTTTTAAGTGCTTAATATCCATACACAAAGACATGAGAATGTAAATTTTACTATTATAAATATTAAAAACATAAATAATTTTTTTAATAGTTTATGTCTTGAACAAAATCTATAGAGTGCTTAAATTTTATCAAGTTTAAGAAAGGAAAACATTCATATAAGCCTAAATGTAATGACATGGCAAAAGTTTCAACTCTAACTAGGAGAGAGGCATATATACATAATTTTCCCTATACTTTTTGATGATCTCAATCTAGAATAAAATAAATTATTGCATTGAGATCTAAATGTTTCCAACTACCCATTCAAGAGATAGTATTAAAATACAACACTTTTGATTTAACATACAAAAATTCAAAAGATTTAGCCAAGGAGAATATACATGACTTCGAGTTTTCTTTAAACTCAAAACAAAAATTATATTACAATTAGATATCCACATCCATGGAATACTAGATGGATATGTTTCAAGTATAAAAACAATTTAAAATGTTAGAAATATTCTCGATTTACAACTTTGCATAGATAGAAAAAAATACACAAATAATTAAGTAAGAGCTAGGAACTCTACCAAGTTCCAAGTGAGATCTTTGTGTGGTCCTCTCGTTGGCTAATAAATATGGTGTAGCTAGGGCATTGACTATCCTTTCTCAAGCGACTATCAATTATGAGGGATTTACACTTTAAATATCAAACCAAGGGCATATCTTCTTCAATGATGTCGATAATGTATGTATGGATTAGAGCTTATGGGAGGTTCATGGGTAGTTGAGTATACAATTTAAACTTGTTGAACTAGAAAGTAATTGAATATTAAAAAAGACTTCATAAATTTGGCAATAATTATCTTACGTCTATTATTACATGCTATTGTTAGTGTTGTGAGTTTGTAAATAATATTGGTTGAGGTAAAAATTATGAACTACTTAATGGTTAATTGATAATCTAACTTAGAATGTTAAATTAACTAATCACTAATATTAATGAAAATTTTGCAACATTACCTCAATCAATTCCTTGCTTGGGTAGCTACACTCTTCTAATTTGTAAAATTATCAATCAACCAATCAATCCTTCATTCACATTCAACTCAATACCATTTGATAAAAAATGTTTTTATTGTTATTTAGAAAGACATTTTTTTTTGAAAAAACAATTTTTTTGATATTAGGGGAAAAGCAGATTTTGAAGGGATCTGCAACCCTTTACAACCAGAAAAGCTAGACTGCAAAAAAGGACAGCCTGCAGCCACCAAAAAGCTAGCTCCCAAGCCAAGAACATCATGTTTTACATTTAGAGTTAATCTTGTGGGAACAAAGTGTCATTTCTAGGGAAGGCCCGGAAGCTTTTGATTTTTTACCCGTGACTGTAGTCCAACCTTCTTCCACTTGTGCTGCCTTTTCCTGCCAAGCTAGCACATCACAATCCTGGGTTTGATCATTTGTAGCCCAGGGCGAAACATCCTTGACCAGGCGTGCAGACAGAATCTTATCCGAAGAGCAGGCCGAAAGAGAAATCGAAGCCCCTCCACCAGAAAAAAGCAGACGGAGACTTAGACCGAGGTTCAACGTGAGAGGAAGAAACAACCCCTCCCGAAGGACAAGCTGAAGGAGCGGCTCCTAATTTCTGTGATTCAGAAGCAACCGCCTCTGAGAAAATCTTTTTTTCCTCAGATTTCTTCTCAACAGTATAATGATGTTGAGCAGCTCCAATCCACCAGTTTGCCTTTTTTATTTTTTTCTCAAAACCACAATGAGCAGCAACATGTCCAGTCTTAAAGCATCTTCTACAACGGAAAGGTAATCCCTCATAGTCCAGAGATTGAACCCAATTCCCCTTGGAGGATTCTAACGAAACCTCAGCAGGCAATCCATTTGACACATCAATTTCCACAAGTATTCGGGCAAAGGTGGAATGAAAGATATCAGAAGAATCATTTTCAACATACAAAAAATCCCCAAGAGCTTCCCCAACCGACTCGAGAAGAGAATCATTCCAGAGGTGGAGGGAAAGATTAGGCAAGCAAACCCAGATCGAGATTTTACTAAAGGTTTCAGAAGCTGGATTAAAATTTGAATGCCAGGGTTTGATCATCAGCAGATATTGATCCCCCCAGCTAAAAAAATGATCACATAATATAGTTTTTCTATCCTGGCAATTGTCAAATTTAACAATAAAGAATCCCTTGGCTAGAGGGAAAATGTGAATATTACAAGAAAGAAGAGGTTCCCACTCCTTGAAGATCCAAGAGTGCAGCTGAGGAAGACTAGGCCAGAATCCCCGGAACCTGCAGATGATACCACGCTCAGAGAGCTCAGCTTCTTCTTCGTTTATTTCTTCTAAAGTTTCATCCTTTAGCTTTACAGTAATAGCTTTCATCACTGGAATAAAGCCACGAAACAGCTTATCCCCTAGCTTAAGATTCAATTTGGCCCTAAAGGCCAAACCACGAAGTCTAGGGTTCGCGCCGAAACATTGTTACACTCTTATTGCAAATTATATAATATATACACTAACTAGTCTTATTTTTTCTAGAAAAATTAGACTCATATATTACAAATGTCATCTCCTTCCTAAAGAATAGGAAGATAAATATTTCATCATGAAAACAAAAAATAGGAAACTTAAAATATAGAATCCTAATGTAACTTTTCTAAATTGTGATTGAAATTTGAGATTGTTGGAATGCTAAACAATTGGAATGTTTTATACACTAAATAATTGTTAAGCATAATCTACTATCATGTAATTTCTTCTCATTCTTTATGAAAATATAATTTTTGGTAGATGTTATCATGTTTGTAGATTTTAGCTCCAATGGATGTGGGTTCCATCAAATACAATTGTCTTATCTCCTTTAGTGTAGGCAAGTGATCCTTCAACTACATACAATTATTCTCGTAGTTGTGGGATAGCAATGGTCCTTTTGCTACATGAGTGATTAGCTTTTTTAAGAGACTTATATATCACAATTGGCACAATTTACTATCATATTTTAACAATAATTATCTAAATATTCAAGTATGTATCAAGCCATCAATTATTAATTCTAATACTTGAAATATGTCATAGAGTTTTGGGAACTTTTGAGAATGGTATCATGGAACATGAAATGGAAAAAATTAATATTAATAATTAAGAGGCTCATTAGTATCCAAAGCTTTGATCAGATCGTCATAGCTCCTGGCTTATAAACTAGTGATGAACAAGTCTACTACTTGACTATATGGACCCTAGAGGTCCACTCCCACTTAGGAGCTAGGTTGTATTGAAATCAATTGCATAAGAGGAAGTATGCTAGAAATAAGTGATAATAATATGCCACTTTGAGGGGGCTACCTCCAGCAATATTTAATAAGAAAATAATAAAAAATATGATACTAAACTAACCACTAATTCCTATATATATCATACTCATGTCATTGATGAAATTCAAGACAACCTAACTACCTAGATAAGACTATAATTTATTTTTTTGATAAATGCCATAGGCTTGAACTTTGTATTAATGAAGTAGCTAAAATACAAGTTTATAAGTGCCAATATACATAAAAGAGGGGAATATGGTCCTCTCGCAAGTCAAAGAAAGTTAACTTGAAAAACAAAAAGTACCAAAATTGAAACCAAGACCCTTGAATGGTTGGATTGGGGATATGCCATAAAACCTTCACCCCTCCAACCATGCAAACAGACACAACTTCATAAGGCTAGAGTATAAGAAAACAAAAACCTGACCTTAAAGCTAGCTTTGATAATTCAACCTTCCAAATTTGAAAACACCCCATCATCACATGAAATATTTTAAACCCTAATGACAAGATAGGTTGCTAACTAGAGAAAAACAAAAAATGAAGCAAGGCGTACATCAAGACTGAATTATTCATCAGCATCTTGATATAGATTCTTTTATCTAGTGGATCATATTTTTTCTAGTTTTTTAATAAATTTTAGTATTTTTCTTAACATGGTAATCAACCTAATATTTTTTTGTTGATAACCTACTTTTAGTAAAAATAAAATATAAATAATAGTTAAACTATTATATATATATATATTTGAAAACTACACTTATGGATCTACAAACTTGGGTAGTTTTTATATTTTAAAAAAATGTTATTTAAATGACTAGGAGTTGTTGAAACATCAAGCTTTTCAAATAATTTTATTTTTTGGTAAATATTCTTCAAAGTGGTGCTACATATACATTATCTAACAATTTTAGTTGAAAAAGTTGTGGACATATCTAACTTAGCTAAAATGAATCTTACTATGTCATATATTTTACCAAAATTTATTTTTAGTTAGAAATATTTAAATTTAGTTGTGCCGATAAGTTGGCGAAAAGTGTGACACAACTCTGTACTTTTATCCGGCTAAATATAGTTTATATTTTAACACCACCCCTAAACTTTATTTTATCACACAACTTAACTAGAGGATGGGGCCACATGTAACAAATAGGTTTGTTAGCTACCCATGTACAAATGAAGAATATTTAGCACCAATGCCTCCTTGAAAGTATAAAAAACTTATCCTTTTTTTAATATCCTTGATTACTTTTGTCCATTGTTATCCATAGTAAAAAAAATCATAGCTATATCAATAAAGGAAGAGAAGTGTTCTCAATGATCTTTGTGATAAAAACCTTTTAAAATTTAGAAATGATCTTTCTGATCAATTTCAACAATGATATTTGCAAAAAAAAAACGTCATGGATTTAAAAACGATCCCTACAATCAATTTCAACAATGATATATGTGACTAAAACATTCAAAAATCTTTGAAATCAATTTCAACAATGATCTTTGCGATCAAATCATTCAAAAATTTAGCAATGGTTTTTGCAGTCAACGGTACAACTATTCAACAATGATCTCTACAATCAATACTAGAGATACTTCATGAGTTAACTTATATAATTTTGATTCAAAAAATATTTTTATTTTATATAAAGAAAAAATGGGACCATGACATATAAGCCATCAACTTTGCAAAAAGAAGGGGGTTACAGATGAAAGAGTTAAAAAGTAAATAATAGTGTTGTTACAAGAATGTCACTAACTCTAAAATGGATAGAGAGACTCTTGACTATTCCTAAATCTAACAAGAATTCTCTTCACTATTGATGAGAATGAAACATATGGTGTTCATAGTTAAATTTGGTGGTAGATAGTAATTCATATGCAAAATCTAAACATAGGGTGTTCCTAGGAAAATTTGGTGATAAATAGCAATTCATATGCAACATCTAAAAAATACCATATTGAAAGATTGCAAATAAATATTAGGATGACCTTTTTTATTTTATGGTTCGAATCATGGTTAAAAGAAACTAATGTATGATGTAGAGGATCATATTTGATGAAATCCTTGTTTTAGTATATCATTTACTTGTTTCTTAAGGTTATCCATGTCTTACAATAGTGTATCAAAGGTGCAAGTAGGGATAGTGGTGTTGGGAGTGTGTTGGGAATTAGAGTAAGTGTAATGAGGATGAGTAGTAAAATGTGGTGTGATGGTCATGGATAGGGGGACCACATTATAGATGAAGTAGACATGGGGTGTGAGAGAGGAATTGTATGAGGCATAGGATGGGAAGAATGAGTAGTGGCCATAGAAGTACAAATGGAACTTCTAGTAGATGTATGAATAATGGATGCGGTATGCAGATTTTTTGTAAACAAAGGAGAAGAAGATGTGAAGAATATTGACTACGATGTGTAGGTATGGCAAAGGACTATAACTAGGAGTAAGGCCATATTGAGCAACAAAATTAATGGGAAATGTGGAGGAAGCTAAGGCCACAAAGGGAACAAGGATGGTAGAGGTAGGGCTCACAAGAAAAACAACATGATTTGTAGTAGCCATCTAGAAGTGGTAATCATGGCTTTAGATGAGTTAGGATTAAAAGAAGACGAGGAGTGGTCTTAAAGAACTAGTTGCATTAAGGATATTTGTGCCAAATGGTTCATTCACTAATATTTGATGTAAGATGGTGGTCAATTATTGAGGAGATTAAGTATTTATAAGTGCATCCACAAGCAAATATCTAATAAGTGTAAGACATTTTTTACTAGTTTCATGTACAAGTTGCATCATAATTAAAATATTGTTGGTAACATGATTGTAACGATATCTCTCAATATAAACACTAGGAAAGATTACATTTTTATTGGATTGAGTAGCCATTTGGGGTTTAAATGCAACTTTTAACACATGCTAGGCACAAAGTGATGATGGACAACAATGCTTACGAAAATTTGACAAATGGAGACCCATACAAATATTTCTCAAATCAATTATATGTGATGGGAAAAAATGAAGCCTAAATGCATAAAAGAGCTGGGACTTTAGTGAAATTTGGCATTGTAAAATTGAGTCTCAACAACACCCATTCACTTGTTAAGTTGCCATCTCATCAATAGTGTCTCAAGATATTATCTTGAGTTCTCAAATATCTAGAAGGTAAAGGTAAACAAACTCTCAATTGCACCTTTTTATCAGAAAAGTTCCAGAAAACTCAAATCATTTCAACACAACATACATTAGTTTCACATGCCAGATCTAGTTGGCAACAATCAGGATAAATCATGCAATGTACAAGATCAATCCAGAAAAGAAGTTCTCTGTCAGTTCAAATAAGAGATATTTATCAGATAAAAGATAAATAATTTTACAACAGTAATGAATAATTCTAAAATAAAATTTATATCATCGATTTTACAACTAAATATACATATTGTCCTATTTAACTATCATATTTATTTTATTTTTATTAATTAATTTAATTATATATTTATTACATATATTTCATTAACCTAAATATTTGTATAGTGTAATGAAAACCTTACAAACAGTTATTTAGATTTGAACCTTCATAGGGCTTAGAAAATGATCAGAGAAATTTAGGAAAATCATTAATTGCGATCTGGTCCTGCGAGTAGTTTGTATGGTTTTTAGGCCAATTTAAGTGAGACTTTTGTAGTTGCAATAATCGTTTTGTCTGCTATGGTAACGTCAATATGCCAGCTCAAAGCTTATCCATTCACACAAAGAAAACTGTTGGGGACTTGTTTCCACTGGAAAAATGAAGCTTAAAATTATCATCAAGTATAGGTGTATTAAGAAGGATTGAAAGACAATCTCTTCTGTGATATAACATCCATCAGTAAGAAGCTTAATTTTAAATAATTAAGCTTCAAAGACAATCTGTTCTGTGATATTCTTTAATCATGAATCTTTTATAAGGAAAAATATGATTAATTTTAAATGTCCTTTAGTCATGAACTAGTTTCAAAAAGTTCTTATCGGTTCCATTTAAACCAGTATCAATCATAGGAATACTGAAAATGCATACTGCAATAAAAGGCTATTAAATATTTGCTAAAAACTTAAAAAGCGCATAACTTGTAATTAAATACAACCTCCTTATCTTTGACATTCAAATAAGAAATTCACTTGTCTGTAATTTATATCTATGAGTGAAAATCTTAAAAATCAGGGTCCATAACTTAATAATTTAAGATAACAAATCAATGATAATTTTTATGTGTAAGTTCCAGGCCTGGAATTTGACGGCCACCCCTACCTGTCATATGAAAATTTTGTGACGGTTTGTTCATTTAAATACCTGTTACTTTACGTTTTATGATAAATTAACTGTCAAAATATATTTAATTTATATATTTTTTAATATAAAATCTTTTATATTAAAATATTATTGATTTTATTAATCATACATATTAAAGTACCCCAAAAAAATCAATATATTAGTAATCTATGAAATATTATTTTATAAAATAATTATGTTAGAAAATTTATAAATTTTAGAAACTATGCATGCACTCAATTAGCAAATTCAATTTGCATATAATAAATTTTATTGATAAATAAAAATGCATAGAGTATTAGATTAAGAATAATTATTTTTTTCATATATTTATTCTCTAATTTGTAAAATTGTATTACTATTTTGTTGATTGATTCCTGAAATTGTAAAGTTGCAATGAACATTTAATTTAATATTTAACTAGAATAAGTTGACTATAAATTAATTTATTGATTTCATATGTGCAAATATCATAAAAACACATTTAAATATTAATTTCAAACCTACCAAGAAATAGTTATATAAAATTAAAATTAATTTAATTTCTGAATTGGTCTATCTAAAAACACATTTAAATAGCAATTTCAAATCTAGCAAAAAATAATTATATAAAATTAAAAATAGTTCAATCCCCAAATTGTTCTATCTAAAATAATATTTTTTTGTCAATTTCAAACCTATCCAAAATAATTATATAAAATTAAAAATAGTTTAATCCTTATTCAACTCATTATCTAAAATTTCAACATGCTCATAGCCGGTGAATTGCCTGTAAAAAAATCTTTAAGAAATCAAAGCCAGTGAATTGCTTGTAAAAAAGAATGCTTAATCCTTAAATGTTGTATTATGTTGAAAAAAATCAAAGCCGAGAATAATTATTTGTAAAAGGAAAATAAAATTTCAACATGCTTATTGCTCACCAATAAGTTTGAAGTTGCATTATCTTGAAAAAAATCAAAGTTGGGAATCACTGCAAACAAAATGTTTTGAAAAAACAAGTTACAATGCTATAAAATAAATGCTTTCAACAATGAAAATTTGTGTTATGTGATTATTCATAAGGATATCTTATATATATTAAAAAAAATGTAAAATTAGAAAATATTGATAATTAGAAATAAATCTAAAAATCTTAAATTTAATGTTAAAGTTTCTAAATTATGTAGAAAATAAATCTTGTTAAAATATTGAAAAAGTTAAAAATCAATTATATTCTATTTTGAAAAGATTTTTTCTTTTTTGTATTATATATAGAGAGGACACAAAAAATAAGTGCCAAAAAAAAGCACCGAGGTTCGAAAGGTACAGCTCAAGAGAGGCTACGCCTCACATCAGGAGCTACATGAGTAGCCAGAACAGATATATACAAAAAAGCACAAGAGACAGAGAGGAAGAGACACTATAATAAGATATCATCCATGTTATCAACCCAGACCGTCCACCCCTTAGCACCTTCCATCCAGACAATGCGCTTCGATTCCTAAATCTGAGCAAGCATGAGGATCTGCTCCTTGTTGGCGTTCCTGTTGTTCTTCACCTCATGGGTAAGCATTTTGCAAGTCTTCTCAAATAACTGCAGATTGTCCAGAGTCTGCCTCCACGCATAGCCACCCTACATCTCATATATGAAGAACGTGGCAGAACCATTCTTGAGGAACCTTTTAAGTTTTTCTTTTTCAATCAACATAGTAGTGCGGACCTACAGGAAAATTTTAAGATAAATGAGTTTCCGAAAAGACTCAGTAAAAATTTTGGGATTGTTCTGATATCTTTCTTCATTTCTACATTTCTAGATTTGCCACAAAATAATAGAGGAGAAAATTTTCCAAAATAAATTAGAATCTTGTTTCAGCCCAACAATATGCCCAGTTATAATTTCAATGATGTTAAAGATCGAAGGATAAATGATGCCAAACATATGCCAAATTTCCTTAGCAAAGATATAGTAAAAAAGAATGTGTCTACCAGTCTCGGGTAACCTACACATAATACAATGATCAGTAACTGAGGAATCTTTCCTGATAGGGACCCTATCAAGAATTAACAGCCAATTAAAACATTTTATCTTAGGTTCAGTAGGACCTTTCCAGAGATTCTCAAAAAATTTCTTCCATGAGTGGGTGTCGAGGGTAGAGTACCAAACATTGTTGATGTGATCAATAATGGCATTAGAATGCCCGATAATATTGTATATATTCTTGGCTTTAATTTTGTTTAAAATGGTCCCATCCGGCCATTTACTGCTTAGGAATCTATGAGAATCAATTTGACAAGAAGCCGGGAGATTCATGGTGGCCTTGCAGATCAAATTATAGGTCCTCTTCTGGGAGACGGGTAAGTCAAACTTGTTACTGAGATCCTCCCAGCCAATTAACCTGTCATGCTCAAACAAGTCGGCCAATTGAGAGATGCCTTTGTTATTCCATTGCCTAGTAGAGCAGCCCTGAGAGAGGGCAAGGGGCTTTCCAAAAAAACTAAGGTTCCACCAGATGGACCTTTCACCGTAAAGATGAGTATCATCATGGAAGGTCTTGTTAGTGATAAATCTTCTCACATAGTTCCACGCTTTCCAAATGGATCTAAAAATAGCATATCCTTGCACAAAAATAGGAAAGTTACCAAGGACAAGATCATTAAACAGAAGATTCTTCCAGGATTTAGCCTTCTTGGGGTATCCCCTTTCAATGTTATTCCTAACCAGGACCTTCCAAGGATCATCGCCATCAAGAGAGTGAAAGATCCACTTGGCGGCCAAGGCAATCCCTTGGAGCCTAAGATCTTTCAGGCCAAGCCCCCCAAGGAGTTTATTAGTATGGCACCATTCCCATTTAACCGCGTGCATTTTATTTTTACCTTTGCCATCAGACCAAAGAAACTTCCTAACCGCTTTTTGAATTTCTAAAAATTGATAGTTACTGAACATCCAAGCCGAAGAATAATAAATATTATAAGAAGAGATAATTTTTTGGCAAACTTGCACTCTACCAGCCAAGGACAGGGCCCTGTTGTGCCACTTATTAAGTTTCTTGAAGATCTTGTCTTTGACCCATGACCACATATCTTTAAGGGAGGGATCAATGGAGAAGGGAATGCCAAGATATCTCACAATTTTGTGCGGGCCTCCCCACTGAAAATGATAATTCTTGAACCAGTTAGGCGGCTGCTCATCCCAACCAAGGCAGATAGACTTGAGGTGAGAGAGACGAGCGCCCGAGATTTTACAGAAGATGTTGAGCTTGTGATACAGAGCCTCAAAATTGTCAGCCGTGGCTTTAAGGAAGATTGTGGTGTCATCAGCGAATTGGCAGTTAAGAAGATCTTCGTTGTTAGGAAGAGATATGCCTTTAACCATCAGGGAGATAGAATTGTCTCTCAAGATGTAGTACAGGGCTTTAGAAGTAACCACAAAGAGGGCAGAGGCCAAAGGGCAACCCTGTCTGATGGACCTTCCAAGAGGAAAGGAGTCTGAGAGGGAGCCATTCACATCCACCTGGGTGAAGGCATCTTTGAGTAAAATTTTAACAGAGTTGCAGAAGGTACTAGGGAAACCAAACACCTCAAGCATCATGGAGATGAAATTCCATTCCACCCTGTCATAAGCCTTCTCGAAATCCAGAAGGAACATGATAGAGTCTTGCTGAGAAACGTTGGCCCAATTCATGGCTTCCCAGCCGGTGATCAGGTTTTCAAGGATATATCTTCCTTTAATGAATCCAGTTTGGGTAGGGCACACAAACTTGGGCAGGATATTCTCAATTCTTATCGCCAGAATCTTGGCAAAGATTTTATAGGAAACATTGAGGAGAGTAATAGGTCTCCAGTTTTTGATGAGCGCTTTGTCCCCGTCCTTGGAAAGCAGTTTAATAATACCCCTATTAATGGAGGTACCCAAGGAGCCACTAGCAAGGGCCTCAGAGTAAATATCAAGAAGGTCTTGGCAAATCCAATCAATATTAGCCTTGTAGAACTCCACTGGGAGACCATCAGGGCCAGGGGCCTTGTCATTATCAAGAGCGTTAATGGCTTTTTCAATTTCCACCAGGGAGAGATCTTTACACAGCTGGTTGGCTTCTAAAGTGGAGATCTTGTTAGGGATGAGGGAAAGAACTTGAGATCTCAAGAGGGAGGCATCCTTCGAATCCTCAGAGGCAAAAAGATTTTGATAAAAGTTGACAAAGGCCTTTTTGATGTTGTCGAGGTCATTTATCTCATGATTATCAACAACAATACTTTCAATATTTTCATTAGACTACTTTTGCTTGATGAGGTTAAAGAAGAATTTGGAGCCTCTGTCCCCAAATTGCAACCAGTGCGCACGGGATTTGATCTTGGTGCCATTGACCTTGACCTGTTGGTGTTGTCTAAGGGCATCTTTAGCCTTAACAACTTGAGAGATGAGCTCACAATCAGCAGGATTGGCTTGGATGTTGGTTTCAGCAACCTGAAGCTCGGAGGAGAGCTTTTTTTCCACGAATCTAAAGTCTTTGGCCCTCTTTTGCCCAATGGTTTTTAAAAAATTCTGCCAGGCGGGAATGTTCAAGCTCCATCTATTCAAATGAGACTTGGCAGGGAAGTTGTTTCTATTGATGAGTCTTATGATACGGATGGCACAAAGAGTGTCATCATCTTTGAGCAGGTTAGTGTTAAGGAAAAATTTGTGATTGGAACCTCTACAGCGACTAGGGGAGCTGTTGATTCTAACACAAGAAGAGATAGGGTGGTGGTCGAAAAGTGAGGTGGGGGTAACAAGGACCGAGTGGCCGAGATTATCAGGGAGAAAGGAAAAAAAGTTCTTGTTAGCATAAAAACGGTCAAGCCTAGAGTAAATTCTATAGGGACCCTACTGGAAGTTACACCAGGTATGCCAGATTCCAGGGTAAGAGTCCTTAGTGCCAGCCAAAGGATCAAATAATTGTTTGGAGCTTATCATCTTATTCCAATGCATTTTTTCCAAGTCCTTCCAGACAAACGGGAGACCTCCAATTTTGTCTTCCTGAGACTCAATCATGTTGAAGTCCCCCCCGACAAGCCAGGGGATATTAGGGAGAGCATCCAACTAGTCCCAAAGACTCACTCTCTCCTTGAAATCATTCGGGGCATAAATAGAGCATATACCAAATATACTGTTATTGAGATTAAAGGTAACCCAAACTGCCCTATTACAAGGAGAAATCCCGTTGCCAGTGATAAAATTGGCCCATTTCCTGCTGATCAGAAGGGCAACCCCACCCCTGCCTCTAGGGTGGTTGGTGTAAAGTTTGATGGCATCTTTCCACAGAAAGTTGAGATTGGCATCCAGAGTGTAGCCGATGGCCTTAATCTCCTGCAGCATAAGGAAGTCCATGGCATTACAGGTGTCAAGGAAACGCTTAATGACCCACCTTTTGTCAGGGGATTCAAGCCCCCAAATATTCCACGAAATACAATTCATTGGGGAACAATCAAGGGAGGAGAGCAAATATCAGAAGATCCCTCAATTGGGGTCGTCACAATACCCTGAATGTCACCAATCTTTTTCTTGGAGGGGTTCTTGTTTTTGGAGCCTAAACGTCTCCCCCTCTGCTTAGCTGTGGGGAAAGCATCCCTTAACTCATCATCATTCTCAGAGTCCTCAGGGGATAGGTAATCCAACTCCAAGGAAAGCTTCTGAGGGTGAAAGGCCGAGCCCGCGGAAACATTGCTGGTCGGGATGATTTCAAGTAAGCAATCATCCCCAAGCTCATGGAAGATTTTAGGGGGGAAGCTTAGGGGAGGGGTCAGGTCAGGGCATCTGAAAGAGCGGTCCACAAGGGCCGAGCACGAAGGGGTGGAGCTGCTAGGAGTTTCTTTGGATGCGGTCGCAACAGAGTTGACCGCAAAAGAGGTAGATTGAGAGCAAAGGGACTGAGAGTCCTCTAGAGCGGTAATATTCTGCTTGCTGGCTCTACGTCTATGCTTGTTGGAGGTTTTTTCCACCATAATGGGTCCAGTGTTCGGGGCAACTGCCGCGAGGGGAAAAGAAGCAGTCGAGGGTACGGCAGGGGGAGGAACAAAAGTGGTGGATGAGATGTTGGAGGCCAAAGGGGGTGTGGGTTTCACGGGCGCATCAGAAAGAGGGGTTTTATCCACCAAGGAATCCAGGTTAGGGTTAACAGTAGATGAAGAATTACAGGGAGGCGAGGGTTTGGCGGGCAAAGGTTTTTTTTTTTAATGATAGGGCAGTCTTTCCTCAGATGCCCTTCCCTCCTGCACAGGAAGCACACATTCAGACCCCCGAGAATATCAATGGGGCACGCGAAATTGTCATCAGAGATACAAATATTAATTTCAGAGGGAATTTCATAACCAGGATTTAGCGAAATAAGAACCCTAGCATCCATATGAGGGACCAGTCTGACAGTGTCATCCATTCGGATGACTTTACCAAGAGGCTCAAGCAATTGAGGGAGGAAACGCCATAGAAATGGCGGGATTTGTTTGACCACAATCCAGCGAGGGGCTGAGAGCGCAAGGACTTCCTCATGTATGGCCTCAGGTGACCACGCAATGGCGCGGAAGGAGGTAGAACCCATGGACCAGTATTATTTTTTAAGAATTTCATTCTGGGCTTCATGATTAGCGAAAAAAATAACAAACAACCCTTTATGGATCTGCCTACAGAAAGAGATGTGGAAACCAAGTTTCAGGTTCCAACAGTTGTGAAACCAGTCATCAAGAAATTTCCTTGGTGGACATTTATCCACTTCAACAGCAGAAAAGAAAATAGCAAAATTTTTAAGTCTATTTTTCTCCTTACTAATTTCAGCTAGCATTTCAAGATTAGGAGAAACAGAGAGAGATATGGAAGCAACCCCACAATTCTTACCGGTTTCGGAGGTTTCATTAGGGTTCGAGAGGGTAAACCTTGCGCTCCCGTTGATGGAGATTCCAGACTTCGCCACCGCCTCAGAGAATGACTTGGGTCTCGACTGCGAGGGGGAAGATTCAGGATTGTCTATGCAAGTATTGTCAGAGGCCATAGATGCCCTAGGTACAACCGAGGAGGAATTAGGGGGTACGGCCTCTGCCGAACGGAAAAGGGAAGAGGAGGAAGATTGATTCATCATAAATGCACATAAAATCCTATACTACGAAGGAACGAACACACCTGATGAGTCGCCGCCTTTAACCAGATTTCGAGGAGCAAAAAATTTCGCATCAGAGCCGCCGATTATTTTTGCATCAGACTATTATTAAATTTTTGAAAAATAACTTTTTTTTGAAAAGATTTTGAATTAATATAATTTTTATAATAAATATTATAAATCATATATATTAATAAAAAGTAATGATAACTATTAGTAAAAATGTCAAAATCTTTAAAAAATTAGAAAAAACTATATTTAATCTTGAAAATATTCTATTTTCAACAGATTTTGAATTAATAAAAATATTTATAATAAATTATATATATTTAGCCGATAGGCTATATTATGTATGAGCTTCTAGCCTGATACAAGTCTCACGCCATAAAACAACTGTGGTTTATCGTCAATCTCCTGTTGGAACTGCTGGAATACTGTGAACGGTACGGTACGATCAGTTGCAAGTTGTTTGCCGGAAACAAGTCTCACACTGTCAAACTGCTTTGGTTTTCTGTCAAACTTCTTGGTGGAATGCTGGTAAACTTCATCCTCGATGAGATATTGTGGAACCCACTTGCCAACTCTTGAAATGGCAATAGATTGAGTGAAATGCTTGCGACACCGGGAAGGCTGTCAGAGCCCAGTTGAAGCGCTGGAGTGTCTTCCAGTAGTTTTTGGTACTTGTGCTGTCTTTGAATTAAATGCAAAACTATCGATTCCCCATCTGCTTGAGGACGGTTTAACTGCAGCTACCTTAATGCGATGTACAACGCACCCACTAAAATTGAAATCCCGTCCAGTCTAAAAATATCAACCGCCAGCTGGTAAGAAGCCTACACAATATCAAACGCCATCAATTTCCACAAATATCAAACACCATCAAATCTCCACCCTCTTCATTTACTGATGTTGGAAAATATCTGCTAAATCACCACTGCTTTTGCCTACAAGAAGAATGAATGCCGACTTTGATTGAGACCAGTACTCAAAGCAACTATATTTCTCGCACCAAATTGCACGTGGAGTCTACGCAGAAGACAGAGGACACATCAGGACAAAGAATCTACGCAGAGTGTAGACCACACAGTGCACGGTAATATCGAGCTTCCAACTTTCATTGTAGTTTGGAAGTTGTTAATATCCACCTTTCAACTTTGACCTTTGTTAGGAATCGACACCTCTCCTTACTGCACGCCTCCCACCCTTCCTTGCTACAGTACACCTCCAACTCTTCCTCTCCATGGCGAGGTCTCTCTACTCAGTCCTTTGTCTCCCGTAGATTGTCCACTTTAACACACCCCTCTCTGTCACCAGCTGCACATAACATTCGTTTACAAATATGCTCTGTTTAGTTTTTCTTCAAATCTTTTTGCTAGGCAATTGTTTACACTATTGTACAAAAAAAATTCTTTATTATCTGATCTTTGGATTGTCTTAATCATTCATTTTGGTGGGTAAACTAAACATGCTTAAGAGTACGAAACTAAATAATTGTGTATACTTTTGCATATTTTATGGTTGAAGAATTGTATTGATCATTTGCAGTTGCTATTCTTCGATACATAAAAATAAATAACTTTATTATATTAACAATATTTCCTCCTTCACTTTTTTACCTATATTTTGTGTGCTGCACCAACCGGGTAGCTAAGCTGCTGCCATCAATACCATATTTTATCCACTTTCACAGGCTTATTCTTTCACCACTATTGGTTTCCAGATTTACATAGGCTCTTCTCCTTGTCAGTAATTCCCTCCAGATTATGTGAGGACTGAAAACATCAAACTCATAACACCCTTACAGCCTGTAGTAAATTCTTTGGCTCCAGGTTACCTTCCAAGCAGCCCCTGTTCCATATATTGTGTGCCCCTGTCACTTGCCAGTCTCCTTCTCATGTTGCTTGCTTCTTTATCAGTTGCCATTTTTTTTTTTTTAATTTACAACTCGATAACGTGTGTAGCCCGTGTACTGGCAACTTTCCTCTGCCACGCTCTTGAATTCTGCTTTTTATTTATATCAATTATAAACTTTAAAAGGCCCTAATATTATTTTCCCTCACAATCTAAAAAAGATTTAAATTTTATTAATGACAGATCTAAAAATTTAGAAGAAGATACCAATATCACTATTGTCAAATTGTTTCATTAAAAATAACGAACTAGATATACACACCTTCACATATCTTTTTAATCAAAGCTATTTCTTAACTTAATTTCACTGCACAATCTGAATGAAGATTTTTTTTGCTTTGAATGCCATTACCATGCCCATTTGGAGCACTTTTCTTCCTGTTAGCTGCAGATAGAATATATTTGTAGCTTTTAAAGGAGTCTCTATGAAATTTTTTGGTTGCATTTATGTAATCGGGGTTGAAAATATGGCTCTACATTTTGGCTCGGATTTATTTCATCTTACTTCACTTAAGTTAAACGTGTATGGATATTTAGTCTCCTTGTCTTTTGGCTTGTAATTATTTTCATTGCCTAGTTGAGTTGTTAAGATTTCTCAAGCTTGAAGATTAGGGTAAAATTTATTTTACTTTATTTTATCCTTGAATCGTTCGCTGCCATTAGAATGTTATTAACTAAGCCGTCTTTATACTATTTTCTTCAGGTTAAAATATACTACTCTTATTATAGATATACAGTATTTACTATCAAATTCATAAAAAAAAAAAAGATAAAATGATATGTTGTAAAAATAAAATACAAATAGGAAAAAATATTTAATTACATTTTACTTATTATATTTAAATAATTTCCTCCCCATATCGAAAAGTTACAGTATCATCAATATTTTTATTTGCATGCTCTTTTTCCTTTTTAATTAACAGAAGATTTCCACAAATCTAGCCCCAATTAGCCAAATCTCATCCAATATCCAAAAATACACAATCACATTACTAACAGTTTTTTTTATTATTAAATATCGGATAAAGCTGGCTATTCGAATTCCTAACTTCCCCTTCACTATTTCGCCTACAGTTATTGTTTTTATTTCTTTCAGTACCAATTGACCTTCCAAAAAAAAAAGCATATAAACACTTCAACACCCCAAAACGGTAGACCCTAATTAATTTTTAATTTGTTAAATAAAAAAATTATATATATATATTTGCTTTGTAATTATATAATATATATCTTAAATTTATTATTATATATTATTAAATAAAATTAATTATAATAAGTATATTTTTTACATATACTATTATTTTAATTAATTTATAGGAAATTTAACATTTTAATTGATTTCTTAGAGAAAAATGTATTATATAATCTATTAAAATTTAAATTCATTTTTGGAATAATTTTTTTATTTAAATTAGATATATTTATTTATTATTATATATGATATTTGAATTCAAATAACATTATATTTAAAAAAAAAAAAACTTTATCAACTTTAATATAATTTGTTTCTAAGTTTTACTTTTTATTAAAATGTGATATATCCATCTCTCCATTCACCTTATATATTGCACAAATGTATGCAAAAATATACCAATTTGTTTCCTAATTGACCTTGTACACCTGCCTTAATAAATAAATAAAGAAAAGTCAACATTAATAAATACATTTAAAATAACATATATAATAATAAATAAATATATTTAATTTAAATAACAAATTTACCTTCAAAATTATAATTAAAATTGTCTCACCATCTCTCTCTCTTTCATTTTCCTCTTCTCTCTTGCTTTCTCTAACAAGGATAATTAAACTATTAGTTTTCTTGCAATAGTGTACATTTTAATTTCTTCTTCTTTGAAGAACTTTCATCATCAATGGTGGCTAGGTTCTCTTTCTTTGGGTGGATTTTCTTACAAACATACAAGGAAATAAGAGTTTTTGACTTCACACCTATGTCTTTTCTTCTCAACTCCTCCTGCAGTAATATAGTTAATTTTCTATAGAACAAAAAATATATATTTCTAACTAAAACTATAAATCTATTAACTAGTTATGTGGAGTGCGAATTCATTTATAAAAATATAGTTAATTTTTTTTGTGATATTTATTAGTATTGGCCAATTAAAGTTTAATTTTGCAGCCAAACAAAATTGCAAATTTCCTTAATTGGATTTCATCAATAATGTTTATTATACGGAAGTTGTTAAAATTGTAACTGTTTATTATAGAAGTGCAATTTAAATTGTAAAATATTGTGTTTTAGATTTAATGAAATAAAATAGGTGCTAGTATATTTTTTTGTGATATTTATTAGTATTGGCCAATTAAATTTATCAACAATCAATTGATATTGAACAATTACAATTAAGTTACTTTTTTTATTATTTAATGTGGTATTCTTTAGTATGGAAAAGTTATAGTTAATGATTTATTTACAATATAATATCCATTAGTATCAAATAGTTATCAATTGGATATTTAGTTGTTTGTATAGTTATTGCTTGATATTAAATATAATTGTCTTTTTAAAAATAATATTAGCAATAATTATTATTCATAAGTAGAATTGTAAAAAATGATAAATTACCACTTAAAAAACACATATATTATTGGAGCATAGGGTTAAACACTGACACAAAACATATATTATTGCAGCATAGTTTGTAAGATACAACTGAACATCATCAATTAAATAGCAATGGATATTATTGACATCTCCAGTAGTTCCAGTGGGCCAATGTTGTCAGCCAATTCGACACCGTCAATCAATGCAAATCAAAACTCTACAAGTTAGATACAAGATTTTGCAAATGACATTACAGTTAGTTGCCTGGACTTGCTACAACAAGCGAAGGCCACTGTTCAAAACATGCAAAGTGTCCAAGATTTGGACATTCAGTCAATGGAAGTAACAGTACATGAGTTCCATTCAACTTGTGAGAAGTTGAGTTCATTTTGTACTTTCCTTCGTGAAATGAAAGCGGATGAGTTCTACGGACAAGGTGGCTCTATCTACATTAAAGAAGCATTCCAAAATTACTTGAACCACCCCTAAGATACATTATCACTATAAATGTGGATATAGTAGTTGATATAATGATATAACTTCAGCTTTTACCAACTTATGGATAGTTGGATATTTTGTAACTCCCTTAAACAAATGTAAGCTCCAATATACTATGAACAAAGCACTTCTCCTCGCAATAAAAAGATCCAATATGTCACCTACTACAATACCATGTAACACATTTTTTGCTTCGAAAATATGTATACATTGTTCTCTCGCTATCATTTTGCATCTTGGTTCTTGACTTTTGCTTTTGTTTTGTATATCTTTACTTGACCCATATGTCGAAATTTCAAGAAACAAATTCCATGTTCAATTGCATATAATTAAGAATAGTAGTTTTCATATAATGTGTTTAAATCCTTTCCTCATTTGACTTCAACTACGCATAGTCTAACCATTGTGTTCACTCCAACAAATATATATCGCCAACAAATGCTATATCTCTCCTTCAATAATTGTCTCATTTTTTCACCTACATTCCTTAAAATTTGATCAATTAGTAGAACGATAATATTGTACTCACTTCCATTCTTTTAACATATTTCACATTTCTAGTATACTATATTAACATACATGATAGATGTATCCTCAACCAAAACACAATCAACATAAAATTAGTGCTCTCCAATAGTAGGTTAAAACATTTATGAACCAAGTAACTCTCTTTAATCTTATTGTATTCTCATTCGTTGTTTATCCCTTGCTATTAATGCACTAATTTTATACTCATTTGTTAGAAAGCATGGTTCCTCTTATTCCTTTAGCATAGAATGTAGATCTAAACATTTAGAGTGCATCCAATTTAGTTAGATTACTTAATAGCGTGAACTAACTTTTTTACTCACTAGACTCTCCCTTTTTGTTTTCCTTACAAGTGCAGCAAGCTAACTTCTAAAGGCCACTATTTTGACATACATACCTATTCAAAATCACATTTACAGGTATTATTCTAAATTTACTTTAACTCTATGTAACTTCTATACACACTTTTATTTAAACTACTACTTGTATGGTCGCATTCAAGAACATTGTTGCTTTCTGAAATATTATCAAATTAGTTAAGTATATTTTGTTGGGTATACAACATATTAATTTCACACTTCACAAAGTATGCTTTTTATACATCATTGAAAGTAAGTAATAGTTGCCAACTACAATTTACTTTTGCAAGGACTAGTTCGCTCTCTTGCCACAATGTTTTCTTTGATTGTGAACGCAATTAAGATGATCCATGATGGAAACTTAGACCTACAACCCCATCTACAAGCAATAGATATTTCAATGTTTGGACATGGGCCTGAACCAACCAATCGCTATATACTACAACTCTTTGATGGGGTGCATAATCAGAAGGCTACACTTCCAAAACAGTACAACCACCACATAGATTCTGAAGAACTACAAAAGGGCTCTATAGTTAAACTCATTAAATATAGCTGCCCTATTCTTTGCAATTCAAGGTGAGCCATCATATTTTAGTAATTTGCTACAATATGCAAAATCAAAACTTTTAGATTATCTTTCATGAACTCCATTATTTTACATATCATCCTATTGATAATACTTCTTTATTTTACACTCATAGGTGGATCGTCATATCGGAATTAGAAATCATATGTGGGCCGCAAGATATCATTGGCAAGCCCACCAACCTCTTTGAATAGCAAACCCAACAAGTACAAGCCACGCCTATAAGCCTTGATAACAATGTTATAGTACCGCAACCACCTCTCCAAACAAAATATTCCTTGACTAAGGATGCAATCAAGCTGATGAATAATGGTAACCTAAACTTGCAACCCCATCTACAAGCATTAGAAATTGCACCGTTTGGCCATGCGCTCAAATTGGTTGATCGATATAGAGTGGATCTCTCCGATGGGGTACATAAGCAGAAGGCAACACTTCCAACAAAGTACAACCAATGCATAGCTTCTAAAGAACTCCAGAAAGTATCTATACTCAAATTGATAGGATACAGTTGCCCTGTTCTTTGCAATTCAAGGTGAGCCACACTATTTGCATGCATATCTACAAAATTCACAACTACCAATATGTAGCCTAGCATTTTTATCAGTTGTACCACATTTAATTGTACTCAAAATACTGACTCGTTTAATCTTTATAGGTGGATAGTCATCTCCAAATTAGAAATCACATGTTTGCAACATGACATCATTGGTCAACCTGCCTACCTGTTTGAAGAGCAAGTCCAGAAAGTAACTTCTACAAACTCAACTACTCCATCTACAAGCATGAGTAACATTCCTATGGTGACAAAGCCACCTACTCAAAGGGCACTGTTTGGGTTAGCCTCTTCCCTACAAAAGAAAGACTCCCCATCCAATATTACGCCCATTAGAAATTTGAATCCATTTCAGACAAGGTGGCTTATAAAGGGTCGTGTTACCATGAAAAAATAGATGCACCACTTCAACACACAAAAGGGACAAGGGCAGGTCTTCTCTTTTGATATTATTGATTGTGAGTGCACTGAAATACGAATAACATGCTTTAATGAAGTTGCAAAACTTCATTACATGAATGTACATTTTGGAGAAGTATATACAATATATGGTGGGACTATTAAGTCAGCTAATAGGTTG
>VDFB02000003.1:171190568-171342001 GCA_007258455.2 Sequoia sempervirens | reverse complement strand
TCTCTTCCTCCGGAATCCGTTGATGCTCTTAAAGCTATGAGGATCACAAGTCAAGCAACTAAGAGTTGGATCAACAATATCTCAAAACAGATGGAGCAATTCTTGGAGAAGTGTGCTCAGACTTATGACAGATCTGCCTTGCTTATAACTGAAGTCGGCCAGATTGAAGACAATTGGGAAGACTTCCAATACGTAAATGACAAAGTAATACCTCGTTTGAAGGTTTTAAAGGAAGTTTCCCTGCAAATATTAATCCAAGAAGGTGTTATTGAGGAAGGAGCCTCATATGATTTCAGCAGGTGGTATCATTCCTTATTGGCTAAAAGGAAGATATATGATGGAATGAAGGAGGAATGTGCTGTTATACAGAGTGCAATTGAAAAAATTCAGTTCAAAATCCTCACTTCTCTTGAAGGATTAACAGGGCAGGAGCATCATGATGCAAATGGCTTGGATTTAGAAGGATTGAGGAAAAGTGTGATGAATATTTACTTCAAGGAAGTGCAGATTGTTACAGAGAATCAGCTTGATGATATGTCTTCCCTTTTGACCTTTATGGATAACTTTCAGAAATAGGAAGATAGATGGGAAGGTACTTTCACTCAATGCCTTGAAACCTTGGACGTAATGGGAGTGCAACTGGATTTTGTGCCGAGCATCTCAATGGAGGAACTCGATTTTGTGTTAGCTAAATTTCTTGCATCTGTGGCTAGGGAACAGTCCAATGGGAATTGCATTTTGGATTCCCACTTGCTCGAGTGATTCGCAAGGTGTCATCATTTTCCATACTCCAAGTGGCTCGTCTTGCTTGTGCCATGTGTCCTTTGAGTTGGTTATGCTTTTTAGGGTTAGGGTTTCTTGAAATAATCTTGGCCATTGATCTCAATTCAATCTTGGCCGTTGCTTTGTAATTGGGGTGCCTATATAAACCCCACGCATTTCATTCATTCAGGGAGAGACTTATGAAATTGTTGCTACTGTTGCTATTCAAATAATAATTTGATTCAGAGTTGAGCATTTGTTATTTTAAGAGCTCGCATGGTTTCATAATTTCTTCAATAGAGTAAATTAGTTTTCAGCATTTTTTTTTAGATGAATGAAAGATTGATAGTGTTGGAAATAGTGAAATTGGTTCATACCTTTTTCAATTGAATGATTTTCAATTTGATGTGCAAGGTTAGTCTGAACTTTGAAACTGTTTAACTTGGATTCTATTACCTATATACATTGTTCGAATTGATGGTGGTATTGTGTAATAGGACATCATTCATAGATCCATTGAAGATTGCATCATCTTTTTCTAGTTGTAGTCATTGTGCTTGGCAAAACAAAGATTGGTTTAAATTTCACTATCCAACATTTGTCTCTTAAGTTTGTAGGAGTAGTTTCGCATAAATCTAGTTTCTAAACCCTCATCCCTTTTCCTTTTTATTTTATCCCAAAATCGAAAATCCCAAAAACACAAGAGCATTCAACATCAAATCAATTCTAATCCCTACTTTGAGTAATTTACTATCCAAGGTCCCTTTGTGAAATCAGCATATCACATCATCCATTGAGCTTGTCCATCCCTAAACTTAAGAAACATTGGAATTACCGTATGACCTTTCTAGCAATCTTAGCATACGAGGTAATTTTTCAAGAGAGGATAGAGCGTCTCTGGACTCTTTATTCTAAAGTGCTTGGTGAGTCATAAAACACGCATCAACACGTAAGAGGATATAATTTGCTCTTTTTGTAACGAAGGGGTGGTGGAGACAGAGTGGCACTTTATCATGGAATGCGTTGCTTATGGGGACATCCGCACCCAGTATGAGAGCAACTTAAAGGCTGACAATCTGCACGAGTTATTTGAGGAGGAGAAGATCAACAAAACTGCTAGTTTTTTGGTCAAAATTCATAACAAAAGATCCAACATTGAAAAGTGTTTGGAGATTCCTTAGGTTTTTGGTTCTCAGCCCCTTAGGCTGCTTGGTCTCGTGGACAACATTAAAATCTCTCATTCATTCATTCATTCATTCAATGAGATGATGACAACGATTCTATATTTGACAGTCCAGCTGTCCAATGGATTGCAAATGAGACTCATACAACTTGTTGCTTATGACAACGATTTATCCAGCTAAATCAACAATGAAATTTGCAATGTTAACAACAAATGCTCTTAATGTAACTATCGATGACAATGCAAATTCTAACTTATTGACAATGAATAAGAACCCGGTCATAGACGCCAAAAAGAAGGGACCAAAGTGAGTGGTGACAACATGCCTCAGTCCAACAGATGACGTTTCTCCCAAAGTCCACCAATTATGTTGGGTGTCTCAAAGCTACATCCAAAATGTTATTTATGCAATGACTCGTTCCAGAAGCGATTATTTGTTGTCTGTCTTATTCTTTAGATGAGTATTGGCGGCCTCCTCAAGCAACATGACGATCTTCATAAAATAGTCGATCTCTTTGATTTAGGCGACTATTTGTCTCTTACATGATTGTCTCTTCCTCTATAATGTATGACGTCTGCTCCCTTTAAACTGAATATTATATGCAATCCTTGTCTTGATCGAATATCACTTTGTCTCCTGTGCGCTTACTGCCCAATTCGTCTTTTCTGAAGAGAGATCCCAACAATAAGCCCGATACCTTTTCTCAAGCCGTTCTTTCAAGACTTTGATGATTCTGTCTTATTCACTCCAAGACTCCACCCGTCACAATCTTTATTTGTATATTATTCCTAGCACAGGTCGATTTGTCTTTATTCAACATTCCCTGCCAGCTTTGACCTATAAAATACTCAAATGGTAAATTCCTGGCAGCTGATTGTTTGTCCTACCTGTAGCCTACTTGTCTTATCTGAAAGTGGCCCAATATTAAAATAATCCTTATAAATTCGCTCACCAATGCCAAATTGCATCGATTCCTATTCACAATGAAATTTGCTTTTAATCCAAAAATCGAGCTGCTCCAGGTTTGACTTTATCTTTTGACAGAAAATAAATATCAAAATCTGCAAATATCAAAATATCTAATCTGCTCCAAATTTGGTTGTTAACCATTAAATTTGGCCAATATCGATTTAGCATAAAATGACTTCCTCCTCAAATGGAGTGATGATTGCAACAATACCTTAGCTGCTACAATTAAGCAATCCTCAGAAATATTTGCAACAATACCTCAGTTGCCCGCAAAGATGAAGATGTGATACTAAATCAGCTATCACACCAAATTAGCTAGGGCAATAATACATCAGCTATTGCACCTGTGAAATTCTCCAATAAAGAACAATGTAGAAACCCTGGATGAATTTCTCAACACTTCCAGCTAGGGTTGATCTTTCACAACCGAACCTGGGACTCTAGAGTCTTCAAACCCTCGATCAAGCTAAGCATGCAGCATTAGCTTCTTACCAATCTGGTAAATGAGAAATGTAATCCAAATCAAGTTTGTCTAAATGCCAAGCCAACAACTCCTTATATATATTCCTCAATCACTTTTCAAGATGCTTCTAGAAATAATATTATTTTATTCCCTTAAGTGACTTTATGATATAATATTTATTTGAAGTTACTTTATTAAATTAATTAAATATAAGTCATCTTTTAATTTTACTTTATTAAAATAACCTTACAAATAATCAATTTAATACTTACTCCCTTGTTTCTCCTATTTAGACTTTGGGAATAAATAAAGGCTAAACGCACGTCAAGGTTAATAAAAGTTTAGGAAAAAGCTATAACTAAGGAGAAATAAATTATCCCACTAGGAAAATAAAAACCTACAACAACGAGTATATCATTATGGATTATACAACACATCCTTCCATAATCATTCCGACTAAAGAGAATTATGAGTCTTAGCAAAAAGGCATCTTGACACATTGCAAGTGGCTCAATCTTTTGTCTCATCTTTATGGACTCATTCTTGAGCTAGATACACCTTGGAAGAAATCACTTTGTGGTGATAAAAATTATCATATCATAGGATTGATTGGTACAACCATTGGTGTTGCATGTTTTTGGACACTTATCAAAAGATCTCAAAGATTAGGTTCCCATGCACTCTTTGGACCAAGATTTGAGAGATCTATGGAGACCTTCACATCTCTCCATTTTTGGATGATTTTGCATCAGATTTCCTCACTTTCAATTGATGATATAGATAGTATACCCTTTGATGATGATAAATTAGAGGAGCTTGAATATGATGCAGAGCTTGAGCATCTTGATGATATATAAACCTCTCTTGTTGCTCCTTGTCTTCCAATTGAGATCACAAATCCATCTTGTTGCTCCATCAAAGTCCAATGTTGCTTCTTTGAGAGCTTCTAGTGATTCTTTGTAACAGGTTAATCATAGTCATTCAAATTCAGATTTCTGGTATGATTGCTTGATAGATATTTTAGGCTTGTTTGTTGAGGGGTTCTCTCGTCTTTGATGAAAACATCATCATAGCTATTGTCCCATTTTCTTTGTCTTTTGATCTTGTTCATCATCAGTTATCACTTGATCTTAGTTTGTCTTCTTCTTTATTGTTTGGACATGTACCTAATTTGATTGTGCCATCATCTACCATGGACATGGTGACACATGAGCAGATTCTAAAGACACCATGATCATACATCTGGACCTTTCTTCCTACTAATTGCTATTTGGAATAGCAAGCATTCCTAGTAATGTGGGAGAGACCAAAGAAAGTATTTGGACAAGAATTTGAGTTATTAAGGGATGATATTGAGATCTTCTTAGAAATCTATAATACTAGATAGGGTAAGCATGAGAATATTTGGGCCTATAACAAGAATCTCAAGGAGTCACTCAATTGATTGGAAGGGAAACCAATAGTTGGACTAGAAAAATGATGGTTTATTGAACAGTTGATGCACTCACTTTGGAAAAAAATGAAGGTAGTTCTTCTTCATTATATGAGGAGGCATACAATAAAGCCATGGATGTAGAGAGTGAAAGTAAGACATCTAAGCATTGGAAGAAGACAAAGAGGATTCCAATTCAAGTGAAAAAGGATCTAGGTTGTTACATGCACTTTGGAGACATGCAGAGAATGATGAAAGAATTAGAAGACACAAAAGAAGGTAGAGATTTTTGGGGTACTAATTGTAAACTAAAAGGTCACAATAAAACTAATTATGCTTAAAGCTATTTTGTGATATATGACAAGTTGTGGATCACTCAATTAAGGATTGTCCCTATAGTTTGAAAAGTAAGACTCTACAAGTGCTCTTAACACAAGGAGAGCAATCCACTCCACTAAGTGCTCCACAAAAGCCATAGAATAAAGGAACATGTTGTGACCTTTTCACACATCACCCCATTTAAAATGGGGACCCCCTAATTTTTGCTCCATTCTGGTCTTTTGGCTTTGGTTCTCTCTCTCTCTCTCTCTCTCTCTCTTTCTGTCTCTTTTCTGCTGTCTGTCTTTCCGTGGTATGCCTGTCTTTGAGCTTAAACGTGAAATTTTGGCTAAGTCTGAGAATTAGGGTTTGCTATCTTTTGGCCAGTTTGAAGTCAAATGGAGTGGGTGAATTGAAATCTGAGCTTGGCGTTGCAGTTAGCATGCTTCCAGCAGGTTCCCAACAAAATTTCATTGGATTCTGACAACTTACTATTTTTATTAAGTGCCTAATTTGGGACATTTTCTCAGCACTTTTGAAATTTTGATCGTTATACTGCATCCAGAGCACGTCAAGCTGCTCATTTGCAAGTTTTGAGCTGAAACGGACAATTTTCTATTTTTAGCAAGTTCACCTTTAGAAGCAGATTTTAGGGTTTGCATGCGAAGTTTTTCAGCACATGTCTGAGGAATATTCCTGGGTTTTCAGAGACCTACGTGATGATATAACATGCAAGATGAGATGATGACTTTCAACACTCAGCCTTCGGAGGCTATTTTTAGGGTTTGCATGTTGGACTTTTCTTCGCATGTCTGGATATTCTTTGTGGGTTTTTCGAAAGCTTCGCAGTGGTGTAACATGCAAACCAAGATCATGACCTTTTTCAAGAGCTGTCTTCAGAGGCTATTTTTAGGGTTTGCATGCAGAGCTTTTCAATGCATGTCAGGTTTTTCCTTATGGGTTTTTCAAGAGCTACGCAGTGATGTGACATGCAAACAAAGTTGGTCACTTTTTTTGGGAACTTACTATTTTTAGCAGATCACTCTGGCAGCCCCTCCCGCCCCCCCCCTCCCTCCCTCCCCCTAGCACTTCAGTATCACAAGCTGAACGACATACAACAAAAACAGGGTCAAACGGAGGTCATTTGATCGACATGCAAGTCAGATTAGGGTTTCCAGCTTCGGGACCCAAAATGAGGGGTCAAATGCCAAAATTTTCGAAAACCAGTGTATCCTACTGTGATCAGTATCTTTCGAGTTATCCACTGGTAAAATTTGAAGGGAATCAGAGCACTTACTATTTATAGTAAGTCACTTCTGAAACAGGCTATAAATAGTAAGTTAGCAGTAGGCGCTAGTGTGAACAGGCAGGTCATCCCATGAGGGTCACGTCATTCAAATTTCAAGTTAAACGGAGTTGGGGAAGTCATGAAACTAAGCAGTTACTATAAATAGTAAAACACCTTTAGAAACATGCTATAAATAGCAAGTCAGCATGAGATGGCAGTGTGAACAGCTTAATTAGGTCATGAAGGTCTTGTGGCGAAAATTTCAAATCAATCCAAGCTTCAGAGGTATGGAAATTAGGGGACTTACTAAATATAGTAAACAAGGGTGCGGAAGCTAAAAATGCCTAAGTCTGAAGAAATTCCTGCTCACCCTGTCAAATGCGCCCAAGGTAAAATTGGCTGAAGGATGGAGAAGTTTCAAGTGTTGAAGTTCTTGCTTGACCCCTTAAATGCACCCATGGCTGGCAGTTGATGGAAAATTTTCTAAGTGTTGGTTTAATCCTACAAGACCCCCAAAATGCGCCCAGCTTGCTCAATGGTGATGGGAAATTCTCTAAGTGGATAGTGCGTGATGTCACGGGCCCTGTCGGAAGGTGGCGTGGAGTGCGTAGGCCGGTTTGCCCGACCCGTGTCCGGGGTCTTGGAGTACCTATCACAGGGATGCCCCTTAGCTAAGAGGGGTGCGTTCACTGCGGTCAGGGCTTTTGGTGCAGTAACTAACTTGGTAGTATGTTGGAGGTCTCGAGTGAGACTTCGCGGAGGCGTGGTGAGGCTGTGATGTCGATCACGGGCCCCCTATCGGAAGGTAGCGTGGAGTGCATCGGCCAGTTTACCCGATGCGATGTCCGGGGTCTTGGCGGGGAAGTACCTATCACAGGGATGCCCCATAGCAGCTAAGAGGGTGCCGTTCACTACTGATCAGGAGCTTTTTGGTGCAGTAACTAGCAGTGGTGCGTTGCACCAAAAGCCGGTGTTGGTGAGCGGCTGCCCCTCTTTGGCGTTAGGGGAGCATCCCGGGATAGGCCCACTCCGCCGGGCCGGACCGTGGGCAGGCAGAGCGGCTTCCGGGCCGGACCTACGTCACCTTCCGATAGGGGCCGCGTGAGGACATCATAGCCCGCACCCGCTCCGGCGAATCTCGACCTCGACATTCTGACTCTGTTGGTTACCGTTACCGGGCTGGCGAGTAACGGCGTTAAGAAAGGTATCCCAGTCCATGGCATTTCCGGTCTGCCTGTAGGCGCAAGCACCCCGGGGCTGAATGAGCTGCCTCCGATACGACTTTCCCTGCCGCTCGCTGATCTCAGCCTCGAGACCTCGACTCGATACCGAAGTTGAGTTACCGTTGCGCAGAAGCCGGGACTGGTAGTGAGCGGCACCTCTTTAGCGTTAAGGTAGCATCCGGGATAGGGTACTCGGCTGAAGACCAGGACGATGGTGGGAAAACGCTGGGATGAGACCTCGTCACCTTCCGATGGGGGCCCGCATCGGGGACATCACGGTATGATGAGCCTAGCCTAAGCTGACTCAAAAACTCTTCTTTGTTCCCTTGAAATTTCGTCAAAACAATTCGAAGGCAAACTTCCAGCTTGCTGGTCTAAGTTATCAGTCTGATATGTTCTTTGGAAAACGATTATTGAATGCTTCCAATGTTTGAAAAACAACTCTACTATGCATTTATTAACACCTAAGAGCAAGTATGATTTTTCCTAATCAGCTACAATGTCTATCAATGACTTCTAAGTGAAAAACTTGCACCTACAGCCACTTGACATTATGTCAAACAGTTGGTATGCATATTGAAAATGATTATTTCTGGGTGTGTAGTAATGCTGGAAGTGTTCTATGATATTCTTGTTGCAATATAGAAGTGGTAGAACAATGATAAGGACTTGCAACTAATGACTACTTGCAAATATATAAATCTGATTACAATTTTCTGAGATTGCAATGTGCTAGGATGCAAATATAATGACTGTCTTTTTATATCAGAACTTGCCACACTCTTATCATGTTCATAAACAACAAATGGGTGACAATAAATCAACAATATCTATCCCAGCAATGAATGCAATGTATTTATAACAATACAAATAATAGGAACCTGAATTCTCATTGCAGTTGATACTAAGCCTTTGAGCCTCCAATACAATCTGGAAATGACTTCCTAGGGCAGCGCCTAGGTCTCCTCAACCCCTTATTGACAAATCGCAGCTCTATGCATGCAAATGTTAATGTATTTTTTCTGATTTTTATTTGCCTTCCAAGACTGAAATCGCCCCTGCTCCAGGGCTGCGCCTAGCAAAGAGAAGATGCCTGAGTTAAATGATATTTCTATTGCCAAATCACCCTCCTTAATGTAACGCCCAGCCAAGCCATCAAATATGGAAACCTTATTGACAAATCGCAGCTCTATGCTTTGACAAAAATCTGGAAAAGGTCTTCAATTGATTGTCTCCATCAATACCAAATCTGGAAGCATTTTACTATTCACGTATCACTGTAGCGTTTCACTATTCACGAGTTACTGTAGCGGCACTGTAGCGCGGGCACTGTTCCCGAGGTACTGTAGCAGATTACTGTTCATGGCACTGTAGCGAAGTACTGTAGCAAATCAACTATTCACGCGGGTACTGTAGCAGCAGATGAAAACTTGCAATCTGTTCTTAAAACCTTGAATAATTTGTTGATTCTTCACTTGTAAGCACAAATATGACTCTGTATGAAGCCACCTTACTTAGCAATCTTCAGCTGATCTCTCACAACCTCAGAAAGCTTGACTCTGAAGAGGTATCGTTCTCCAAAGCCTGAAAAATGCACGAATGTGCAGAAACCCTAGTTTCTTCACAAACTCCACAGCTCTCAATAAAAGACAAAGTTGAATAATCATATCATAATGGTTCGATTTGTCCTTGCTGAGAATATATACTGCCCTTTGAAAAATTCGACCCAACTCCTTTAAAATAATCATTTAAATTAAATGATTTAATTCGCACTTTAGAACTTAGGAGAAATCATTAATTATTGGCGTCCATATTTTAATGAATATAAAATACTCATTAAGTCACATTTAATAATTTATTATAAAGTACAATAAATACTTTATAATTAAGCCAAATAATTAAATATTTAAATATTTCAATAAAGTGACTTTAATATAAAGTCAAATTATTAAATATTTAATAATTCATTAAATACTCCTTATTTCTCCGTCTGATCATCAAACTGCTGAACTGGGTCGATTTTGAGTTGAATGGTTGAACCAGGTGCCCTGCCCAAAATAGCAGCTTCCGCCTGACCTAACTTTCTAAAAATAGAAAGTTCCTGAAAAAGCACTCTGGAAGATTCTGCGAAGGCCCAACCTGACACAACTGCAGAACTGGAGCTACCAAACACTGAGTAACTGCCCCAGATGATCCTCTGCACTCTCCTGCCAGCCTACGAGGATCGAATAATAGGCTAACCTCCTCGACAAACAGTGTCAGCTAAAACGGGGACATGACAATCCGCCCTCCCTGAAATTGCTTGTCCCCAAGCAATCTCCACCGCAAAGAAACTCTAGTCCTCGTGAGGCCCAAAAGAAGAACTGTGAAATATCCCACACATCTCTAACTGACTCCTGTAGCACCAGCATAAACATAGTTGCACAAAATATTCCTGGATCCCAAACTCGAAATGGAAGTCTGCCATGCCTAATACCCTCTGACTTCCTCTGCGCTACTCTGATCTCAACTTCACCATGCCAGAAGTGGTGAAGCAATCCACTGGGACCCATCCAAAACACAATACCAATCCTGTCACCACCTGGATCCCAATATAAACGGTACTCGCATCCATCCATCAAAATGAAGTAAGGATATCGGGAAGCATCCACAATACAACATCTCTCAACAGTCCCTCTGAAACTCCCAGGGATGTGATTAACCAAACCATCATGTCCACTGCCACTACCACCTCCATGAAACCCCGAAGTAGCAAACTCTGTCAGGTACACACTAGCATGATGGAAATCCAACCTCTGATCCTGCAAGTAATCCCCTGCAAACAACTCAGTCGGGAACTTGCAGCCTCTAGTCTCACCTTCTGAAGATAGTAACTCTGAACACAAAAATGATTTGCTTCTCTTGACTGCGCAAAGAGAATCATCATGCACACAAGAGTTGTGCATCGAATAAGAATCATGTACAGGTGGATCAAAGACAAAACTGTAAGCACTCCTCACCGTGTACACACTGTAAAACTCCTCTGTGAGCCCTGTTTGAAACCCCGTTGCATTGGAAAGATCCCAAACACTGTGATCATTGCCCAAAACCGGACTAGTATCAGGAGTGTGATCAGTTTCCAACTCGAAGAGTGGATTATCATAGACTAATCCACCATCAAACTCAAATAATGGATTATTCACAAACTGCACAATCACTCCATGCTGATCCGAATCACCCATCTCAGAGTCCCTGGAACAATAAATTGACTCGTACTCCTGAATTGGCTCAACAAACTGATAAGCAACATCGTGTGTGCTATCCACTTCCCACACAATATCATCAAAGGTACTGCTGCTATGTACCTCATAAGAAGGCTCGACTGGCAAGGTAGAAGCTTCTGATGTGATAGTATCTTCACCCACTTCCATATTTGTGGGCTGCAAACCACAAACAAGCACTTCTGCTTCTTTCTCGATCCTTTCATCAATAGAATGTTCTGCTTTTTCTTTCATTGTTCTTCTAATGTAATTGACCACACCCCTTTTCCCAGGTTTCAAAACCAACACACAATTCAAGTAGCAGTCAAAAGAAACATCATTCCTGAACTCATCTGACATACTCTGATATTCTGCACGGAATATGCAAGCATCATGTTCACATTCCCTTATGAATTGTTCGGAAAATCCACTGAATTCCATTGTAGCAACTCAAATTTATTTTTGTTCTCCCAACAGGATGGCAGGATCTTGGCTCTGATACCCGTGAGTTACCGTTGCAAAGCGGTGGTGGGCACCCCTCTAGCGTTGGGGCATCCCGGATAGGTACTCCCCGACCTGGCGGTAAACCCCGGACAGACCTCGTCCACCTTCCAATAGGGGCCCGCCCGGGACATCACAAATTCCTCCTCCTACCCCAAAATGCGCCCTGTCTTGAAGCTGGTGATGAAAAAGTTTCTAAGTGTTGATAAACTTCCACCTCCTACCCCAAAATGCGCCCTCATCTCCAACATGTGAAGGAAAAATATTCTATGTGTTAAATCCTTCTTCACCCTCAAAATGCGCCCAAGGAGAGAGAGAGGGTGAGAAAATTTCTAAGGCAAAAGATAAATCCTCCTCCACCCTCAAAATGCGCCCATGCTAGGTGTGAAGTCAAGACAAGTCTTAAGGCATTGGAAGTTAATTCCTCCTATACATGCTAAATGCCCCCAAGTGAACTAGGAAAAGGACAAAAGGGTTGACTTTCTCCTTGACCCTTTGAATGCGCCCATGCTAGGTGTGAAGTCAAGATAAGTTACCAAGGCGTTGGAAATTAAATCCTCCTCCATATGCTAAATGCGCCCTCATCTCTAGTCAAGATGGATGAAAAATGACTAAGGTGTGGTTAATTCCACCTTGGCATGTGAAATGCGCCCAAGGATGTTGGAGGTGGTGGCTTTCTAAAAGGAAAATATTCTAAGTGTTGATTACTATTCCACCTTGACATGTAAAATGCGCCCAAGAGTATTGAAGATGTTAGCTTGGAGAAAATTGTCTAAGGAAAAATTCAAAATGTCCTCCTTGACCCCTCATATGTGCCCATGCTAATGATATTATTTAAAAATTTTCTAAGGCACAAAATTCCACCTCTAGGAAAATACGCCTAAGTTTGATGGAAGAGATGAAATTTGTTAAGGCATGGGTAAAATTGGCAAGGATGAGTCAGAGTACTCCAACTTCATGAGGATGATGAAAATTGTCAAGGCCAAGCAAGAAAACACGCCCAGAGATGAAGAACGAGAATAAATTTGATGGAAAAATATTTTTCTAAGGTCTAAAAATTCAAAAATTAAATGTACCCCTTCATTTGTAGACCCATGGATTTGATGCTTTCTGAAGGGAATTTTCTTCTGGGTACTGGACATATTCAACGAGGAATTGATTTTAAAGTTTTCCACAGCTCGCCAAGGATTTTGAGATAAAGATTTTTGATGGGCACATGATTGATGAATTTCCTAAGGGGAAAATTTAAAAATTTTCTAAGGCAAGGAATAAAAGATGTTGAAATAAAATGCCTTGGATGGTGACTTTGAAGTTGAATGACTAGATGATTTTAATCAAAATTCTTCATGAAGGTGAATTTTCTCGAGCCAGAGATGGATGAAATCAAATATCAGAGCCTTAGCTGGTGGAATGAATTTCTTAAGAGAATGCAGTTGAAGTTAATATTTTCAAAAATGAATTTAAAAATGCTAAGTACTTCTTGACTAGTAAAGATGAATCTTCTTGAAATTCTAGAAGGTCAAATATTCTAGATGCCGGATGACAAGTGTTGCAGCTGCCAGAGGAGGGAAATTCAAATTCCTGCAGTGGAGTAGTGGAAATTTAATAAACTGGCTTAAATTGGCTCCTTCTAGAATTCGACTTAGCTATATGAGCTGTGAGTTTGTTCATTTTTTTTCTCCATTAGCTGGCAAGTGCGACTTGAGCTCTTAAGTGAAGATTGTAGTGCAAGCTAAAACTTGGTGAAGAAGTTCGACTTGAAGTAAAAGAAGATTGTAGTGTGAGAAAAGCTGAGTGTTGAAGCTGAACTTTGAAGAGTGCGAGTTAGAAGAAGTCTAAGTGCTGAGAAGTGGCTGAAGTGAAGTTGGCCGATTTTCTCTAAGTGCTGAAGTTGCTGAAGCTAGCTTGGAAAATTTTCTAAGTGCTGAGAGTTCGAAGTTGATGCAGGAAGTGTTGAGGTTTGAAGATGAAATTCAGTGTTGCAGCTTCTCGTTTTCAAAAATCTGCTGGCAGCCTTGATGAGATTTTATTTTTCTAAGTTAAATTGCTGATGACTATTTGTTGTTTTGCAGAATGGCTGAAGTAAGAGCGATTGGCAGGGAAAACAATGCCGAATCCAGCAAAGCAAATGCATCCAGATAGGCGGTGATTAAGAAGTTGAGCAAGTCATTCCTGCTGGAGTCAAAATTCTCTTCGAAGTTGGGCAAGTTGGCTAACACGAACTTGGGCTCTTTCAACATGGAAGCTTTCAGAAGTCGAATAATGGGAGTTGGAGGCCATCTCACTTCACATAATATCGTCAGAAGTGGACTATATGCAGCTGCTGGTTTTCCACCATCAATTCAGTGTCCGGAGCTGATTATGGAGTGTGCCAACTGCTACGACCTTGAGCACAGGTCTATTGTCTCACCTGATGGCAGATTGTTTGCCAACCTCACGCCTGTGGCTATTGGCGAAGCCTTTGGAATTCCTTCACATGAGAAAATGATTTACAAGATGAGAGAACGTGCTGAGTGGATGTATGCTTCAACATTTGAAAGATGTGCTGATATGATTAACTCTCGCTGGATGAACTAGCCCAAGCCCTCTCGCACGAAGTTGCCGAGGTAGATAATTTCAGATGATCTGAAGCAGGAGTACTGTGATTTGATTATGATGCTCAGCAGAGTTGGAGGCTGTCCCCAGGTGTTCATCTTCGAACCTTGGATGTTTTATTACATCAACCTCGTGTTGGAAGGGAAGGAGCATATTAACTGGGTGGTGATGATTAGTGATAATTTGCACAAGCAGCTCCGGAGTTTGAGGAGGACGAAGACATTTTACATGGGCTCATACATCGTCTACATGTTGGCTCGTATGACGAAGTACAGGGGGATATCATACAAGGAGCCAATTGGATGTGGCTCTCATCAGTTCAAGATTCATGAGGCTTGTTCGCAGCTGCACTTGACAAGCATGTCCCATTACAAGAGAGTCAATGATGCCTTCACTATGCACATAACGAGATCACTTCAGCAAAGAACTCATTACAGGATCTCGAAGAAAGCTCAAGAATTGATAGAAAGGTACGGTTGTTGGTTTATCCAATTTCCAAAATTTACTTAGGCTGCAAGGGTTTTCTTCATATCCGTATAGATTGCCCAAATACCCTACAAATAGGATCTTGATGTTAGAAATATCTGGGCAACTCATTGCCTATAATAAAATTCAGAAGAAAAAGGAGGACTTGACTTCCCAATCATCATGGGAAATTCAGACGAAGTGTGTCCTTCACTACAGGCAGTCAGGGAAGCCGAGAATGAGCTTCAGTTTTTCCACTTTTCTTATCACACTAGCAGGCAGCATTATGACCCCCATAGCAATATCAAATGGATACTATCAGAAGAGTTCAGGCACAAAGCAAATATTGAAGATTACTGGGCTGGTGCATGGGATGAGGCTAAAGTTAGAAAGAGAATGTTTTCAAGGCTACCTTTGAGCATGATTAGGGAGTGTGAGATTATTCCAGTACCAGACCAGGTGGATGAGGACATGAACGTTCTTCATCCAGATTATGAGGCAGTGAGAGATACACCACTCCCACTTCCGGATTGGTCGGAGCCGGAGATTGCGGATTTAGACACACTTTGCATACCAGTCTTGACATTCACTAGAGGATGGGTTGAAAGACATGTGAATAGGGTAAAGAGTAGGTCAATTCCTTTGACTTACAATTTGATGGGAGATCATAGGATGCCAACTGCCACCAAGAGGAAGCAACTTGCTCGAGCTCCAAAGTCTCGAAGGAAAGAGCCAGTTCAGCCAGAGCCTCCAAGAATTGTGGTAGAATCACCTACGCCATTGGAGACACGTTCTCCAAGTATACATGAAGCTTCATTGTTTGCCGATTAGAGGAATATGTTGAATAAGGAACAGGAGTTATAGGAGGAAAATCAACCACCATGAAGAGAGTTAGTTGGCCAGAGTGTCAATGCACCCACCAGAGATAATTAGCAGGAAGAAGATGAAGAAACTGCTACAGATACACACTTCCAGCATGAGCTTGAGGCAGCTCTAGAGGATGATACAATTACAGGATAGGAGGCCCGAGTTTCAGGAGATACTCAGCCCATAGAAGCCAATGAGCCTCACCAGGATGAAGTTAGAGAAGAAGTTCATGAAGAAGAAGCAAGGGATGAGCAGCCATTTGTTATACAGCAGGTGGTACCAGATTGGCTCAGAGATAGGATGAGGAGGAGCCCCAGTGAAGAGGCTGATCCAGCAGTTGAGATGGAAGAATTCTTGAGTAGGATCAGTGCACCTCCAACAAAGAAGAGAGCTAGGAAATTTTCAAAGATTTCAACAGATGAGGATGGCTCTCGCACCCTTCATGTGGCTGTGCCAAGGGTTGAGTGTGATCGAGATGAGGCTGTGCCAAAATATTATATGATCACCACCTTGGAGTTAGGTCGCCCCATAGGAGCACAAATAATTGAGGAGTGTGATAACTTTTACCAGACACTCAAGGATAGATTGCTCAAGACTGAAGGAAAATACAAGAAATTGAAGAAAGAGCACAAGACATTGATGGGCTACATGCAACACTTGTCTCGTCCTTGTGGACAAAAGAATCCGACGATTGAGCTTCCAATCGAGTTTTCTAGAGAACTGGATAGTGGCTTGGAAGATTTGAGAAGGATGGCACAAGAGGCAGATAAGTGGGTTGCTGGCGTTTGTGCTGAAACATAAAGGTTTATGGAAGATCTTGCTCATGCTTATTAGCAGGCTTCCAACACTATGGCACAAATGGATGCAATTGATCAAGCCTGGGGTGATGCTCATATTTATCAGAGCAAGGTTATTCAGCGATTGGAGGCTTTGATGCATACTCCCTTACAGATGTTGATTGATGGAGGAGTAATTCAAGAGGGTGAGAGGTATGATTTCGCCAGCTGGTACTCCAGTTGTCATAGGCTGAGGGTTCTTTGATGCAACATGTGATGTCCCCATCCTAGTCAGCGCAGCTGGTTACGTGGTTAGCCTATTATTTCGATCCTCATAGGCTGACAGATGTGTGCAGAGGATCAATTGAGGCAGTTTCCCAGTGTTCTGGAGCTTCATTGTTGTAGTTGTTTCAGGTTGGGCCTTCGCAGAATCCTTCAGAGTGGTTTTTCAGAGACTTTCTATTTTTAGAAAGTCGGACAGGCGGAAGCTGCTATTTTGGGCAGGGCACCTGGTTTAGCTGTTTAGCTCAGAGTCGACCCAGTTCATCAGTTTGACGGTCAGATGGAGAATTAATGGAGTATTTAATGATTTATTGAATAATTAATATTTTTGACTTTATATTAAAGTCGCGTTATTAATTATTTAAATATTTAATAAAAAGGCGTATTATAAAGTATTTATTATACTTTATAATAAAGTGAAAATTTTATATAATGAATAAGTAATTATTCATTAATGATGGCGCCAATTATTTAATATATTTCTCCTAAGTCAAAAAGGGGCGTATTTAATCATTTAATTAAATGATTATTAAAAAAGGGTTTTGGGTTGAATTTTCAAGGAAGCTATATATTCACAGGAAAAGACAAATCGAACTCTTATGATTTGATTATTCAATTTGTCTTCTATTTGCTCTGAGCATTGAAGTTTGCAAAACCTAGGGTACCTAGGGTTTCAGCAGACGAACGATTTTGGAGAACGATACCTCTTCAGAATCTGGCATACTGAGACTGTGCAATACCAGTTGAAGATTGTCTTCTTGGTGACTTCACACAGAGGTTACAGTTTGAGCTTATTGATCAATTCAGGCAGAGTTTTACAGTGATTAATCATCAGTGGTTTGAGGCGACTTCATAGAGATTACATAGCAGAGATCTGGCACTTTAGTCTTTGCAGCCGTACCATATTTATTATTGCTGTTGGGCCGTACAGTTTTGAACCAGCAAGGCCGTACATTTCATTCTTGGGAAATACGCCTTCATTTAGCATCTCCTATTGGCTGGATCTTGTGCGCCTAGGCTATCTGGAGTCTTTGCAACGCTTTCAGAGTCTGGAGATTTATCTATTCTTTCAGCCGTACCATTCTTCTCTGTTATTTTGGCGCTTGCAAGAGAAATCAGGTTCTTTTGAAATAAAATCATATTTCATACATTTGTTCGATTTTTTACATTGTATATGATCTGGAAATTTAATAAATATGTGCGCCTACATTCTGTGAGCAATAACAAAGCATATTTAGGGTCTTTTGATTTATTACAAAATTTTAAGCATTTTATAGAGCAAATCGCAGCTTTCAAGTTTGTTTGCAAAAATCTCAAAAAACACAAAAAAAATACAAAACACACAAAACTCTCAAAAATCAGCATTTCAGTTAGGGTTTCGGGGTTGAGAATCACCTGGATTCTTACACAACACAGGCTGATTCGGCTAGGGTCAGAAAGGCCATGACGAACATTATTGGAGTCCTGAACACCTTAGAGGCTATCTTTGCTGGGAGGCTGAATTCTGATGAGGTGACTGCTGATGGTTTGAGGAGTAGGCTGCCACCTTTCTTTCTAGAGGTGAATACTTTTGTCCAGAATGACTTTGAGAACACCTCAACTTTCTCAAGCATTATTCAGAACACTCAGGACGCATTAGTTGCTTGGAGAAAGTCTTGTACATGACATGGGAAGGCAGTTACGGTGTTAGAGTTCCAGCTTGATCACATTTCGCCGATCTCAGTTCAGGAGGTTGAGTCCGTGCTGGCCAGATTCATTGATTTTGCAGCCAAGGAGAAGGAGAACGAAAATGCCCTTCTGGATGATGACCTTCTGGATGACTGATAGTGGACATTAATTGCCTTTGCTATTTTGGGAGTGAGTGGGAATCTTTTGATTCATTTATTGTACCACTCCCTATTCTGGCAGTTTTTCAGGTTAGGGATGATGTGGCTTAATTTGAGCCCTCCATTTGATTGTAATCTGAGCCATCCATTGGACTGGGCTATCTATAAAAGTGGCATCCCCCCTTCATTTGTAATTATTAGATCAGTAGAGAGTAGACATTCTGTTAGAGCAGAGAAATAGCTTAGCATAGCTTGTTAACATAGCATGGTTTGGAGGAGAAGGAGAGTTTTCCTTTGAGAACTTTGTAAGAGATTGTTGTGAAAACTATCATAATAAAGAGAGCTTTCATTGATGGTGAATTCGTCTTTTTTTATGAGCAGCTAGCAAGATTTCTTCATCCCTTTCACTTCAAGTAGCTTAGATTAGAGTAATTTTCATTTTCATGCAAGTAGATGTTAATTGTGGATTGTGGTGTTTAATCAAGGCAGCTTCGTTTTAATCCATACCACTAGTAGCTTGCTGACGGCAAGTTTGCCTTGTGTGGTCAATTGGAAAACTTTATAAGCTTAACTTCGGTTATAGTTCACGTCTTGGCATGCATCGTCTTGATGGTGTCTTTATGTAGAACTATGACTTGAAAACCTTTTACCACTCCCTTGAAGATTGCACTGACCTTGTGTAAGCTGTCCAACGTGAGGCGAAGCAGAGTCTGGTTGAAGTCTGTTGAGATTGATCCCACGTCCTCCTTTAGTATAGAATTTAGATCTTCTAAAACCCTGCACTCATTTCAATTCAGTACATTTCTGGTTAGTTTTAGGAAATTCGTACCCTATTGCCAAATCATTCACATCACTCACGAAAATCCCTTTTCATCATTAATCTGCTGTCAGCTGCAAACCTGAACAATTGTGTAAGTCCCCTCGTGTAAACAACAAATCACAACGAACCAACTGAGGGTATTCTATTGCATTATCGGAACCTTGGGGTTGAACGCACGATCTTTCTTGCAATCTTAGTGTACGAAATACTTTGATCAAGAGAGAATGGAGTAGCCTTTAGATGCTTTGTTCTGCTGATTGGTGCGGTCACAAAAATCACATCAATAGAACACATCTCTAGGTGGCTGTTTGAATCAAAGAGGGGGAGGGAGGAGTCCAATACAATACAAATCTAAAGGTTGTCCCATTATACAATGTTGACAACTTAGTGAATGAGGACACTTTGCAAGGGATTGCAATAGGAATCATAATAAAACCAAATTACTTTGTAAATGGTGCAAACCTAGAGGTCATGTTGTTCTAAACAAAAGGTGAATACCAATATAACAAAGTATCGGTTATTACTCAAGCCCAAGCAAAGAAGGCTATGTGCCTACAACCACATATTAAAAAAGAGATTTTGTGAAGCAAAGAGCTAAGGTAGAGCATGCTATGGACAATGAATGTTGCCACTCAAATGCAAATGCAAGGACAATAATAAATCAATTGCAATCTGATAAAATTATTGGAAGGCATGTACTTGAAAGTTTCAAACCACAGTACAAATTAAAGTAGTGGGTTTATTACAAGGTATTCTTTAACTAAGAAATTCTATCACTTAGAGGGATAAGATAGTGAAGGCTACAATCCATTAAGAATATAGAAATAATGAAGACCTTATAACCAAACCTCTAAGCTCTAGCTCTGTATTGTCCTAATGATGGATCATGGAGTGTGATTCAAATTGTTGATGCAACACTCGTAACACAATTGAATCCAAAAATAGGAACAAACAAACCTCCATTGTTTGGAGACCATGTGATTGATCCCATGTTATTGACGGTTAACATGGCAAAGAAACCAACGGTGGTGCACGTGGAGATCCTTGGAAGGAATCCCACTAAATTATCAATGGTGGGTTTGGTGTGAATGTACTTCTAGAAGACACTTGGCGAAGTTTGGGTAAGCCAAATATTTGGTCACTAGCTTTCTAGTTGGTGGGAGTGGATCAATAAGGAATCAAAGTGCTTGGAATCCTCACGAAGCAAAAGGTAATCATTGGAACTCATCTTAACTTCATTGCCATTTCATTACGAAAGAAAGCATATGATGCATTGCTAGGTTAATGTTGGCTGGTGTAACCAAAGCCGACCACAATTGGAAGAGCATACTCTCCATTGAAAATAAAGGTCATGAATATATAATTAATCTAAAGAATTAGGTAGTGAGTGAGGAAGCAACTTCCTCGGATTTGTCGGATTCATCAAACTCTTACTTTGGAGAAGAGTGGATAGAGAAGCATGGTCAGGGTCTCATGGAATTGATTGCCAAATGAATCATGGAATTGCACTTGTGTTTAGAAGATGAAGCAGTAAAAAAATATTCAATTTGTAGCCTACAAGTACTTCTGTGCTAATGAATGTTATAAGAGGTCCTTTTGTGTTGTATATTTTGACACGACATTGAAATAAGATCAAAGCAGACTTCATAAGAAAATGATGAAAATAGGAAAAGCATCTTATAGTGGCTCGGAAAGAAAAGTCATGAAGTTAGAGAGGAAAGTAACAGATAGGCCCCACATTGGAAAAATGGAAAACATAATAAAGAGAAATATCTTGCTTTGCAATGGGTGGAAAAGACAAATAATTTTTTTTTGAAAGTTACAATTTTTTTTTTATCACATAGTAGACTGAAAAAGGATTTTTACATGATACTCAAGGGAGAAGCATATTAAAACTTATGATAATAAAGATTTTTACTCGTCAATTGTACTACCCAATCTTCATATGTTGACTATACAACAATTAAGGGAAAAGAAAAATAAAATTTATAATACTAAACCATTTCATACTAATAAAATGTAATAACCACCCCAATTTTTTTGATTTTTAAACTAGTCAACACTTAGCAGCATAACATAAGCAATGATAATCAACTTCCTACCACTTTTTGATCACCTAATTCCCAGTGGGCAAGGTGAGAACATACGGTGGCAAGGATTACATTATATTGCTTCTAAAAGTAAACCACTTGTTTAGTGGGGTGAGTAGAGCACATCCACTTATGCAGTGTGTAGGCTAATACAACAATCAAAGTAAATCAGCTCTTCCACTTTTTAGTGGTTAGTGCAATGCCAAGAACCTCTTATTCAGTGGGGTTAGTACAATGTAACCAATTATTCAGTGGGGTAAGTAGCAAACCGAAACAAGAGCAAGGTCATTGATGATACTACCAATCAGTGTTACAGTATTAGCTCCTTTATTTCCCAATCCAAATATGCATTCTGCTGTTACAATAAAATATGAAGTGACTGAATGGAAACACCTCCATAATATTGCTATATGATGAAATAAGTAACCCAACTCAAGGTAGTATTATTATACCTCATTAGGGAAGTGAAAGAAGACGCCGGAGATGAGTTATTGTCTCTAAAACAGTGCTACTACAAACCTGTTGTAGCAATCAACATACCATAGGTAGTTGAGATCATCATCTAGGCATCCACATCAAGTCAAAGGACTCCTCCAAAGTGAGAGTATGCAACTCCCACACACTCAACGATCATAATTAGTCATGAAAAGAGCAAGAACTAGGCAATCACAGGTCTGAAGCCAGAGTTGCAATTGTTGCAAAGATGTTTGTCATTGCACCAAAAGATTGACCTCTTAATGCCCAATTCAACCACCAATAGGAGGCGGTTAAGCCATGTAACGAACCCAAGTGTTGTGCTGCACAACACAAGGAGATGCAACAATTCCCCCCCCATTGCAAGTGAGGGGTTTGAACTCGTGACCCAAGCTTTGATACCAATTGTTGCAAAGATGGTTGTCGTTGCACCAAAAGATTGACCTCTTAATGCCCGATACAACCGCCAAAGTTAATGAATCCATGGGAGGCGGTGAAGCCATGTCATGAACCCAAGCGTTGCATTGCACAACACAAGGAGACCAAGGGCGCACGGCTTGCAACAAGTGACAATATTGGCATGACCCCATAGGGAGCACTCAAATCAGAAATTTTCACCTCCGAATTGCTTGCAATGGTCATGTAAAGTTTGGGCGCCACCTTTGGATCAGTTATTGGTTGGAAATGGGATTCCTTTACAATTCATACGCTCCCTCCCTGCAAGTGGTACAGCTTGTACCTGGGCGTACAACCCAGCAAGAAAATCCTCATTTCTTTTAAAAAACTTTGCAAATACACTTGCAAATAGAGCAGTCAGGTCTGAATTGGATGTCCAAGAATTACTACAGCCATATGATGACTTCACCCAAGCGTATGACCTATTTTGAAGAGGAATGGTACTGCCCAGCCAAGGCAAAATGGTATGGCCAGCAAGGAAGTTAAACTCAGATTCCTCACTCCAACAAACTAAAATAAATCATGCCAAAAGGAATGTTAAAACATTGAAAACCAAACTGAAAAGCTTCAAAGTCAGCTCCAATGGTGACCCTTGGCTGGAATCACTCCACTGTCTAGCTAGGGAATATCTTGCAATTTTGAAACTAGAAAATCGTTGAGGGGTTTCATCCTTGATTCAAAGAACGAAAGCCATTCTGGCAACACTTTCTTATCAATTCTTTAGCATATGCAACAATGAGCCCCAATGCCCCTTTTTATAGATTTTTGAGAGGGAAAACTCCAATTAAAAATAATTAATTAATTCACTTTTCCCCACGAATTCCTTTTAATCTAAAATAAAACCTTATTTTCATGTGCAACACCCTTATTTATCCTAGGTGTCCAACTTGGAGACAACTTTACCTTTTCGAAAAGTCATTACACTTAAGTTATAAAAAATATTAATTCAAACATTATAAACTTAAGTGAAATATTAAAATATTTTACTCCAAATTACAGAAAATCCCGAAACACCTTAGAATCCAATTCTGACTGCGCCAATGTGATATTGAGGCACTGGATGAATGAATGAAGCCATTTTGGTGACTTACTAAAAATAGATGTGTCTCCAAGAAGTTTGGAGAATACCCCAAAAGTCCAATAACACTACAAAGAGTGTCATTCAGACTAGTATCACCTACTGAGCTCACTGCCACAAATAGAAACCATGTATTGCCATAACTAACTCCTCCAAGAACTTTGGAGTTCCCCCAACTCACCTTGAGCTTACAAAGAAATGTTGGAAATTGGCCAAATTCACAAAACACCAAGGTGTAAAAATGGGGACATTACATAAAATCTCAAATTTCTCTACCATGTGACATACTCTAAATATGTCTACCATATGGTCCATTTTGAAGGCATCCATTGTATAGCTCTTCAACTTGGAAATTACCCTGTCATTTCTATCCTTTTCCTTCTCTCTACTGTATAGTCATCTCTTGGCCTTTTCCCTGTTGTACAACCCTTGATAGTCTCTTTTTTAATTGTTGGTTAGAACATTTTTTATTCGCTTTTGTACACTCCTTATCTACAATATAGTTTGTTGGAGACATTTCCACAATATGCCTTGCTCGAGGAAATTCTTTTCCTTGTGTAGTTGGCTCTTTCTTAGACCATAGATTTGACAAAACTAGGGAGTTATTCCAATAAGCAAGTGAGTTTACTTTTACGAGAATTGAACAAGATTTTCATGATGGAAATAATTCTAAGTGCTTGAAGTATTGTATGGGTACAATTATCAGCTTGTTGAAGCATTTTTAGAGTTTAGTGCATATTCAAACTTGACTATTTCTTGTCTATATTATCCTTCACCAAAGATCATTAAACTACATGGCCATTGGTGAGTACATTTTTTGTACAGTGACCTATGTTTTGGATATGTTGGCTAGCTGATGATTTGTCATGTCCCCGATTTGGAGGCAGAGTAATTTAATTAAATTAATTAATTAAGTTGTCCAAATATTGTTATTTCATAAGGATGACTAATTGATTATTTTAATTAAATTAAAGTGGAGTATTAAATTAATTATTTAATAAAGTTATCTTAATAAAATAATATCTCAAAGGTAACTTTATTATAATTAATTTAATAAAGTGACTATAATAAAATGACATATCAAAAAGTCACTTAAATAATAAAATAATAAAATATAAGGGGTGACCCTTTGGTGAAATGGTGGGGCTTCTTGCCTGTAGTGCCAACAACCAAGGTTCAAACCTCATGGGGTCGCTCTCTACCGTGTCAACAATTGAGATTGGGGGAGACCCTGTGGTGAAATGGTGGGGCTTCGTGCCTGTAGTGCCAACAACCAATGTTCAACCTCACGGGGTCGCTCTCTACCGTGTCAAAAATTGAGATTGCTTACCCTCAATTTTCAACAAAAAATGGCGTCTACTTCGAAAACTCTAGCGTCTTCCCAGACTCTTGGCGTGTTTCACTCAGCGAGAAACCATGGCGATGGCGCTCTCAGAGGGGCGAAATTGGCGAAGGCGCTCGCCGTTTTGGGATCTACCTCGGTTCCTCAATATGAACGCGTACAGGTGTGTGGCGGGGAACACATCCCAGAGCGAAACCCTAAGGCCGAATCGTTGGATCCGAATGATGGTTCACCTGGTCTGTGCCATGATGGTAGTGACTGCGGAAAGAAGAGTTTCTCCGACGCCCTTGCTGCCCGCCCTTCCTCTCCGCGTTTGGGTTCCCATGGGTTGGGGTTCTCCCTGGGCTCGCCAGCTGCTGGGCTTTCCCCTACCAAGCGAAATTCTGAGCCTCTTTGGACTCACGGCGGGGCTTCTATGCACCCTCCATTTGTAGTTCGACAAGCTTCTGCCCCTGAGGTCAGTCTAGATGGCCTTGTATGTGACAGAGAAGATTACTTGCAAGATCACGCCCTGGTATGTCGTTTCACTAAAGTTTGGCCTAAATTATGCGATCTCCATTCATGGATTGAGGCAAATTGGAAGGACTATCTGGAAAATGAAGTCAGCATCTACCCGTGTGCAAAGGGGTTTTTTATCCTAGAATTTGAGTCTATGGATGACAAAGAAATGGTGCTAAAAGCCGGACCTTGGTTCTTCCAAGGGGATATTCTGTATATGAAACCTTGGTCCCCCTCTTTCGATCCACGCACAGAGTCATTTGCATCTGCATATTTATGGGTTCGTCTACCTTACCTCCCACTACAGTTTTGGGAAATTGATTGTTTGAAAGCAATTGGCAACAGCTTGGGAAAATACCATGGTCTCTCTGAAGAAACAATCAACTACCAAAATTCGACTTTTGCTCGCCTCTGTGTAGAAATGGATGTTTCAAATGGCCTCCCAGCATAAAGCTTTCTCAAAGTTGGAAATAGGCGCTGGCGCCAACCAATAGATTATGAAAAGATAGCTTTCAGATGTAGAATTTGCTTTGCGACAGAACATATTACTGCACAATGTGGTAAAATGCGTTTTGGGGTGAATGCCAGTGCTGCCCCTAAAAGCAGCCCCTCATGGTGGGTTGGGGCTGAGTCCAGACATTATGCTGTTGCTCCCTCTGTAAAGAATGCTGGTGTCTTCACTTCCTCACTTTCGGAATCTGCTCCTGCTATGGCCCCTGCCCACTCGACTGTGGATGACTGTCAGGCTCTGATGTCCTTGCCAGAATCAGAGCAAGACGATGCATGCATTACATCTCCATTCTTGGAAGTTTCCAATACTGTTTCCTCTTCTCTTTCAGCAGCTACTATGGTGGTGTGCAACCCGGGTTCTTCCTCGCTGGTGGATCCGTGCTTGGGCCAACATCCCTCCTTGGATGACCAACAGGCTTGTACGGGGTGAAGAAAAAGAAATCCCCATCCTTAAAACAAAAACATCCAATGTCCCTTAGATCCTCAAAGTAAGATGGAACTTTGGAAGGATAATTTGTGGCCACACCCACTTTTGGGTTGATGCAGATTCTATTAGGTTAGAAGGAAAGAACAATTTTATTTGTGTTTAAGCACCCCTAGAGGAAAGGGCATGCGTTTATTCTCTTTCTGAATTTCCGGCGCTGTCCCCTTGACAACACTTACCTATAAAAAAAAAATAAAAAAATTCTAGAAGATTCTTGGAGATGGGTTAGAAAAAGTATATAAGAAGCTCATTGCTAGTCACTCAAACACACTTGGATTTTATTATTTCTTACATACCTGCGTGGTAGAAAGAGAGCTTGAATGCTTTCATTGCCTGAGGGTTTGAAAACTTTAAGGTACCAATTTCGGTTGTGAAATATCAACCCTAGTTGGATAGTGGAGGGAGATACTTCAGTCTTTCTCATTGAAATAATTGCTGTCGTTGGAGAACATTGTTAGAGAAGTTTGGTGAGTTATTTGAGGTTTGTAATTTTGTTTCAGTTTGTAGACCAGCCATGGGAGGAATTGCATTTTCATCCATTGCTCTTCACTAAGGGGACAAAATTTTGTGGGTATTGGAGGGATCACTCTCTCTTGCAAAGACAATCATTTCTACAATAATTTTGGAGGCCAATATTGCTGCATTTATTTATACAAAAAGTTTCCAGGCAAGGGTAGGGGCGGCAAAAGTTGGAGGGCATTTCTTCATTGAAGATGCACTATACCATTAGCATATGATCCCAGGTTTTTATATGCATTTCTTACTTAATATTTTAGCATCATTTCATTGTAATAATGCTGTTATAACAACAACTACAGTTGCATACATTCATGTCATTGTAAGCCAAGAGTCTTGGAAAATCATTCACAATCAACTTGCATTTAGTTCATGCACCATTAATAAGAGTAGGAGTTGCATAATTATCATAGCAATACATTATTGTAATTAGCTGGGAAGTTATTTTGCATTAGAAGTTTCTTTGGAGGTTGCATGCCAAATGTATGACGAAATGTCACTTGGCTGTAGCTGCTCATTTGCATCAAGTTGTGTCATTTAATTGCATTAGAAAAACACAAAAACATATTGCATATCATTGTTATTTTATTATTAGTCAATTTGCATCATTGGAGAACCTCTTGAAACATCATTAACATCAAGCAACATCAAAACAAAGCAATCAGAAATTTATAACAGCAAGTTGAAACTTTGCAAGACAAGTGTTTGACGAAATGTCCAAGGCTTGAAAAGGTGAAAACAAAGTCAGATTTTGCCAGGGACATTACAGTGGTATCAGAGCCAAAAATCTTGCCAGCCTATTGGGTAGATTGCACTTTGTTTCAACTACTTGATTGCAAATCAAAATTTCAGTTGGTTGAGAAATGGTTTCTAAAGAGGATATTGAAGTTGCTTACAAAGAATACCTTGCATTTCCGTAAGAGTTTAGAAATGACCTTTCCTTCATCAACTTTGTGAATATCTTGTAAGAAGTTATACTTTCACCACAAGGATCAGGATAGCGTATTGAATCCCTTTCAAAATGGTTTGCGTCACAACCCAAAAGGAAGGAGAAGTATGATGTATCTACAAGTGAACATCTAAAAACCTCTATGATGAATTTTCCGCAGTTAGTGATCAGCCTACAGCTGATCCTAAGGAGAGCAGAGTGGAGAAAAATGTTGAGCACATGACACTTCATGATGACTTTGAGATTGAAGAAGAGCACATGACGGTTGAAGACGAACCAACTACTTTAGAGAAGCTACATGAAGACGCAAAGGTGGACGGGAAAGATGATCATTTACTTAGTGGAGCAGCCACTAGTGTTGTGGCTACACATGATGCAAAAGACACTATACAATGGCATGATGTCATTATTGATTTGTTTGAGAGCAGTAGCATTATGTCCCATCATATAGGAGCTTTTGATCATGAGACAGTCAATGATATGACATCACCCATTGATGGCAACCCTACACCAATTGATAGACATGAAGATATCATGCATAAGAGGACTGATTTTGTATATTTTGGCATAGATAAGGTTAAAAGGTCTGAAAAGATGAATGAAGAATGGATGCAAAAAGCCAAAGAGGCTAAATTAGTGGCTGCCAATGCAAGACAACATCTTCAAGAAGTCAAAGAAAAGATCAATCTCATCAACATAACAATGCAAAAAAGGATAGATAACATTAGAAGACTCTTTATTCAAATAGAGGATGAATTTGACAAAGCACATTATTCTAATGATGATGATGAGATTGGTCAGTTGCAGAACTGGTGTATTCCAAATTTCTAGCTATACCATGTATTCTACCTCATATTTCATTGAGTGTTGATAGTACTACTTTGAAGGCAACAACAGTTGAGGTGGATAAATGGAGTTGGGATTGTCACCTTGGTGTTAGAGGATAGATTGACGATGAGTCCAAGTTTGACAAGTCTCTCACTTTGAGTTCTCTAGTTGGGTGTTTCCAGCAGCAGGAGTTCAAGACTTGGACTCCAGGGGGTATCAGAGTGGCATAGCGGAAGTCCATTGGTGTTGAGATGGATGGACTTCCAGTTTATCCATGGGATCTAGGTAGGAGACTTGAGGTATACCAGCACAGTACTTGGAGTTGGCATGATGAGATTGATTTACAGAGTTGGAATCTAGGAATTCCTTTGTTGGTTGGACGGTTTCATTGGTTGATAGAGTTTGATAGCTTCGTGGGTTCCAGCTATATTTAGGGTTTTTGGGTTTGCACATGTTGCAGGATCATTTGGGATCCGGGTGGTTGGTGGACAGGTGCAGGTGATTTTCCATTTCAGGCTTCAGGTATTGTGGCAATTGGATGGTTTGCCAGATGCAGATTGGTTGAGGGAAAACAATCTTTGGGAAGGGAGGACTGTCATGTCCCCGTTTTGGAGGCAGAGTAATCTAATTAAATTAATTAATTAAGTTATCCAAATATTGTTATTTCATAAGGATGACTAATTGATTATTTCAATTAAATTAAAGTGGAGGATTAAATTAATTATTTAATAAAGTTATCTTAATAAAATAATATGTCAAAGGTAACTTTATTATAATTAATTTAATAAAGTGAATATAATAGAATGATATATCAAAAAGTCACATAAATAATAAAATATTCTAGAAGCTTCTTGGAGATGGGTTAGAAAAAGTATATAAGAAGCTTATTGCTAGTCATTCAAACACACTTGGATTTTATTACTTCTTACATACCTGTGTGGTAGAAAGAGAGCTTGAATGCTTTCAGTGACTGAGGGTTTGAAGACTCTAAGGTACCAATTTCAGTTGTGAAATATCAACCCTAGTTGGATAGTGGAGGGAGATACTTCAATCTTTCTCATTGAGTTAATTACAGCCATTGAAGAACATTGTTGGAGAAGTTTGGTGAGTTATTTGAGGTCTGTAATTTTGTTTCAGTTTGTAGACCAGCCATGGGAGGAATTGCATTTTCATCCATTGCTCTTCACTAAGGGGACAAAATTTTGTGGGTATTGGAGGGATCACTCTCTCTTGCAAAGACAATCATTTCTACAATAATTTTGGAGGCCAATATTGCTGCATTTATTTATACAAAAAGTTGCCAGGCAAGGGCAGGGGTGGCAAAAGTTGGAGGGCATTTCTTCATTGAAGAGGCACTATACCATCAACATATGATCCCAGGTTTTTATATGCATTTCTTACTTAATATTTTAGCATCATTTCATTGTAATAATGCTGTTATAACAACAACTACAGTTGCATACATTCATGTCATTGTAAGCCAAGAGTCTTGGCAAATCATTCACAATCAGCTTGCATTTATTTCATGCACCATTAATAAGAGTAGGAGTTGCATAATTATCATAGCAATACATTATTGTAATCATCTGGGAAGTTATTTTGCAGTAGAAGTTTCTTTGGAGGTTGCATGCCAAATGTATGACGAAATGTCACTTGGCTGTAGCTGCTCATTTGCATCAAATTGTGTCATTTAATTGCATTAAAAAAACGCAAAAACAAATTGCATATCATTGTTATTTTATTATTAGTCAATTTGCATCATTGGAGAACCTCTTGAAACATCATTAACATCAAGCAACATCAAAACAAAACAATCAGAAATTTATAACAGCAAGTTGAAACTTTGCAAGACAAGTGTTTGACGAAATGTCCAAGGCTTGAAAAGGTGAAAACAAAGTCAGATTTTGCCAGGGACATTACAAGTGTATACTTCATAAGTTTTCCTTTTAACTTTTAGTTGAAGACACTAATGCTAATTTTTGGTTAGTTGTGCTGAAATGTTCTAGGATCTTCCTCCATATTTTATCATGGAACATTCACTGGTTGTTGAGCATTTAGGTTATGATCAGGTTGTTCTGGCTAAATGAGGAAATCATCAGCTCAAAGGTTGTTCTTCCTCTAGAATGCCACCAAGAGTTTGGAAAAATTTACATGATATTACTTGATTCATTGTTGCTCTTTGCTTGTTGGATGGGAATCTGACCTTTTTGTTTTGGGGGCTTGATGTAGTTAGCATAAAATAACTTCTTAATGTTCCATGAAGTTGTTTGTATCTAACTATGTATTATTAACTTGTAGGACTGTGAGAATTATTTCGTTAGAAGGCAATTATTAGAAGTTGTTGATGCATGTGTTTTGCTTGGCAAACATCAAATTCTCTAAATAGGTTTCTCATAGTCAAGGAGAGCAGTCTGATCGTTGGCTGATATTCTTTGGTCTACTTCTATTTAAGAACTTCATATGAATAAAGATATTCTTCGGTTACTCTATTTGGTATGCATTGTTATATATGTTCATTACTAAAAGTATTAGTCTTATCAAATATAGGAGTAAACAAGCATAGGGATAGAGAACTAAGTCCTTAGAAAAACAAGGTTTCTAAATATTCGATGCATGTGTGGAGATCAGTGAAGTTTGGCCAAATATTTTGAAATGTACAGGTCAAACTTAGTTTAGAGTAGAGTGCCTCTTCCTCCTGCACCTCCAAACAACCAGGGGGGTCTTCTCTGCTTTTTGCATCATGGGGGGAGCAGAGCACACAAGGCACTGCAATACAGCTTGAGGTCCTACCAGTATGAACTGGACAGCCCTGGCCATCCACCTCGGGAATGTCGTCAGCCAAGATTGCCAAGCCTTTTTGCATCTCCACAAAGCCCCCAACAGCTGCCATTTGAAAAGTAACCTATGGTGTGAAAGATCTCTGCTGTAAAATCTCAAACACCAGATCCATGGTTCTCCCTATAGGCAGCAATCAATGCTCAGCCACTGTGCAATCCCAAAACCACCTGTGAAGGTGAAAAAGAAGCAGCAGACATCCTAGAAGTAGTGCCTACAGCAACGAAGGCAGACATCACCCCCAATTGTGCTGAGTCCTAAATTTATTAGTATATTAACAATTGATTAAAATGTTAATTACTAAAAAATTTTAAATTTATGGTTTATCCTTTTGGATTTAAATGTTAACGTGATTACTTCAAATTTAAATCTATGTTTTAAATTTTGATTTTAGGTTTAAAAATTTTCAGAACATTTTATTTTAATAGTTTTAAGTTATTTTAATTTTGAATATTGATATTGAATGTTTAATATTAAAGCAATTTAATATCATAGTAAAATTTTATTAGAAAAGTACAATACAAATTTTAAATAGCAATTTTCTATTTTGGATTTATTTCTTAGACTGAAAATAAATAATAAAAAAATGCAGATTTATATACTTCAAACTTAATCATGGATTTTTTTCTGGAATTAAATCAGTTGATTAACTTATCTGAATTTTTTCCTTGCTGAACTTGAATGTGAAAATGAAACTTTTTAACATAGATCCATAGAGATGGTGTCTTCTCTCTGGTCCAGCAAGGGACCCTACCATTTGGCATTACTTACAAATGCTTTATAAGGAGAAAGGGTATGAACCTTCACATTGCAAAGCATTTGCACAGCTTCATTCCATTCGCTGTATCGATCAAGTGGAAAAGCTACAACGAATGGAGGGATTAAATCAATGAGGAATCTCCCAACAGATTAAAATTGGAATTATACATGGGGAGTTAAATTACATTTACAAGCACTATATCTAACCTCCTTTGTTCTCTTATTCTATTTTTTTTTCAAATATTAATTTATTTGTTACGTGGATATAATTCACATGAAAAGAGTGGGGCCTCGTGAGACAACTCAAGAAACCCCATATTAATACACTGCGTGTACTTTTTTACATGGCCCATTAAAGCATAAATGTAGTTTATGACATACACTAATTGTTACATTATGAAGTTCATACAGGTTTAGGGTTCCCCCGTAGAGACAAAGCTCTTTTCTGTTATTCCCTTAAACGTTTGACTTGCTTGAACATGGAATCTCAAGTAAAAAGCTTGTGAGTTCCTTCAAATGATTTGGCCAATAAGGAATGCAGATTGGATTGTTATTTGTCTAGGTCTGGGCTACAAGGCAAAAGCTTGTGAATGCCTTCCAATGATCTAGCTGGTAAGGACCAGATTGATGTCAGTTATGTTCCTTCCATGAAAGCCATTTGATGCTGGTGTCACCTACTGTACTGATGCCTGGATGAGGAGTTTTGCAGACTGCATGGATTGATAGTTCATAGAAGGGCTGCAGGATAAGTTCTAGAGTCTGTAACTAAAGAGTATTAAGAGAAGGAGACAAGCAATGAGCAGCTGGGCAAAGCTTTTAATTGAAGATTTATTTATGATATAGATACTCATTGTGTTTATTGTAAGGCAATGTTGAAACTTGCTAGCTTTTGTGATTTTGTCTGCCTTATGTTGTCAATGTTCTTGCTAGCTTTTGTGATTTTGTGAGGGCTTCTGAGATTGCTGTCTGTTCTTGTACATATTTTTGTTGAAGGAAAGTGTTATAAAGGTCATTGTGTGACCAAAAGTTTACTGTTGAAAAACTCATTAATAAAGCATCATAAGTTTCTATCAATTAATTTCTGTTTAATGTGAGAAACAGAAAGAATTTCCATATTTGGTTAGTTGCATGGCCTCTTATCATTTTCGTTATATAATGTGTTGTGCAGTCCCTTGTAAGTTTACAAGATTTTCAACAAGCTGAACCAGATATTCTTGCACATTCAGCTTCAACTATAATAGCCCGTATTAATTCTGCTGGAAAAAAGACAAAAACAGCCCTCAAATCACTTTGCAGGAGGATCAAAGGTATTCAAGTTGAGGTAAAAAGGAATTAAATTTGTGTTTCTTCTACTCTTATAGAAGAATCTACACAGGACCATATATATTGGAGCTGCCATTTCTTCTTTATATGAGATAATTTGTTAATGAAATGTGTAGTAGGTTTGAATATGTTTGATTTGGTAAGACATCTTTGTAATATGATTATTTACATTTCCCATTAATATATAATGCAACTGGATTTATTATCCCACTATAATCAACTCTCCTTCAATAAAAAACTGTTTACTAAAAACTGTACGACTGAGTAGTAGAAAATAAAATTAATTTTAGACCCTCAACTTACTGAAATTTTCCCATCTGAAATTTGTCTCTGAAAGAGACTTCACAAATTTCTTCAAATTGATCAACCATTCCTTGACATTCAAATGCGAATCTTGATTTGTATTCGCCTGTAGAAGGATTTGGGTTTTCATCCAATCCTTCGAACCCGAGGGTTTTCGTCCTCAAGCCCTAGAAAGCCAAGCCGTCCAAATTCCCAATTCCTCCAAAAGATAATTTGTCAAAAAGATGATAATGAATCCTTTTTACTCCCTTTTATACTGCACCAATTTTTAATATTAAAGTATTTTGCTCCATTAAAGTAACTTTATTTAATATTTTCTCCATCCATTTAATAAAGCTACTTTAATAATAAATAAATAAATTATATATAAATGTCCAAATTATTAATTCAGGATAAATTCCCATAGATTGCTTGTCCCCAAGCAATTTGTACTTGTATACCATGGCCCAAATACCAAGATCCCAGATAAACTTGTAGAATACTCCACCATATCTTTGCTACGTCAACTTGATACAACTGAATCTAGCAATTGTGTCAATCTCTATTATAATGTGAAACAAACCACCACTCATATGAATCCCTAGATCCCAGAGCCAAATTGGGAGTCTGCCTTCCCCAATATCTGATGACTTCTGCTGTGCCACTCTGATTACAGCTAGAATACCAATGTGCCAAGTCTCTATTTCTTGTTCTTGTATCCAATCATAATATCCATCTTGTAGAAACAAACTAAGAGACCTGCAAAATTTGGATTCTTCTTTTGGAGATGGAATGACCTCATACCAAAGTGATCCATGTAATTCTTTATCCATCCCACTTTTATGTGTTGTCAGAAACATGGTCAAATCATTCGTAAGTGGGCTGAAAGAAAAATGATGAGCATACCTCACAATACAATCAAGGTGAAAATCACTGGCTTGTGCTAATGGAATTCTTGAATAATCACTTGGATTCCATATCTCACCCTTCCCATCGCATAAATCAGGAAGTGTCTCACAACTTAGATCATGAAGAGTTGATTTTGCATTATAAATAGAAGATGTACCATCATGCAAAATTTGCTTGTCCAGCCCAACAGAATAACACTCACGATGCCCTTCCCAAGTGCTATCATCATGTCGAATCTTCGTGATAGTAGAGCTGTTGGAGTCACTAAGTAATTCTTCATCACTTCCAAGCTCATTACTTCCTTCAATCATTTGTTTAACCTCCATAGTTGTTGTACCACATTCTTATTCCTTCGATGTGGCTGCAACATGTAACTGATTTTTTGCTTTGTAGAGAGAAAAGTGAGCTAAACTTAACTCAAGGTTAAGTTCATCGACTTCTTTCTCCTTTTCTGTGAAAGCTCTATAAGTCTTCTCTGCAAACTTGATGGCATGGTCTCTATCTAAAAGCAGTTGTAGGTAATTTGATTTCATTACCTCTAAAGCATGTTTGATAGTCTGCAGATTTAATATAGTAGCTTCAACCATAAAACCCTTCTACCTCTCTCCAAGTTGAGCTGTCCAAAGGATGTATTCAATGAACTTGTTTGTGCTATCAAAATGAGTTAAGGTTTGAAGTTTGAACAACCTTATCATCAATGACTTTCAGTCGTTCCTTCAATTTACGTGACTCACTGGATCAAATTTAACTTCATAAGTTGAACTTTATGATTTGTCAGCAAGAACATTCCTCCCAATATCGGCTGTCTCTATAGCATCTTCTTTGCATAATTTATTTTTTGAGGTTAGGACAACTCTTTGTTTAGAAGGAGTTTCATCAATTGTTGTGACTTCATTTTGAATGGCATAATCATGCATTAGTGAACTGCTGCTAGGAAGAATACATGAACTGCCATACCTCTCAAAGGTGTTGTCAATGTCATCAAAGGCCTCATAATCCTTACTGGCTTGATCTGAATTGGCACCCCATGTTGTTTGGGCATCTTCATTAGACACATTTCCAACACATGTAGATGCATGTATTTTCAATGGAGTCATTAAGGGGCTTTTTCATACATTCCTCATGGGGTAAGGCATTTTCCCCATCACAAATTCTTGCTATGAACTCATCTTGTTCCTCATGCTCCCCATTTGCCAGATAAGGTTTCAACTTCTTTTCACACTGAGCAATCACCATTTCAGCTAAGTCCCATTCCACAGAAAAGGATTCTTGATCACCCTTCATCCTGTTAGCCGATAAGATAAAATAAAGTGACTGTGGCACTTCATCAATTTCATCAACAATCAATGTCATAATGGATTGCATTGCTCTAATAACATTGCCTGCATGATATTTTTTGATGGTAGCAAAGAAATGTTGAAACATTTTGAGAATTAGATCATCCAAACCCATATCTAGCATGATGTTACCAAATCTGTTTTATGCAAATGTTTCAGGTATGGTAACCCTCCTAGTAAATTGAGACCCTGTGACATCATCAAAACCTTGGAAACTATCCACCAGTAGCTGAAATATATCTTACATTGTGTCATCCTTGTATGGAGTTTTAGGAGTTGTTATCCTTATAATTTCACTAAGACAATGAGTAACAACAAGTCTCACCTCTCTATCAGGATGTCTCATAAACTTTGGCTTAATCAAAGAGGTCATTGGTGGCTCCATTGCCCAGCACAATTTCTTAAAATCAGATTGGTCTATCGTAGACAAAACATCCTCCACTACTTCCAACATATCTAGCAAAAACTGTTTTGACTGATGTAGGAACTCAAGAACCATAAACTTAGGCTTAATCAAGGAGGTCATTGGTGGCTCCATTGCCCAGCACGATTTCTTAAAATTGGATTGATCTATCATAGACAAAACATCCTCCACTACCTCCAACATATCTAGCAAAAAATCTTTTGATTGATGTAGGAACTCAAGACCCATACCTGCTTTATAAAGTCTATCTCAAACATCCTTTTTACTGCATAACTCCATGATTTTCCTCCTCTTTTCAATTTTGGCCTTAAGTTTGTCTCATTGATTCCAACAAAGAGCTCATTCTGTCATCCATGATTTTGCCACTGAAAACTGGCATGCAACTTAAGATTTTCAACAAATGTTAGTTTCCCAATAGGCTGGCAGGATTTTGGCTTTGATACCAATGTAATATCCCTAGGCAATCTTGTGTGCAATTTTTTTTTCACTTTTTCCCAGCTGTGTGTGTAGGCATCTTGTCAAAAAATTGTTGTCTTGTTGTTCTGAGTTATTCCCAGGTTGTTTTAACGAAAGAGTCTTAGAGATGTTTTGTGCAATGCATCACAGGCCACAACATATTACACCCACAATGGCAAATACAGAGCAGTAGAAATTTGCAGGGATGGTAACATATAAATTTGCTGATTATAATGAAGTTCAGAAAATATACATTTAAAAATGTAAATCAGCAAATCCAAACGAATTTACAAAGAAAATTATTCTGACCTGAATTAAATGATTATATTCCTTATCCACACTTCTTCAATATTCACAAAATATTACCCAACCTTCAGCAATAAAATGGTGCCCCAAACAAGGAGTACAACACCTTTGAGGAATGTGTGGCCCTTGTCAAGGATGTACGGCAGCACAAATAGTAGCAAGCTGCAGATTATAAAGTGGTGGCTGTCTTTTGACTAGGTCTTCTTCCCACGTCACCTCCAAAGACTCCAAAACAAGTACGACAGTCTTAATATTATAGCTGTGATTCCATATGGGAAGTAAGGCCCATGGAATAGTACAATGTTTGAGGAAATACAATGGCCAGCAAAGATAACATATTAATATGCCACGATTTTTATAGGGAATGCAGCGCTCAAGGAAAATTAGTGGCTGGTCCACTATTATCAACTCTCCTTCAATAAAAAAATGTTCACTGAAAACTGTACGACTGAGCAGTAGAAAATAATATTAATTTTAGATGCTCATCTTACTGAAATTTTCCTATCTGAAATTTGTCTCTGAAGGAGACTTCACAAATTTCTTCAAATTGATCAACCATTCATTGACGCTCAAATGTGAATCCTGATTTGAAACCGCCTGTAGAAGGATTTGGGTTTTTGTCCAAACCTTCAAACTCGAGGGTTTTTGTCCTCATGCTCCAGAAAGCCAAGGCCTCCAAATCCTCAATTCCTCCAAAAGATAATTTTTCAAAAAGATGACAATGAATCCCTTTTCACTCCCTTTTATATTGCACCACCTTTAATTTTTAATATTAAAATATTTTGCTCCATTAAAGTAACTTTATTTAATATTTTACCCATCCATTTAATAAAGCTACTTTAATAATAAATAAATAAATTAAATATAAATGTCCAAATTATTAATTCAAGACAAATTAATATTTAATTAATTAAATTAAGTTTCATGGTGGCTAGTTGGAAATCGGGGACATTACAATTTTGTTTGCTTCCTATTTAGCTGTTTCTCTAGCTTTAGGGTTTTTTATTTTTGTAGATAATTGATTGGTCCAAATGACTGTTGTCTCTTGTTTCAAAAGGTGCATAGACAATCAGCCCCAAATCCTTCTTAGCAACTAATATTGCTTTGGACAATCACCTTTGTGAACTTTCTATTGAACCAGCCCCAAACAATAATTAGGTTACTTTGTAATGCTTATTTATCCGAGTTTCTGCTGAGCACTACATGGGATATGATTAGTATTCCTTATCTTGATTAGCATATTTGAAGGTGCAAACACAATTCAGGACTAGTGTGTGTAATTGTCTGTTCATCATTTGTCTCTAATAATGGCATTTGTAAAAATATTTTCAGGAAAAAGATTCATATTGCATTAGTTGCTTAATTTACAATCCTGTTCAAGATTCCGATGTTTCTCTGTTTTCTTTCTTTTGTTGCTTGTTAAATAGGAAAGTTGCCAATCTTGCAGACAATATTTGTGGCATGATGTATTGCCATATATTATGGCAATCTTTTATAAGTCAATGATTTTTAACATCTTATAATGTTCTTTCTATGATAAATGTTTAAGCTATGATATGGCTTAACAATGATTAGACTGGAAATGCTATATATAAGGCAAAGGTTTGGACGAATGGGTAGGGCTTGATTTATCATAAGCTTGGTCAAAGGGTCATAACCTCAAGAGATAAAAATTTGAACATATAAGGTGAATGGAAAAAAATTACCCTTGCAAACTTTTAAAAGTTGGTTCTCATATGCCTCAATGGCATCTTGCTTGGAGCTGACCTAAGAAACTACCTTTACCTTTACGATCAGATTCCTGATTTAAAAAAACTCTGACAGGAATTTTGAATTAATTTTAAAGTATTTAAGTGATAAACTATTATATATTGACAATTTTTGACTTTCACAGTCAAGCATAGTATGATGTATCTGAATACCATTGTGCTAACACATAAATTTGAAAATGATAGACAGCTCAACAATCAACAGTATAATTCCTTCTACATGCATGAATCAAGTTTCTTGCCTCTCATTGTGACTTACATTTATACTTAATATTTGTGATTTATTATCCTTGTATGGATTTTCGTTAAATGAAGGTAAACTATACAGTTTCTCTTGGTAAAAAATTTACTTTCATGTCTTTGTGATGGCCTGTACAGGAAGCAACTCTTATTGGAGTAGATAGTCTTGGAATTGATGTTAGAATTTGCTCTGGTATTGAAATCCAAACACTGCGATTTGCATTCAACTGTCAGGTATGCATAAAAACAAATTTGTTTTATATTACTTACTTCAGAAGTAGCCTTAAGTGGTTTGTGTCATGTCCCCGAAATAGAACCTTAAAGTAACTAAGGGTTGAGATGCAAATAAATAAAATAAGTGACAAACTACATATTTACAAATATTAACAAATTAATATTTATAATTATAATCATAATATAATATCATAAATATTAACAAAATAAATATTAGCAAATTAAATATTATTTTATAATTATAATTATCATAAATAATATTATAATTATAATGCAGTTGTCATGGATAGAACTATTAATATTACTAATTATAAATATTATAATAATAAAATTCACAAGAATATAATTATAATATAATTATCATAATATTCAAAAAAATATAACTATAATATGATTATCATAATAAATGGAACAGTTAATTTTACTAATTGTAAATATCATATAATAATTAAAAAATAAAGTTCACAAGAAAACAATATAAGATAATATTCATAAAATTACATCAAATAAGAAATATTTAAAGTTATACTAACAGCAAATAGAGGGACCCTAAAGTCATCGATCCCTAAAGGTGAAACTAAAAGGCATCAATTCCCAAACATATCAGCAACGATTCATTTAAATGAAGACATATAATTTATTAAAGGCAGCAATTACTTAAGAAGGCAGCGGTTGATACTAAGAGAGGTTTGTTGAGACACGATCTTCCATATGAATCACGTCACTTCTCCAAAGTGGGGAGATATAAAAGGGGAACATATGAGATAGGAGGAATAGATTTGGGGGAAGAGGAATCATTTAATAAAGAATATTCTCTAAAATCTGATCAGCAGGGAAATACCATATTTACTAAATATTAAAACAGCAACTCAGTCATATCAATCAGATTTAACATAAGTCTGCAGCATAATACAATCTGGTATGAATTATAGGGGATAGTAAGGAGGTTTGTGTAAATAAGTATTATCCACTGTAGAACAGAACATTATTACAAGTTAGTATAAAATCTAATGGAGACTATATATAAATATAGATATAAGTATTAGTAAGTAAAGAACAATCATGTAGAGGCATATATTAATAAATAAATAATAATTACATATGGAAATACTCAATATAAATCAAGGAAAGAATATAACACAAACCTATATGAAGGAATAGGCTATAGGTAAGAATAAGTATCAAGAAGAGAACCAAGGCAAGGAAGAGAATAGAAAAGAAGCATTCAATATAATCTATAGTAGGAGACCAGGCACGCTGAATTAGGTGATGTATTCACTTAGCAATAATATTTAGCATATTTTGAATATAAGAAATAGATATTGCTAATCTGATTATTGATATAATGCTTTCTTTAATCTTATCATAATGAGAATTATTCTAGGAAATGATGAACTTATAGAACCATTGATAAATGAAAATATATTTGATTAGAGGTATGAAATAAATCTTGGATGAATGTAAATATATCTGATTGTGTAAAGATTGTCTGCTATGTGCTTGTAAATCTATCAGGAAGGGCGAAACATGGGTGAATTGGATTGCCTAAAAACCCCACTTTCAGCCCCTTAGGCCCTAGACAAGGGATTGGGCCTTGCGGCCCCTTAGGCCCTTGACTAGGGATTGGGTTATAGAAAGATGAGGGTCCTACCTGGGTCTATGCCGCTTAGGCCCGAGATATGGGATTGGGCAATAGGAGGTGGTAGGTGTGATGAGCCTTGCTAGCTCATTGCTCAAACCCCTGTCTTTTTGTTAAGTCTATTTGTGTTTTTGAGTTTTTTAGAGAAAATTTATAGACAGAAGAGAAGGTGTGCATCATATAAAAGCTCACAAAATGAAAACTTGAGCAAATTTAATCAAACTGAAATTGTAGAAGGTATTTAATAAGCTCAACAATGGATTTAGAACATATAAACATACCCGAAAGCCTCCAGGTTTTTTAATTAAAAAACGAAGCCAATTTGCCAGTCTATACATGAAAATCTGATATAATCAAGTGTAGAATGATACAAGCATGAAATCCAACTGAGAAACTGGAGCAAATGAAAGGTAGATGCCAAGTGCTGATGATGGTGAAGAGAAACCCTCAAGAAGGAAGGCGTTTCTCCATGTAGTTGGTACGCCCTAGCTCAAACAGCCACACCTTTCAAGCAAAAAGAAGCCCAAAACATCTCAGATGGTACAGCCATTGAAGTATGATGCCTGCCATGAAGAAAGGAAGAACATCATCCACTCAAACCCTCTGTTGCTGATGTAGAAACCCCACAAAATTCTGATAAGACACTATAGAACTTCTGAATGAAGCTCTCTCAAATTGCACCAATTCAGCTGATCTCTCACAGCCTCACAAGTGCTCACACTGAAGAGATTTCGTTCTCCAATGGTGGATTGCTGCAAACCTGATCACAGGATGAAAGCAAGGGAAAAACCTCCAAGGCAAAGTTGAAATATTCAATAGATGAGTTTCTCATTGCCTAAAACCCTTATATAGCAAAAGGTATGCATTTCAAGAAGAGGCTGTATTTTAGGTCATTTAAATATTTTGAAATAACCTCAAGTCCCTTTCCATAGTTTTGACTTTAATTTTTGGCCCCCTCCTTAAGTGATTAAATGATATAATTTAAAATCACTCACTTTAGACTTATTTAAGTGATATAAAAATAATAAAGTCAATTTGACTTTATAAAAATACTTTAAGTTAAATAATAACTTAAATCACTTAAGTAAGCCTAACTTCCCCAAAACTCAGCAGAATTCAGTGTCGTCAGAAGCAGACAACTCCTGTACTGCCAAGGCCTGCAATGAGCCAATCCCGGAACACGAAAAATGAGAACGACCAAACTCTCCAGAAGATACCACTGACCCTCTAACCAATCCAGTTAGCCCACAAGGGTCCAAGAAATAGGCTAACACTCTGCAAACAAGATCACGCTGAAAAGGGGGACATTACAATCCGCCCTCCCTGAAATTGCTTGACCGCAAGCAATCTCAACAACAAAGGATCAACCACTCCACCAGGATCCCAAGGATAGTGTTGTGAAATGTCCCTACTATCATCAACTGTCTTCCGCTGCTCAACACTGATCTCAACTTCACCATGCCAAAAGTGGTGAAGCCAATGCATGGGACTCATCCAAAGCACAGTACCAATCCTGTCGCCACCTGGATCCCAATATAAACGGTACTCACATCCATCCATCATAATAAAGTAAGAATATCGAGAAGCATCCGCAACACAACATCTCTGTCTGTAGCTGGAACCCATGATGTCACCATAACTTGTCAACCCATGAAACCAACCATCTAGCAATGAAGCTCCTAAATCCCAACTCTGCAAATCATGCCAACTCCAAGTAGGACAACCATCGATCAATGAAGAGTCTAAGAAGATTAAATCACTAAGCAACAAGTAGATAGCTGCTAGATCGTGAGGGTCAAATGTAGAACTATCTGCACGCCTCATCATGTACTCCTCCGAAAACTCCTCTGCCAGCTTAATTTGAAATCCCAATACACTGGAAGGGTCCCAAACGCAATGATCAATGCTCATGTCCTGAGTGCGAGCGATATCTAACTCGATGAGAGGATTATCATACTGAATACCATCTACTCTAGGAAGAGAAACTGGATCGCCATCGTCATCCCATATGCAACTCCTAGAAGAATGAGTCTCCAAACTTTGAACAATTTCAACCTCACATGGTGAATCATTATTAGAACAAGGTACATATTCATATCCATCCTCTCTTTGAGTTAAAAGCCTTCTAAGGTCATCTATCCTTTTATGTCTTGCTATGTTTAGGTGATTGACTTTTTCCTTTACCTCTTGAAGACGTTGTTTTGCATTTGCAGCAACTAACCTAGCCTCCTTGGCCTTCCTCAACCACTCTTCATTCAACATTTCAGACCTTCTAATCTCTTCAATGCCAAAGTACACAAAATCAGTCTTCTTATGCTTGATATCTTCATGTCCACCAATGGATGTAGGGCTTCCATCAAAGGATGATATTATCTCATTGGCTTGCTCATGATCACAAGCTCCTATTTCATGAGAATGATGAGGCATTAAGCTGCTGTCCTCAAACAAATCCGTAATGACATCATGCCATTGTAAAATGTCTCCTTCATCACATGTAGACAAAACACTAGTGGCTGCTCCACTAAGTAAAGGATCAACTTTCACATCCACCTTAATATCTTGGGCCTCCAATAGACTCTCACATGAATGAATAACATTCATCGAACCACAATCTGATTCTTTACCATGATAGGATGAAGTAATGCTAGACTCACCTAATGAAGCATGACAAGAAACCTTATCTTCATTTGGCTGCTCTAATACAACTGGTTTGTCTTCAAACAACACTTGCTCATCCTGAAGTGTCTTGTGCCCAACATCTACTTCAATGTAAGTCTGATTTTTGTCCTCCATAAGATCAGCTGTATGCTGGTCACTAACTGCTGAGAATTCATTGTGAAGATTTCTGGATACTCCACCTGTAGAGACTTCATGTATCTCATTTTTATTTTGTGATGTAGACCTGAAGATGGATGCCATAAACCTTGCTGTTTTATCTAAGGTTGCAGGATCTGAAATCAATTCATTTATCCCTTTCTGATTTTCATCCAACTTTTTCAAACTTTGTTTCAGCTTCTCCATATTCTTGTCCCACTGCCTCTGAGTAATTGAAGTAGCCATGATCAATGCCCAACAGGATGGCAGGAAACCGCTCTGATACCACTGTGATGAGCCTTGCTAGCTCATTGCTCAAACCCCTGTCTTTTTGTTAAGTCTATTTGTGTTTTTGAGTTTTTTAGAGAAAATTTATAGACAGAAGAGAAGGTGTGCATCATATAAAAGCTCACAAAATGAAAACTTGAGCAAATTTAATCAAACTGAAATTGTAGAAGGTATTTAATAAGCTCAACAATGGATTTAGAACATATAAACATACCCGAAAGCCTCCAGGTTTTTTAATTAAAAAGCGAAGCCAGTTTGCCAGTCTATACATGAAAATCTGATATAATCAAGTGTAGAATGATACAAGCATGAAATCCAACTGAGAAACTGGAGCAAATGAAAGGTAGATGCCAAGTGCTGATGATGGTGAAGAGAAACCCTCAAGAAGGAAGGCGTTTCTCCATGTAGTTGGTACGCCCTAGCTCAAACAGCCACACCTTTCAAGCAAAAAGAAGCCCAAAACATCTCAGATGGTACAGCCATTGAAGTATGATGCCTGCCATGAAGAAAGGAAGAACATCATCCACTCAAACCCTCTGTTGCTGATGTAGAAACCCCACAAAATTCTGATAAGACACTATAGAACTTCTGAATGAAGCTCTCTCAAATTGCACCAATTCAGCTGATCTCTCACAGCCTCACAAGTGCTCACACTGAAGAGATTTCGTTCTCCAATGGTGGATTGCTGCAAACCTGATCACAGGATGAAAGCAAGGGAAAAACCTCCAAGGCAAAGTTGAAATATTCAATAGATGAGTTTCTCATTGCCTAAAACCCTTATATAGCAAAGAGGTGTGAATTTCTAAGGATTAGGGCATACTTTAGGTCATTTAAATATTTTGAAATAACCTCAAGTCCTTTTCCATAGTTTTGACTTTAATTTTTGGCCCCCTCCTTAAGTGATTAAATGATATAATTTAAAATCACTCACTTTAGACTTATTTAAGTGATATAAAAATAATAAAGTCAATTTGACTTTATAAAAATACTTTAAGTTAAATAATAACTTAAATCACTTAAGTAAGCCTAACTTCCCCAAAACTCAGCAGAATTCAGTGTCGTCAGAAGCAGACAACTCCTGTACTGCCAAGGCCTGCAATGAGCCAATCCCGGAACACGAAAAATGAGAACGACCAAACTCTCCAGAAGATACCACTGACCCTCTAACCAATCCAGTTAGCCCACAAGGGTCCAAGAAATAGGCTAACACTCTGCAAACAAGATCACGCTGAAAAGGGGGACATTACAGTAGGCCTTAGGCCACTTGCACTCTATGTCGCCTCACCCCTGATAGGACGAGTGTCTTTCGAGGTGTTGCCATGAGTGGAGTGTGCAGGTACTAAGCCCCTAGGCAAGTAGGATTGTGATGGACAACCTATTGAGTTTTACAAGAGGGCTTCAGAGCGGATCCACCTATGGAACTCCTCTTATGTCTTCATTATTGCTTTATCTTTATGAATATATTTTGGATATCTAGATATTATTGCTAACAAATATATCTGTATGTGGAAATGTTATTAAATTGGTGAATGCAGATTTCAATCTAGGATTATTTCATTAGAGAAACACATTCCTTTTGGAAAGAAGAAACCCTAAGCCTAATCAACAAATGAATTCTAGGGCAAACAAGCGAATTCAAGAGCAAGGCTAGGTAAGGGACACTACAGTTTGAGGTTAGGTATTTGATGTGTTGCAATCAAACTGTTTCCAAGAGATTTCAATTAACTAGAAAAAATAATGTGACATCATCGAAGATTGCAGAATACTGTTCATTGAATGATATAGCTTGCTGGATTATTATTTAGAATTGGGCAATCAAAAGAATTCATGAATACATAATATGCAAACATGTTATGTAAAGCTAAATTTTCATTAAATGTATTCCAAGGAGCTTGGTTTTCAGAACGTATAGAATGCCGTATTTATCAAATTATGGTGCTCATCTAGACATCATTTAATGCACAATATGATAAAGATATAGATTGTGAATTGTGGATTTGCAACCATCCTTTTATTGGAAATTTGGAGGTCCTCCAATTTTCTTTATCATGCACTAATGATTAGTTTCCTATGACAATCATCAAAATTCTGAGAGATAGAACAAATTCCAATGAACTGTACCTTTCTTTGAAGTATTATTTTAACATGAATGAGTATTTGGATTACTAGCTTTAGAAACATGAATAAGTGTATAGATTTCTTGTGTCATAGCTCTAGAATTTCCATTCCAGTGTCTTTCATCCTTACGTTCTGAAGAGATCACAAGGACGAAATATTTAGATGATATCATTTCTAACTTTCTTAAAACCAGTATACTTGTGAATCGAAAAATAAATGACTTATATGAAAAAAAACAATAGAATCACTTCTTAATATAGTTGCTTCTGAAACAGGTGTGTGAAATATTAACTTCACATAGTTCTAACTGTTCTTCCAAAAGTAAAATTATATGACCATGAGCATAATCTTAATATTTTATGCACATGAAATATGAAATGAAAATGAACCTGCACAGAAAAATGAACATACAAACTATCTAGAAAAGTACAAATAGTGCACCACATGCATGCATGTCCACATATGCATCGTTAGGAATCAAAATTACAACCTTGCATACAAATGGGATGTAATGTCTCCTTTTCTAGCTCACATGGTATGATGTTGCCGTTAGCCTATTTCTCCTTGGTGTCGTAGGCTAACTAGGGCTTTTAAGGAATCTTGAGGATTTTTTTCCTAGGCAATTTTCGTTGCAGGTCAATTCGGGGCATTTGGAGGCAGTTTTGGTATACTTACTATTTTTAGTAAGTCATTAATGCTATTAATAGTAATTCATCAGATGGGCCGAGGTCTCCAGTGACAGTTTCTTTTCAATAGAAGATTGGCTATTATCGTCAGATGATTACAGTTCCATTGGTTTAATTCGTCTCTGCATTAATAAAGTTTAAATATAAAGTTAAAGCCAATCATTTATCTTTATTAATGTGAGCCTAAAGTTAAGTGGGAAAATGAATAGTAAAAGGGGCCCCTTATTTTAAAATACATGAGGCATCAAAAAGGCAAAAAAGAAGTTTATGTTTTATCCCACATTGGTCAAAAGTGTGAATGAGCTCTTATGAGAAGCTTATAATATGTGTTGCAAGGGCTCATTTTCAGCTTGCTTGGTTTATGCTTGTTTATTATTCTCTCTTGGAGAATTCTGGGAAGCTTTGGCTTTCAGTAGGTTTGGGGATGGAAACCCTCGAGCTTGGAGGCAGTGGACGAAAACCCATTGTCTGTTGGAGATATTACTCAGGTGTCTCACTTTGTGCTTCAATTTCATACTACTGGTTATCCAATTTGACTATAAGTTATGTGGCTATGATTGGATATTTCTGTTGTTATTCTACTAAAAATTTTAAGGCAATGTTCATATTTAATCTCAGATCTCTATTTCAGTATGATGTTATATGATTTTCAGTATACTCTGATGGATAAATAGAAATCAGTTTACATGCAAATTGTTACATTTTTTGTCGAAGATTTGGAAAAAAAATTAGGGCAAAAATCTATATGGAATGTTTCATGGGATGTTAGTTCCAATAAAATTAGAACAAAAATCACATGGACAGTAACAAAAATGTGATGAAAAAGAAAATGTAAAGATATTCAAATTTTAGCAAGGATATGGTAGCCACAGGGATAGTTGCAAGATGTTTTTCATGTTGGGTCAAATCATCAGATTTTTTTCTATAGATGCACACATAACCCCCTCACGCATATCATGTAACTTGCTGTTTGAAGATGAAATCAATGCTAAAATATGAGTATCCATCTCCATAATAGAACCCAAATGCAAAGACAATTCATGCAAGTTGCTCTCCTATCCAAGTTGCTAAATTTTTATTAGACCTGATATATGTAAAGGATGATAGTAAAAATGATGGAAATGAAGGGGCATGAAGCCTACATATCTATAATAATACATTCTTTTGGTACCTGAATTCTATCATAAATATCCCTGAAAAGGGGTCTCAGTTTATTTTCTTGGCAATCGTCAATCAAATCTCATAATGATAAGAACAGTCCAAACATGTAATAGTTGATATTCAATTACGTTTTAGTTGGCTGTTTGGCCCTACTCATCTGGTTTCTTTTCATTCTCTAGCTCAAATCAGTATTGTTGATGGGTGTTTTATGACCGCACTAACACAGAATAAAGTTCCCAACGGTCTATCCTCTCTTGATCAAAATCTCCTACATTCTAAGATTGCAAGAAAGATTATGCATTCAACTCCAAGGTTCCTTTATGCAATGGATACAAACTCAGTTGGCTCGATGTGATTTGCTGGTATCTCAAGGGGAACTTACGTAATTGTTCAACCAGAGATCAAAGAGAAAGGGGTTCTTTGAGATTCAGAGGATTTATCAATGAAGCTTGGATTTCCTAAACTAACCAGAAAGTATGGAATTTGAATGGCTGCAGGGATTAAAAAATGCTATGATCTATCCTAGGCGCAGGATGTGGAGATCAACTTTTGCAAACTTCAACCAAGTTTTGCTTTGCCTCACCTTGGACAACTTCCACAGAACCGGTGCAATTTTCAAAGGAGTAACTACAGGCCTTCAGATCACAACTTAACATGAAGATACCATCACAACGACGCATACCAACACATAAATCATAATCGAAGTTAAGTCCACACTGTTCCAGTTGACCACGCAAGATGAACTCACCATCAATGAGCCCACTAGTGGTATGGATTAACAAAGCTCGCTTAATTCAACCACCACATTCCACAACTATCAATGTGCATGAATTAAAATCTACTTTACTCTATTTAAGCTTTACTTTAAGATCCTAAGCGAATTGGAAGGATGAAGAAGCCTCGCTAGCTACCCACAACAAAAGATGAAACCACAAGCAATGATAACTCTTTTTATTATAGGAGTGTTCACAACAACTTCTTACAAAGCATTCAATTTGAAAACTTTCCTCCCTCTTCAACCTATGCTATGCTATCAATCTATCTATGCTACTCCTCTATGTCTACCAACTCCTAGCTGTCTCTCTATCTTCCTATATTCTAATCTATGCTATCATACAAATGAGGGGGGATGCCCCTTTTATAGTTGGTGTAATGAAACAAACCAATTTTTTTTTTGTTTTTCAATTGTAATTACAAAGCAACACGCACCCATTAAGGTTAGCTTGAAAGCCGAACGATGCGGAAGTAACTCTAACCAAGAATGTGTCCAAGATGGACGAACATATGGTCAGAGGATCTGATACAATGCAGAACTGGAAAGGAACTCTAACCAAAAATGCGTCTAGGATAGACGAGCATATGGTTAGAGGATCTTATGCATGCAGAGCTGAAAGTAACTCTAACCAAGATGGCGCCAAGAGGTGGTGAGCATATGGTCAGAGGGTCCCTAAAGCTACTAACTGAAATTAAATAGGCAGCAAGCCAGCCTCTTCCACTTATTCAGCGGGAATTACAAGTAAGTAAATAATAAGAAGTGAGAATGTTGACAGTACTATTGTTCAACTTACAATAAGACAGTGTGCCTGCCAAGAACACATGATTAAGAGCTTAATAATGCTACAACAATATGATAAACTCTCCCATGCTCAATAAGAACGCCTAGACACAAAACTCCACTCAAAGGACCAACTTTATAATCTGATTTTTGACAGACCTGCAACTGAAAATGCATAACCAGCAACCTAGAGACTCATTAAAATGCTTACCATTCACTCCCTACTCATTCAAATTGCTTGGAATAAAGTGCATAAGGTTTCTAAGATGAAGGCGCCCCTATCTCAATGACAAAACTCAACGAACAGCCTTCTATTTTTTAATGGCACAAATCCCAATGCTGATGTACTTGGTACGGCCCTCAAGAAGGGCGACTTTGCTTGGCATAAATTCCACACTTCACAAAAAAATCTGCAAATGGACACAAAGGGCCGCCCCTACCAAACATACACAAAGATGAAATGCCCAGAATGAAAATATTTTTATTTTTGAATATATGAAGGAAACTTACAATCAGCCACATGAACCAGCAACTCTGAAAAACTCCACTAATGTGCTCAAAACTGAACTATAATGCAAGAAACTCACTACAAAAATGCAAACAATCCAACTACAATCTAACTCTCAACTAGTTGCTATCTTTCAAGCAAGAAGGTGAGCCAAGTGCTAGGAGGTATGCTTTCCTCGAAGCTAGCCTGAAGACATTCCAGCACCATAACAATATGGTAGACAAGAGATGAAGAACTGAAGAGCTGAGGCCTGTATTTATAGATTTGAGAGAAACTTCTAGAAACTTCAAGAAGGGCGCCCAAAATAGTCAAGCAATATTCAAACTTGTGTTGACCCCATATTCCTCCAATAGTGGCATCCAAACTTCAATAGGCAATATTTCTTTAATTTAAAATTACCTTCTCCTCAAAAGTTGGCGTCCCATTTCTCCAAGCAATATTTTGACCTTAGAAACATGAAAATTTCTCCTGATGATGCGTCCACCCACGAGGTCCCCCTTTTCAGAACAACTTTAAGACATATAACTAGGCCAAGGGGTTATATCATTAAAATATAACATTATTTTAATTAAATTAACTTATCCCTCCAGAAAATGCATCAAAAGGCCAAAAACCACAATACCAACTGAACTGGCTGAAGAAGAGAGCCAACTGCACTAAAATCAATAGGACCACTGCCAGAAATAGAATTTACTAAAAATAGTAAATTCATGAAGGTGCTCGGATCACTATGCATGCCATACCACCGCGAAGCTCTCTGAAAACCCAGAAAGAAACTGCAAACCAATCTCCAAGCTTCGAGCAACAACATCCTCAAAAATGGGAAACCCTAATTTTCACCCTCTGAGTAGCCTACGGGTCTTTGGAATAGGCCAACGGTCCACTGAATTGATCACAATTGAGAAGGGGACATTACAGTTGGCCAATTCCAACAGATGACTCAAATTGAATTACAATGAAGGGCTCAGATTGTGCCACATAAGCCCTAGTCAAGATTCTGCTCCAAAGAAGAGTGGGGTAATAAATGAGCAAAGATCCCCACTCTCTTCCCTTGACCACTATGAGCAATTAATGCCCACTATCCTCTAGAAGATCCTCGTCCAGAAATGCGTTCCTATTGTTCTTTTCTCTGACTGCAAACTGGATGAATCTGGCCAACGTAGCTTCTACTTCTTGAACTGATATGGCAGGCACGTTCTCAATCTAAAACTCCAAGATGGCGACTTCTTTCTCTTGTTTGATGATGATTTCCCCCCTTCCTGCTATTGCATCTTGGGTTGTGCGAAGTATGTTGGAGAACATTTTTTGGGTCATTGAAGGACTTCACACTTAAGAAGAATTCCTCTACTTTGTTCTTTGGTCCACCCTGCTGTTACTCTTTAACATTGAAGCTTTTTACTCATTCCTCCTCCTTAGCCTTGAGGACATTTTAGTGCTTGAGGATGCTCTTTAACGCTTGGGCCTTCATCTTTTCATCCATTTGGATCTTGAAGGATTTTCCAGTCTTGGACTCGATCACTTCTTCCTTGCCACCTACCTCCTTAAGTTGGGTGCATATTGGGTCTTTGAGGAGAAATTTCAACACTTAGCCATTTCTTCCAACATCTCCCTTCATGATTTGGGCGCAATTGAGACATCATGGAAGAGCTTGAAACATGTAACTTTATCCCCTTCCAAGGTTGTAATGTTGTTCCAAAGTATTTGCTCCATCACCTCAAGTCATCATGCTTTGGCCCCGGTGTTTGTCCTGCAAAACAAATAAAAAGAACATCAAAACACTTTACAATATAAATTCAATTCACTTACCTAATTTCCACGTTTTGATCTCCAAGGTCTGAGTGATCTCTGGATCTGATAGAGCTCATCATTTTCTCCAGCAAACTTTGTCTTCTTCATAATTTTTTCATCATGGTCGCATTTAACACCTGTGTTTGGAGTATCTCCACTGATGCCTTAGAAATATTTAAACATCTCGTTCACCTTGGGCGTATATAGCCCAGCTTGTGCTGGAGCGCATTTAGACCTTGTTGCTTCATGTTCATTCCTTAGGCTTATTTTTAGTCTTCTCAGGGGTGCATTTGAAGTCATTTCTTTTCATCTTTTGTGCCTTAGAAAATTTTAACTCTGAAGACTTAAGAACATTTTATTTTATCCTTCTGCCTCGAAAATATTTTGTCTCATCTGAGCCTTAGACAATTTTCTCTGCTTCAGAAATTTCATCAATTGTAAGCCAGACGTCCATTTTAAAATCACCAGCCATGGCATAATACTCTCAAAATTTATTTCCCCCTTAGAAGAAATTCAAGGCCCTCTGACTTTAAAAAAAAAACATCTCTCCCCTTTAGAAAATACTTTTCAACTTTATTACTCATGGGCGCACTTGAAGGGGTTCATTTAATTTTTTTTTACCCTTTAAAAATATTCTTCGCTAATGTTTATTTTATCCTTCCCAGCCTTGGGCACATTTGAGATTCTCCACCTCCATCTTTGACTTAGAATTTTTTTTCCACACCTCTTACGACCTTGGGCACATATGAGAGCCCTTGCTTCCACTTTGACATGCCTTGGGCGTTTTCTTCATCTCATTCCTCACGGGCGCATTTGACAAGGTGTTCTTCCATCTTCAAAGACTTAGAAACTTTTCTAATGCCTTCCTACTCTTGGGCGCATTTAAGGTGGTGTGCTCCGTTTTTAATGCCTTAGAAATTTTTCAAGTCATCTCCACAAGTTGGGTGCATTTTGAGGGTGGAGCTTCCACATTTCATCACTTAGAAATTTTTGCTTGGGCGCATTCTAGGGGTGGTGGTGCCATTTTGACTTAGAAATATTTCTCCAACTTGCCATACTGCCTAGGGCGCATTTAGGTAGGTCTCCTGCCATTTTCAATGTCTTAGAAAATTTTCAAGCTACCCTCACCATGATGGGCACATATGAGGGGTCAAGCTTCCATTTCACGACTTAGAATATTTTTTAAGCTAACTTTTCATGATGGGCGCATTTGTGGTCCTGCTGAGACTGGGCGCATTTGAGGTGGTGCCCTACCATTTTATAACTTAGAATATTCTCCTCCATGCTTTGGGCGCATTTAAGGGGGTAAGTTTCCAGTTGAGGGCACATTTGAGGGGGGCAACTGCCATTTTGCTATGCTTAGAAACTTTTCCACTAACCCATCCAAGTTGGGCGCATTTGATAGGTGGGGCTTCCATTTCCATTGCCTTAGGATTTTTTTTTTGTCTTCAGCTACCTTGGGCCCATTTGATAGGTGGGGCTTCCATTTCCGTTGCCTTAGGATTTTTTTTTTTGCATTTGGGGTGCTAAGGAAACCTCTGAAGGTGGCTCCTTGAATACTTAGCCAACTTTGACTGGTTTGCCCTCACTTTCTATTTTTAGTAACTGCTTGATTTTCGAACTTCTGTGACTCCTCTTGGCTTGAAATTTTCCCAGCGTGATCCTCATGACGAATTTGACCTGTTCACACTTGTCTTTCGTGCTGACCTGCTATTTTTAGCCCTGTTCTGGAGGTGACTTACTATAAATAGTAAGTATGCCGATTGTGCTTAAATTTCACCAGTAGATTGCTTGAAGGATGTTGATCGCGGTGGGACACATTAGTTTTTCAATTTTCTCAAGTTTTCCCCCTCATTTTGAGTACCGAAGTAGGAAACCCTAATTTCTCTTGCATGTGCCTCAATTGACCTCCGTTTGACTCCATTTTTGCTCTGGACTGCTTTGCTCATGAAACTGAAGACCTGGGGGCTGCTGGAGTGAACCTACTAAAAATAGTAAGTGCTTGAAAAAGTGATCAACCGACTGTCAAATGTGGTTGCATGTCATACTGCTTGAGAGATCTCAAAAAACCCAGAAAACTGGTCTGCATGCGAGTACCTGCTAAAAATAGTAAGTGCCTGAAAAGTGATCAACTTGACTTGCATGTTATACCATCACGAAGCTCTCGAAAAACCCAGAGACACTATTCAGACATGCATTGGAAAATCTTACATGCAAACCCTAAAAATTGCTCCCAAAGCCAGATCTTGCTAAAAATAGAAAGTTGTCAAAATTTGCTCAAATTTTGTAGGCAAGTAGCTCAAAGTGTTCTAAATGCGGTGAAGCAGTTAGAATTTCCAAAAGTCCCGAGAAAAAGGTCCCAAATTGTGTACTTACTAAAAATAGTAAGTTGTCAGAATTTAGTGAAAATTTAATGGGAACCTGTTTGAAGCCTCCCGATTGCAATGCCAAGCTCAGATTTCAATTTTCCAACTCAATTTGACCTCAAAGTAGCTTGAAGAATGAAAGCCCTAATCTATCAAACTGCACTCCAAACTTAGTCAAAATTCCAAATTAGGCCAAAGGATAGGTACATCATCGGAAAGACATAGGAAACAGAGAGAGAGAGACACAAAACCAAAGCCAAAAGACCCGAAAGGAGAAAAAATTAGGGGGTCCCCATTTTGAATGGGGTGATGTGTGAAAAGGTCACAACAAAGTATATATGACAATAATATTTGAGCCGTTGTTGGAACTTCAGAGTCATTTTTGATGTTGGAAACTTTTTTCTAGAGCTTTCCTTGGTGGATTATGTTTCCAAAATATGAAGATGCATATTAAAAACAAGTTGATGTCTATCATGAGTAGAAGAAGAGATATGAGAAATGTGTGTTATAAACCTACAGACAAATAAAAAACAAATGTCAAATTTGAATAGGGCTGACTTGATATTGTGCAAAATTAGGCTGACCTGTTTTATCTTCAATAATAGAAATTGCCATGTACCCATCTTGAGTGTAGGACTATTGAAGACAGTTAGCCTATTTCCTTTATTTTTCCTGTAGGCTAATGAGATCATAGTTGAAAAACTCGGACTCGGCAATAACTCAGCAGACCCAAAAATTTTAAAAACTTGGGACTCGGCAAAAACTCGGGGAAAAACTCAGCAATAACTCGGCAAATTTATCGAACATTTGAAAATACACAATTTTTTAAAATATTCTTAAAAACCACACATATAAACTGAATTTTTAGAACATATTACTGATTTCATCATATATAAATCAAAATTAGAGTTTAATACATATCAATCATCAATGTATTTACTGATTTCATCATCTATAAATCAAAATTAGAGTTTAAAACCTTAATACGTATCAATCATCAATGTATCATAGACCAAAAAACAAGTTCGACTTCTCAATACATATCAACTTCAAGTTTCAGTATCAATAAAAATTATCTATCCTAAATTTCTTCTACGACTGAAACTCAAAAGTTTTTGTCGCTGCTGTGTGGGTGGTACTGAAGTAGATGGTATAGGTGCAATGTCCTCAATAGAAGCCTCAACAGGTGCCCCAACAGGTGCCCCAACAAGTGCCTCATCCATAGGGATAGGATCAAATTGTGTGTGTGAAGAAACAACCTCTATTGGTTGACCAAGCTCGCCTTCTTCCTCCTCATAGGCTGCCACCTCTGCTTCCCATTCAGCTGCATCTGCCTCCCTCTCCATCTCAGCGAACTCATCATCACTTATCCATGGTTCCACATTGACCTCATCAGGCTCAGCAACCCAATCTGAGTATGGATCAATGTCATCAAGGTCAAGTGCTTCATGTGAACTCAACCCTTGTACCTTCCTCTCATGCAACCGAAGGTTGTAGCGCACGTAGAGAAGGTCATTCAAGCGCTTTTGAGTCAACCGATTGCGCTTCTTTGTATGAATGGCCTCAAAGACACTCCAGTTGCGCTCACAACCAGATGCACTACAAGGCTGAGATAAAATACGAATGACAACCTTTTGAAGATTAGGCGTTGTGGCACCATAATCTTCCCACCACAAATCTAAATGATAACCATTTATAACTTAGTAAGGATTTAATAAACTTAATCATTAACATAATGTCATAAATAGTAAAATAATATTAAACTGAAACACATAAATTTGTTACCTGGCTGTAGAGTGTCTCTCCTACGAATGCAATCCTTGGAAGAAAACAATGGCCCTTCGGCCCTCTTATAGCTCTGTATCTCATCAAGTATGAGATCTCGAAGGTCATCACTACTAACCAATCTTTCAATACATGTATTGAGGCCAACTCTAACCTCTGTATCTGCTCTGAAAGTAGGAGAGAAATAAAACTTGGGGTTCAAAAAGTAGGCAGCAGCATGAATATGTTGGTGGAGTTGTCGGTTCCACCTCCGATCTATTATGCGCCATATGGGTTCATATTTGGTCTTGTTTGACCCATATAAATGTTGAATTGCCTCTTTGGCCTTATCCATGGCCTCATATAGATACCCCATGGGGCTTTTATCCCCATCCACCAATCGTAGAACTCTAACCAACGGTTCTGACACCTAAAATATAAAAAAATTAACAAAATCAGCAAGCTATAATATTATAAAGAAATAAAATAAATCATCAATAAATGTTTGAAAACTTACTTTGATGATCTCCTCCATTTGTTTGGCAAATCTATCATCAAAAATGGTCTTCTTGACCTTATCTGCTTCAGGCTTCTTGGAATAAGGACTCTCAAGCCATTTTTCACTCACAAACATGCGCTTGAGGTTGGGCAATGTAGCTAAAATGCTCTGCAAGGTGAGGAAATTGGTGGCAAAGCGTGTGACTCCTGATCGCACGAGATCCTTACCATCGGTGTGCTCTCTCATGAGACTTAGGACCCATGTGTGATTGTAGATGTACTTTGTGATATTCCTTCCATCTTCAACCACATTCTTCACCCAACTTATTTTCCCTATGTCCTCAAGGAGCAAGTCAAGACAGTGGGCAGCACAAGGGCTCCAAAATAATGTAGGATGCCTCGCCATTAGAAGTTTACCGGCTGCCACATATGCAGCTGCATTGTCGGTCACAATTTGAATTACATTTTGAACTCCCACTTCCATCACCACCTCATCCAACATATTGCACAAGGTCTCTGCATTTTTTGTTTCATTGGAGGCATCAACTGATTTTAGAAATACCAATTGTCCCCCTGAAGCCACTAGAAAGTTGATGAGTGTCCTATTTCTGCCATCTGTCCACCCATCAGATATAATGGTGCAGCCATTCTTTTCCCAATTTCTCCTCTGTTCCTCCACTAGGTTGTGTGTGTTTTGGACCTCATTCTGCAATAATGGCCCACTCAACTCATAATGACTTGGGGCCTTGAACCCCTTACCTGGCACAGTCAATGCAGTGACCAACTCTTCCCAATAAGGACTAGAAGCAACATTGAATGGAATATTGTTGTAGGACCAAAATTTAGCACATGCCAAGTTTGCCTCATTTTGCAACTCTCTATTCCAAGAAGTACCTTCCAATGAAGGTTGTGCACCAGGAGTATTATGTGGAACAAAAAAACCAGAAGCGATGCTGCCCACACTTCCAGATCCTAATCCTCGTATCCGTGGCCCAAGAGAAGAGCTTCCCATAGCCCTTTGTGACCCTGTAGAACTGAAATCTGCATATGGGGCTGCCATTGCCTGTGCTGCTCTCTTTTTACTTTCTTTCCTTTCGTTATATGTTGCAAGGACTGTTTTGGCCTCCATCTCAACCTCTTCAGGTGCCTCTTTACATGGTTCAACATCTCGACAAATGATTCGTGCAAGGTGGTATTTCAGCCGGTTTATGCCACCAGAATAAGTCTCGAGGCAATGGTTGCACATAACCTCTCCTCATGTTGCACCTAGTGTTCCATGTTTCCAGAAAGGATCTCTTGGTTTGCCACCACTCTTTTTACTTGTAGAAGCCATATTCTTTTAGCAAGAGACCTAGCAAAATAGAGACAAGATAAACTTTAAAAGATAAAAAGTGAAGTTGAATAAATCAGCATGCAGCAGTTGATTTTGAAGAGAAACTATAAACATGAATGATTATCAAATTCGTATTCAAATTTTTGTATAGGCTTGAGCATTGATTTTGAAGAAAAACTATAAACATGAATGATTATCAAATTCATATTCAAATTTCTGTATAGGCTCGAGCATTATCAAAATTTTAAGTTTTAACTGAAGTCTATAAGTATATAAGTTTAAATCATTTTCAAATAATTTAAAAATATAATGTTTACTTGTTATGATAAAAAAAAAAAAAATTAAATGTAAATTTAATTTTTAATAATGTTTTAAATTTAAACATATTAAAATTTTAGATGTAATTTTAAATTTTAATAATGTTGTTTTCCTTTCAATAAAAATATTTAAATAAGGAATAAATAATTTGAAAAATATTTATTAAAATTTAAACATATTCTTAAAATTTATATAATATAACATATTAAAATTTATTATAAATTTATACAATATAAAATATTAAAAATAAAAATTATTATAAATTTATAACATAAAAATAAATTAACTAAAATTTAAAGAAATTGTTAAAATTTATACAATATTGAATATAAAATAAAAATATTATAAATTTTAGAAAAAAAATGAAAAGAATTATTGAAATTTAGTAGATTTTTTTCATTAAAATTTAATAGATAAACTTAATAATATTAAAAAATAAGAGAACTTGAAATAAATTTTTACAGTCCATAGTCGCGCGGGTTAACTTGGATCTGGAAGTGGAACAAAGGATTTTTCTTTCGCCGCCGCCTTGGTTTTTACTCTGTTCACCGTCGCGTTTTTCCTTTGCCCTTGTTTTCACTCCATCCGCCGTCGTTTTTACTCAGCCCTATCGTTTTTACTTAGCCCTGGTCGCGCGAAATGAATGTAATGAAAATGATTCTCGTTTTCAAAGTGAAAAAATTAGGGTTAAAAATAAACACGTTTCTTTGGCTGCGTTTACAAGAAAAACTTGCAATTTTCTGCATTTTTTGGTGAAAAAATTGCCGCGCGTTTTTGCTAATACCCGGCTGCGAGTTTTTAAGTGATTTACTCGCCCAGCTGGTTGACACGTGGTTACTCGCGATTTTTGCGAGTTAATGGCGAGTTTTTCAACTATGAATGAGATGGTAAAAAGAGAAATAATTAAATAATTAAATTTAAGTTGTCAAAAAGTAATTTAACATTATAATTTCAAAAGACTTTATATTTAATTATTTAAAAAGGTTAAGTGTAGCTAAAAGTGATTATTTAAAAGATTTTAATATTTTATAACTTTAACGGAAAAATGAAAGAAAAAAATATAAAATAACATTATACACCCTCAAAAAGTTATAGGAGGAGGTTTTCTCTCAAGAAAAGGACATCTTGCTCAATCTCTACTTTGGAGAATGAACATGAATTCTTATTTTTTCTGCTCAAGGACAAAAACTCTTTGGCAAGATGGTTTTGGGAACGAAAACCCTCCTAGCTGTTTGAGTAATTCAATTCAGGGATTACCTTTGTGCTAACACTTGTTGAAGATTTCACTTTTGAGTTGGTTTGTTGTGGTGCACGATTTATTGAAAATAAATTAAATATTGTTGTCATTTTCAGATTATAGAGTTTGTGACAGTTTCCAGTGTGTTTTTCTGTTTAGAAGGAAATATCTATTATCATCATTTGCTTCAGCAAAATCCGATCAATGCATATTATTGCATTTCCCTTGGCTGTACAAACTTTTGTAGGGATTGACTGTCATTTGGGGAGACTTTGAAGGGGCCATACTATGAAATAGATTGTCGTACCATTCTTGAATAGGTGTGATTGAGTTCATGAGTGTAGTTGATTGCTGTAGCTAATCTAAGGCTGCCATACTCTTCCTTTGTGGCTGCCGTACCAATAGTAAAAAGTGACCATACCTTTTAAAAGGTAATAATCTCCTGTAGTGGCCAAGACATTTGTTTGTCTTATGTGGAAACTGTATCAGTTTGAAAGACTAAAGTGTATTTTGTTGAGTTTTGAACATGTCGCACAATCCTTTGGGGATAAGGATGGTGTTGGAGTAATTAGGATAATCACTTACTAATTAATTAATCATCAATTAATTATTAAGTCCCCCTTATTACTTTATTCATTTAAGCTAAACTTAGGAGTTCTTTTTTATTTATTAGATCGGGCTAAATATAGGTCTAGTTGTCTCATTGCATGAGATTAAGGCATTTGTCACAATCCAATGCAATCTTCACCTAGGGTTTGCTTTTTTATGTTTTTATAAGCATTCATTGTATAATGTAATATGTAATTCAGAATTCATTCAAGTTAATACATTGCACATATCAGCTGCTTTTCAGGATCAATCTCTTTCTTCTCAAGGTTGCATAGCATAATCATTGCTTTGATATCTCGTGCGTGATAGGCGTTTTGGTTGTAGAGGATCACTAGGATTGTGGGGGTTCAACAATCAACTCCAACATGGTACCAGGGCACCAGGTCTATGCCTTCTTGTTTGAAATTTGAGAGATCAAACCTCGAAGGAAAAATTAGGCTCATCTTGAGGCGAAACGGGCAACACTGTTGAGTCTAGAATGGTCAAAACCCCTATGAATGCCTGTCAATTTGCTCAAATCCGAACAGCTGCAAAAAAAATTAAAAAATTTAGGGGCATGAGATCCAAGGCAAGTTTGATACGATTTGTATAGTCGTTGTATGAATTTGTACCCCTGCAAAAATTTTTAGGTATAGGGTTTCAAATTTTTTCTAGTTTTTCACAAATTTTCTAGGTTTTTTTTAAGAAAAAATAAATTAAAAAAATTGCAAAATGCAAAAACAGCTTGTAAAAAAAAGAAAAAGAAAAATCTAAAAAAGGGCTCTTTAAAAAGCCTACAAGGAATCATACCATGCGTTGACTTGTAGGATGCTTTCCTTGCAATGCATCCCCATAAAGGACTGCCCGAAGCAGCGAACCGTCGTCCGATAGCCTTTCAATCCTTGGTGGCGCTATACAAATCCGGCGACCGCTCAACAAACCCAACACCATCTAATTTTTCCAGCGATTAGAATATTAAAGATTCCGATAGAATCTTCAAGCCATGACAAAAACTGACAACGAAAGAATATTTTGGGCAGCCAAAGGAATATTTCGGCAAATCTGAGTCACTTAGCAATCGACCTTTTGTTTGATCGATAGGAATATTTTGGAGTATATTCACTGACGTCATCATAACATCAGCGTGACGTCATCTATATGGTCACTCATTGCCCTCCCTCCTAGCCCTCATTTGCCTTACAACAATAGTTTTTTTCTTTTTGCAATAACTTGGGCATACGGTGTCGAAATCGGGCAAAAGAGTTATTATCGGAAAGCTAGTTCTGAGCACTTTCCAGTGGTGTAGGTTTCATAATTTGATTTTGCTGTTGGTTCCTATTATTCTTAGTCAACGTCAGATCTTCATTTTGCGCTTCTGAGCTCATAAATTTTCACCAGAATCTCCAATTTTCGCGATTCCAATAGTGTTGGAAAGGCATTTCAGAGCTCTGTAGATCCATTCATCCATTTTTTCTAGAATCTGCCCCAGGTATATTTTATTCAATTTTTTTGTTTTCACATCTGCTTAATTACTTGAACATCTTGGCACGTGGAAAGGATCTGTTTGCGTTGGATGACATCATTTGATCTGCTTTATCAGTACTAAGGTTTTTAGTCTCTGATTTGTTCATTTGAGAAAGTATCATGGGTTTTTCTATTCATCTTTTTGTGATCAACTTGGAAAAGGATAATTATGAGTCTTGGCGAAATGGCATCTTGACACATCTTAGGTGGCTTGATTTTTTGCCTTATCTATATGGACTCATACCTACACTAGACACACTAAGGAGTTTATTAGCATGGGGTATAATCAAAGATCATATTGTAGGGGTTATAAGTTCTAGTGTTGGTTTTGACACTATGTGTGTTGTATCGGACATTGATTGTGCTCACACACTTTGGACACGACTTTGGGAGATCCATGGAGACCCTCATATCTCTCCATACCTAGAGGATCCTGCTGGAGATTGTTTTATCCCTCTTGTAGATGCAAATTCCATACCCTTTGATGACGATTCTTTAGAGGAGCTTGAGTATATCAAGACTACATCATCTTCTCTTCTTGATCAGTTTGACATTGCCACATCTTTGGCCCTTATTGATTCAGTGCAACGGGACATACATCTTCCAAAAATGGCTACTTGGGATTCGTATCTTGTAGACATATCATTGTTTGTGGAGTCCTCTATTGTAGATCTGGAGGATTATTTTGAGGACATTCATCTCCTCTTTGTTGACAACCACATCGCCGTTAGGTCATCATCATCCTCATTGTCTTTGGAGCTTGTTCTACATCAACCTTCACAGGATTCTGGATTGGCATCATCTCTTTCCGACATGTGGATACGTGAGCAGTTTTTAAAGACACATCATTTGGATTTGGATTTGGATTTCGGCATCACTCATCTTTTTTGATTCGCTTCTCCGATCACCAGTGGATTTGTTTTTTCCTAAGGGGAGAAATGTCGTTTGCAGATAGTGGATCATATTATGTCTTCAAGCGTTCATTATTGGCACAAGAACTCTTTATTTATGGCGGGGATTCATATCCCCATTTTCTCTCTCCTATTGGGTGGACATCTATTGTACTTGTCTGACAAAAGCAGTCCTTGGTGGGTCACAATCAGTCCTATCCTTCTTTCACTAGTGCAGTCATTTCTTTTTGTCTCTTTTGGAGAGGAGTTTTTTCCCATGTGGTTTTCTCCTTTTTCTCCAGTTATGAGAGATTCATTTGTTTGTACATGGGTACCTCAACAGGACTTGTATTCGAGACCCATCCATGCATCCATCGTTGCATTTTTCATTACGGTTTTTAGCTTCTCCCTAAGTTGATCTTAAGGGGGGATGTTGGAGTAACTGTAATGTCCCCGTTTTCCGGCCCTCTTAAGGAATAAGCATTATTTTAATTATTTAATGTTACTAGGCAAAAAGTGCAAAGTAAAAAGGGTAATATTAAATAATTATATTAAAAGGTTATAAAGTGACATACTTTAATGATAAATTAATAAAGTCCCTTTATTAATATATCTTCAAAAAGTGACTTAAGTATTAGAGAGTCACATCTAAGGGCCACATTAAGGAGTCACATCAAGGGGCCACACCAAGATGTCACATCAAGGGGTCACATCAAGAGGTCACATCAATGAGTCACATCAAGGAGTATTAAAATATTCTTCTAAAGGCTTGTTGAACACTCTTCTTGGGTCTTTCTAGAAGATCAAGGAGTTCTTTATGAGGGGGGAGTTGAGAACTCATTTGACAGGCTGGATGAAGATATTGAAATTGGTTTTGGTTTTGGAGGAGAGTTATCCTCTCAGGGTTTGTGAGGACAGAAACCCTTGCAAGCAGCATTCTCTACGCTGTTGAAAGTTACAGTATGGAGAATTCTTGGTGATTTCACTTCAGGAATCACAAGTGAGCTTCATTACAAATTGAGACTTATAGTTTGGGCATCAAAGTTATATTTCAGATTGGAGAGTTCGTATTGTAGGGAAGATTTGAATACACCAGCAACAGATTTAAGAAGTTTTATTGCCTTTATTGCTGGCCGTACCATCTTCCTAGGTTGGCCATACATCTTAGAGAGACGGTTGATCGTTTGCAAGGGCGGCTAGGGTTTTTGGAGGTTGTAATGCTTCATTTGGGGTCGTCCAAGGTTGGAGAGCTTCATGCGTGCAACATTTCTGCCATTGGAGGTGATTCTTGCAGCTGGCGTCCATTTTAGAGGGTTCTTCAAGCACATTTCTCCTGTGAGCTCCAAAATTGTAACTCCTAGATTTTCTGGGTATTGTTGATTTAGATATTAGGGGATATTTTATGAACTGGGTTATCATTATTTTGGTAAAAAGATAAGTATTTAAGCTTGTAGAAAAATCTGGAATTTTCAGCTATAAACCCTCTATGTAATGTTCACTTTTGAGTTGAAAGTTTAATTGCGATATCTTCTATTTTTGCTGCAATATATTGTTGTATGAATCATTTTTAAAACATCTCAAAACACTCATCAAAAACACACAAAAAAAACAAGTGCAAACTGGGCGGCATACTACAGTAACTAGGATAATCACTTAATAATTAATTAATCATCAATTAATTGTTAGTCTCTTATTATTTTATTCACTTAAGCTAAACTTAGGAGTGCTTTTTTATTTATAGTTCTAGTTGTCCCATTGCATGAGATTAAGACAATTGTCACAATCTAATGCAATTCGCATCTAGGGTTTGCTTTTTTATGCTTTTACAAGCATTCATTGTATAATGTAATCATTAATTCAGAATTCATTCAGATTAATACATTGCACATATTAGTTGCTTTTCTGGATCAATCTCTTTTTTCTCAAGGTTGCATAGCATAATCATTGCTTTGATTTATCTTGCGTGATAGGCATTTTGGTTGTAAAGGATCACTGGGAGCTGTTGGGGTTCAACAATCAACTCCAATAGATGGACTGAAAAATACCTTTTTGTTTGCCTATAAGACAAAAATCAGCTTTTTAAGCTGGTGTTCCTCTTTTGGCAATTAAATCACAGCTTTTTGGTAATTTGTTGAGGCTGCAGTTTGTCTTTGCTGATTGTATAAGCTCATACACTCAGCCAGGGGTCCGTACAAGTGAAGGAGATTGAGCAGTCATAGTTTAGTGAGCTGTTAGTAATTTTCTGCTGCAGACTTGCCTAGTTTTAGACTGTCCTACAGATTTAGGTACAGTCCATACTACTCACGGATAGTTTTCAGAATTTTCAGTTTGCATTGTAAGGCTGCCACAGACTCACAACATTATTCCTGGGAAAATCTGTGTGTATCCATTTTGGCCTCTTTCCTATGTGTGGACATCTACAAGTAATATTAAAATGAGTATATTTTCAGTATTTCCTATTTTATTCATATTTTACTAGTTCAAGAGGTTAGCTGTGATTTCTTGCTATCACATTTGTTTGGTTGCAAATAGTGATCAGCTGATTATTGGAGATTAATTGTTTATTGATTGCTGCTGGTGATATGTATGGTGTTTAACTCAGATTATTCCCATCAATATTAATATTCTTTAATAATCTATTCTGATATTGCAACTTTGTGCTGTTCTCAGTAAGAGCAGTCATATTGCTTACTTTTGACCTAGAAGACTTAGCTGGCAGATAGTCCTTGAAATTGTAAGAAGATCCTAGACGGTTCACCGTTGTATCCCTTTAATTTGCATGCCAATATCTGCCAATTTGGCGTTGATTCAAAATTGTATGATGTAGTTTGCCATTTTGGCATTGATGCATTTTCACATGTTACTTGCTAGTTTGGTATTGATTGATTTTGTTAGTTGGATAATCTTTTAATTTGGTTGGCTAGCTGTCATTATGTTGCTTGTTATATTTATTCTCCTCAATCTAGTCTCTGTATGCTCTCACCTTGTCCACATTGGGAACTTGGTGATTAGAAAGAGCTAAGATTCGAGTTGATTGTTTAAATTTGGTGGATTTGAGCTAACCGTCCTACTAGGAACATTACAAAAATGGTCATATATATTGTTTAAACTTGTCTTTTGTTGCTCACAATGATTAGACAAGCAACATCTAGGATCAATAGCAATTGTGCAGTGGTAGAGTAAGGGAAAGTGTGCAATTGGGAGTCAAATGATGGTGGACAATTGTTAAATTCTGTGAAAAGAGAACAAAATAGTGGCTGCAAGAGGGGAATTGCATGATAGGCATTTAAAAGTTGGCATAGGATAGTGACTTGCATGATTATGATTTGAGTGAAGGCGAAGGACACCAAATTGGGCAACAACCCAAGTGAAATGGCAAACATTACAAAGTTGTGCTATCAAGGATCTCTGGCTAGCCAAAACAATGAAATTGTGTAATCAGCAAAAGGCGAATGACAAAGTTGATCAATTTGCATGACTAGACATTTTAAACAACATACAAACAATAAATTGTGCAATTAGGGCATGTAAGTGTCAATAGTAGGCATCAAATTGTGTGGCCAAGAGGAAGTATGTGGCAAGGAATGTAATGTCCCCTTCTCAAACCTGACATTTCCAGTGACCGTTGGCCTTTCTTTGGGAACCCGAAGGCTAGACGGAGGTTGAATTAGGGTTTCCTATTTTTGAGGAGGTCATTGCTCAGAGATGGTGGATTCAATGGCGGATTCCTTCTGGGTTTTCAGAGGGCTTCGCAGTGGTATGTTCATCTCGGCATTCAGAGCACTTTTTGGAATTTACTATTTTTAGTAAATTCTATTTTTGGTAGCTTTCCAGATGAGTTCAGCTCGGTTGACTTCCTGCTTCAGTTGGTCAGATGTTTTGCTCAGTATTGGCTTCAGGGCACATTCGGAGGGATAAGTAAGTCATTTAATTAAAAAGGTCACGTTTTAAATATTATATTTTAACGTTGACCATGGGCCTAGATTAATGACTTAATGATGTTTTTAAAAAAAGGGGTCTTTGAGGGTGGCGCCCTCATTAAAGATTATTTTAATTATTTCTAAAGTCTGAGCAAGCTAATGTTGGGCGCATTTATTAAAGTATGATATTTATTTAAAATATCAAATCTAAAGCTTTGAAGGAAAAGTACGCCCATCCTTGAGGAGATTGGGTTTTGACCTAAAAGCAGATTTTAGGATTTTGCGAAGTCAACTGAAGAATTATAAAGAGGAGTCTTGGTGCATCATTTCGGGCATCTTTTGGACGACTATACTGTTATGCTGCCGGATTGGCTCTGGGACTGCTTCGAGGAATGAAGGCCTCCTAGCTTGGGCATCACTTCGTGTTTGGAAGACAACATCTAGTGGTGATTCAGTATCTGTGAGTTGCATTTAGCTCGTGCATGGTGTTTAGTTATTTGCATCGTTAAATCTGTTTTGTCATTTTAGTGTTTTCAGCATTTTTAGCATCATTTAATACAGCAGATCCATGTTTTTCATTGTAAGTCAAAAAATACAAAAAAGGCATTCTGGGTATTGCATTTATAGCATTGTCTAGGAGAGGCGAATCTTTGTTTCAAATCTCAGATTTTATTGTGTTGTATTTAATTTTTAAAGCTAAGTCGAATTACTCAGCTGGGCCGTACCTCTTGTTTATGCTTTGGAATTCGTGAAAAATAAATCTGAAGCTTTGTGATCAGTCGTAGAGTCTTAAGTTGGTTGCCTAAATCATTGAAGTATATTGCATGTCATTTCAAGTCAATAGGAAGTCATAAGTGGAAGTTATGAGCATTTGAGTAGTTCTAGAGACTGCTGTTTATGCATTTTTAATGAGCAGATTTGTAACAGAAAACAGAAATCAGTATTTGATCCTTGAAAGCATTGTGGTTTTGATATCACTATCCAAGATAAGAGTGGTTCTCAATGATGTAATGTTGATCCGTTAATCTCATGAGATATTGACAGGCGAATGCTTCTTGTTTGTAAAACTGACAGTAGTACTGGCAGTCATTCTGTCTTGTTCAAATCTGGTTGTAACTTTCAATTTCAATTAAGTTATTGTAATAGTTATAGCTCCGCCCTATGGTAGCTACTCTCCCATCTTGGGACAGCAAGCACATTCTGGGTGTCGAGTATTTCCAGTTTCAGCATTTAATTCTGCAATCACTCCGTCATATGGTCGCCCCTCACTCCGCATTGGATTGGGTAGCACATACTTGACGTTGAGTTCTTTTCTGCATTTAGAATAGAAGACCCTCTGACCAATGCTCGCCATCATCGGCGCCATTCTGGTTAGAGTTGCTTTCTTGCACGTTTTGGGTTTCTCCTCTAACCTTAACGGGTGCACTGCTTTGTAATCTGTTAATTGAAAAACGAAAAAAATTGGCTCGGAATATTTCAGTGGTATCAGAGCCACGCATCCTGCCATCCTGTGAAATCAGCCTTCTATGAGTGACAGAGAACAGAGGTATTTGGCAAGAGTATACAAGAGGGATACAGTTCAGACAGTTGTATCAACCTCCAGAAGGTCAAACAGCTTCAGAGATTTTGAGGGCTAATTGGGAGCCTTCACAAGAAACAGAAATGGGGGATAATGAAAGAAATGAAAGGATTCTTGGTGGCGGTGAAAGAAGTTCTGGCAACAGAGATGACAGTGGAAAAGGAAGAGAGAGATCTACGAGTCCCGGGAAGGAGTTTGGAAAAAAGATGCCTTGATGGACATGGTATCTTTCATGATGGGGAAAATGGGGCAGAATAATGTTCCACAGAACAACTCAGGCCACAGAGGGGAGCATAGTGCTTCCAACCAGCATGATGAGCATGCAGCCCGGACAGTGTCAAACAACACTTACATCTCTTCCAGACCATTCAAGCCCACTTTTCTAGCTCCTGTAGTCAATCAGCCAGAGCCTGAAGAGAATGCTTCATTCGTGGAGCAGTTGAGGGTTGGCCGTACAGAGTATGACTCTCTACCTGTCGACATCAGGATGGACATGTCCTTCAATGATTTCATGGATCATAAGAGGAAGAACAAAGGGCAAGGAAGAAACTTTGATCAAAGAAGACCATCAAATCAAGGAGACTTGTACCAAGCTGTCAACAAAGTTATACTTCCTCATTTTGATGGGAGTGATACAAGTTCAGCCCGAGCTTGGATTCAAAAGCTGGATAACTATCTAGCTCTCAGACCAATGGCGGAAGAAGAAGCGATCAAGTTCGCTACGCTACACCTTGATGGGGTGGCGCACGAGTGGTGGTACCATGGCCTCGTCACTCTAGGCCATCGGTCTATCACAACATATGATGAGTTCACCACTAGGCTCATCGAAAGGTTTGAGAAAAAAGATCCTGAGATCCATTTCAGAGAGCTTGCTCAATTGAGACAGTATGGCACAGTGGATGCCTACATTGCGGAGTTTCAGAGACTTTCAGTCATGGTGACTGGAATCACGGAGCGAAGGTTGGTGATTCTTTTCAGTGAGGGTTTGACAGAACCACTCAAAGGTTGGATTAAAGCCTTTGATCCACCAACCCTGCAAGAGGCCATGAAAAAGGCGAGAAACATGGAGTGGGCTGCTCCTAAGGCAAAATTTCAGTCAAACTCCCCTTTTCAGAAAAGGGATAAAGGAAAAAGGCCTCAGCATAAAAATCATTTGAGACCTCAGAACAAGGAGTTCAAGAATCGCAATCCCCATGTCACCAGGTTGGATCAAGAAACCCTGAATGAACTCAGAAGAAAAGGGTTGTGTTTCCGGTGTCAGGAAAAATGGTCTCAAGACCATGTTTGTCCTAAAGGGGTTAAGTTCAATCAGATTGAGTACTATTCTGCTGGGGAAAGTAGTTCTGATTTTTCCGACCAGCAATCTGATTTTGAAGAAAATGAAGAAGATAGAGCTCCAGAAGAATCCGGAGATGAGAAGGAAAGTGGTGGAGTTTTAGCTCAACTTTCCAGTTTTCAAAGAAATGAATCATTCAAGGTTCGTGGGATGATCAAAGGGCAGCGAATCGTTGCGTTGATCGATACTGGAGCTACTCATAACTTCATTGATGAGGTTGTGGTAGCCAAGAAGGGGCTGCAAACAGAGGAGTTCGAAGGATTCAAGGTTATGGTTGCCGATGGTTTCCATATTTCTTGCACCAAGAAAATATCTAACATGACCATGCAGTTGGGCAATTACGAAGTCAAGGATGACTTCTATGTAGTTCACATTGGGGATACTGATGCCGTTCTAGGCATCCAATGGCTGCGATCTCTTGGAGATATCTCTTTGAATCTGCAGACTATGGAGTTGAAGTTCCAATCGGATGGGAAGAGGATAGTTTTGAGAGGCATGTCCAATGGGGGTCCTCGAGTAGTGTCATTCAAAAGAATGGCAAAGCTGATCCGTCACGATCAAGCTGAGTGGGTTGCCGAATGCATGATACTTCCTGCTAGTCCTGTTGAGACTAAACGTGACCAACCTCCTGATATCCAGTCACTACTCACGAAGAAGAGCAAAGTCTTTGCAGATTTGCCTCCTGGACCACCACCTGAACGGGGTTCAGAACACATCATCGAGCTCAAGGAAGGAGCCAAACCGGTGATCACAACTCCATATCGGTATCCGAAGAGGCAAAAGGATGAGATCGAGAAGAATATTCGAGAACTTTTGGAGATGGGTTTCATACGCCCAAGCAAGAGCCCCTTTGCATCTGCAGTGGTTCTTGTGAAGAAGAAGGATGGTACCATGCGCATGTGCGTGGACTATCGTGCTTTGAACCAAAGCACCATCAAGAATAGATACCCCATTCCCAGAATAGATGAGCTCATTGATGAGCTACATGGGGCTAAGTTCTTTTCGAAGATTGATCTGAGATCGGGTTACCATAGATACGAATGAGGGGATCAGATGTGGAAAAGACAGCTTTCAGATGTCACTATGGCCATTTTGAATTCTTAGTCATGCCATTTGGGTTGACTAATGCTCCGGCAACCTTTCAGTCTTGCATGAACCGTGTGTTTCAGAATCAGTTAAGGCGGTTTGTGTTGATTTTTTTTGATGATATTCTGATTTACAGCAAGACTTGGGGAGATCATCTCAAGCACTTGGAAGAAGTGCTTAATATTCTGGAGTCTGAGAGTCTGTTTGCAAAAGCTTCCAAATGTGAATTTGGAATGGAGTTATTATACCTTGGCCACATCATCAGTGCTGAGGGAGTGAAGGTGGATCCGGAAAAGATCAAAGCAGTGGTTGATTGGCCACCACCTGAAAATTTGACTCAGTTGAAAGGTTTTTTGGGTCTTTGTGGTTTCTATCGGAGGTTCGTTAAGGGGTATTCACAGAATGCTGCTCCCCTTACTGATCTCACCAAAAAGGGAGCCTTTGTTTGGTCAGAAAAGGCTCAAATTGTTTTTGACAAATTCAAAAGGATTATGAGTTCATGTCCGGTTTTGGCTATTCCGGATTTCTCCAAGCCATTCGAGCTGCAGTGTGATGCATCAGGTGAAGGAGTTGGGGCTGTCCTGATGCAAGACAAACACCCTATCGTGTTTGAGAGCAGAAAATTAAGGGGTGTGGAAAGATCATATTCAATTTATGACAAAGAAATGCTTGCCATTATGCATGCATTAGCCAAGTTCCGGCAGTACTTGGTGGGGAACAAATTCGTGGTTAAGACTGACCACAATAGCCTCAAGCATTTTATGCACCAGAAGGATCTAAATGAGAGGCAACAAAAATGGGTGAGTAAGCTTCAAGCTTACGACTTTGACATTGAATATGTCAAAGGAAAAAATAATGTCGTGGCCGATGCTCTCTCCAGAAGGCCTCATCTTAGCTCATTGTGTGAGCTTACTACAGATTGGAGAGACATGTTGCTTGCTGATTATGCAAAAAATCAGTTTGCAACCAGCATTCTGGAAGGTACTTTCCATGATGAAAGGTACCAGGTGGTTGAGGGATTGATCCGTTATAAGGGAAGAATCTTTCTGGTGGCTGATTCTAAGCTCAAGAAGAAGATTCTTTTGAATTTTCATGACATTCCAGTTGCTGGTCACCAAGGTTTTTTCAAGACCTATAGGCAGATCCGAGAAAGGTTTTCTTGGAAAGGTTTGAAGAGAGAGGTTCAACGCTACATTCAGGAGTGTCCTGTTTGTCAAGCGAATAAAAATGAGCATACATTACCAGCCGGTTTGCTGCAACCACTTCCAATTCCCAATCAAAAATGGGAAAGCATTTCGATGGATTTCATCACTGGGTTGCCCAAGGCCCAAGGGAAGGATTGTATTTACGTGGTAGTTGACAGATTAACCAAATTTGCTCATTTCTTTGCCATTACCAGCACTTTTTCTGCAGCCCAAGTTGCAGATTTGTTCTTTCGAGAGTGTTTAGGCTGCATGGGTTGCCAAAGAATATTGTAAGTGATAGGGACAGCAAGTTCCTAAGTACCTTTTGGCAGGAAGTTTTCAGAATGAGTGGTACTGTGCTCACTCCAAGCACGAGTTATCACCCCCAAACTGATGGGCAAACAGAAGTGGTGAACAAGTGGTTGGAAGGCTACTTGAGAAATTATGTGTCAGAACAACAGAAAGCTTGGGTCAAGTGGCTGCATATAGGCGAGTACTGCTACAACTCTACTTTCCACATGTCGATTAAGATGTCTCCTTTCTTGGCACTTTATGGGTATGAAGCACCCAGTTTTGCAGATTTGGTGTTTGGTGACAGCAAAGCACCATTAGCCAAGGATTTGTTGCAGCATAGTCAAGACATAATGAGATCCTTGAAGGATAATTTGCAGATTGCACAAAATCAGCAGAAGTTGTATGCTGATCAGAGGCGTGTAGAGCGTTCTTTTGAGGTTGGGGATATGGTCTATCTCCGTTTACAACCTTATAGACAGTCTACTCTCAAGAAGAGTGGAGCTGAGAAGCTCAAACCTCGCTTCTATGGGCCATTTAGGGTCATCAGAAAAGTTGGGGCAGTAGCTTATGAATTAGAGCTACCTTCAGATAGTAGAGTGCATAACATCTTCCACGTGTCTCGCCTCAAGAAGGCACTTGGACACAATGTGGTTGCTTCTTCACAGTTGCCACCGTTGGATGAAGAGGGACAGTTGGTTCTAGTTCCAGAGGAGATACTTGATGTCAGAGAACGTTCTTTGAGGAAAAGAACCATCAGAGAGTACCTGGTAAAGTGGAAGAACCTGCCTATGGAGGATGCAACTTGGGAAAGTGATGAGATATTGCAGCATCCTAGTTTGCGATTGCTTGAGGACAAGCAATCTTGGGGAGGGCGGACTGTAATGTCCCCTTCTCAAACCTGACATTTCCAGGACCGCTGGCCTTTCTTTGGGAACCCGAAGGCTAGTCAAGGTTGAATTAGGGTTTCCTATTTTTGAGGAGGTCATTGCTCAGAGATGGTGGATTCAATGGCGATTCCTTCTGGGTTTTCAGAGGGCTTCGCAGTGGTATGTTCATCTCGGCATTCAGAGCACTTTTTGGAATTTACTATTTTTAGTAAATTCTATTTTTGGCAGCTTTCCAGATGAGTTCAGCTCGGTTGACTTCCTGTTTCAGTTGGTTAGATGTTTTGCTCAGTATTGGCTTCAGGGCACATTCGGAGGGATAAGTAAGTCATTTAATTAAAAAGGTCACGTTTTAAATATTATATTTTAACGTTGACCATGGGCCTAGATTAATGACTTAATGATGTTTTTTAAAAAAGGGGTCTTTGAGGGTGGCGCCCTCATTAAAGATTATTTTAATTATTTCTAAAGTCTGAGCAAGCTAATGTTGGGCGCATTTATTAAAGTATGATATTTATTTAAAATATCAAATCTAAAGCTTTGAAGGAAAAGTACGCCCATCCTTGAGGAGATTGGGTTTTGACCTAAAAGTAGATTTTAGGGTTTTGCGAAGTCAACTGAAGAATTATAAAGAGGAGTCTTGGTGCATCATTTCGGGCATCTTTTGGACGACTATACTGTTATGCTGCCGGATTGGCTCTGGGACTGCTTCGAGGAATGAAGGCCTCCTAGCTTGGGCATCACTTCATGTTTGGAAGACAACATCTAGTGGTGATTCAGTATTTGTGAGTTGCATTTAGCTCGTGCATGGTGTTTAGTTATTTGCATCGTTAAATCTGTTTTGGCATTTTAGTGTTTTCAGCATTTTTAGCATCATTTAATACAGCAGATCCATGTTTTTCATTGTAAGTCAAAAAATACAAAAAAGGCATTCTGGGTATTGCATTTATAGCATTGTCTAGGAGAGGCGAATCTTTGTTTCAAATCTCAGATTTTATTGTGTTGTATTTAATTTTTAAAGCTAAGTCGAATTACTCAGCTGGGCCGTACCTCTTGTTTATGCTTTGGAATTCGTGAAAAATAAATCTGAAGCTTTGTGATCAGTCGTAGAGTCTTAAGTTGGTCGCCTAAATCATTGAAGTATATTGCATGTCATTTCAAGTCAATAGGAAGTCATAAGTGGAAGTTATGAGCATTTGAGTAGTTCTAGAGACTGCTGTTTATGCATTTTTAATGAGCAGATTTGTAACAGAAAACATAAATCAGTATTTGATCCTTGAAAGCATTGTGGTTTTGATATCACTATCCAAGATAAGAGTGGTTCTCAATGATGTAATGCTGATCCGTTAATCTCATGAGATATTGACAGGCGAATGCTTCTTGTTTGTAAAACTGACAGTAGTACTGGCAGTCATTCTGTCTTGTTCAAATCTGGTTGTAACTTTCAATTTCAATTAAGTTATTGTAATAGTTATAGCTCCGCCCTATGGTAGCTACTCTCCCATCTTGGGACAGCAAGCACATTCTAGGTGTCGAGTATTTCCAGTTTCAGCATTTAATTCTGCAATCACTCCGTCATATGGTCGCCCCTCACTCCGCATTGGATTGGGTAGCACATACTTGACGTTGAGTTCTTTTCTGCATTTAGAATAGAAGACCCTCTGACCAATGCTCGCCATCATCGGCGCCATTCTGGTTAGAGTTGCTTTCTTGCACGTTTTGGGTTTCTCCTCTAACCTTAACGGGTGCACTGCTTTGTAATCTGTTAATTGAAAAACGAAAAAAATTGGCTCGGAATATTTCAAGGAATGATTAAAAGCTTGTCTCTGACGTTTTTAGTTAGTTGCAGATGAGAAATTGTACCTAAGGTTTCAATTTTTTTGATGCAGATTTGTCAATTAAACTCCAAGATTTTCAAGGGGTGATAACAGTTTGCAAATTTGAGGGTTTCTTTGCATATTTCAGCTTTTGTAAAGTTCTTGATAGAGAGTTTTCAGCCAGGGTTTTAGGTTTTGTCTGTAGTGTGCAATGAAAGTAGTTTTGAGCATATTTTTCAGTCACAAGGGTTCCAGATTTGATGGTTATCATATTTTCATTCAAATATTTAACTGGACTTTTCAGCCTCGAGAAATCCTAAGATAGTGGTAACTACAAATTGCCTATGTTCCACCAAGTTTCCGGGACGGGGGGGACATGTTTCAAGGACGAGATTTTTTTTAGGGGATTTTTGGGGATGGCAAGGGATGGCAAAGGGGGCGGCTATATATATTTAAAAAGTAGGGAAATTTCAAAATTCAGATATTCATAAAAATAATGATAAGTGATCACAATGAAATTGTTAAAGTTGCAAATGTAATCATATTGACATATACATTAAGTATTTCAAATTTGTTCCTGGTTTGTGCCATCTTATGTCTTCAAGGATTAAGAGGTCTTGATTTTTGTTCTTTCATTCAATCCTACAAATTTTATGAATTATCAACAACGTAGGTTACTAAATTAAATTGCAGACTGCAAGAAGATGAGCATTAATGCAAACATTACAAAAAAAGAGGCTGGTCATAAACGTCCTAGAGGCCATCCCATGCTAACAGTCCTACCTCAGATGTTGGGATACAACACACTAGCAGCACAGTTGAGGACTGAGGACTGACTGCCAAACGCTAGAATTAAAAGTAACCCTCTTATGAAAGATAAAATCCAAGGAGGCCCAAAAAAATGTATTCCAAATGCATTGAAACAATAAAAAAATAAGCATTTTTAATTTCAGTGTGTTTTTTTGTAAAAAGTTGCTGGAAAATAGGGAAATGCTAGCTGTCCCCTTGCCATCCCTGGGATGTCCCCGCTGATCGGGGATGTCCCTGACTGAAAATAAAAAATTGGGGATGACGGGGAAATGTCCCCGAGGCATCCCCTGTCCCCGGAACGTCCCCAGGATGGGTACGGGGGCCAAAACCCCAGGGGAATTGCTTTATTTTGTTCATTGTTTAAAATAGATTTGTTTTGAAAGTATCTTTCTTTTCTCTTTTTTCTGTAGCTTTCACTTGCTTTAAAACTATGATTTTTGGGATAATAATAATTATTTTAAATCCTTAAAATTGGGCATTCTTTTAACCTATAAATAAGTTCTTTGGATCCAAGAGATGGTTAATGATAGTTTAAGTTATGCTTATGCTGCTGAAATTATCATTCAAACGTTAAAGTTGAGTTCTATGTGTGCTTTGTATTAACAGTGTGATTCATTGTAATGGTAACTTTGTGTGCATCTAAGTTAGTTAGTATACAAAATCTTACATTGTTGATGTGTGTCAGAAGTAGTTTACTTATATTATATCTGTGTATGTGGATTTACTAGTCTCTGATATTAGCCAATAAGGAAGCATTTGTTGTTTCCAGTTTAGTTGATGTATCATTGGTTGAAGGTATTAAAATATAAAACCTTGTTTGTGAGGAAAGATCTATTTCAGATCTTGTGCTAATTCTCAAGAAAAAAAGATAGGGTTCTCAAAGAATATTGTAAAGTGTGCACAATTGTGTATATTCCTAATTTAGTTTTGAATTAGTGACAGGCTTAGTAAGGTTACATATGATTGGACATTAACAATGAATTGTTGTACCTATTGTCACCCCTTGTATATGTGATAAAGATCTCCTGAGCAAAGTTTTCCATCTATGACTTTATTGTGTAACATATGTGATCTAAGTACTTTTGGACATCATGTACATTATTGAAGATATTAATGACAATGTTCCTATTATTCTCATACTTATTTTTATTCTTGCAAATGAGCATACATATGCTCTTGTAGATAGTTTCTTTATATCAATGTAGTTAATCTCTTGTTTGTGTTCCAGTTGTAATGAATCAGCTACATTTTAATGAACATGAGCTTTCCATCATCCATGAGATAGAGGAAATAAAATTTACAGATAGTAATAAATGATTAAAGAAGCTTTTTGATTCTCTAGATTGTATATAGTGTAAGAGAAGAGCATAAAATTCTCTTAGACACTCCAGGACTTGAGTGCCTAAGACTCTTTCGATGCCTCAAATGAACTTGAAGACATCTATTTATAACAACAATTTTACCTAAAGAGCATGTAAAAGTAAAGATGACCCAAATACCTAAGTAGCTGGAAAGAAGATAAGTGAGGTCTTATCGGAAATTATTGCTGATAGTGTGTCTTCATCTCCTTTCAAAAAAGCTACTTTTCATCCCCTTTATCAAAAGCTACTTTTCAGAGTGAAATAGAATTGGAGTTTGATGAAGGACTGTTTTGTCTAAGAAGGTCCATAAAGCTTCTGCTTCTCCCAAGAAGTCATTTTCAGTGATAGGAGTGAATAGACTTTGAATCTCATAATTATGCCATGTATTCCGGTGTCTGTCATCTTTAGTCATTATAAGGTTAATATGAAATAATGACTCCCATTCCAGATGTCACTGATTATTGTGCTTACCATAATCTCTTCAGAAAAGTATACTTAATTCGGAATTGTGTGAGGACCATAGCTCTTGATGAACTTGTACAAGAATTCATTAGCATTAGCCCTAATCTTAGCTTTCCATGTCTGATTAGACCTCTTGATAAGATTTGCAGATTTATGCTGGAGTTCATTATTCATTTTTCATATAATAATTTCTCCATAATTTTGATTGGCTGTAATATGTGCTGCACAAACCACCTGCAAATCCATTGAAATTGCTTTGGAGATCCTTGTATAGCATGGGACTATACCTTCTTTTAAAATTTGACTCTGAATATGAATATTTAAATCATGTATATTTGTTTTGACTGTAATCAAATCAAGTCTAGGAATGGGCTGATGCGTCAATATGGATGTAGGATTCTTGCTGAGCTAGTTTGCTACTAGGTTCTTTTCTTCTCAATGTGTTATGGCAGTATAGTTAAATTGATTGAAGAAGGCTTGCCATCTTACATATTTGCCTCTCTTTTTTTGCTCATGGTGAACTTTCTCCTTAAAAGTAAGAAACCTGGTGCAATCATTTTTTATTACAAATTTTTTCAATTGCATTAGTTTAAGCTGAAATTTCTGAAGACATTTTTTCATTGCATAAATCTCCTTATCCAAGGAGATCCATTTCTTGAATTATTTTGAAAAAACACCATTGGCATAACCACAGACAATTGCTTCTAATCCTTTAAGAAATAAAGAATGCCTCCCTAGGCTATATTAGATGCATCTCTATATAAGTGGAACTCCAAGGTAGAAGTGGAAGTTGGCTTTGGAGATGTCCATAGGAGGTTGGAAAGCTTGTGAGTGAATGCATGGTGGGAATCAAGGAGATGTGGGGAGTTGTAGCCTAGATGGATGGGGAGAAGTTTGCATAGGGAAAATCAGTAGAGTATGGGAAATATGGAACTATGGGGAAGGGAAGGGTGGAATGAAATAAGCTAACCAATTTTTTCGAAGGAATAACACAAAATAACCAGCAATAGATGATTGGATTAGCGTTAGCCTCAAATTAAAATCCGAACTTGAATGGAAGATACTGAACTTGAACAGAAGAAACTGAACTTGAATGGAAGAACTACTCAACGTCAAGAATGTGCACTCAAGATCCCACTGAGGGCGAGGTGCTAACATATAACGGAGTCTAAGAAATTGAAATTATGAACTATTAGGCGGATAACCAGCCATGAGAAAACAATTCCACGCTACCACCAAACAGTGGGGGGAAAAGATTACAAATAAAAGCAATTCATCCGCTGCGGCGGGCATCCACAATGCTGTGGGGATTCACCACTATGAGTGGGTATGAGATATTACAATCAAATTAACCTCACTGGCGGTAAACCATCCAGGGGACTTATGTGAGAAGAAACAGAAAGAAATTGCAGCAAATTAAACTGGAACAGTACTACTGTTTACAGTTTGTACAATGTGGAATAAGCTGCAAATTACATAGGAAATATAGTAATCTTCATACATAAGATTAATAGATGTTTTTCAATGATATTTTAACTCTCTAACAGCTGCTAATGAATCAGAAATCAAAACTTCAACAATCTGATATAAAAACAGTAAACTGGAAATTTCAATCTGCAACTGTGAGAATCAATGAAATTATCATAACTCAATCAATTCTTCTCCGAATGACGTGAAATGAGTTGCAAATGCACCTTACAAGTCTGGTGCCCAAGTTAGAATCCAGAAACAGCCACCAAAGACTCTAGTTTATTTGGCACGAATCCCAAGACATCACCAAATGGTACGGCCCTTGAAGAAAATCGATTTTTTAATATAAAATCAGCAACTTCAAATTAAATTCTGCTTTTTGGAGGAAGTTGGCGCCTCAAATCAACAATTTGATTAATCAAATACCCAGAACGAAACAAAAATCCCTCCACAAGATATGAACAGAAAACAGCTTCAGCTGTAGCAAAAACCAGGAACTTCAAAACTGTAGAATTCACCAAAATTCTCAACCTTTGTTGCTCAATCTGCTAGTCTGATGTGAGAAGCAGCAATGTTCCAACTAGGTGTTGTATTTCAAACACGAAATTGGGAAGGGGCTAGGAGGTAGCATCCTCGAAGCAATAGCAAAATGTCCATAGTCATTTTGACAGCATAACAGTAAGGTAATTGATGGATACCAAATGCTGGAGTCATGTCTTCATTTTATAAGAATTGAGAAACTCTTTAACTTCCTCAATGGTACGCCAAAAGACAACTATTTGAATTCTCCTTATTTTTGAAATCTCATAAATTATAATTCCTCATAAAGTGGCGTCCATTTTCATCCAAGCAAAAGTTTAAAAATGAAAAATTAATTATCTTCTTATGACAAGGCGTACCCTTCAAGACCCCTTTTTAAAAACAACTTACAAGTTGTATCCTTAGGCCAAGGGGTGGTCAACTGAAAAATATAACACTTATGCCAATACTCAGTAAATTTCATCAATTAAGGCCTGAGAGGAAAATATTGAAACAACCAATAACATGCTCAACTGAAGTGATGACTGAAGACAACCAACTGCATACTGCCACAACTAGCATTTACTAAAAATAGTAAATAATATGAATGCCACAGAAAACCAAGCCCAAGAAACCCTAATTTCCACCTCATTCCAGTCTACGGGTTCCGGAATAGACTGATGAACTGCAAAGCTGATCACAGATGAGAAGGGGACATTACAGTCCGCCCTCCTCGAAATTGCTTGTCCCCAAGCAACTGCAAATATGGATGCAACAAAATCTGTTCACCTTCCCACGTAGCATCTTCAATAGGCAAATTCCTCCATCTAACCAAATATTCTTTGATTGTCCTTCTTCTCAAAGAACGTTCTCTAGTATCAAGGATTTCTTCTGGAATCAACACTAAATGACCTTCCTCATCCAATGGAGGTAATTCTGATGTAGCCACCACATTGTGTCCAATTGCCTTCTTGAGGCGAGACACATGAAAAACATTATGTATTTTGCTTTCAGCTGGAAGTTCCAACTCATAAGCAACTTCACCAATCCTTTTGGTGATTTTGAAAGGACCATAAAAGCGTGGCTTCAACTTTTCTGCACCACTCTTCTTGAGAGAAGCTTGTCTATATGGTTGAAGCCTCAAATAAACCATGTCCCCAACTTCAAAAGACCTTTCCACACGCTGCTGATCAGCGTATAACTTCTGCTGATTTTGAGCTTGTTGCAGATTTTCCTTAAGAGTTCTCAAGATGTCTTGGCTTTGTTGTAACATATCTAGTGCTTGTGGAGCTCTACTATCACCAAACACTAAATCAACAAAATTAGTAGCCTCATAACCATAAAGTGCCTTAAAAGGAGACATCTTAATTGACATGTGATAAGAAGAGTTGTAACAATACTCTCCTAAATGAAGCCATTTAATCCAAGCTCGCTGCTGTCCTGAAACATAGTTCCTTAAGTAGCCCTCTAACCACTTGTTAACAATTTCTGACTGCCCATCGGTTTGTGGGTGATAACTTGTGCTTGGAGTAAGCACTGTCCCACTCAATCTGAAGATCTCCTGCCAAAAAACACTTAGGAACTTGCTGTCCCTATCACTGACAATTGTTCTAGGCAACCCATGCAAACGAAACACCTCTCTAAAAAACAACTCAGCCACTTGAGCTGCTGTAAATGAAGTGGTAACAGCAAAGAAATGAGCAAATTTCGTTAGTCTATCAACCACAACAAATATACAATCACGTCCTTGCACCTTGGGCAACCCCGTGATAAAGTCCATGGCAATACTTTCCCACTTCTGATTTGGAATAGGTAAGGGCTGAAGCAGACCAGCAGGAAAAGAGTGTTCATTTTTATTCCTTTGACAAATAGGACACTCTCTAATGTAATTCAAGACTTCATCTTTCAAACCTTTCCAAGTGAATCTTTCACGAATCTGCTTATAAGTCTTGAAAATCCCTTGATGACCAGCAAGGGGAACATCATGAAAAGATTGTAGAATCTTTTTCTTAAGCTTAGATTCTTGCACTAAAAAGATTCTATCTTTGTAATAAATTAATCCATCAACCAACTTATACCTTTCATCAACCAAATGACCTTCTAACAAGCTGGTTGCAAACTGATTTTTAACATAATCAGCAGCAATTAATTCTTTCCAATCAGCTGATAACTCACAAATTGATTGCAAATGAGGCCTTCTAGAGAGAGCATCAGCAACTATATTATTTTTTCCTTTGACATATTCAATGTCAAAGTCATATGCTTGGAGTTTACTTACCCATTTTTGCTGCCTTTCATTCAATTCCTTTTGGCGCATAAAATGTTTAAGACTGTTGTGATCAGTCTTAACAACAAATTTACTTCCCACCAAGTATTGATGGAATTTAGACAAAGCATGCATGATGGCAAGCATCTCTTTGTCATAAATAGAGTAAGTTTTTTCTGCCCCTCTCAACTTTCTGCTCTCGAAGACAATAGGATGTTTGTCTTGCATTAGGACAGCTCCAACTCCTTCTCCTGAAGCATCACATTGTAATTCAAAAGGTTTTGAAAAATCCGGAAGTGCCAACACCGGACACGAACTCATGATTTGTTTAAACTTATCAAAAACCTCTTGTGCTTGCTTAGTCCAAAGAAAAGCTCCTTTCTTTGTAAGATCTGTCAAAGGTGTTGCTTGATGAGAATAACCTTTAACAAATCTTCTATAGAATCCACATAATCCTAAAAACCCTCTCAAATGAGAAATAGTCTTAGGAGTTGGCCAATCAAGAATGGCCCTTATCTTTTCTGGATCCACTTTCACCCCCTTTGAACTGATAATGTGGCCAAGGTATAAAAGTTCTTCCAACCCAAACTCACACTTTGATTCTTTGGCAAATAAACATTCCGCCTCTAAAATGTTAAGCACTTCTTCCAAATGCTTAAGGTGCTCTTCCCATGACTTACTGAATATGAGAATATCGTCGAAGAAGATGAGCACAAACTTCCTCAACTGCTGTCTAAAAATCTTGTTCATACAAGATTGGAATGTGGCTGGTGCATTTGTCAAACCAAAAGGCATGACAAGAAATTCAAAATGCCCAAAGTGGCATCTAAACGCTGTCTTTTCTATATCCTCCTCCCTCATTCTGATTTGGTGATAGCCCGAACGAAGATCAATCTTTGAGAAGAACATTGCCCCATGGAGCTCATCAATAAGCTCATCAATCCTAGGGATAGGATATCTATTCTTGATGGTTTTCTGATTTAATGCGCGATAGTCAACACACATACGCATTGTACCATCTTTCTTTTTGACCAGCACTACTGCTGAAGCAAATGGACTCTTGCTTGGTCTAATAAAACCACTTTCCAACAGCTCCTTGATGGCTTTTTCAATTTCATCTTTCTGCCTCTTTGGATAGCGGTAAGGTGTAGTAATGACTGGTTTTGCTCCTTCTTCTAACTCAATCACATGCTCAGAACCTCTTTCAGGAGGTCTTCCAGGAGGTAAGCTTCCAAAGACTTTACTTTTCTTTGAAAGTAAGGCTTGAATATCAGGATGATATTGCCTTTTTTCCTCAACCGGATCAGCTGGTAAAACCATACATTCAGCAGCCCATTCAACCTGATCATGGCGGATCAGCCTTTCCATCCTTTTCAAAGACACAATTCGAGGGCCTCCATTTGACATCCCTCTTAAAACAACCTTCCTTCCATTAGACTGAAATTTCAGCTCCATGGTTTGCAAATTCAATGTGATCTCACCAAGAGATCGCAGCCATTGTATGCCCAACACAACATCAGTGTCTCCTATACCCACCACATAAAAATCATCCTTAATTTCATGATTCCCTAATTGCAAAGATAGATTAGGAATTCTCCTTGTGCAAGACATAGTGAAACCATCAGCAACCATTACTTTGAAACCATCAAAATCTTCAGTCTTCAAACCTTTTCTAGCAACTAGCCCTTCATCAATAAAATTGTGAGTTGCTCCAGTATCAATTAGAGCAACTATCCTTTGTGAATTTACAACTCCATGAACCCTAAAAGATTCATTCTTTTGAAAACTAGATAGTTGTGCAAAAGCACTACTATCTCCAACCTCTTCGGACTTGTCTTCTTGAACTTCTTCACCTTCACTACTTGCTGATTCGTATTGCTGATCAGACGAATCAGATTCTGATCCATAATCAGAATAGCCCTCCATTCGAACTACTTTGCCTCTTCCATAGCAACGGTGGCCTTTCACCCAAGGCTCACGACAAGTGAAGCAAACTCCATCCTTTCTAAGCTGTTCTTTGAGCTCTTCGGACAGCCTTGGTGGAAACTTCTTGGGCATATTTGAAGATGGCTTTTTATCCTTCTTATGGCTGAATGTTTTTGAGTGAAATTTAGGTCTTGGGGCTGCCAACTCCATGCTCCTAGCTTTCTTGATGGCTTCATCTAATGTTGGAGGATCAAATGCTTTGACCCAACCCTTCAAAGGCTCCATTAAACCTTCAGCAAAAAGAACTACAAGTCTTCTTTCAGTAATGTTTGGCACCATTACTGACAACCTCTGAAAATCAGCCACATAACTTTCTAAAGATCCTTGCTGTTTCAACTGTGCCAATTCTCTAAATTTCAATTCCGGATCTTTGGTGTCAAATCTCTCAATCAGCTTATTGGTAAACTCTCCATATGTGCGAATAAGGTTATGGCCAAGAGTGACCAAACCGTGAGTGCACCATTCATGAGCTATGCCATCTAAGTGCAAGGTAGCAAATTTGATAGCATCTTCTTCCGGCATAGGTCTAATAGAGAGGTAGTTATCTAACTTTTGCACCCATGACCTGGCTGTACACTTGTTACCACCATCAAAATGTTCCATAGTGATCTTTCCCAATGCTTGGTAAAAATCATTTCTAGGGCCTGCAGGAGGACGTTGATCATTCCTACCACCATTTCTCCGACTCCTTTGATTCATGAATTGATCAAAGGTCCATGCTCCTCTCAAGTCAAGAGGTAAAGAAACATACTCCATATAGGCTTGACGAGCATCATCAGCAAAGTTTGGAGTAGCCTCAACTGGTTGTTGCTCTTCCCTTGGTGTGAAAACAGGAAAGAGGGGTCTAGAGGATGACCCACTATGAATTGCAGTATGCTGACCTACAATTCTGTCTCTAGTATTCACCTCAGGACTGCCACTATTATTATTTCCATTCACTCCACTATTTTCTCCAGCTGAGTTATTTTGGGGCTGAATAATACTCTGAGCTGCTTGCTGATCCAACTTGGATAACAAACGGGACATCATATCTATCATCCCGTCAAACTTCTTCTCCACTCTATCCCTCTCTTCATTATCTCTTCTTACTGAATCTGACATTATGACAGTTGTGTGATCAACCACTTCCACTGAATTATCTGAACCTTCTACTGTTTTACCAAGGTCTCTTAGAACTGCTGAGAAGGTATCTGCCTCAGGAACGGGCGGAAACTGATGCTGATTTCTGGCCTGACTTCTAGTGTATGGCCTAGTGTCTTTTTCACTCATCAGTTAACCACTGCAATTTGCCACAGGATGGCAGGGTCTTCTGCTCTGATACCACTGAAATAAGCTAACCAATTTTTTCGAAGGAATAACACAAAATAACCAGCAATAGATGATTGGATTAGCGTTAGCCTCAAATTAAAATCCGAACTTGAATGGAAGATACTAAATTTGAACAGAAGAAACTGAACTTGAATGGAAGAACTACTCAACGTCAAGAATGTGCACTCAAGATCCCACTGAGGGCGAGGTGCTAACATATGACGGAGTCTAAGAAATTGAAATTATGAACTATTAGGCGGATAACCAGCCATGAGAAAACAATTCCACGCTACCACCAAACAGTGGGGGGAAAAGATTACAAATAAAAGCAATTCATCCGCTGCGGCGGGCATCCACAATGCTGTGGGGATTCACCACTATGAGTGGGTATGAGATATTACAATCAAATTAACCTCACTGGCGGTAAACCATCCAGGGGACTTATGTGAGAAGAAACAGAAAGAAATTGCAGCAAATTAAACTGGAACAGTACTACTGTTTACAGTTTGTACAATGTGGAATGAGCTGCAAATTACATAGGAAATATAGTAATCTTCATACATAAGATTAATAGATGTTTTTCAATGATATTTTAACTCTCTAACAGCTGCTAATGAATCAGAAATCAAAACTTCAACAATCTGATATAAAAACAGTAAACTGGAAATTTCAATCTGCAACTGTGAGAATCAATGAAATTATCATAACTCACTCAATTCTTCTCCGAATGACGTGAAATGAGTTGCAAATGCACCTTACAAGTCTGGCGCCCAAGTTAGAATCCAGAAACAGCCACCAAAGACTCTAGTTTATTTGGCACGAATCCCAAGACATCACCAAATGGTACGGCCCTTGAAGAAAATCGATTTTTTAATATAAAATCAGCAACTTCAAATTAAATTCTGCTTTTTGGAGGAAGTTGGCGCCTCAAATCAACAATTTGATTAATCAAATACCCAGAACGAAACAAAAATCCCTCCACAAGATATGAACAGAAAACAGCTTCAGCTGTAGCAAAAACCAGGAACTTCAAAATTGTAGAATTCACCAAAATTCTCAACCTTTGTTGCTCAATCTGCTAGTCTGATGTGAGAAGCAGCAATGTTCCAACTAGGTGTTGTATTTCAAACACGAAATTGGAAAGGGGCTAGGAGGTAGCATCCTCGAAGCAATAGCAAAATGTCCATAGTCATTTTGACAGCATAACAGTAAGGTAATTGATGGATACCAAATGCTGGAGTCATGTCTTCATTTTATAAGAATTGAGAAACTCTTTAACTTCCTCAATGGTACGCCAAAAGACAACTATTTGAATTCTCCTTATTTTTTTGAAATCTCATAAATTATAATTCCTCATAAAGTGGCGTCCATTTTCATCCAAGCAAAAGTTTAAAAATGAAAAATTAATTATCTTCTTATGACAAGGCGTACCCTTCAAGACCCCTTTTTAAAAACAACTTACAAGTTGTATCCTTAGGCCAAGGGGTGGTCAACTGAAAAATATAACACTTATGCCAATACTCAGTAAATTTCATCAATTAAGGCCTGAGAGGAAAATATTGAAACAACCAATAACATGCTCAACTGAAGTGATGACTGAAGACAACCAACTGCATACTGCCACAACTAGCATTTACTAAAAATAGTAAATAATATGAATGCCACAGAAAACCAAGCCCAAGAAACCCTAATTTCCACCTCATTCCAGTCTACGGGTTCCGGAATAGACTGATGAACTGCAAAGCTGATCACATATGAGAAGGGGACATTACATGGAAGTACACAAAGGGTCTGCATTTTTGCAAATAACATGTGATAGAAGTATGTGGGAATGCTTAGAAGGGAGGAAGAGGAAGGGAAGATTTTGCAATAAGGCGGAGAAGAGGAGAAGGCCAATAGGTAGGGAGGAATGAAACAATGCATGTAACTTTTACGAGACCACATGGGGAATCAAATGTTAAGTAGACTTGTAGAGATGCGGGGAATTGGAGGATTGGGGAAAAGGGGGCATGTTGGCAAGAGTTGACAACCTACTTGTGGAATCTAGATCTTTGCAAACAATTAAGAAAGTGAAGAGGAAGAAAAAATGTGGGAGTGTAGATAATTGGGGGAGGCGTGGACTTCCATAGGGATTTGAGTCTGTGGAAGCCAAGAAGGAAAGTGAGGAAGATTAATGGCTTCTGTTATGGCGGCTTGTGCCCTTGCCCACTCTAGGTTATTTTCATCCAACAATGCAAGAAGTGTTTTGCATCTCTTATTTTTCTTCTTCTTTAATTTTTTCCACATGGTTTGGCATCATGATTAGGAATGCCTGCACTATGTCTTTGAGGATATTGATGCCTCCATTAAGTTTTTTCATATATAAGGTGCAAATCATAGTCCTTGCTGTTGGTTCCATTATGACATATTTCCAAGTGGGGTCTTTGCTTCTAGTGGGATGGCTTCCAGTAACCAATGATGAGTCTTTGCCCTCTTTTTTGTGCATTTTTCTAAGCTTGCTTTGACCTTGGTGTGTTTTTCTTGTGGTCTACCACCCAACATATGTGCCACACTTCAACACTTAAATCAGTTTGGGCATAGATTCTTAACGTCTTTGCCACTTTAAGGACATTGACAGAGTTTCAATTCAGTTTGCCACTTTGAAGAAACATGGCGGAACTTTGAGAGGGCAATGCTTTTTGTAAATGGTGCATTAAGGACTGATTTCCTCCTTTTCAACAGTAGGTGTGCATTCTTCATCACTCTGCTTCCTTTCTTCATACCTAGGTGGAACTTTGAGTTGGCTTTGCCACTGGAGAAGTGTGTTTCTTTAAATCAAAGCTTTGCATTCTGCCTTAGTATGGATTTGCACTGACATTACCCTTTGCATAGAGTTTTGGAGGAGTTTACTTAGGCCTTTGCAAATGTCGATTCTATTCTCATTCATTGCCATTTCCTTCCCCTCTTTCTACCGCTGGAGCCACCATCAATCAGGAGCCCTTTAATCTTTCACTCAAAACCATTAACCTCAGGCAATCTACATTGTATGAGAATAGTTAGTCAAAAAACTAGACCAGGACCACAAAACCTTGCAACCTGATGGGGAAGAATTTCAGTTGATATTGATAATACAACAAAGATAACATGATTAATGACAACAAACTGATCAAGAGCAATACGAAAGCCAAGTTTCATATGGGTGCCAACAACACATAACTATGTATTCTAACATGTTACATAGTAGACCACTTAACAAAAAAAGGTATCACTAAGTCAACTTGACTGCATCACTTAAACATCAAACAGTTAAGACCACAGTACAATTTGGAAAGCTCAAGTTTGTTTCCATATTTTATAGTGTATTTCATATTATCCTCACACAAGCCTTATTGTCTATGAAGTTTATGAAGTTAGTTTCTCAACAATATTGGCAGAACATATTTCCTAGTCATCAATAAATCCCTAAGTTTACTTGAAACTATACAATACAGTCAGCCCACACAGAAATGTTATGGCCATCCAAATCATCATCTTTCAAAATTATCAATGGCTCAATGAACATCTCACAATATTCCAAATTGTTTACTTCTCCATTACAAGTTGTAACAATAATACCACTTTGAATAACACTAACCATAGTATCAAGGTTATCTTAACCCAAAAAGCCTAACAATCATACACAAAACCCAAGTGATAATCCTTCTTACAACCCTAGGGTTTACTGTATATGCACATCACAGTCAACCTTAGACAATACCATGAAATATTCTAGGTGCCTTATATACAGTCTTAGAATGGCTCAATACATTTTACAAGAATATTATATATTTTTAAGAACTTCAACTGTGCAGCATTATACCCTGAGCACAACCACAACTCATACTCATTGTCAGCTAGGATGAAGCATATACAGTGCATGAATATTCAGTTCGCACAATTTCTTCAAGCATTATATTACTCATAAAGAGGGTATAATCAGTCACTAGACTAATATGGATCTTTACAGACATCAAGCAAATCTCTAATAACTTTTTCTTGTAAACAAATAGTCTACTCTTTAACAGAGATTTAAGTCTCTCTTGTTAAGGTAACAACCTTAAAGATGCTCATTAAATTGATAGCTAAAAGCCACAGTCAAAGTAACTTTCTCCATGTAAATTTTGAGGGAAACAATATTGTGACACTTATTCACTAAACTTGATAATGCAACAACAATAATGATAACTCCCAGTTTGAAGCGGGATTCAACCTGCAACCCTTCATAGAAACACAGAAACTCCTACAACCCTCACAGAACTCCTATATAATCCCACAACCTCATTAAACTTCAATAGAGATGCTCACAAAGGTCATACATTCAAAAAATGTGTGTGAGCAATTTTTTTTTTCCAACTCAATACTGACTGCCTTGACTTCACAACTGAAGTTGCACTGAAGAAACAATGAAGTGTATAAAACAAATATCCTATTAGCTCGGCATGGCAGTTGGCCTGCCAAACAAAATTCTCAGAAGTGACAATAATAGTGAATGAAACATTAAAAAACCACTTTATCACCTAATTCAGTGGCCATTTCAATACCTAACTCAAGTTTAGGGAGCTTCTCAAACAAGCTTCAACACTTTCCGAGTCTCTATTTAAAAGTTATCTAATAATAATGTCCTCCATGCAGTATAATTCAGTCTTCTAGGTGTATATTACTCATGTTAGAACTATAATGTCTATAATGATAATGTGTATTACCTAGGAATGTGATTGAAAAATTTGCACATAGTTTTCTCTAGAAGCATTCTAAATTTATCGTCATGGACTGTGGAAATATAATATCTATAACCAAGCTAGAACTGTCATCAGGTTTAGGAATAGGATTTAGTTATTTGATAAACATTAGGACTTTAGTTTAGGTTTTCCATAGGTACAAAAAGAAGCCCCTAATCCTTAATCACACCCCAAGGTGACCAGGAGTCGATGAAATAGGAAATTCTTTCCCTTTCCCATTTGAGGTGCACAAATTTTTAAGCCAAAAGGCCTCTTTACTATACATGGCTATTTTTATAACACCCAACAAATCTAGGCCATAATTACTTGCATGGAATTTTAATTGTTACTGAAGTATTGTGATATAAATTGAAATGCTCTACATTCTGTCAAAAATAGCTAAGTTACCGATTCGCCATCTGTAGCCTTTGGATACAATTCGATTCATACCAGATTCGCAATTCGCGTACGGTACGATACAAATTCGGGCAGGATTCGAAATTTGCTCTGTGGATTCACCTTGGATTCGATTCACCACTGTGGATTCGACCAGGATACGCCATGAAGAATCCATGACGAATCCACGACGAATGCAGGCATCAAAATGCCCAGGATGTGGAAAAAGTTGGATTTTTTGCATTTTAAAACTTGTTTTTGACCAACAGTTGACTCCTAAGAATCTATTTGCTCAATAATTTGCCAAAAATAATGAGCAAATAGATTCTTGCAAATAATCTATGAATTGAACCATGAACACATCACATACTATGAGCATTAAAGGATTTCAACGTGCTTGAGGAATCAACTAGGTTATAATATCTTTGGTGTTATTGTAAGAAGCCAGTCACAAATCTGCACTTATAAACTTATGTTTGTTCCACAAATTTATGCATATACAGTCCAAATAACAATTGTTCATAACCCCTTTCAAATTTAAGTAAACTGGTAAATGCTTCTCAGAAGAATTCCAAGATATCAAACATACAAAATACTTGCACCCAGCAATTATTCTCAGGTCTACAGAATAATAATGTTCAATCAGAAAATACACAGAATGCTAATATTCAATCAGAATTTACACAGACCACCAAGTCTTTGAATGAAATATACCAAGCACTGATATGTTGAAGATCTAACAATGGAAACTGATGCCTACCCAGATCTGAATTGAATCTCACGACAAAATTAGCCTTATTACTTAATCGACATAAGTTACCAGTTATGGAACTAAGCACGGGACTGTAGAGTGAACATTCAGAATACAATAGCACACACAAACGTAACCCAGATCTAATTGCCCAGACACAGAAACAATATCAGATCAGATGCTACATTTGTTTGATGACCCATATGATTTAGATTGATCAATGCTCAAAAATGGCTGATTGTAAACACTTAGCTATTTTATGTTTGAACTTTAATTTATAATTTTATATCATGACATTCGAGTAATCACTAATATTTTAATATTTGACTTAGTGACTATGAAAGTGGTGATGTATTTTTGCTATGTTATTAGACTATTAATATGGTGGTGTATTCTGAACTTAATTACTGCTGCAAATAAGTATATATTTTTTATTTTTATATGTTTTTTGTATCGCTGTACCCAAGCCGTACCCAACCCCAAATTTTTTTTTGACCGAATCCCGTACCGGATTCGCGTACCCGTACCCGAATCCAAAAACGAATCGGTAACTTAGAAAAATAGCTATCTTTTTAAGCTGATCAATCAGAATGGCTATTGACAATGTAGAGTGATCCCATAAACATTAAAGTACAGGACTGAGGTATTGATGCAAGACAGCTCCAGAGGAGATAGTCAATCCTACCACACATCTTTGGGTAATAGGAAATCAGGAACAAAACAGTCATAGGGGGGAATATGACTGTAACTTCATATTTGTAGATGAAATTAACATTAAATCCATGAGAATCTTCTCTTCTTGATCAAAAGCCAAATTGCATAGACAGCTCCTCATGCAAGTTATCTTAATTTTATCCAAATTGTTGATAAATATGAATAATCTGTACTTTTATAATCTATTATATTCTTCTTAAGGTGCATGTATATGCTACGATTGAGTGAAAAACTGATGAGAATGAAGAGGAATAATTCAAATGCATTCATATTTTGATGTCGTAAACCTCCCATAATACTCCCACCAAAATTGGTCTAAGATGGCCCTCTTTGGGTGGTTGGCCAATGTGGTCTCATAGAAACCATTCACCACATATGAATACTACCATTTTATTACCTGTTTGGGTTCACTCTTGAAGTTCTTTTTGTTTCTACTATTTATGTAGGAAGCTCCTTGGCACATGATCCTTGAGGAGTTGCAACCCCTAGAAGACTTACTTTTGGCTTAGATACCAAGTTGAATGGGTATTGATTCCCCCTCAAAATCTGTAATGAACACCCCTGATTTTATATATATATATAGTTTGAGTTAAACTAGATATTGAAATATTAGAATCATTAGGACTCAGCCATTGCTTTAAAGTAACCGTTTGCATTCATTTTCAAACTGCTGTACACTTAATGAGAATTCCAAAACACTCAAGAACCATTAAATGATACATCCAATGGTAACACTGATTGTTTAGGGTGAAATACCTCTAGGAAAGTGGACTGGAAGTCTTCCCAAACTGCTGTTATAACACTTCTGTGCAATTATCAGACTGTGTAACCTTCCATAAAGCATTTGCTATCATTCCAGCACACACAGTAGTGAATGCTTGACCGAGCTTCACAGACCCAACTATAACACTTAAACTTGCAAACTGATCACCCAAAACTGAACGCAACTCTTTCTAATCTTCAACAAGCAGTTTCAGACCTGCAGTAAATGAATCCAGGTGCTTGGAGCAGAACAAGGGCGATCCAATGTTAATTTATTTTAAAATATCTGAATGCCCATTGATAAGACTTTTGCCTTTGGAAGTGTTCAACCAGCTTGGGGTCACTTTGGGAGAGTCCTGCTGCCCAGAAAGAGGTCTGAATCTGATCAACTTCAAGAAGGATCCCACCTACCTGTACGGCCTGCCCAGAGGGAAGTACGGCCAAGCATAAATCACTGCATATAAGTAGCAATCACACCAAAATATTACTGATATCTATATTAGAGGCCACATCAATATTTACTCTTCAAAAACCCCTAAAAATCTTCATCTTCTTCAAACCCAAATTCATCAAACCACTGAAAACTAATATTAATTGATTCCAAAATAAACTTCAAAGAACTTCATATAACTTCATATTAGAAACCCAAGAAAGAACAAACCCCTGAAAACAATGGTGATTCCTGATGTAGAATCACTCCAACCAGCTAGGGTGGATATTTCACCACCGAAACCAGCAACCGAGAAGAGGGTTTTCATCCTCAACCAGCAAAGCTAAACTCCCCGAGCTCATTCCAGCAGCATCTCCTTAAGTTGTCAACTCATAAATAAGTAGTGTTCCACGGGGACGCGTCCCCCCCGAAAAACACCGCGTTTCGGAGACGGGGACGTTTCCGAGACGGGGAGACGCCTGGGAAACGTCCCTCCGCCGTCTCCACGTACCGCCGCCGTCCCCCCGCCGTCTCCTCCTAAAGGGAGACGTTTCCTTGAATTTCGCGCACAGGAAACGCCATGGAAACGCCGGAATATGTTATGTTAAAAAATTGAAAAAGTTAAAAACATTTTAACCTAAGTTTTATTATACTTCATTTGATGAAATATTATTTTACAGTGGCAGCCGCAGGGTTTTTCGACTGGAGTCTGGTGCATTCGACTGCATTTGAGATATTTCATTTTTCGAACCCTTCGTTTTGGCTCGCGATTTGTACATTGTATGCAAAATGTGGAAACCTGGTTTTTTGAGCGCGTCACAGAGATGTCCGCTCATGGAATGCAATGGTTGCGGGGTTTGCAATGGTCTTGTGCGATTTCTTTTATGGACATTAATCCCTTGTCATCGTACTTAGTTTTCCCATCATTTTTATACTCAGAACAACGTCGATATTTCCCTCACCAAACTCCACCGGAGCTGCAAAACTGAAATGTCTCTTGGGAGAGGTGACGGTAAGGTCTTCGTCTGCCCGGCTGCCGAATCCTCGCCTTGGCTTGTATGCAGCATCATCATTCGATGAATTATAATCACATTCTACCTTTTGCTGCTTATAATTCACACCGATATATTTTATATTTAATGGTTTCTTATGTAAATATATATATTTGTTATTTATATTATATATCTTTTTGAATTTATATATTATAATGATTATAATGATTTTTAAAGTTGCCAATGTTTATTGTGCATTGTTGATATTTATATATATTTATAATTACAGTATTATCTTATGATAATTGTAATTATAAAAGTATTAAATTGCCAGTATTTCCTTTTATAATTTCAATATGTATTTTATTATTCATTTTATTTATTCGTTTGTATTTCAATGTTAGGGTTTTTTAGTGTCGTAATTTTGGGGACATGACACAAATGTCCCTAGGCATGAATCTTGATGTCTGTCCAACATTTTCATGTTGAATTTGATTAGAGTTTAGACAATTAAATTATTAATCTTTTAAGTTTTAATTTTCAAGTACTATATGTATTTTAGCGCCACCCCCCCGCCGCCGCCCCGCCGCCGTCCCCCTGCCGTCCCCCTCACGTCCCCCAATTTAGGCCCCCCGTCTCCCATCTCGGAAACACGTCCCCCGCCGTCCCCTCGTCCCCGTCCCCGAAACTCCGTGGAACATTGTAAATAACCAAATGATAGCTCAAATTCATATTTATAAAGTGAGGGACAGATTAGGGAAACTCTCATTTCATTTCCCTCCATTTCACCTTTTTGAAAATGACATGAAATTACCACAAGAGGGGCGTCTAACTTTTGCCTCCAAAAATTTCACTTTTCATTTTTAAATAAAATTATCATTTAAGTCCCAACTAGGCGGCCCACCTTATGAGGCATAACATTAGCCTTAAAAAATGATAAATTGCCTTCATTCTAGGTGCCATACAAGGAAGAACACTGACCCTCTTAAAAACGACAACACCTTACTAGGCCAAGGGGTACACTTCATGTACCCACGCCCCCTCACTTAAGTTATAAAGCAACATTATGAAACTTAAGTGGCAACAAATCAAATATTAATTTGACCACTGTGAGAACTCACCACTTCCATAAATAGAAAGCACTGCACTAAGCTGTTGGATGAATTGAACCAAGATCAGGTACTAAAAATAACACTTACTAAAAATAGTGAGTCAAATCACCAAATTGACCCAATCATAGCCCAACTAGAACTTACTAAAAATAGCCATTGCTAAAAATAGCAACTCTTTTGGAAAGGACCCAAAAAAACCCCACAAAATCCCACAAAAGCTCACTGGAAACATTGATATACTTCTCTAAACATGCTGACACAAACCTCAAAAGTTAGCGCCAATTGCAAAGCAAGGAAACCCGAAAAAAGGGGACATTACAAAATTACCTGGGACTTGCACCAACCTCATTCCTTATGTTCATGTCCTTAAGGTGGGAACCCTTGTGCGTAGAACAAAACTCTTGTGAGTAGAACAAAACTCTGATGAACCCCCTCATAAGCAATGGCTCCAGTAAGCACTGATGAGGTTTCTTTATTTTATATGCTTCCAGTTGATTTAGATGACTCAAAATTCACCTTCTTTCATTGCTTGGAGTAATTTTATGGAACTTTCTTTTGATAGGCCATGTTCCATACTTGGGATGGCTATTGAAAAATTTATTGCTTGTAACACTCATTCTTAACGCTTTGCCAATTGTCATAGATATTATATTTTGATTTACTAGGCATAGGCTTGATGTCCTAAGTAAGCTATTAAAAAAATTAAGATTATTTTTTCTCTAATCTATGCTTTTTAATCTCATTGCTATGAGCTTGCCGGCAACATATTAGCTTTCTACAATATTTTTGTTTGTGTTGGGGATGTTCTTTTGCTTCTGCAGTAAATCAATATTTCTGCTCCTTTACATTGATGCACTTATTTACTTATTTCCAGTGCTTCCCGGGATGCTTCCCCTACCTTGGTACCCCTGTCCTTGTACTCAAAACATTTCGAGGACTCGGAGACGCCTTGGAAATGTCCCTCTCCCGTCCTTGAAATGTCTCAAAAAGGGCAAGGGATGGCAGGGGATGGCCAGAGGACTTCCAGAAGTTCCCTAACCATCCTAGGGGGATAGCTAGCCGTTCCCTATGGCCCAACAACATTTCACATTATTTTTTGTAAATAAATGCATTTTTTATTTGAATACAAAAGGGATGGGCAGGCCTAGAAGGACCTCCCCCCCACCCCTTTAAACAAAACCTAAACCTATTTCACTTATCAAAACAACCAAAAAGAAAAAAAATACATTCTCATTTTAACATTTGCAAACTTGAGGTGAAGAGCAATAGGAGAAGAGCAGCAAGCAAAAGAGGAGAGAACAACAGTTGAAAGAGGAGACCAAGGCATCAAATCTATTCTATTAGAGGTAAGTTCTTCATTTTACATTTGTTTTTCAATTTGTTTTCCATTTTTTCAAGTTTTTTTCAATTTTTTTACCACATAGGAAAGGCATTGTGAGTTTATTTTTTCTTTTATTTGAACTTGCAGCTCTCTTTTCAATTCTTAACCAAAAAAATCACGAGCAGCAGTGAGAGTGCTAGTAATGTTTTTGATAATAGGAAAAACAGATTTTGAAGGGATCCGTAACCCTATACAACAAGAAAAGCCAGGCTGCAGAAAGGACAGCCTGCAGCCAACAAAAGACCAGCACCCAAACAAGAGCCATCAAGAATTACAATTAGCACTTTTCTTGTGGGAGCGAAGAGTCATATCGAAAGAAGGCCGTAATGATTTATCTTTTTTACCCTTGACAGTAATCCATCCTTCTTCTACCTGTGAAGCCATACTATGCCACCCCATATTAATATTATCATGAGGAGAAAAGCCAGCAACCAAACACTTAGGATTATCCTCATGACAACATTGTAAAGAATGAGGCTTATCAGAGAAGCTGCCGGGATGACCAGCCAAGGCACTATCATCCGGAGGGGCAGCCAAAGGCGCAATAGGGGTTGTCTTAACAACCTCACCAGAAGAGACGACCGGAGGGGGGGTTCCAAGGTCCGGTGGTACCGAAGCAACCACCTCAGAAAAACTCTTATTTTGATCAGCAATCTTCTCAACAGTATAATGTTGTTGAGAAGCCCCTTTCCACCAAGTAGATGTCTTAGTATTTTTTTCGAAAGCACAATGTGCAGCAGCGTGTCCGGTTTTGAAGCTAGTAATGTTAGTGAGGAGGTTGAGGTTCAAATGCATGTAAGAAGTAGACCTAGAAGTAGAACTCATAGAAGTATGGCAGCCACTCGGGTTCTTCAAGGAGTGGGAATGTAGCAAGGCCAGCAACTTCAAACCCATTTGAATGTCTTTCTGAAGTCCTCGGAACTTATGCAAAAGGCCCATTTAACTTGAAGCCATATATTTTCTATGTTTTTGTCATTTTATAGTTTGAAACTTGGAGCCTTTGGACATTTTGTTATAATTCTTATATAATATGTATGCACATTCACAATGGAAGCATTTGAATTTCTTTAATTTGTTTGTCAATTCTCATGTGAAATTTCAATTCAAGTCTAATGTTATGTATTAATCTTCTACAATGTTTATGATGAATTTTGTATCAATGTTATGATATGAATATTTGAAATTTCTCTATATTTTTAAAAATTTCTCTATTTTTTAATAGCCATCCCCTGCCGTCCCCTAAGAAATGGTCCAAAAGTACCCCTGTACTGGCAACACATCCCACCGTCCCCGAAACTTGGGGGAGCATAGCTTATTTCAGCTCCCTTATTTTTATGCTAATGTGGACGGCTAAGTTACCAGAATCGCTCATATGCCCTGCCGATTCTGGGTACTGGTACGTATCTGAATCAGATACGTGTAAAAACCCTGTGGAATCGACTAGGGTACGACATTTTTTAATCCTGAAACGTGTTTTAAAAAATAGATGAATCCTGATGTTTTTCCGGTTGACATGGCATGTTTGACTGATTCTGAAAGTCTTGATGCAGATTTCAATTTTTTTTCAACTTTTTCGTGTGCTTAAATGCGTCAAGTTTTCAAAAATAGATATCAAATTAATTTAGTATAATTGTATTTCAGATTTCTTATATTTATGGTAGTTCTAAGTTCTGTTTAGCATATGCATGATATGTGGTATTCTAAATATAATTCTTGTTTTTACTTTTTAGGCTGCAAATATGTCTATATCTATGATTTTTATATGTTTTATGTACGGACGTACCCAAACGTACGCCCCGCCCCCGCGCCCCTCCGCCCCCAAAAAAAAGAAATTGTCGTATCGGCATATTGTACTCGTACCTGATTCGGCAACTTAGGTGGACGGTATTGTATTCTGGCTTGAAGATTGTAAATAAACATGGTCGTACACCGTGATTGCAACAGCTTTCTTTTTCTTATATTTTAAATTAAACATAGCTGTTTTCTGTTAGTGTAACTTGCAAAGAAATTGATGGATAACTATGTTTTCTTGTGGATATTTGCAGGCTACTTCTGAATTCACTGCCGAGCAACAGCTTCGACAGTTATTATTTCCACGCAGTTGTCGCAGGCACAATAAGCAGCGTAAATCTCGTCGTTCAAGAAACTAATATTTGCTATGTAAGATGTAAAGGCTATAATGTTTCTCAACTTTCAAGACTATGTTTGATATGCAATTCTGCTCTCAAATATCAGTTCAATAAATTATCCATGGTTTCTGAAGAGGTCAAATTCATAAAGATGGTTTTTCTTTACTTCCTCAAAAGGCGTTTACATTATCCTTACCCACATAATTATCATAAGGAAATCTTTATTTAGCTCAGCAAAACTATAAAAGTGGGAGATAAATGTTGTCTAAATTTTTCTTTTACAGGATTGGCTAGCAACTACTCTGCTTGAGGGTCATGCATGGAGGAGGGACCAATGTCTAATACTGGCAGACAAGTGCAGGGTTCCAAGATGAGCCAAAGAAATGCCTACAATTATTCTGGATTGTTATCTCCCAGAAGAAGAGCTGATTATTGTTTAATGTATATACTATAATTAATATTTACAACATGTAACATGAACCTTCTTCTATTTTTGTTACTTATAGAATGATTTAACCACACAGTGTGTGATAATGGGTTATGTTTTGAGAAAGCAATCATCTTCTACTGACTAAACTGAAGCATTTGACAAGATATGGGTTGCTTTGTCTAAATATCACCGTTATGTGCTGGCTGGGCTATAGCAGTTGATTAATATGGCGTATCATCCAGAAAGCTTTTGGAAGTTAATATTAACAATCCCTTGGCAGCATAGAGTGATGTATTTTGAGTTCTTTGAGAGTATGTTATATGAAAAATTTCCAGTATTGGCGATGCTAAGCTCAACCAGTGTTGGCTTCAGTTTATTGATTATGGATGAGATGGAGCTTTGGAACATGCAGGTGACAATTGGACATTTTTGCTGTTTTATTATGATCTGGTGGTGACTCTCCTTGGCAATCATTGTATTTGCTTGTTTATCAAAGAAGATTAATACGATCATTCTCGAAAGGCATATTTAGCAATTGTGAAGACAAATCTGTAAGGTGTTGAAGGTATATTCTATGTCCATAATCCATAAGTCAGTTTGAAGAAGTTGAATGTAAGCAAGACAGTTGTCTCTAAATATAAATGTCTTTCCACTATGCAGATTCATTCATTGTAGATGAGAGTATGTTTTGTGTTTTTGGGTTCTTGATTTGCAGGTTAGAATATCTTATCATCATATGTGGTAGTTAACCATCAAATGTTGAAGAATTTTCCTAGCTAGATGCAACAATTCTGCACAGTTCATGAATCAAATATCGATGAAGGTAACATGCAAAAATGAAAATGGTGCGTATTGGATGGAATTTTGGAAACTGGGGAAACCTACATTATGTTGCATGCTATTTTGTATTAATGTTTAAACAGATTACTAAAGGCATCAAAGTAGGATATAACATGAGCAATGACAGTTGGTACTTCCCTAAGTAATAACTGGTCTGTTACCCTAGTAATACTCTGTTAAAACTGAATAATCTTTTCATGTCTATTTATTCACTTTGGCCATTTATGGACCATTGACATAATTCCTTTCTCTCTCTCTGTAGATTATTGGCAGCTAATTTGGACTTATTTTTACCTTTTCGTGGTGGGAGGAAAATTTATAGATGGATTTCTTGTATTAGTTCTCCCTGAAGGCAAATGAACTTACCACCAGTTGCAAACTTCAGACTGCAGACTTCATCAACATGGTTGCATGTTATAAAACCAAAAAATAATGAATTTGAGGTCCACAAGGCAGACTAATCTATCAATCAATATGAATTGTTTTAACCAGTGTTCCAACACCTTGTACGCTGATATTATATTATGATTTTGATGTTTTAATTAATTAAAAGAGAATGACGGATTGCAACAAGAAGTTTTATATGTGCATAATGGTCAACCCAATTGCATAACGCTTTTATTTGCTCCATTTTCAAAAGTACCCCCATTTGTTTCATTGAAGCAATTCAATCATTTTTCGTTTAGTTCAAATTATAGTCACTAGGAGACCTGGGGTGCAGGATCTGGAGCAAGGACAGGAATGCCGTTTCAAATCAGGGTACGTGATTAAATGAACAAGGGTAATGCCTACATTAAATAGTGAGGGGTACAGGGTCATTGTTCCTCTACTGATTTTTCTTGGTGATTGGTTAAGATAATAAAGTGATTTATTTAGTTGTACTTAAAACAACACTGGTACTAGCAAGATATTTGACCCGTGAATTTATTATTACACCCATGCGGATTTCTTCACTCTTTCAACTTCTAGACTTCCGAAAACATTGTAGTTTGCAGTAGTTCTGGTAGCGTGGATTATATGGATGGAGTACAAGTTAAAAACAATGATACTGGCTTTTTGGGAATGTCTATCCACAAGTCATTTAGAAATGCTAAACTAATAAAATTCAGATCCAGATCACTCTCTTGTTAAATTATTGTCACAGATTCATACAAACCTTTATAAGATGGAAAGATTTTCACATTTGTTGTAAGAAGATGGACTGTTTGCAAGAGACGGCTCATGTGCATGCCAAAGTAAAAATTGATTTTGATCGCCCAGCAACTGAAATCCTTACTATATGCTCGAGATATGGGTTACTATGTTACCTTCAAAAGGTTCAAAACATGGACGACCATCGGTGGCCTAAGCTAATCGTAAAAGAAAAGTTGGATAGAAGAAGGAATACATGGATGAAACAAAACAAAAAATGGATGGAAAAGTGGGGTGTGAATATGCAAGATTGTCCAAGTTCAAATGAAGAAATAAAAAAATATGTGAAACAAAAATTCAAAAAAGCTTTATGGACAAAACAATCAGGGCGAAAAAAAGACTATTATATCAAAGAATTCAATCCTAAGGGGGACCATGATGAAAAGGCATATATAGGAGCAAATATTAAATGGAGAGCAAAGATGTTGATAGCTCAACTCCGAACTAGCTCACATCGTCTTAGATGTGAGACGGGCAGATGGATGGTTCCTAAAGAAGAGTGGGAAGAAAGAATATGTCGTTTTTGCGACATGGGATTAGTGGAGACAGAGTGGCACTTTGTTATGGAGTGCTCAGCATACAAAGATATTCGGGTCACTTATGGGGACATCTTACAAGTGGACAACTTAAATACCTTGTTTGAGGAGGAAAGGTTGGTCAAATCTGCAAATTACATCATCAAAATTCACTGTCGTAGAGCTAATCTCGAGCGAAGATCTCAGGCTGTTTAGGGTCTTCTCTTTTCGGTGGTGGTCTTGTGCTGTTCCTGGGTCCCATAGGCTGCTGTGGCCTCGTGGACGTTATTAAAATATTTCATTTCATTTCATTTCATTTATAGTATTAGTATTGTAGAAGGTAAGAAAATGTCCTTTAAGGTAGGAAATCTGTTTTAGTATTGTAGAAGGTAAGAAAAGGTCCTTTAAGGTCCACGCAACACTATTTCCTTGTGGAAAACAAGCATGACTATTGACAATTTAACTTCGTCTTTTTGAAATAAATATTTTATTTTGAATTTAACGGTGAAAAATGCGAAAGTTTAAAATAAAAGAAAAAGAAAAATAGATAACCTTTTAAGACCACCTCTGATTTAAATCCACGGTAAATGAATAATTGAAACGGCAGTTAGTAAATACACTTGAATTAATAAGCTGGGACTTGTAATGTCATTGAATAAATATTTGAATTGAAATAAATAAAAAACATTGCTACTTAGCTTTAAATTTGAAGAAGTTTTTTTTGGTGATAGTAGTTGCCAAATGATTTGTCAATTTTTGGGAAATGACTAGATGGATGCCTCTATCTCAAATTCTTTCTTGTTATTTTGGTTCACTTTTGAGACTTTGAAATTGATATTTGTGCCCATAGATTTGAACTCTTGAATTTGATGCTAGTCATTTGTTTCACCTTGATGGTTAGGACTTCCATCTAAGAGGGATTGGGTTGATAGACTTTAGGGGTTGCTACACAAGGAATGTTAGATTTTAATCAAAATTTCATTGCTAATTCAATGGTTTGGTACAATTAATTGAAGACAATAATAAAAAATACAATGATGTAGTGCAAATACTCTTATTTTATGGATATAACTTGATTGCTCTCTTGATTCTATGATGGATGAAATTGAATTAGATTTTTCCTTAAATCAACACTCTAGCACACAACAAAATTTGCATTGAAGTTGGCACATAATGGCTAGTTGGAAGAAGTTGGGTTGGGTCCAAACCATAATTTTGAATTTGAAAGAAATGGGGCTATTTTAATGCCCATGAAATTGAACTGGTGTGCTTAATTTTTTTGACTTGAGATAATAGTTGATAAAACAAAGAACAAGGATTGATTCTTGATGATATAATAAGAAATATTTGGTTGAGTTGAGTTGTTTTCAAAATTCTCTCTCTAGAATGTGCTATTTTTATAGTATTCATTGATAAAGGACAATCTGATCAAAGTGAATATGTAATGGATGAAAAAATAAAGATATAGTTTTCACCATTAAATTTTACCATCATGTTTAACTTACATGTGAACTAAAACTCACCTTAATAAAACTAAAATATAAAAGCATAAAACCAAAAAGTACATTTTTATAAATATCTAAGGACTCTAATATAGAATATCAAAAATCTAATATTAAGTTTAAAAGATCACAACTTAAAAAAAAAAAGATGGGTTCCTAGAGATACCGATTATGGATGGACATGATTCAAAATGTCTCACAAAGCTATCCAATGTGAATAATTATTCAAATTTCATACAATTTTAAAATGAGTTTTGTTAGGATTTTTCAAATTATAAAAAATATGGTTATTATTGAAATGAGAGAAAAAATGAGATTGCTCTCAAATTAAAATTCTATCATTCACACTACTCACAAAACTATTACAAAGTATTGACATTATAAGGCCATTTTTCCTGTATGAAACTAATTACGGGAATACAACTTCCAAAAGCTAATTTATTTATTAAATTAACAATAGCATGCTAATTTATTTATTTAACTATTTTATGTCATGTACTAAATTCTAACACCCCCCCTTAGTACTAACATAGAGAAAAACTAGAAATTAGTACAAAATGGATTAATAGTTGATCAACATGAATTCGAATCTCCGCTAGTTGACATATAACTTACAATTGTCAGACTTCTCTGTGATAAATGAGTGGCTTGCTCAATGTAGGAACCACATCTGTGAATATGCCTGATTTCATAATAGAATTAAAAGCCCAACAATCTCCTTCTCGCAAATATTTGCTTTTTCAAATAACAGGTGCTTAGGCGTTAGAGAAAATGTCGCTCAAGGTAAAGTTCGCTAGAAGAAATAATACTAATTAATAAAACCACCCGCCTTTACGCGGATGAAGTAATCAGAATGTTTTCAACACTAGTCTCACTCTCGCTAATCAACCCAGACGACCTTATTTATAAATATTGGCCCAGAATAATAGTAAAACGATGGCAACCACGATGAATTCTCCAGATGTTGTAAATATCTTACTATGAAAATGACCATCGATTGTGTGCCCATGAATGTCTTAATTCGTCGTCTTGTTGTATAGGAGAGGCATTGAACTTAGCATATACACGTCAATCACTGCTGTCATCAATTTGATGACATGGATTAAATACTTCCGGATACTTCCAATATGAATAATGGCCACAATGAAATCAACTAAAGAATAGAGTGACATCCACAAAAATGGTTGGCAACATAGAATACATAATGCTTGATGTCGGTTCTGATGACCAAGATGCCAATGGTGTTTAGTCAATATGCAACATATAGGAGCGATGCTAGCAATAGATTGGGGGATATATAAATTTTAAATTTTAATTTTTTGGAATGACAACAATGAACAGAGTGAAGTGTTAAACAATGGCAAGAATGAACATGGCAGAGAGACAGACAAGAAATGCAGATGAATGATGGAGTCAAAAAGGGTTTTGCACATGTTTGCATTGCTCACTTGTTGAAAAATGCAAGAATGGTAGAAAACAATAGCAGTTGCATGTGGTCTTCACTGCAGTACCATTGTAAACACCATTGTGAAAAAAAAAATGAATGGAGAAAGATCAGAGAGAGGTCCAAGAAGAAACCCGCTCTGATACCATATTGAAATGAGAGAGAAAAAATGAGATTGCTCTCAAATTAAAATTCTATCATTCACACTACTCACAAAACTGTTACAAAGTATTGGCATTATAAGGCCATTTTTCCTGTATAAAACTAATTACGAGTAAAAGTACAAAGCTGTGTCACACTTTATAAAGGAAACAACCAACACTGATCCAACTTTTAAACTTGAATCACTAAAAAGTGGCATATATACATTTTTGAATTTTGAAATGATGTGAACTAGTAAAATGTGTATTTTTCAGTATATTTTATTTGTATTTTTTCTTTTAAATAAAAAATTATTTTAAACTAGTTTTTAATAAATTAACACTAATTTAGTTGTTGATAAAATGCTAAAAAATGAAGTTACATGAGATGTCAAACTTTTTGTAGTAAATTTTATTTTTTCTCATTCAATTTTTTTGTCTATTTATAACTTGAAACTTTAGTGTATGGATTTTTTTTTTCCAATTTTGATTAATATATATATTTAAACAAATATTAAAATATGTGTGTATTAAAAAAAATTTGTTTCCATTTGATGCCAACTTTCATATTAAATATTTATCTAAAATGAGAAAAAAAATATACCATCTTGATATAGATTCTTTATCTATTGCATCATATTTTTTCAAATTTTTAAATAAGTTTTAGTATTTTTCCTTGCCATGGTAATTGACATAATATTTGGTGTTGATAACCTACTTTTAATAATAGAAAATAAAATATAAATAATAATTAAACTATTAAATAAATATATTTTTGAAAACTAAATTTATGGATCTACAAAAGAGTATTTTTTTATATTTAAAAAAAATGTTATTTACATGAGGAGTTATTGAAACTTTGAGTTTTTTAAATAGTTTTATTTTTTTGGTAATTTGGCCTCAATGTAGTGATCCATATATTTTTAGCCAACAATTTTAGTTGAAAAAGTTGTGAAAGTATCTAACCTAGCTAGAATGAATCCTACTAGATCATATGTTTGGTCAAAATTGATTATAAATACTTAAATTTAGTTGTGCTAATAAGTTGGCTGAAAGTGTGACACAACTTTGTACTTTTACCCTTACAAGAATATAACTTCCAAAACCTAATTTATTTATTAAATTAACAATAGCATGTTAATTTATTTATTTAACTATTTTATGTCATGTACTGAATTCTAATAGTTATAGTGTATCATGTTGTCTTTCTTCACCCACACCTTAAGTTTGAGATTTTCCTTTTGCTCTTGTATTATGGATAGATGCTTCAAAAAAATATACTTAAAGTTATGATCATGAAATCATCTACTCTCTAACACCACCTTAATAACTTCATCTTTGCCTATAATAGTTTTAGTGACCATTAAACAAAACTAGTACCCCCAAGATGAAAAAATTACAAGGCTCTCTCTAGATTTTAATGTGTGAGAGAGTATGTTGACGCTCAATTTGACAAAATAACAATGCATTTAGAAGTGTTCTTGAAAATAATTCATGTGATATTATTTATAGAGTTGAGATGAAAGAACAAGGGCTAGGATGATTGGAAAGATCAATGGATGGGATTGATTACGAGGTTTGGAGTCATATGAGACCTCCAAGTGGCACCTTGTAATTGATGCACAAAAGGAGTTGCACGATTCAAGGAGATTGGGAGGAATTTTTTTTCTGAGAATACTACGATGATAAGGATTAAAAAATGACCTTTTTGGAAGATTAAAAAGTCTATTTTTTATATTTATGTGAAAGGCTAAGATCTTGATTAAATAGATCGTCAAAGATTGAATGAGATAATTTTATAGAGAATTGAGAAGTATGGGCCATGTACATGCATGACATTTGTAAATTTGACCATGGCTTAAACATGCATAGGAACAAGTTGATTTATTAGTTAATTAATTGAAATGATTTGAAAGGAAAAATGAGGAATTAAACAAATAGTTTATATTTATTTAATTTTTAGAAGAAGGGATATGAAGGGTAAACTTAATTAAAAGGATGTTGAATTTATTTAAGGATGGACTTAGAGGGAAATGGGGACAAAATAATTAAATAAATGATTATAATTTATTTAAGTAATGTTAGGAAGATGATTGGGTTAGTTAACTAAATAATTAATTTTATATAATTAATGTTGGAAGGGGATATATATAAGATAAATCGGGGGTGGTTAGGATATGGTTAGATTTAAGTGTATATTTTCCCTCTTTGAGATGACATTGCAATTAAATGAAGCAATGTCATTTCAAAGAAAGTTAAAACATAGTGGCTTTAGAATATATAGGTCTAGAGAAAGGATGCCTTAGTTATTTGAAGGAAAGCAAGGAGTTAGGGATACCCCTTTGAGAAGATAGAATATTTTGAACCCCTTTGAGAAAATAGAAGATTTTGAAGAACGTAGAGTGCTCTTGAAATAGATGAAGGGATTAGAGAATAGAAGGTGCTTGAAATGGTGAATAGATTTGGATGGTAAGACTTTTTGAGAGATGGAGGGATAGGAGATGCAAATGGATGGGGGAGGGGATAATTATGCTAGTTTCTTGAACACCATTTTATTTAAAGTAGCATTTGATTATATGCAACAAGGTATAAGGATGAGGGTGACGATGTGCCAAGTGCATAAACAATTGATAAAAAAGGGTTGCACACAAACATGTCATATGATAGTATGATATGAAAGTCCATACTATTGTTGGGGTGGTATGCAACAAAGAACATGAAAGATGCAAATAAAATAAAATACAAGAAAGTATGCACAAATGATACAAAGACAAACAAGATTTTTCCCCCAGTTGAGTTGAAAATTGGTTGATAAATAGAAAGAAATATATATAATTTGACATTATTCATGCAATAAACAATGGTTGAATTAATATTTCCAAGAGTTACAATAATAATTAGGTCTAAATTAGCATAGAAGAGTACAAATTAGATATTAAAGTACAAGTAACTTAAACTATTTAAATTAAAATGATGCAGGAGCATCCTTGGTTCTTGGCAATCTTGCATCGACCAAAAAAATATTTTCTTTCAATTTTTGTTCTTGTTCTGTTTTGGCTCAGTTCATGTTGATGGATTCATCATATCTGCTCACCAGACCCTGTGGATCTTTGTGTACATCATCGACATGTTCATTTTTCTTATTCCAAGATTTGAGCATGATTGGATCTTTTTCTGGCAAGTTATCACTTCCGGATTTAGTGGCAGTTTCTTAAATCGACACAGGAATAATTTCAAACTTTTCAGCTAGTTCGATTGTTGTGGATCGTTCCTATAACTTGTGGATTTGAACAGTGTGATTTTAATTGTTTCGTGGAGTGTCCTTGAGCTTCATTATAGGTCCACACTTCATCCTATGCACTTGATGAAGAGTAATTCAAATTAGAGGCTGACCTATTCATGCACATGTTACATTTTCTTTCCTTGGAGAATGTGATGATCTTTGGTCGACAGGGATGTTTCTAGACCTGCGGATGTGATATAAATCTTGCAATAGATCATTAGAATGGAAGAATTAGATTGATAAAATAATATAGGTTTGATATGCAAAAAAATTTCTCGCATATAGGAGCATGTGGGAATGTTGTAATTTTGAGCATGTTTTATCAAGCCTGTGAGCCGAATCTGTAAGCCCGGATGTTGTTGGCTGAATGTAATTGAGATTTATGTTAATGAGCATATTTGAATTTGCATTTTTCTCCATATTTTGTGTTGCTTCTGTTGTGTTACTCTTGTTGCATGGTCCAGATTTTTCTCTTTGAGGACCCTTCTACCATGGCTGCGCCATAAAAATTTTGATAGGAGGATTTGAGAATTTATAAATGACAAGGTTTTAATTAGTAGATGTATTTTAACATGTGCAATGGGTGTTGTTAATCAATTAATGTATCATGGAGAGACATTAGAAGATTAAAAAGTTGTTGAGATGATGTTAACAAGTTTACCTAAAATATTTGACTCAAAATCAAACGATTTATCTTTATATTGGTTCAAGTTGATGAGATATTTACAAAATCATAATGAAAGCCTAAATAGAGTGAGATGTACTTCCTTGGAACAAGCATTCAAATCATAAGTATCATTCAAATACATGGGGGATAAAGATAATTTTACGAAGGACCATCTCCAATATTTGAAAGAGAGAGAGGAAAATAATTTGCAAGAGGTAGGACCAACAATTTTTAGTATGGACAACAAGAAACACTAAGAGATAAAGAACAATAACAAACCACAAGTTATATCATTGTTTCTGGCTTCAAGAATGTCGATCTCTCTAATTGTAGCTATCACAGGCTTCTCTTGCATTGGTGTTAGTGGGTCTAATGATGGTAGCGATGAATCTAGTGAGGGTGATAGTGTTGTACATAAAGATGGTGGATTTGCTAATGGTGATGAGGGTGTTGCTATTGCAAATGGTGGCTCTATTGAGGGAGCAGCTAAAGATGCAGATTTCCTTGCTTATGATGGTTGGGTGCTTTAAGGTGATGAAGACATCGAGGAGTTGCAAACCCTAGTGGAAAATTTCTCTCCTTTTTCTTATGTTGACAGATTTGGCTCAAATTTTGTTGAGGCTAGTGTTTTTTTTTAGGAAAATAAGTGGTTGAGTGATTTTGTTGAAGAGGATGCTAATGATATTCTTTTTGAGGCTCTTTGGAAGGCATAGGGGTGTGAGGGTGTTGGGAAGAAAGTGGAGGAGACCCATAATAATGCTCCATTTTTAGGTTTGCATAAGGGATTTCTTATCCATCCTATCCATAGAGAACATGACTCTTATTGAGAAGGGTATTGTTGTTTCCCCTTCTCCTTTGGTTATTCTAAGTTTGTTTATGAATTTAATAGAGTGGAGGATGTTTCTACTCTTGTTGTTCCTGCTTGCCCTAAGGTTTTTGAGGAATTGCGTGGGGAGGTGAATTGCGTGTTGTAGAATGGTGATGGAGTGGAGGATGCTTCCACTCTTACTGTTCCTGCTTCCCCTAAGGTTTTTGAGGAACTGCATGGGGGGGTAGCTTGCATGTTGCAAAATGGTGAAGGTTTGGATTGTGTACACTATGGTACTCTTGGGGTTGTTGCTTCTTCTTTAGAGTTTGAAGTGTTGGTTGAGTCTCTTGTAGCTTCCACTCCCTCACCTCTTGCGGTTGTTCCTACTCTGACACCTATGATTTTGAAGGATCTTTGTGTGAAGGAGATTGAAATAAATATTCCTAATTCTCTGCTTGTTGAGTCGTTGGATTGGCTTTCAAGTTCACTTGTTGGGAGATTATGTGGAAATCATCCCAATATTGATTCAATCAAAAGATGGGTTCTTAGGGTTTGGAAACTAAGAGGCTAGGTTGACATGACTGCTATGTGGAACAATTACTCTCTTTTATCCTTTTTTGATATGAAGGACTACACAAGGATTCTTCATGAAGGCCCCTAGTTTTGGGAATGAATGTCCTTTGTCTCATAAAGTGGCCTCTTGGTTTCAACCTGAGGAATGACTTCAAGTTCCCTATTTGGGTTCGCTTAGGTTTTATGATCATTGCCAATTATTTTGGGCAATTTTGTACTACTAACTCTATCACCAAATTCATTTAGCATAACTTGAGCATTTGAGCGACTTGAAAGATATAGCATTTTAAGTTCCTTCCTCCCCCTTTGAAATCAATGGAAAAGGACAATATTGTTCCACAAGATCACCAAGCTTGCTTGCAGTATGAAGTCAACACTCCCCCTCACCCTATACTTCCTCTTGATTCAAGAGGAGGGACAAACCACTCCTAAATTCTATTGAAGGTACTTAAAGTCTCCTTGGGAAGAGGTTTTGTGAAGATGTATGCAATTTTCTCCTTAGTCTCAATATACTCCAACTTCACTTCTTTGTTTGCAACATTCTCTCTCAAAAATGATACTTAATTGTAGTATGTTTTGTCCTTAAATGCATCACTGGATTCTTGGAAATATTTATAGCACTAGTATTGTCACAAAGAATGGAAATGGGCTCATCAAACTCTATTTTCGTCTTCTTCAGGTTCTGCTTCATCTATAATACCTGAGTGCAACAAGAAATTGTTACAATGTACTCCGCTTTTGCTATAGATAAGTATATTGAATCTTGCTTCTTGCTTAACCAAGATACAAGATTGTCACCAAGAAAGAAAGATCCACCACTCATACTCTTCCAATCATATATACTTCTGGCTCAAGCTGCATCTATGTATGTAGTTAGTGTGAAGTTTTTACTCTTAGGATACCGCAAACCAAAACAAATTGTAGCTTTTCAGATATCTGAATATCCTTTTTACTACCTTGAAATGAGTTTCCTTAGGTCCTGCCTGAAATCTAGCTACCATCCCTACTACTTGCATTATATCTAGTTTGGACGTGGTTACATACAACAAACTACCAATCATTGACCTATACAAAGTCTAATTTTCCAAAGCAGATTCATCACCCTTACTCAATTTACACCCAATAAACATAGGTGTACTCACCGGTTTGCATTCTTCCATCTTAAACTTACTCAATATCTCTTTTATGAATTTGGTTTGAGAAATAATATACCCTTGTCTAATTAAGAGATCTATAAACTAGGAAAGATAGACAAATCACCAAGCATTGACATTTCAAACTCTTTATGTATTGCATCTCGAAACTCTTTGCAAATTGCATCACCGCTACCTCCAAAGATGTCATCAATGTAAACAACAATAATCAGTAATTGATCACCTTCTATTTTTATGTACAAGTAGTTTGCACTGTCTCTCCTAAAACCTTGTTGTTGTAGATATCTATCCAATCTGGAATACCATGCTTTGGGGCCTATTTGAGTCTATAAAGAGCCTTTTTTAGCTTGCACACAAAATCTGGTTTGTTTGAACACCAAAATCCTTCTAGTTGTTCAATATAGAATTATTCTTCTAATTCTCCATTCATAAAAACAGACTTGGCATCCATCTAATAGACCTTAAAATTATTGAATGCAAATAATGCCAAAAATATTTTGATTTCCTATAACCTTGACATAAGAGAAAATGTCTCCTCAAAATCAACTCCCTCATCTTGAGCATATCCTTTGCACACAAGCCTATCCTTGTTCTAGATCACTTTTCCATCTTCATTCAAATTATTTATGAAGACCCATTTAGTACTAATGACATTTTTGTCTTTAGGTCTTGAAACCAACTCCCTAGTTTCATTTTTCTTAATTTGAATCAACTCTTCTACCATGACATCTATCCAACCTTTTTCATTGCTTACATCTGTATAAGAACTTGGTACAATTTTTGATAGTAAGGTGAAGTGCACCTATTCATTTTATTTCTCAATTCTTCTCTAATTCTAAACTCCACCATCCTTATCTCCTATGATTTGATCTTTAGAATGGTTCTTCTGAGGATACCTATCTAGAGTCTTTGTAACTATATTATTTGATTCACTCTCTAAATCTTCATCATTATTGTGGATTAAATCTTCATTATCTTCTTCATCTAGAACCTCAATAGATTGTACTACCTCATCAATACTCACATTTACACTTTCCACAATCCTTTTCAAGCTTTTTTATAACATCTATATGCCTTGGTTGTCATAGAATATCCAAGAAAAATACCTTCATTAGATCTAGAATCAAACTTACCCAAATGTTCTTCATCCATTTTGATGTAGCATTTGCTTCCAAATATTTTAAGATGCTTGACTAAAGACGGTCTTCCTTTCCACAGTTCATATGGTGTCTTACTAGTCTTTGGTATGATTTGTACTCCATTAAAAATGTATACTATTATTTGACTAGATTCTCTCCAATACATATTCGATAACTTTTTTTGACTCAATGTTGTTCTATCCATCTCATGTATAGTTTGTTTCTTCCTCTCAGCAACTCCATTTTCTTGAGGAGTTCTAGGAGTAGAAAATTGTCTCCAATTCCCATCCATCTCACATAATTCATCATATCTATCAGAAGTAATCTATCCACCTCTGTCTGATATTAAACACTTAATTGATCGTTCATTTTCATTTCAACGATTGCCTTAAATGTTTTAAACTTCTCAAATGCTTCTAATTTCTCTTTTAGAAAAGTAATCTGTCATTGTAGAATAATCATCAATAAGCAGTATAAAATACCTGTCAACTTGAATGCTCTTTGTCCTCATTGGTCCGCATAGATCTGCATGAATCTAATTCAATGGCTTTGTTGTGGAATATTCCTTAATAAGAAACCTGGTCTTTGTCTGCTTTCCCTCATGACATGGTTTACCACTAGTAGATGGATGCTTCTTGATCATTGGAAAATCCCTTACCATTCCTTTTGAGCTAATCCACAAAAGATCATCAACATTGATATGTTTCTACCTTTTGTTCTAGAGCCAACTCTCTTCTCTTTGTATGGAAAAATAATTTTGTCCATTAACCTCACTGAGATGATACACATCACTGTCAGTCCTGCTTCCTTCCACAACTAACTCATCGGTATTAGTCTTTCTAATTTTACAACCTTTAGCATTGAATGAGAGATTATAGCCTTTATCGCATATTTGTATTACACTCAAAAGATTGTGTTTCAACCCTTCTACATATGATACACCATAATTTTTTATCTTTTCACCATCAAGAGTCAATCTACCCTTACTGGTAATGTAGTAATTGAATTGTTACCAAGAGTTATATCTATCAAACTTCTTGAAGTGCATGAACTTGATTTTATCTCTAGTCATATGACTTGAACATCCACTATCAATGATCCATAGATTCTTCTCTTTTTGAGCATGTAATGCAGTCTATGCCACCATGGATTTCTCTATTTTTTTCTCTTTGGTTTATTCTTCCAAACCCTTTCAAATTTCACTACTCTGACTTGATATGTTATTTCCTTTTGTATCTGATGTAGAACTCACAAAATTGCTTCTACATTTTATAGCCATGTGCCCATAATTATTTCACTTATGACAAATAATTATATTGAAGTCAAATGATGGTGCAAACACATTTTTTCTAACAAAGTTATATCTCTTTGTTGGTACCTTTCTATAATTCATAGCTTTGTGACCAAATTTATTGTAATTAAAACATTAACCAAAAAAGAATGATTGAACCTAGTATTGTATCCTTTTCCTCTTGAAGCTTGTCTTCTACTTTTTCTGTGTACTAGAGTGAATCCTTTGTCCACCAACATGCTCTCCCTGGTTGTCATAACTTGTTTAGATTTTGAATTTCTAGAACCATTCTCTTTCGGATTCTCGCCAACTAAATTCATGGGCTACTCAATCACTTTATTCTTTTGTAAATCAGTAAAACCAATGCTAGCTTTGATATGTGGTTATATCTCAATTTCTATTATATGATCCAAGATCTCAATGCTTTACCCAAACTTCAAATTTAGTTGATGGTTTGCTTTTTCTAGATCTTTCCTTAATGACACAATCTTTGCCTCAAGGTTTTCACAAACCTTATCTCTTGTCAGCAACCTTTTTGTCATAACGTCTTCAATTCTCTTTGCTTCTTCCATTTGAATTTTCAAATCAATGACCATCTTCTCTACCTTCTCAAGATTCAGAGATAACTTGTCTTTAACTTTCGCTTCTTTAGCAATCCTCTTCTCCAATCTTTTAATTTCTTTTCCAACACAAAGAAACTCTTCCACAAGATCTACCTCATCATCATCATCATCATTTCCAGACTTCATTTATGCATCATATTTAGAAGTTTCTAGGGCCATGCATAGTTCCTTTTCTTCTTCATTCCCAGAAGTTCCTTGGTAATCATCATTAGATGAGTAGCCTTCCTCATTGATAAGAAACTCATGATTTTTTTGAAACATTTTCCCTTTTGAAAATGAATTCTTCCCATTATTTTGATCATCATTGTTAAAATATTTGTATGGACACTTAGCCATGAAATGTCCTACTTCATCATAATTAAAAAATTTGAAAGGTAACTTACCTTTGTACTTTCCTGAACCCCTTTGTAACTTTCTGACAAAGTTTGCTTCCTCTGAATCTAATCCAACTTCAAAATTTGGATCATCATGCTTTTTGGACACTTTGAAAGTTGTTTATTTCCTTGCAAATGTGTCGCTATCAATCCTCATCTCATAGGCAATCAAAATTCCCTGTACCTCATCCATAGTTAGAGTATTCAAATATTTAGCTTCTTCAACTACAGAAACCTTGGAATCAAAATTTTGGGGAAGGGTTTTGAGTACGTTTTTCATACCTTCTTTCATCTCTCCACCAAGACCACTGATAGATTTGACAACCTCATGAACCTGAAGCAAGAATGTAGCAATGTTTTCCTTTTTATTCATTTTTAGACTTTTAAATTAACTTTGGTAGATTTGGAGATTTTCTTGTTTGACCCTTTCATCTCCCTCGTAGATGTTGTGTAACTTAATCCACACTTTCTTTTTTGTCTTGTAATGCATAATGTTCATAAACTTTGATTTAGATAAACCACATAAAATAGCATTTATTTCCTTGGAATTATTCTCACAAGCCTTCTTTTCGGCCTGATCTCTTGGAGGACTATTAGGGATTTCATATCCATCCACAACTGATTTCCAAACCTCATACCCTAGGGCCATCAAATATTATTCCATTCTTACACTCCAAAAGGCATAATTGGATCCATTGACAAGTGGTACCTTAAACCTTCTTGAGCAACTGAGTGTGCCATCCCAAATCTACCTCAAGTTGATAAGCTTCTTTTAGGGAACTTAGCTCTAATACCAATTGAAGGGCACACAATATACTGGGAGGGGTCTGAATTAGTATATTCCATTTAAATCACTTTAGTTCAAAATTAATTACCATTAGTAACTTCTCCAAACATGATCCCTAAAACATCAAAGCAACAAGTATTGATTTTCTTAACAATTAAGCAACACATATACACACATTCACACAAAGAACACTAGATATATGTGGAAACCCAGAATGGAAAAAACCACGATGAGGTGAGCTACTTGGAGCTACTATCTAAATCTAGTTTCACAGAACAATATAGAACTTACAGTGATTTTATAATCACCAACCATAGGAATTACAACCTTAATGAGAGATACCAATCTCCTCAAATCCTAATATGAAGAAATCAACCCATAGGAGACACCAATCCCATATAACATAGCGACTAAGCACCATCTTAGATCAACATTACATAAATATTGTCCTAAATTAACAGGTGAACACACCCTCTAATGATATGTCAATTTCACTCAACATCCCTAACTTCACCTTTCTACTCACACATTATTTTACATATCCTTTCATGCAAAATTGCTCACTCTCATGACACACACGATATATATATATATATATATATATATTAGCAACATTCATGTCAACCTAGAACCTTTTAACACCACCTACAATTAGCCATATTAGCCAAGGATAGACCTTAATTCAAATTGATATGAAGCGTGTAGTCAATGTGGTTCTAAATCAAATACATCATGTGCTTCCTTCCAAAGTCTTAAGCTGGTATTATTTTATCTTCATACACTTCCTCTAGTTGGTGCACGCTTCCCTTCTCTAGCGCAAACACTTAGACAACATTCACAGTCAATCAACTGACATAGATTATATTTTGTCATTTCTATCTTTATTTTTGTTGAAGCTCAACCTCTAAAACTCTAAAATATGATACACCAAGAGTAAGATTACTTTAGGTCCAAACCACAAACCATAGCATCCATCTGTGGTAGAATGCAAAGAAAAAAATAATGACAATTTAATATAGTGTATGAGTTACAAACCACAAAATGCTACCACAAACAATTCTAGACAACTTCCAACAATTGTAATAGATACAAGATGATATTTAAGCATACTACAAGTTTACTTTTTCTTAGTAATGATAACATTAACATTCTAAAACTGATCACACCACTTGTCACAATACTTGTGGATCTCAAACACATGACATGATAGGAGTAATTACATTTAATTCTCATCGATCTGTTGATGCTTTGACAAATACATTTGACATTACACCTTTGGCATCAATGACAACATATGTTCAACAATGAGTAACAAATGTACATAAGGAAGCAATCAAAAGTATGATGAAACAAACATCCATTACCATTATTACAATAAATAATGGTCATTATCGTTATGAAGTTAGGAAGAAGATATATGATCAAAACAAGCAAAATGTAAATTTTACTAATGAAAATAAAACTATAAATTAATGAACTTATTACTTGGAATATTATTGAAGAGAGTAAAAAATATTTGTGATATTTGGATAGTGGATGTAGTAATCATATGAGTGAAAATAAGAATGTACATAGAAATATTGATGAATTGATTCAATATAAAATAAGATTGAGAAATAAAAAAATGTCAATCATGGACAAAGGCAACATAATCCAAAAAAACAAGGTAAGAAAAAGATATTCTTGATGTTTATTATGTGCTTTTTTTGAAGAATAATTTCTTTAGTATCAGGATATTATTGCAAAAGGGTTGTAGAGTTTATTTAAAAATGGAGCATGTATTATTCTCTTTAGAAATTGAAGCAATAGGATAATTATAAAAGTGCCCATGAAAAATAATAAGATGTTTCCATGAAGGATACAAAATAAATTATATGTTTCTTTTAAAGAGAATGTAAAGGATCAATCACGGTTGTGGAATTTTAGATATGGTCAATTAATTTTTAGAGGGATGAATGTATTTTTTAAGAAATATGGTGAAAGCATTTCCTATAATAGAGCATCCTAATGAAATTTATGAAGGCCTTTTTTTATTGGAAAACAACATAAAGATGCATTTTCAGTTGGAAATTTATCTAGAGCATGAGAGCCTCGTAAGTTAGTGCATTTAGATTTGTGTAGACCAATGGAAATACCTTAAATTGGTAATAACAAGTATTTCATGACTTTTATTGATTATTTTAGCAAAAAAAATTGAATGATATTTTTAAAATAAAAAAATATTTGGTGTATTTCAATATTTCAAAATATTCGAAGAAATATAAAGTGGGTAATTGAGTAAATTTTTAAGAACATAAAGAGGATGAGAGTATGCTTAAAATGAGTTTATTAATTTTTATAAGTTAAATAGAGTGAAAAATCATTCACAACAAGATGCACACCACAAAAAAATGTTCAAGATGATGTGGTATAGCTACATAGATTCATATTTGTGAAGTAATGGGTTCATCAAGAGAAATAAACAAACTTACACTATACATAAAGGTGAACAACCAAGGTGAAATTTTAGAATTATGTGTGTACGTAGATATTTTAATTTTATGGTTCAAAATACAAATTTGTTAAATGAAAGTTTCAAATCAACCATCAAGAAAGAGTTTGAGATGAAAAACTTGGGTTTGGTGAAATATTTACTTGGAATTAAAGTGAACCAAACAAATGATGAGATATTTATATATCAAATAAAGTACACAAATAGTGTATCAAATAGGTGCAAAATATTGAATAACAAACCAATAGGTACACTAGTTATAAGATGACAAAAATTGAGTAAAGAAGATAACATAAACAATGCATATCCAATATTATATGAAAGATAGGGTAGGATTTTGAGTTATTTGATAGCTATAATGCTTGACATAATGTATAAAGTTAGTTTAATATCTATGTTCATGGAAACACTAAATTCAATACATATCTACAAGCATAAAAAATAAATTAAAAATATGTTAGTAGAAATAAAAATCGTGTTTTTTGGTGTACTACATTTCAGAACTTAATTTATGCAGATCCCAATCATTGAGTTCCTTAATTTATTTTGTGATAATAATATTTTATAATTAAATTATTTGTGATATATATATATAAACACATACTTTTCTTCATATAAATCTAAAAAACTAAGTTATTTAAGAATATTTATAATAAAGAAGGCATACATTCCCCCGGTTATGAGGTCCAATAGGCTAATCTTGTTATCCACCTGAGGAAAAAGGTGGTATGGAACCCCCTAGAAGAAGGTTGGTTGGAAATAAAATTTTATGGCGCATTGCAAGGTAATCCAAGCAATGCAGGGGCATGATGTGTGATCTGAGATAGTAAAGGATAGATATGTTTGATAGCAGCCAAAAAGCTTAGCAGAGCCACCAACAATGAGGCAGAGTACCAAGCAACCATATTAGGTCTGAAGATGGGGTGCAAGCTAAGATATCAAAACATTCATCTTGAAGGGGATTCACATAAAGTTATCAATGTAATTTGAAGGAAATATTCTCTGCTAGAGGACTTAATAAAAAATCTAGGGGAATTTAAATCATTTAGGATTTCACACATATATTTCTTGTGAAGGTAACGTGGCCATTAAAATGGGGATGGAAGAAGGGTTGTGGGAATCACAGAACATCTTAAGGACATAATAACTCATGTCATCTATTAATTAATCGAGGTGGTTAATCATGTTGGAGTGTGTAGAGGAGTGGGAAGTACAAAAGATCGTGAAAATGATTAGGTTCAATCCTTATAAGGAAAGTAGATGGCACTTTCCCAAACCACATTTGGTAAGCAAGCGCACAGAAATGGACACACCAATATGTATCAAAGCAAGGTGATGACAAATGGATTTCTTTGGAGATCTCTCTGAACTACGCTTGAGGGAAATATTTAAGTCTAATTGCGGGTTGGTCATGGATGCAATAAGGCTAGTGCTGGGTGAATGCTACTCAAATGAAGCCTATCATTACCATGTAAACACAAACATCACATCGATGTTCATGGTAATGATTCTGGATACTGGTGAGGAGACGAGGGTGGTAGAGAAGATAATGGAGGATTTGATATGGTTGTGGTGGCGAGGAGGAACGTAGGAAATTCTACAATGATCATTTCCAAGGATTGGGTTGGTACTAAAGGAAGTGTATGGCCATGTGTTTCAGAGCAGAGGCACCCTATTTGGGTTTCTTTTGTGGTATTGCTGGAGGTGAAGCTGTGGTGAGTTTTCCTAGAGTCACAATGGCATCAGGAAATTTATCGCAAACTTCCTTGAGATGAATTGTTGGTGGTGAATTTTTCTTGAGGTGAATTTGCTATGGTGGTGAATTTTCCTACGGTGAATTGTTGGCCCTGAATTGCTGGCGATGAATTTTCCTAGAGCCATATACAATATGTATTTCTTTGTAATGAGGGAAAGTTTTGTCGTATTAAAAACTATCACTAGTCTACAAAGTCATTTTGTTGGTAGACTCAATTTTGTGAATTGTTTATCTGCAATAAATGCAGAATCATGAATTTAATCCTTTTCATACATATAATACAAAGGGTGTGTCCCTATATAGCCACTTTTATTGAGCAAAAAAAAAGAAAATAATAAAGAAGGCATACATTCATTTATGCATACATATGCATATATAACATATATGTATGTACCTATTTAGAGTGATTTTTCTTTTCAATTTGATAAAGATTTTTATTTTTTATTTTTTTAAATAAAAGAAATTAGCATACATTTTCTTTCACAACACATACATATTTAAAGGAGAAAAATTGTCTTAAGGCATGTTTCGTTTTATTGGTGCAATTAACAACAATAAAAAAAACTAGAAAAAAACAACTATCTTCTTACATCTATATTTTTATTTTGCACATATAATGAAAATAAAAAATAACTAATAACCATTGGTGATTTAAGATGAAAAAAAGGAACCAAATTATATATACAACAAAGTTAATTTTCTCTTTTTTCTTTCTTTCGGTTTACAAAATTATTTAGAAGGCTACAACACTCTCTTGAATTCATGATTGAGTTTAATAATAAATACAAGGATATTTTTAACATAAGTATGTTCAATTTAAACCTCCAAATAAAAACTTGCAAATTAATATTTCACAACTAAGGACAATGAAGGTTTTTTACATCTCAACCATAGGGTTTGAACACAAGCCCACCAAAAATATAGGTTTTCCTCAAAGAATCCAAGTTTCAAAACATATCTAATGAGAACCCAAGATTAGAAAAGAACATATGAATCAATGAATCAATTTATAGGAAAGGGGGAGATGAGGGGAACTCTAAGACTGCAATTATCCTCTTGATCTTCCCATCCATCTGAGGATGATAACTAGTGGACATGAGAATTTCAGTTCCCATTAACTTGAAGAGTTATGCCCAAAATTTTCTCGTAAATCTAGGATCCTTATCCGAGATGATACTTAGGGGTACACCCCAATACTTTACAACATACCTAAAGAAGTAATTTGCAACATCCTTCGCTTTGCAGTGTTGCTTACAAGAAACAAATGTGCCATATTTAGAGAATCGGTCAACAACAACCATGATACTAGATAACTCATCCACCTCAGGTAATTGCATTATAAAATCCATACTTATGCTTTCCCAAGGATGCACTGGAATAGGAAGGGGCTACAATAGTCTTCTTGGAAAATGGCTCACAAACTTATCATGTTGATGAATCAAATAGGTCTTCACATAGTCCTCTACATCCTCTTTAAGCTTGAGCTAGAAGAACCCTCGCTCCAACAAGGAAACTGTTCTTCTCTAGCTAGGGTGCCTAGCCCAAACTATATCGTGGCACTCTCAGATCATATACCTTCTCAATTCTTTCCACTTTGGGACATACACTCGATTCTGAGTAAACATGAGGAGTTTGTCCTCCATGTGGAACCTCCAAGTTCTACCCTACTTTTCTTGGTTGACCAATTGGTAGGCTTGCAAATCCATCTCAATTCCATCTCAATTCCCTCTTTGATCTTCTCTATGATCTCATCTGAAAGGGAAATCCTACTCTTTGAGCCTTCATCTCCATGTTGTTCCTAGATGGCAGCTAATATGAGCCTTTCTGCTCAAGGCATCTGCAACAAGATTTTGTTTGTCCGGGTTGTAAACCACATCAAGGTCAAATTCCACAAGAAACTCTTGCCACCTTTCTTGTTTCGGTGTCAACTTTGCCTATGTTTTGAAATATGTAGAGCTGATGTTATCCATTTTGACTGTGAAAGGCACTCCCAACAAATAGTGCATCCATATTCTCAAGCAGTGAACTATGCTATTCATCTCTTTTTCGTGAGTCAAGGATAATACCACTCTCTCTCATTTAACTTCTAGGACTCAAAAGTGACTGGATGGCCTTCCTACATTAGAATGCCTCCAATAGTATAATCAGATACATTCGTTTGAACTTCGAAAGTCTTACTAAAATCTGACAAAGCCAAAACTATCTCCACATAGAGTCTCTCCTTCAATTCCTCAAGCAAATACATCTGCTTCTTAATCCACTTCCAGCCTCGATCCTTTTTCAAAAAATCCATAAGTGGGGCTGCAATTCTTGAGTAACCCGCCACAAATTTCCTATAATAATTAGCTAACCCAAGAAACTACCGCACTTCATGCACATTTTGTAGTGGCTCCCAATCCTAAATTGCCTTTAGTTTTTCTAGGTCTATCTTAAGAAACCCTCCACCAACCACATGTCCAAAAAACTGGATTTCCTGCTGTGCAAAGGAGCATTTCTCCTTTTTCAAAAAGAGATGATGCTCTCCCAATAACTCGAACACCTCAACTAGTAATTCTCGATGTTCTTCTATGGTCTTGCTAAAGACAAAGATATCGTCTAGGTAAATAATCACACTTGTATAATAGGGGATGAAAGACATCATTTATAAACATACCAAAGGTGGTCGGGGCATTACAGAGCCCAAAAGGCATCACCAAAAATTCATACGATCTGTACCTAGTTGTGATTGTTGTTTTCTCCTCATCGCCCACACCAATTCAAACTTGGTAATACCCTTGCTTCAAGTCTAGCTTGGTGAAGAACTTGACCCTTGTAAGATGGTCAAAATAGTTAGCAATTAGGGGCAAGGGGTATTTGTTCTTGATCATGAGCTTGGTTAGAGCTCAGTAGTCAACACAGTCATAAGATTTTGTCCTTCTTCTGGAATAGAACTAGACTAGCATAGGGAGATCTAGATGGGTGAATATACTCAAACTCAACAAGCTCAGCCAATTATTTTCTTAGCTTAGCCATCTCTGGTCTGGAAAGTCGATATGGTGATATTGCAGGGGGCTTGGCCCCAACCTCCAACTCAATCTGATGGTCTATTACTCGTTAGGGTGGAAATTCGAAGGGTAACTTATCTAGCATCACATTAACATACTCCTTTGTGACCTCGACCATTGCCTCAGGATTTGTGGGCTTCGAGAGATCACCCTCATCCCAGTCACCTATCAGGGCCGCTAGGTAAGTTGAGTAGGAGTCTCTCTGTGCAGCTCTGTCAAAATTAAGTGCTAATAGAGTGTTCTTCACAGCTAAAGACTTAGTCATCTTTACCAAATAGATTTGGTGGGGGTATAAAAAGATAAAGCAACTCAGATGCGAAATGACCACAAATTTTCCCCTTCTTAAGAATTCTTCCCCCAAGATTAATTCAAAGTCATCCATATCAATCGCTACAAGGTTGAGACAACCCTTTCATCCATCGATTCACAGTTTAACCTCTTTCACATCTCCTACGCACTTTTGTGCAAGTCTATTCATGGCCTTGAACGATGATGTTGAATCCACTATCACCATACCAATAATCTTTGTTTTTCTTTTCGAGATGTAGTTATGGGTATCCCTTGTATCTAACATGGCTACCACTTTCTTCGCAACAAAAAAACACCTTGGTAAAACACAATTCATGATCCCGCTCTGAACTAGTAGTCATAGTACATAATTCATTTTGTATCGTCGACAACATCTATAGTACTCCCTTTTCATGATCCACTTCTTTAGAGGAATTGGCCTTGGCCGTATTCAATCTTTGCTTCTCAAGGCATTCCTTGGCCCAGTGGTCAAGTTTACCACAAGCAAAGCAGGTCTTGGCTTTCCTCTTAGCAGCTGTGGACTCAACATATCTTAAAATTTTGTCTGGGTCTATTATTATTAGACTTCTTAGTAGAGGGTTTCGTCGACCCTTTTCCTTTGTCTTCCCTCTTTTGAAACTTCCTTTTAGAGGGAACCTGTGTACTCCCTGCAGTGAACTTCACAGTATCACCCTTGAAATCCAATATTTGATCAACTGTGGCAATGGTAGAGGCCAAATTTTGCATGTTCTATTGCCTAAGATTGGTTTGGGCACAGGGTTGGAGCCCTTTTATGAAAAGAAACAATCTATCCATTTTTGACATCTTTTAACTCTGAATCATGTAAGGCATATTCGGTGTTATGTTTACTATTTAACTTCTCGAGTTACTTAGTAGATATAAAGGTGGTGTTGTAGGGATTCAAACTTGGGTCTCTAACAGTTGGTATCAAAGCTAAGAAATTGGAAAAGTAGAGTTGATTCTTGTTCTTGTGTTGTGTGCGTCAAAGCTTTACTAAGGGGGGTGAAAGCGAGAATGCTACAAGATCTGATCGTGGTGAGGAATTTGATGGAATAAGGAATTCACAGGGTAGAAATCACCCCAGAACTTGAGCTTGGCTTGAGGAAGTTGATACAAGGGTTTTAACTCTTGAGGCTATGAACATAGAAGGTCGAATCAAGGTGTTGGAGGTGGATGTCATGGAATCAAAGCATGAGTGCAAGTGCATGTTAGATGATATAGATGTTATGAAAGTGGCCATAACATAGGTTGGGCATGGCCAAGTGCCTAAGCTGCAAGAACTTGAGACTTATGATGGACAACACAACTTCTCCTCATTCCTAGTGGGGGTTAAGCATTTCATGTACCAAAGAGTAGACATTATAATTTTCAAACCCTTGCCAAACTCTTTGCCTCATTAGGCATCAAGCCTCGAGCCCAACATATACCTTTATCGATGTAGCCTTTCCTTCACACTTTTGTTGGGGGTGGAGTGGGAACCAGGAACCCATCAAGGGTTCCTAAGGTTCCCAACACACTAGCAATCGTTCACAACCACTCATGTGCCCTAGACACATCATTTTTCTACCTTAGCCAATTTTACAATTTTGATTTTAGGGAACAAGTTGAAGACATGGGAGAGGAACATACAACCCAAAGAACATTACAAATGATGACCCTTATGAGATTTCTCAAATTGGTTATTAACAAGGGATCATACTAGCCTCATGAAAAGGGACTAAAGATAAAAAGGGCATGCCATGATTGAGTCCCAACAAAACCTATGTTTAAATTATAATTAATCTCATTTAAAAATTATTAAAAAAAATGCAATAAAAAATTATGAACAAATATTTGCACGCCAGATATTAGTGTGCTACCAATCTATATTCAATAATTTATAGTTTTTCCTTTTTGTAGAAAGAGTTATAGTGTATTATGAAATAAATGTCATTTTTAAAAAATATTATTAACTATAAAAAATAAGATCTTAAAACTTATATAAAAAATTTACATATGACTTTTAATTTATTTTTAAAATAAATTTATAATCTACACATAAAAACTCAAAAAAACTAGTTCACACCATCTTCCAATTCTTAATGGTTTAGTTGTTAGAGGTGACAAAAGAAAAGAAAAAGTTTAAAATGATGATTACAATGTCCCACTTTGGCCAAAAAGTGGGACACACTATTGTGGGATCAACCTTCTCTACAAATTGTTAGATAAATTTTGCAAATGCTATTGACTATTTTCTAAATACATAATCACAAGTTTTCTTTATCCTAGTCTACTATTCATCACAATAGGCATGCAAATCTTTAACACTTTTGAGTCAATGGGGCTAGAGAGAGATTCACACATAACTTGGAAGTAACTTTAAATCCTTTAAAGAGTTTAAGTGCTTATCAATGAAGGTTTTTGAAATTTTTGAGGTAAATATTTAGGTGATTTTCACTTGGATTAACATAAGATAGAGTTTAATTGTCAAAGTATTATCTATTAATAACACTTGTCCTAAGTGAATTTAAATGGAAATGCAAGTGTATAACCCATAAAAAATTTATTCACTACAAAACTTATGCAATCGATTTTATTGGTTGCTTGTATATATTTAGTTCAAAGGATTTGATTGCTAGATTAATGTTATTCTAAATGTTTTTGTTGTTGGAAGATTTTATTAAATGGATAGAATCTTCAGACAATCATTTATGTATCTTCATGTTTCAAAGATTGGAATGTGGTTCTCACACATTGGCCCTTAGGGCCTAGATTTGATGGTCATGTGGATATATTTAAGTTTTTTTGTCCTATAATCAATATTTTAGGAAGATTGTATTATATGAAAGGGAAGATTTTGGAAAAACTATCAAAAAATATTTAGGATCATACATATATACATGTACATACATACATATTTGTGTGTATGTAGCTTTTAAATAAGATGCATCTTTACATTTGGAAGGAAATGCAAATTGCATGTTTGAATGTGTCAAGTAAAAGGAAAAAATGATAAATATGAGATATATGTTCTTTTTAAATAAGATGTATCTTTACATTTAAAAGACAATACAACTTGCATGTTTGAAAGGGCACAATATAAGAGAAAATAATAAGTATGGGTTATAATTTTGAAGTTTTTAAGATACACCTATATCTTTACATTTAAAAGAAAATGTAACTTGCATATTTGAACTTTCATAGTAAAAGGAGAAAATAATGAATATGGAATATAAGTTCAAGACGAATCTTTGTATTTGAAAGACAATGTAACTTGCACGCTTGAAAGTGTATAACAAAAAGAGAAAATGATAAATATGGGATGTAAGTTAGTTTCCTATTAAAATGACTATGCTTAATTATTAGTTGTATTACTTACATATACTAGAGTACTTACCACATCTCCATTTTATTATATATCTTTAAATGTTGGAGCATTTAAACATTGTTCTTGCTCTTTCAATCTTTATACTATTTCCCTCAAGTTTTGTTCTACTTATTAGTGTGTTTAAGTAGATTTGATTAGTGGTTACAATGTCTTGGTAAGCTCAATTCATACCATTCATATGATTATGTTATCAATATTTTTGTGATATTTCTTGTTCTTGAATTTTTGTTGTATTGGAAAGTGACAAATATTAAATGAATGAAATAGAGATGAGCAACATGATCTTCATCTGCAAAACTTATCTATGACTCACAAGAATGATTTAAGAAAAAATACTTTCCTAGAATCTATTTTCTTTCACGTGTTTGATATTTGAGAAATCAAGGTTGTGTTTAGAGAGATTGATGAGGAACTTGATAATTGGATAGAGGTGTTGGAAAAACAAGGGCATACAACTGAGAGGGGGGTGAATCAGTTGTCATAGAATATTTAAACTTTTTCAACCTTAACTTAACTTAATCTCAGATCTAATGAATGAATAATAAACCATAAACAATCAACACATCAGGAACACAAAGAACACCAAGATTTTTACGTGGAAACCTTATTAGGGGAAAAACCACAGTGGAGGTCAGTCCACAATATTATACCCTGTTAAAAGTATAAGAATAATCAATGGAAATGCACATGCATTTAGGCACACTTCCTAGAGCTCACTGCTCAATTACAAAGAGGACTCACTGTCCATTGAAAGATTCATATTAAAACCATCCGGATTTGAATTGAGAAAATAGCATTTGCTAATACCTGTTTACAATTCCAGTTAAGCACATGGACACTTCTTCACTCTTCTTCACACTCTACTCTTCCTTTGAATGATCTGAACAATATTTGCACATAGGGCTCACACACTTCACATTTCATCCACCTCATACACACTTTACACTGATAAAACAATCGCTCTTATATATCCACAACAAGAAATTACATCGCTTCAAGTCGGCCACAAAGAAATAATAAAATAATTACAAATAGTCGGCCCAAAACATATAAATATTATTCATGTGAATCAACCACGGTCAACCACAACATAGTGAGGACCCAAATTAACAACTCCAACACAAAAGAATTCAATTAATTTCTTCTCGAAGATCCACAACATGATTCAACACCTAGTCGGCCATGAACATGAAAAAAATGAACACGCAAGAGAAAATCTCGGATCACGAGCACAACGATCAATGTGAATATGCAGCATAGATAGAGAATGAACTAGAAACATCCACAAAAACTATGAAATACTAGAGAAACGTCTGCAACAATTGAACTTACAGAAATCACACGATCTTCACTTAGAATCACAAATTGAAGTAACAAAAAAATTGTCACCAAACAAATCTTCATATCTTGAACAAATCTTTACGCGGATCTCTGAAAATTGATGTGGATAAACTAGACACACTCAGCAAGAAACCCTTTAAACCACAATGTTAGATAAGAAACATACTGATCACACTGACAAACTGATCTTCGCTTCATAGTGACAACCTGAATCACTTCTTATTTTAATTTTCTCAATATCCTCGACATATACAAATTCTAATGCAACAGTGCTAATAGTGTTGAAATCAATGACAACCACATGTCAACAACACAACCACAACATCCAACAATCTCCCCCTTTGGCATTGATGGCAACACATGATGTGAAAAATACCATCAACCCAACAACACTTACTCCTCCTTAGGTTCCGACTCTTCTTTCCTCAACTCTTCTCTTCTCCCCACAAGAAACTTCTCCCCCAAAAAGATTTTTCACATTGCACTTCTCCCCCTTTGACATCAATTTCAAAGATCTCTTCTATACAAGCTTTGAAACACATATCTACACACCTGAACATCTGACTACTCCCCCTGAGTAGCAGCCACCAACATCAATCTAGATCAAAATATGATCATGAAGTACACAGATTGATGCAAACTAATGCATCCTTAGTTCTGATCAGGGGGGGTAATCACCCCTAGCATCCCTCTGAGATAGTCAAAAGTATCCTTTGGCAACAACTTAGTGAAAATGTTTGCAATCTATTCTTTGGTAGGCAAATACTCTAGTCTGACTTCTTTTTCACTCACTTTCTCCCTTAGAAAGTGGAACTTGATTGATATATGCTTGGTCTTAGAGTGTAGCACCGGATTCTTCGATATGTTTATTGCACTTAAGTTTTCACAGTGTATGAGAATAGGTTCATCATATACAACTCTGATATCTTTCAGCATCTATTTCATCCTCAACACTTGAGTACAATTATTTGCAGCAACAATATACTCTGCCTCAATAGTAGATAGAGAAATGAAATTCTCCTTTTTACTCAACCACGACACCAGCTTCTTCCCTAGGAAGAAGGCAGGTGCCACCACTAGTATTTTTCCTATCATCTACATCTCCTACCCAATCCACATCAGTATAGGCATTTAGAGTAAGATTATCATCTTTAGGATACCAAAGCCCAAAATAATTGTTCCTTTCAGATATCTAAAAATTCTCTTCACAACAGTCACATGCAATTCTTTTGGATCATCTTGATATCTAGAAACCATACACATTGCATTCATGATATCTGGTCTGGTCTAAGTTAAGTAGAGCAATCCACCAATCATTGACGTGTATATTGTTTGATTTGACGTAGGAGAATCATCATTCTGTGTTAACTTGCATCTGGTTACCATGGGTGTACCAACAGGCTTTGAGTCTTCCATCCCAAACTTCTTCAACAACTCTCTCACATATTTGGACCGAGACATGAAAATCCCTTTATCTAACTTAGTAATTTGCAATCCTAAGAAAAATTTCATCTCTCCAATCATACTCATTTCAAATTCATTATGCATCTCATTAGCAAACTTCATGCACAATCCATCATCTCCTCTAAAAATAATGTCATCAACAAAGACTTCAATAATCAACTCTTTATCATGATCCAACTTAGAATACAAGTTGTTGTCAACAGTACCTTTATTGAATCCAAGCTTTAGTAAATATTTATCCAGTCTAGCACACCAGGCTCTGGGGGCTTGCTTGAGTCCATACAGAGCTTTCTTCAATTGGAAACCATGTCTTCCCTATCAGTCAGTTGAAATCCATCTGGTTGTTCAACATATACCTCTTCTTCTAACTCACCATTCAGAAATGTTGATTTCACATCCATTTGATAGACCTTGTAGTTCTTATATGCAGCATAAGCAAGAAATAATCTTACAGCTTCAATTCTGGCAGTAGGGGCAAAGGTTTCTTCAAAATCAATACCTTCCATTTATGAATACCCTTTACATACCAATCTTGCTTTATTCTGAACCACATCACCTTGTTCATTCAACTTATTCTGAAAGACCTATTTAGTACCAATCACATTTTTATCTTTAGGTTTGGGAACAAGAATCCATGTATCATTCTTTTCAATTTGCAACAGTTCTTCCTTCATAGCTTCCATCCAGTGTTCATCATTACAAGCTTCATTAATGTTGTTAGGCTCAGTCTTAGAAATTAGATAATACTCTTCTGCAATCCTTCTTCTAGTCTATACACCATTCTTATCACTTATAATTTGATCTTTAGAATGATTTAGCTTTACATACCTTAGAATTTTAGGATTCTCTCTCACTTCTAGTTCTTTTGTTCTTTCTTCTGCACTTCCACTTGTCTCACCTTCTCGACTTTCTTGATTTACCGGAACAACATGAACTTGATTTTGTGTTTGAAAATTCTTCCCTTTGTCTATACTATCTTGTTGGTCATTTGAATCATATCCACAGTATCTAGATGATTTGGTAGAGTCCTCATCAACTCTAACATTTGTACTTTCAACCATTTTTCTCAATCTTCTATTATAGCACCGATAAGCCTTGCTTTTAGTAGAGTAACCTAGAAATATCCCTTCATCACTCCTTGCATCAAACTTTCCTATGTCCTCATCTCTCTTAATATAACACTTGCTTCCAAAGATCTTGAAATATTTAACAGTAGGCTTAACTAGCTTAGGTAGATCTCTTACTACTTGAGTGGATCTTACCTTGACAATGTTATCAAAATTCACATGAAACAACCTTCTATGCCACAACCAGCTTACATCCACTTGAGCAATCCAATAGTTTACATTAGCATTCAGGTGAAAAATATTACCTTTTGTCTTTGTACCTGAAGCAATTTCACTTCCAGAACTTCCAAGTATCCTGCATCTTCCATCTCTGAACTGTAGATCGTAACCCTTGTCCACCATCTTTCCAACACTCAACAGGTTATGCTTCAATCCTTCAACATAAATAACATCATCAATGTTATTTTTATCACCAAGACAAATAGATCCTCTGCCATGAATCACACCAGCATTGTTATCTCTGAATCTTACAACCCCATTGTCATGCTTCTTTAGACTTAAAAATTTTCTTTTGTCACCAGTCATATGATGTGAGCATCCACTGTCAATAACCCACTCATCCTTTTCTTCAATTCGGGTTGTAAGAGATTTCTCAACTTTAGCAGATTCAGTAGCCACCAGACCATTCTCCTTGATAGAAATGAAAGCCCATTCATCTTCATTTCCATTGTCTTTATCAGACTCTTCATCAGTCGCACCTTCTTCAGCATAATAACATTTCTTTTGAAATCTAGGTTTGTAAGGTTTAGACCTAGGAACTCTTCCAGGACACCTTGATGCAAAATGACCTATTTTACTACAAGAGAAACATTTAATAGGAAAATTTCCTTTATACTTACCTTGTCCTCTGCCTTCTTTCTTCACAATCAGTGCTTCCAACTCTTCTACCTCTCTTTCTTCATCTTCAAGTTGTTTCATATCTTCCTCATACTTGAATTATTTTCTAGAGCTTTCTCCTGAATCATATCTTTGCTTGTTTCTTCCGGATACAAAACCCTTAAATGCAAATTATGTCTTAGGGAAAGAATCACCAAATTCACTCAACTCAAAAGTAACAAATTTACCAATCAGCATATCTCTTGTCACATTTGTTACTATTTTGAGCTCTTCAATAGCATGAGCCTTTGATTTGTAAGAGGGAGGCAATGATCTGAGCACTTTAGCTACAATTTCTTATTCATCTAGGGTACCACCGACACATCTAATACCCATCACAAGTTCATTTAATTTTTGCATAAAAGAAGAAATATTTTCATCTTCACCCATCTTCAAAGTTTCATACCTGTCTTTCAAACTTGTTAGCTTAGCAACCTTCACAAGTGCATCTCCTTCATACAAAGTCTCTAACTTCTTCCAGATCTCATGAGTTGTCTTCAGATCCATCACATTTGACATTTCCTAATCTATCAAAACACTCAACAAGGCTTCTCTAGCCCTTATGTTAGTCTCAACTTCTTTAACCTCATCAAGAGTGGAAGGACCATTCTGAGGAATAACATATATATTCTTTGTAATCTTCTAGAAGGGTTCACCAATACATCTCAAATGACAATCCATTCTTTCTTTCCATAGAGAGTAGTTTGTTCCATTGAATCTAGGACTGTCCTTCTTGTATGATTCCATCTCGGATCACCTCAAGCTTTTAAACTTCTTCGGAGGAACCAACTTTGTTACCAATTGTTGGAAAAACAAGGACAAACAAGTGAGAGGGTGGGTGAATCAATTTTCATAGAATATTTAAACTTTTTCGACCTTAACTTAACTTAATCTCAGATCTGATGAATAAATAATAAACCATAAACAATCAACACATCAAAAACACAAAAAACACCAAGATTTTTACGTGGAAACCCTGTTAGGGGAAAAACCACGGTGGAGGTCAGTCCACAATATTATACCCTGTTAAAAGTATAAGAATAATCAATGGGAATGCACATGCATTTAGGCACACTGCCTAGAGCTCACTGCTCAATTACAAAGAGGACTCATTGTCCAAAGAAAGATTCAAATTAAAACCATCTGGATTTGAACTAAGAAAATAACATTTGCTAATGCCTTATTACAGTTCTAGTTAAGCACATGAACACTTCTTCACTCTTCTTCACAATATGCTCTGCCTTCGAATGATTTGAATGATATTCGCACATAGGGCTCACACACTTCACACTTCATCCACCTCATACACACTTTACACCGATAAAAAAATCACTCTTATATATCTGTAACATGAAATTACATCGCTTCAAGTCGGCCACAAAGAAATAATAAAATAATTACAAACAATCATCCCAAAACATATAAAGATTATTCATGTAAATCAACCATGATCAACCACAACATAGTGAGGACCCAAATTAATAACTCCAACAAAAAAAGACTTCAATTAATTTCTCCTCAAAGATCCACAACACGCTTCAGCACCTAATCGGCCATGAACATGAAAACACATGAACACGCAAGAGAAAATATCGGATCACGAGCACAATGATGAATGTGAATAGGAAACATAGATAGAGCACACACTAGAAACATCCAAAAACACTATGAAATAACAGAGAAACATCCGCAACAAATGAACTTACATAAATCACATGATCTTCACTTAGAAACAAAAACTGAAGTAACAAAAAACTGTCACCAAACAAATCTTCATATCTTGAACAAATCTTCACGTGGATCTCTGAAAGTTGATGTGGATAAACTAGACACGCTCGGAAAGAAACCATTTAAACCACAACCTCAGATAAGCAATGTACTAATCACACCGACATTGATTTTCACTTCATACTGACAACCTAAAGCACTTTTTATTTTAATTTTATCAATATTCTTGACATATACAACTTCTAATGCAATAGTGGTAATAGTGTTGACATTAATGAAAACCACATATCAGCAACACAACCACAACATCCAACAAGAGGAATGAGTTATCTTGGGTCAAACTCCTCTGTGGACCAAATTAATAACAATGACGATTTTGCAAACTTGGTTCTTGTATTACCCTTTAGAATTGAAAAATACTAATAATTTTCTTTATCAATTCATAAACATAGCAACATATTATGTTTACTACACATGCATTTAGTTTACTCAAATATTATATGGTTTAGTATTCATCTATTAAAAGATGTGCCTTCCAATTTGCTTCATTTTAGACCTATCATATTCAATTAATTAAAGGGAAGTTTCAACTAATTGTGATGGATGTGAAAGAGGAATATGATATAATTCTTTTGGTACATCGGATTCATTTTTATTCTAACCATCTCTTATGTCTATATTATTAAAAATCTAGTTATCATGACCACATGTTAATAATGACCATACATTTTGTATCTTTTATTCATTGAAATTTTGACTAGGAATAAATTACATCTCAAAAAATATTATCACAAAACTATTTACATGTCCATTAAACCTATGGATCAAGTTTGTAATACAAGTTTGTTTTATTATTTTTCCTTTCCAATTAAATTATAGTGTAATACAAGTTTGTTTTATATCCCGCAACAATGTTGCCAATCCTTATTGAATTGACCAATAAAATATGTCATTTTTTTCTCCACTTATTGTAAAAATTAACCTTTGAATGACTTAACAAGAATGGACTATACAATTTAACCCTCACACAATATAATAGGTGGGGCATTCTACCAAATTTAACCACATGCAACCTAAAATGTTAGGTGAACCATAAATTTTAACTCATGGATGATGTGTTTGCATTGTTGCTCCCTTCCTTTACCTAAAAATTAGAGACTTCACTTTTTGTAATTAGAAAAAAGTAAACTAACACTTTTGTAATAGAATTAGAGGCATCTTTGGGTTCAAACTTGGTATCCTTCCCAACATTTACCTTTCAATTCTATTTTTTCTTAAGGGTTCAAAGCATTACTTTTTTGGAAGAAGGTGATTTTATGTATCCATTCTTTTTAGGAAATTACTAGGTTGATCAAACTAGTTTGTACATAACCTTATGGAAGAAAAAATGCATACAAGACTAAAAAGTAATTATAATGCAAATACCAAAGACACATCACAAGATTACACAAGATATACCTTGGGAAAACCCTCATGAGGGAAAAACCTAACCTCTAAAAGTATCCACACTCAATGTACTATTCAACAATGAAACATTATACTACACTTATAGATTTTCCTTGATGTAAGAAAATCAAGATCCTCCAATGCATCCTCCATATGTCCAAGCATAATAGCTATCCATTCAATAACACATCCCATCCCATGCTTCACATGTGCAGTCTATAAGAGAGATTAATGCAAAGGGTATCCCACCCCCAATCACTAAACACATGCTTATTTTTATAGATTCAAGATCACACAAAATGACTAAGAAGTACTAGCTAAACCATGTGTCGATCAAAACCATGAGAGCACAAATCATTGAACCCTGAAGGGGAATAGATTCCTCCCAGAATGAACATCTGGAATCGGTAAGTTTCTTCGGTAAATAATGTTTCTTCATAGAACCTAAAAAACACTTACTACTATGCCATAAAGCGAAATCAAACATAGTTTATTTCCCACCATTAATCCTTAGAGGAAAGTTCATTCAAATTTAACCAGTTTCAACATGCATTAAACATATTCAATAAACATGAAATAAAAGAAGACATGAACACAAATATTTACGTAGGGAAAACCCTTTCGAGTAAAAAACCCCACACTCCAAAAGCATAGATCCATTGTATTATTCAACAACCAAAATGCATAGTTACAATATTATTGCAGGCTCTAAGCCTTTACATGGAGATTTACATCTTGTTCCATATGGAGAAAATTCAATAGCATAACCCCTGTGAATTAAATATCTCCTCTCACAACTCCTCAAACAGAAAATCATATTTATAGAGATTACAATGCACAAAATAGACATTTCTAAATCAATTGTCAAAAATAACATAGAAATAGAAAATGCCTTCATGCACAATTCCACCTGTAAAATCAACTTTCCAACTTGACTCCTCATCAAAAAAAGAAACTGCAAGTTGTAACTCAAAAGACAATGTGAGAAAATTAGCAACATTCAATATATAGAAAAAACAATGCCATGGGAAAAATCAAAGGTTGAGACACCTTCTTTTTCCTAACATTCTCCCATTTGTTGAACACCTTTGAAGATACCATGAAAGTAACATGATTTAACTACTAAGAGTCGACTGATGAAAATACATTATCACAACCATACATGCAATCAGATGAATCTCGAACAATGCTTTCGTGCTCCAACCAAGACATCTGCAAAAAATCCAAGATTTCCACCATCTTAGGCAACATTCCTAAAATCCTCCAAGGAAAGGAACAAGCCATGGTGTATATGCACAAGTCCAAAGAACACAAGCATCAAATCCAACTGATAGAAAAGGCTACAGGATATTGCCACCACTCCACTATGCTCATAAGCTATACAAAAGCATCAACAACATCAACTTCAAAGCCCCCAACCTGAACACAACCGTGAAGTCATCCTCCAAAAAAAAAGATAGAACATCAGTTAGAACAACCAGGAAACTGACTACTCCCACCCAACTGACCAACCCACACGACTAAAAATAACACCCACAACAAGTGCTAATCCATCCAATCACCCATATCTCGAAGGTATCCACATCAAAAAACTCATGCCACCTACATAGCCAACCCATCAACTTGCCAACAAGTCGAAGAAGACCAAACACATCCAAGAACTCCCACTGCATGGGTAATTTTGAATCTAAAAATATCAAAAGCATACTGAGTCTACTAATCATGACACATAGAAAGTGTAGCCATGTAGTACTAAGGACCATCCATAATGATTTGCAAATCCTACAACCAATTGTTGCAAGAAACATCTCTCTCAACAATCTTCCACAACTCTCCCATGTTCTTCACATCCGACAGAAGAAAGAGATACAAGAACCTCCATGTCATCACCAAGTGACAACACATGAACACAAACTAGTGATCACCACAGATCCACACATAATCTCACATCCAAAGTCATATGAATTCGAACATATAGGAAGAAGAACCAGACTAAAGAGAAAAATATGCAAATCATAAACATGTAGCATGCCCTTCTACATACACCTCTAAGTGCCAACTATTTCAAGTAATATCTCCTTCACAACCCCAAGATAAAAGCCATAACAACATCCAAACCCGTTCAATCTCAAGAGATCAAACATAAAATATGCATCATGTATCTACACGGATGTAAGCTTCTCAAAGAAGATCAAACTACTCCATTTCCCATCTCAGGAAATCATCCCACTACCATCCCCTATTATCATCAAAAATGAAAAAGTAAACCCAAGGAGATAACCATGCTATCCATCTCTCACAATGAATTCTCCAAAACCATCTGATAGTAGCTCAAGATCTATGTTTATGAAAGAAGGCATAAAGCACCTAAGAGAAACAATGGGCCATACCTCTCAAGCGATAAGCTACCGAGTAGAACAAGAGTGGGGAATGAGAATGCTCCTCCAAGATATACAATCCATCATGACTCTTGCAAGAGCAATCTCCTCATAGGTCTTTGTTGAACTCACATCTAACCAAGGTGTAGGCTCTTCAGACTTTATGCTGAAATCTCATCAAGAGTACAACCATCTCAACAACACTTCTCTCTTCTCAAGAGAAATACAGCCTCACGTCATTCTCCATGTTTCCATGAGCACTAGAAAATAATCATCTCATGATAACTCCAAATGCATCACTGCACTATCATGAATTTCTCAAACATATGACCAATGCACCCAAAACATAGAGAATCACCAGACCACCGTCAAAGCTCCAATCATCTAAATTAGGAACTTATCATGACATCATGATCTTACCACCCCCCTTAGGAGATCCCATGGTCCAAGTGAACATACCATGGTATCAAGAGCAATGCATCATGCCAAAACTCTAATGCACAATCAAGAGTATACCATGACATAAAACAAACAAACTCTAAAGCCACATCACCTGTCAAGCACCACCAACACCTCAACCCAAAGAGCACAAGAATCCTCCATGGATCTGAGATGCTACACATCCTCAAATAGTGTTCACATCCAAATGTGAAGAAACCCTTCTGCAACAACAAGATCTAAGAGTCCCTCTGAAACATCTGCATCACTAAAGAAGATCATTCACCACAAAGTGATGAATACAGTCACTGCTAAAACTCCCACTGAACCGTGACAACTGAGCTCTCCAAGCATCATGACCACCATCTCCCAAATCTGAAAATCATCCAGGTCCACACACATACAAGTGTATTATTGATCACACCAAGTGAAACCAAGATCTCCAAATCAAGGAAATACACCATGCTATAGGACTCCAACATTGACTATCCAGGTACTCTTGTATCATCCATCCTCTCATCTCAAAGCAACCACACCAATGCACAAGTGACCACAAATAAGGCCAGCTAACAAGTCTGCATCAACACATAATCAAACCTCATGGATATAGACAGTCCACTTCCAAGTCATCTATGCAATCATGTAGGTAAAGACAACTCACAACATTGTTAACCCGTAGATCCAATCAATGTAACATGAAAACCCACTATCACACTGAAAATTGCAAATTTGAGAGTTGAAAGAGAATAACCATGTAGACAACATGACTCAAGCACTAGATCAAGTTCAGATCCGATTTTCCAATCATTTCCACAATGAGCACCATAATCAAGGAATCCACCAAGCATCACCACATAAATGTTGAGTGACTAATCACGTACCAACACTCCCATGCAGATAAAGCATCTCGCCTCCTCACACCACACATGAAGCATGCATGAAAAATTGAAACTATCTCATCTAGTAACACCCCAAAATCTAGGGTCTAGAAAATAGCTTAACTATAGCTCCATAAAACCACAAGTTTTTCTTGACCATGTAAAACCTGCAAAACCACTATGTTTGAAAAACACCCATGTGCATCCACACCCACTTCACATCTAGAAGACTCAAAAGTCTAAAAAAGCACCATAACAGTTAAACCTAAATAATGGATTATCACAGATGAGCATAACCATAGAATTTTTTAGGAAAATCTACAAAACTTTCAGATCCAAGGAACATGAATCTAAGCCATGCAAGTACAAAATATTCGTAAAAGGAAAAATAAGTTCAGGAACTCCAAGCCCATTTCAGGCTAACTCCATAACCACCAACATGCACATGCATCTGAGGGAGATAGGCTATTGCAGAAGCTTCCAGATCATCCAATGATCAATTCCATAGCCTACATGCAATCAAGGTAGCAAAAAATAATGCCTTCTGTTAGCTCTCAAAAACGCAGGTAAAGATACCTCAATAGGCTGCCAATCTCTTGATACATTTTAGGGTAACAGACAAGGTTGAAAGAATTCAACCTTCTACTCTTCAGGTGCTGCTAAACCTAGGTGGGTGTACCTTACTGAATGAAGCAAACTTTATGTATTTATGATTATCTTTCTTGCAGTGATTTGTCCACAATGGCAAATAGAAGTGAACAAATGTAATCAAACTTGATAGGAATAGAAATCTTCTTATCTAAATCCTAAAATGCTTAATCAATAGCTATAAAGAGAACAAATGAGTCTTAATGATGAAACTGCAGAGACTAGTGCCTTATTGGGTAGGCGGAGTCAAATGAAATCAAGATGAGCAACACTCCCTGGAGAAAACTCAAATTATCTGGCATATATTCTGTTTACAACTTGTATAAACATGCAATATTGTAACTACTAAGCTCTACTTTAACAATCCAAATGAATCTCTCTGATTACTATTATCAATTAAAAGGATTTAATCTTTGCTTGAAAGAACCAATTGATTAATCACACAAATACAACAAATGTGCATTGATAAACTGAACATAAACTTGTTATGTCAATTTAAACAACCAGAAAGCATCAATCTTGGAGACAACTTAGTAGTATTTCTATTGAATTCAATAGACAATTGACACCAGAAAAATGCAGCAACATCAATTGATTTTCATAAATACCTCCATTTTGAAAACATGCATCAATAGTCTCTGATCTGAGAATTTTATTCTACTGTATCTACTTGTTGTGTATCGAATAGCTAATAACTAATGATGGTTTTACAATTACAAAATGCCTATTTATACACCAGCATTAAGAAAATAAATCATATTGAAATTTCATGTTGGCCCTCCACAAAATTCGAGCTCAAATCAAGTCAGCCAGCAACAGTATTTTAGCAATTTACATGTCGGCCTCAGTATTTGAATTTTTGTTTTTCACCAATGAAACAGTTGGCAAGACAATCCAACAGTTATGCCGAAGGCAATTGAATCGCTAATTGCTCCGTGGGTGTTATTCACCTTCGCCGTGACCTGTCTGAGTCGGGGAGATGTCCTGTAGATTACATTATGTTTCAACAAGAGCCCCCGTGATCAAACTGTATGTCGCTATAACATATTGCTTGTTACACCGAAGATAAGAAGCATCTGCATGTTCCCTTTGTGTTTCACTGTAGCTCTGTGATATCGGGGAGACCTCACGTAGAACACATCGTGTTTCACCAAAAATATTCATTCATAATGAGTGTCGCCGAGACAAGATAATTCTCATGTCGACAAGGACCTTTTTGTTTTCCATCGGTGAGACTGAAGGTCACTCGTCGAGACCTCTTATTGAAAACCCCATCTCACCGATATCGCATCCCTTTATCCTTAGGTTGCCAAGACAAAGCCAACATCTCGCCAAAAGTCACTCATAAGACTTGTCGGCAAGACCCGACGGGCTCGCCAAGACTTTACAATGAAGCCCATAAGTCTTACCGAAGTGTTCACTTAGTTTCCGGTCGGTAAGACAATCCAAATTTGCCAAGACCACATGCCGCAAACTTCAACTCTTACCGATGTAACCTTTTCATCCTATGTATCGGTGAGACACATCAATGCCGGGGAGACCTCTTGGAGATTACATTATGTCATACCGAAGCACCCCGAACACACATGATCGCCGAGAGAAAGCCAACCTTTCGCCGAAAGCCATATTAAAGAAACCCTTATGCTCCATTGGTGAGACATGTGCACATCGCTATGACCCTTCACCGAAGACCTTATGTTTGGCTGAAGCGAAAACTCATACGAAGTGTTGGCGAGACCGAAGGTCACTCGCCGAGACCTCACGTCGATAGCTCCAACCTATACCGATATGAATCCTCTGCCACCGATCGGTAAGACAAAAGATATTCTCCAAGACACAATGTCGATATTGCCTAGCTCTCGCCGATAGACCTCCATATGCACAAGTCGGGGAGACACTTCAAGTTCAATGAGACACTACCTCGACGGCAAAACTCCTGCTGATAAGTGCATCCCCGGTCGCCCAAACAACATGAATGCTATGCTGATAGCCACCCACAAGTGAATGTCGGTCACTGTAACAATGGACAAGTCATGCCGAAACACCTGCAACAAATGTATGTTAACGCACAAGCAACATGGGTCGGGGAGACCTAGATAAACCTATGCCGATATGGACCACAACATGAAAAATGCATAACTCGATGGATTCAACGGGGTCACATGGCCAAAATGTGTGTAAAGCATCATGAAATGAGGAAAATGTGCCAAAGGTAGACTTCACAGGGAGACACATGGGGATAAAAGATATGCAAAAATCATCAGAATTTTATAGTTCTAACACCTTCCAATACCAAGAAAAAGAACTTGGCATAAGCACATTACTCCATAGCTAAAAAATAACCCAAGCTTCTCCATATCACCAAGGAGCCTCTCACACAGACAACCAATATGAAAGATTTGCTGCAACACAAGCATAAAGAATAAAAAACACACCCTATGCATCAGGATTATTCTGATGTCAACTAGGAGCTCCAAATCACATCATTCCAATATGACCAACTCCATTTTCTCTTTCTTCACCATCCTTCAAGCTACGTGTTGCCTCCTGAAACTAAATCAAAAAATCAAGAACTTCCACTCACCAAAGGATCAAACTTCAGCTGATTCCTTCATATTTCCTCAAGCTTTCCAGGCTAAGAAATCTTCATAGAAGGAATACCCAGAACCAGAAACACCAAGAATTCTTACATGCATCAACATGAAAACACATGCAAGCCACATGCAAGTCCATGCAAGTACATGCAACTCACAAACATGCACATGCGAGCAAAAAGAAAATCCCAAAAGAAAGCTCTGATACCAATTTGAAAGGGAATAGATTCATCCCAGAATGAACATCTAAATTCAGTAAGTGTCTTCAGTAAATAATGTTTCTTTAGAGAACCTAAAAAACACATAATACTATGCCATAAAGCAAAATTAGACAGTTTATTTCCCACCATTAATCCTTAGAGGAAATTTCATGCAATTTTAACCAGAGTCAATAAACATGAAAGAACAAAAGCCATGAACACAAAGATTTAAGTGGGGAAAACCCTTTCGAGTAAAAAACCCTACACTCCAAAAGCATAGATCCATTGTATTATTCATCAACCAAAATGCATAGTTACAATACAATTGCAAGCTCTAAGCCTTTACATGGAGATTTACATCTTGTTCCATCTAGAGAAAATTCAGCAGCATAACCCCTGTGAATTCAATATCTCCTCTCACAACTCCTCAAGCAGAAAATCATATTTATAGAGATTACAATGCACAAAATAAAAATTTCTAAATTAATTGTCAAAACTCAACACAGAAATAGAAAATTCCTTCATGCACAACTCCACCTGTAAAATCAACTTTCCAACTTGACTCCTCATCAAAAAAAGAAACTGCAAGTTGTAACTCAAAAGACAATGTGAGAAAATTAGCAACATTCAATATATAGAAAAAACAATGCCATGGGAAAAATCAAAGGTTGAGACACCTTCTTTTTCCTAACAACCCCAACATTTAATTTTATTACTAAAGTTTCCCAAGTTAAAAAATTTACATTGTGTAACCCACACATAACATATCTAACCAATGTTCAATATATCTTTACAAGTGAATCCAGATAAATATTTAATGTGGCTAAACAAATCTCCAAAGATGCACCACAAAAATAAACACTTTTTTACATAATTAAAATAATTATTTTCTTGTGCAACGTGTACAACGTGCCCTTTTTACTAACAATTCTAAACTTTTCACTTGGAAAGACATATGGCTATCTTGTGTTGGCATATTTTTTCTTATTAAAGCTATGTTAGTGACTATCTCAATATTTATGATGTTTTTTCTTAAATCTCCCTCCTTTGTCATGTCTTCCATGGAAAAAATAATGAGGACCTTCCTTTGGAGTGGCTCAAAGGCTAAGAATAACATGGAATTTTTTTTCATCTAAGAAGCATGGTTGTGTCAAATTATATTCAATGGACAAGGTTGGAAATGATATTCTTAAAATGGTTAGATTGGGTCTTGGTCATGGTTCAGTAAATGATTTTGATAAGGCTCTAATCAAGCATAATAAGAACGTTTGTGAATGCATTTTATATAAATCCAAAGAAGTTGTCCATGCTACTTTATTTCTCCTTCTTGTGGCAGTTGTTAGAGGATGTGTTCAAGTCAATCACGAGGTTTTACATGCAAAGGATATTGTGTCCAATTCTAGTGATAGTAACTAATTGGGAGGATTTTTTTAATGAACTTTTCTTGGTTCTTTCATCCTACTACTTTTTATCTGTAATAATTTATTTTTGGTGTAATCTTTCCTAGTTGACTGGTTTTGATTTTTTCCATCAAAGCTTCATGTCTAGGCACCTTGGTGTTATTGTATATAGTTGTTTGTTAATAATATAGGGCATGGACCCATTATATGGTCATTATTGATTAAAGAAAGAATTATTTTGATTGATGTAATTATAAGATGGTTTAACATACATGAGTCAAATCTTAGAACAAATTTATAAATATTTAAGATTAACAAAACTAACAAAACACATACAAGAAAAATGTCATTAGTTTAATAATGGCCTACCCATCATTTATATTGAGATGATCTAAAATACATAGGATAAGTTTTATGAAAAAAATTAAACTAATAGAAATTACATTATTAACTATATGAGTGAAATATTATTAACGTAATAATTATTTATGGAATTCATTATTAGATGATCTCAAAAAAAATATAAAATTACCACTCTTCCTTCTTCTCGCCTCTCAAAAATTAAACCCAAATATACAAAGAAAAATGTTATTAACTTGCAACAATCATATCATTATATCATCCCTTGATTATTAGAGTTAACCTTGTAGGAGTAAGCGAAGATTAGCCATCTATTCAATTCAATGGAAGTTATTTTATCGTTGGTAGTGGAAAGTGGTGAATGATGGAAGAATGGAAGGGGAATGGAAAACCTCAATTGATTCGTTGCCCTGTCATTGGTAGGACTTAGTGGCACTATAATTATGAGTCAGTTGGGGTAGGAAGAGACATCAACTAATATATAGGCATATTCATTCAACTTGAATAAAAAAATACAACCATTTATCATTGGTGTTGCTATGAGGCTACAAATAAAACTCATATATCTCCTTGAAATCTACATCACAGGATGCCCCTACATCACTAAGCTGTGGGAACTTGAGACTTATGATGGAAAATGCAGCTTCTCCTCATTCCTAGTGGGGGTTGAGCATTTCATGTACTAAAGAGTAGACATTATAATTGTCAAACCCTTGCCAAACTCTTTTCCCCATTAGGCATCAAGCCTCAGATCCAACATATACCTTTATCGATGTAGCATTTCCTTCAAAATAGATTCCCAACACACTAACAATCATTCACAACCACTCATTTTCCCTAGACACTTCATTTTTTGACCTTAGCCAATTTTATAATTTTGATTTTAGGGAACAAGTTGAAGACATGGAGAGGAACACACAACCCAAAGAACATTACAAATGATGACCCTTATGAGATTTCTCGAATCGGTTATTAACAAAGGATCATACTAGCCACATGAAAAGGAAGGGACTCAAGCCAAAAAGGGCATGACACAATTGAGTCCCAACAAAACCTATGTTCAAATTAATTAATCTCACTTAAAAATTATAAAATTTAAAATAAAATATGCAACAAAAAATTATGAAAAAATATTTTCACACTACATATTAGTGTGCTACCAATCTATGTTCAATAATTTATAGTTTTTTTCCGCTTTGTAGAAAGAGTTGTATATTATGAAATAAATGACATAAAAAATATTGTTAACTATAAAAAATAAGTTCTTTAAACTTATATAAAGAAATTACATATGATTTTTAATTTATTAAAATAAATTTATAATCTACACAAAAAAACTCAAAAATACTAGTTCACACCATCTTCAAATTCTTAATGGTTTAGTTGAACTAAAGGTGACAACATAAAAAAATAGTTTAAAATGATGATTGCAATGTCCCATTTTGACCAGAAAGTGGGACGCACTAGTGTGGGATCAACCTTCTCTACAAATTGTTAGATAGATTTTGCAAATGATATTGACTATTTTATGAATACATAATCATAAGTTTTCTTTATCCTATTCTACTAGTCATCACAACAGGCATGCAAATCTTTAACACTTTTGAGTCAATGGGGCTAGAGAGAGATTCACCCATAACTTGGAAGTAACTTTAAATCCTTTAAAGAGTTTAAGTGCTTATTAATGGAGGTTTATGAAATTTTTGAGGTACATATTTAGGTGAATTTTCACTTGGATTAGCTTAAGATTGAGTTTAATTGCTCAACGATGTCACCTATTAATAACACTTGTCCTTTAAGTGAATTTAAATGGAAATGCAAGTGTATAACCCATAAAAAAATTATTCACTACAAAACTTATGCAATCAATTTTATTGGTTGCTTGTATATTTAGTTCAAAGGATTGGATTGCTAGATTAATGTTATTCTAAATTTTTTTGTTGTTGGAAGATTTTATTAAATGGATAACATCTTTAAACAATCATTTATGTATTTTCATGTTTCAAAGATTGGAATGTGATTCTCATACATTGGCCCTTAGGGCCTAGATTTGATGGTCATATGGATATATTTAAGTTTTTTTGGTCCTATAATCAATATTTTAGGAAGATTGTATTATATGAAAGGGAAGATTTTATAAAAAACTATCAAAAATTCTTTAGGATCGTATATATATACATACATACATACATACATTTACTTGTGTATGTGGCCTTTAAATAAGATGCATCTTCACATTTGGAAGGAAATGCAAATTGCATGTTTGAATGTGCAAAGTATTTAAGGAAAAAATGATAAATATGAGATATATATTCTTTATAAATAAGATGTATCTTTACATTTAAAATACAATACAACTTGCATGTTTGAAAGGGCACAATATAAGAGAAAATAATAAGTGTGGGTTATAATTTTGAAGTTTTTAAGATAAGGTGTATGTTTACATTTAAAAGAAAATGTAACTTGCATATTTGAACATTCATAGTAAAAGGAGAAAATGATAAATATGGAATATAAGTTCAAGATGAATCTTTGTATTTGAAAGACAATGTAACTTGCATGTCTGAAAGTGTATATTTGTATTATGAATAGATTGAACCACAAGAATACAGAGAGAGAGGCAGCAGTACTACTGCTTCGCCAACCCCATTAGAATACCAACCACAGCAAACAACATTACATAAAACGGCCTAAATCAAGGCACACTGTCATAACCTAGAGCAATACACTGAGAAAATCAAAAAGGAACTTCCATCCGCCTGTGGTTGTATCTTCCACCTGGTATCACCGTTAGCCACTGCCAAAAGGTTCCTGTAGCTGCATCTTCCCCCTGTTACCGTAATCCGAGCAAACTGCTGAAGCCTGTTTGAGCACAGAGGATCCAACTTCCACTGCCAAAAAGCCCTTGCTATCTATGTCCGCCAATAAAGTGCCCAGTCAATCCAAGAGCTCCCAGCCACCCTGCCAAAAAGATCCAAGTCCACACAAAAATAAAACAACTTCATGTCCTTAGTTTGTTGCATCCTCACCGCCTATTGGCTCCTGCTGCTTCAAATTCTTCTAATTAAGCCTCTCTAGCAACCTTTTTATTGAACTCTTTTTGAAAGATCTCCAATGCTTGGTGAAAGATATAAGTGTTGGGCTGCCCTAGTTGCCAAGTAAGCCTAGCTCTGGCCTCCCTCATGGTGGGTTGAACGCTGCCATCGTCCAAGAAATTGAGAAATTTGAGCTTGGTTGCCTTCACAGCCAATGTGACCTACACAACAATTTTGTGGATGATGAGTCCTCGTGAGGACTCAGTAAGTACCCTCATGTCCCCATTAAATCTTTCATTATTCCTTGAATTCCAAATGTGCCATAGAATTTCTGTTGAGAGACAAGACCAAAATATAGTTTGTTCCTTGCCAAATTTACTGCTTCCAAATAGAATAGTTCTATCCATTCTAAGAGTGCCATTATTGCTCCAAACATTTAGCTGGTTACAAAACAAATTCCAAACTTCTTTTGCATATATACATTCAAGGTAAATATGAGAGATTGATTCTGGAACTCTACACATTCTGCAAATTTTAGTTTCATTAGTATTGTTTTTGTATGGTAACCTATGGAAGATCAAAAGCCACCTGAAACAAGCCTTCCTTGGCTCAATTATTTTAACCTAGTTATTAGAAAGAATTTTGGACCAATCAGTGTTATGCAGGTTCTTATTCCACTTGCTATTTAGGTAGTCATATGTCTCATGCTGTTTGGCAAGGGTATTATAGATAGTTTTAGCATTGAGGCTCCCAATGTTGGAGCCATTAGTCCAAAGGAACTCTTGGAATTGATTAACATTGTCTTTAGTGTTAACCGACCATTCCAAACCTTTGCATGCTTTTCTCAAGACTGTATATGTCCTCAATTGGGTGGTTGGTAAGTGAAACTTAGTGCTCAGCCAGTCCCAACCTATTAGGTGGCCCTTGTTCAAGATGTCAGAAAAGTGCTAAATACCCTTGCAATTCCAGGCCTTCGCTGAGCACCCCTGCAGGAGGGCCAAGGGTTTCCCATTATGGTCAAGATTCCACCAGATAGACCTATGAGTATAAACCAGCTTGCCCTGTATGGCCTGAGCATTACAAATGTGCCCTTTTACCACTTCCCATGCTTTCCAAATGCTCCTAAAAACCACTGAACCTTCTGGGGTTATAGGGAGGGGACAACTGAGGAGGTCACTAAGGGGGAGGTTCCTCCAACTTTTTTTGAACTTTGGGGTTTCCCTTTGAAAATTGCTCCTGACTAAGACTTTCCATGGCTTCTTACCATCTAAAGCCTTGAAGATCCACTTAGCAACTAGTGCAATGCCCTGGATCTTCAGGTCCTTAAGACCTAGCCCACCTTCATATTTGCTTACACAACACCAGCTCCACTTTACAACATGTCTCTTTCTACCCTCTTTTCCATCTGACCAGAGGAAACCCCAGATTCTTTTTTGAATCTGATCTACCTGGTAGCTGTAAAAAAGCCACATCGAGGAAAAATACAGACTATAAGAGGAGAGGATCTTTTGGCAGACTTGTAATCTTCCTGCCAAGGTAAGATAATTCTTGTTCCATTTCTCCAACTTCCTCTCAATTTTGCTTTTAATCCACTCCCACATTTCCTTAAGGTTCGGACTCACTGCAAAAGGGATTCCCAAAAATCTCACCTATTTGCATGGGCCTCCCCATTGTATACCAAATTTGTCAATCCAATCTGGGGGCCTATCATGCCAACCTAGGAAGATTGATTTAGAGAGAGATTTTTGCGCTAGAAGCATTGCAAAATATGTTCAGTTTGTTCATCAAATTGGAGATATTCTCTTCTTCCATCAAGGGGAAAAGAGTTGTGTCATCTGCAAACTGGAAATTCAATAGCTCATCATTGTTTGGCAGTACTATGCCTCTTACCTTTGGGGAACTCATATCGGTCCTGAGAACATAGTATAGTGCTTCTGATGCAATCACAAATAGTGCTGGGGCCAGAGGACATCCTTGCCTGATTGATCTTTCAAGAGAAAACTCTTCTGTAAGGGAGCCATTTACATCAACCTGAGCAACTGCATCTTTGAACAAAGTGACTACCATGCAAAAAAAGTTATGTGGGAACCCAAAAGCTTCAAGACTGAGCCTTATAAATGACCATTCAATCCTGTCATACGCTTTCTCAAAATCCAGCAATAAGATAGCAGCTTCCTGCTTAGTGTTTTTGGCCCATTCTAGAGCTTCCCAGCTGGTAAGGAGGTTTTCCAAGATATATCTGCCTTTGATGAAGCCTGTTTGAGTAGTACTGATGAGTTTAGGCAGAACATTAGTTAGTCTCCTTGCCAAATTTTTTTCCAAAATCTTGTATGAGACATTTAGCAGTGTTATGGGTCTCCAGTTTTTCACTTGGGTCTTATCCCCATCCTTCGGGAGCAACTTGATAATACCTTTGTTGATGTCCCTCCCCAGAGAGCCCATCTCCAACGCCTCCTTGTAGACGCAGAAGAGGTCCTCCACTATCCACTCCTTGAAGGACTTATAGAATTCTACCGGAAGACCGTCAGCACCTGGGGTTTTATCATTCTGCATGGAATCAATTGCTTTTAGAATTTCCTCTTTGGACACTTCTTGGCCCAACTTTTCCACCTCTTGCCCTTCTAATTTCCTTGGGATTATATCATTGATAAGCCTCCTTGCACTGGCCCAGCCACTTCCACCTTCCTCAGAGGAGAAAAGATCTTTGTAGAAGAGGAAAAACTAGTTTTTAATTACCTCTTCATCCCCAGAAGCTCCCTCACCTACCTGAAGCTGTTCTATGTGCTCCTTAAATTTTTTTCCCTTAGTAGATTAAAAAAGAACTTTGAGCCTTTGTCAGCGTTTTCCAACCAATTAGTCCTGGATCTAACCTTCAGCCCCTGAATTCTACTGTTTTGCAGCCTTTTCAGCGAGTCCTTGGCTAAGGAAATCTTGCTGGCTAGGTTCTCATTCCCAGGGTTTTTTTGGAGCCCTACTTCTGCTTGTAGCAGATTTTCTTGCAGAATACCCTCCAACTTCCTGTTGTCCAATGCTTTCTTTCTACCAACAATCTGGAAAAGAGATTTCCACCCCTTGACATTCAAATTACATCTTTCTATGGCACTTTTGCTTTTGTGTAGGCCATTGTTTAATATTCTAAGTGTTTTGATGGCATCACAACAGTCTTTATCTTGCAGTAGATTGGTGTTGAGGAAAAATCCCCCATCCTTTCTCCTCAGAACCCCCGGTCCCTTGCTGAAGGATATCCTTACTTTTATGGGGTGATGATCAGATAGGGTGAAGGGGTGAACCTCCACTTTGCACCCATCTCTAAGAGGCTCAGGGATGAAGAAATCTCTGTTCAAATAGAATCTATCCAACCTAGAATATATCCTTTTGCTGCCCTTCTGGGTGTTACACCAAGTATACCATATGTTGGGGAAGTCCTTCTTCTGTCCCTCTAGTGGGTCTATCAATCTCAGTTTATTCTTCATTTTCAGCCAAAAGTATTTCTCGTTGCCCTTCCAATCCATATCAACTCCACCAAGTTTGTCCTCTTGTCTTTCAATCATGTTAAAGCCCCCCCCGAGAATCCAAGGGAGGTTGTCAAGCTCACTTAACCATTTCCAGACATTACTCCTTTCACTGTATTCATTGGGGGCATAGACTGAGCAGATGCCAAACAAGAGGTCTCCTTTTCTCAATATTACCCAAACAACACGATTGCAAGGTGAGACCCCTTGCCTGACCACATATTGTCCCCAATCCCTGGAGAGGATGATTGTTGCGCCCCCCCTACCTTTCTCATGATGGGTGACAAAGTGGATCGAATCTCTCCATATGAAACTGAGATTCGTATCCAACATGAACCCAGTAGCTTTGATTTCCTGTAGCAACACCACATCCTTTTCCTTGTAACTATTGAGGAATCTCCTAACAATTTGCTTCCTATCTAGAGACTCAAGGCCCCTTACATTCCATGAAATACAGTTAAGATTCATTAGGGCACTTATTTAAGGCTTGTTCTTTCTCACGCTTTAAGTTTTCAAAACATTTAGGGACCTTCTGGTCAACTTCCAATCTTTTGGGAATTGGGCTTGCAGTAAAGACGCTCAGTTTCTTCCTTTTCTGTTTTGTCAGGAGTTTAAGATTCCCTTTTCCTTTAGGGATTATAGTCTTAGTCCCTTTCTTTGGTCTTCCTCTTGACCTGCGGGGAATGTCCGCCTTACCCTCTCCCTCAGTGATTCCCTTAGGAGCTTGCTCCCTAGTAACCTCAAAAGGTTCAGTGGCCTCTAAGCCCTTATTTGGCATAACACAGCTGTTCATTGTTTGATCCTTGATACCCTCTTGGCAAGAGAGAGCAGTATCACCTGGGCTGGTTTTGTTGTTTCTGGGTAGTTCAACCTCACCCCCACTTACACCAAACTCTCCATCATTGGTGCACTTCTTACCTTCCCCAGAATGGGGATCACCTAGACCATTCTTGGCAACTTACAGATTTGTAACAAGTACATCAGTGGTGGCAGGTTGGATGCAAGTGGGCATCAGATTGGTCTCCAAGGCATTAATTATGTTTTTCACTTTGCCTGGCTCTGTTTCTACACTTCCCAGAACTTTCTTTTTTCCGAGGTCTTCCTTAGAGATTCTGAAGTTTTTAAAGTAGTAAGATTCACTGTTAGGGACAAAATTATTTCCTTCCCCCCCATTTGATCTACTTCATAGTTTCTCTATTGCCAACTGCTGGGTGTTTTTCCTCTCCTTATTTGCTGTCTTATTCAGATTGGAGTTGTCCTCAAATAGAGCCTCAGATTCTTGGTTTAGGCTCCTCTCTATGTTGTCCCTTGCTTGGGAGTCAAGTTTGGAGCCTTCCAGTGGGGGGGAGGATGTTCCTCCCCCTTTGGGGTTCCATTCTTCGAGGGAACTGAGGCATCCAAAGATACAGGGTTTTTGCTTTGTGATTCCAGTTCCATTCTCTCTGATTTGTGATCCAAGTCCCAGTCTGTGTCAATATTTGTTGTTTCAGAAAGGTTATCACTATCCCAAGAGCCGACCTTTGTGTCTCCAGACCATGGCTCTGAGAGTTCTTTGGGGATTTCAACTATTCCATTGCCACCCAGAGTAACCTCAATCCCCCGAGCAGATTCAAGGTTTGAGGAACCTGGTGTAATTTCCTCTGTTCTATATTTACTTTCTGAAAATCACACAGGTCGGGTGGGTGATTGTGATCCTGATTATTGACCTCACCATATGATTTACAGGGGCTTGTGGTATCATGGCGTGCCCTAGTTTTTTCTTGATTTTTTGGTTGACTCTTTATATTGCTAGTTTTTTTGGCAATCAGAGGACAATTCCTCCTTATGTGCCCTTCTCTCCTGAAGAGATAGCAGGCATTCAAACCGCCGAGCACTTCCAGGCCACACATTTTGTCTCCATTGCCTAGTTTAAGAAGCAAGGCATCCAACAGATCCACTCCGAGCAGGATAGAAATCGGGACCCTGGCATCCACGTGGGGAAGAACAGATATGGTGTTGTCAATTCTTAGCAGTTTTCCATATGGTTCAAGAAGGAGAGGGATAAAAGCCCACAATATTGGGGATACGTTTTTGATGACCAACCATCTAGGGCTAAACAAAGCCAAAACTTCATCTTCCAAGGCATCAGGCGACCAAGCCATAGCCCGAAAAATGTTACCCCCAATATTCCAAAACTGCTTGTTTAGGGTTTTTTGCTGCATCTCATGATTCTTCAGAAAAATGACATAAAGCCCTTTTTGTATCATTCTACAGAAAGAAAATGAAATCCCCAGTTTTCTCCCCCATACATTTGCCAACCACTCATCCATAAACTTTCTCGCCGGAACCTTATTTATGTCCAAGGCGGCCCAAAAAATAGCAACGTTTTTTAATTTACTATCTTGTTCACACAGAGCATCTATAAGTTTCTC
>VDFB02000003.1:171010068-171190468 GCA_007258455.2 Sequoia sempervirens | reverse complement strand
GATGGATTAATCATCCAATGACAAAGGTAAGGATAGGTGGAATACTAAGATAGAATCTACTTTAGGTGATAAGTCTATCTCTGCATTGAAGCAAAAGACCACTTAGAAGTCTACACCACCCTCCAATTCTTCTAAGTTAGTTGAGTCTTCCTTCGAGATAAAGTCGAAGATAGTGCTCCTTGTAATTTTTGTGGCAAACTTAGACATGATGAATCAAAATTTTGGTAGAGGTTAAAGGATTTGGAGGAAGGACCATGCAATGGCTTAATATTTCTATATCAAATCCCTCTTTTATAGGTAAAGGGCAAACCCTTTTTGTATGGGATTTGCAAGGCTCATCTTGACATGATTGGATACTTGATTCAAGTGCTTCTCACCATATGAAATATTTGCATGATCTACTTTGTTGTATTTTTTATATTAGCACTTTTTAGATTATATGGGAGACATTTCATATATTTTAGTTTCAAGATTATGTGCAATGTAGTTGGCCAATGGGTGCATGAATGATGTTCTCTTGATTCTAGAGATTTTTGCTAAGATTCTTTGTGTCTATTAGTTCATCATTCTAGCAAAGGAAATAAAGTGGATAACCTTTGATGGAATTTATTTTCAAAGAAAAAAAGTTGTTATCAAGTATGTAGAAGCAACAAGTCATCATGACATTGATTGGGCAAGTGATATTGATAGCCAAATATTAGCAATTGGTTACTATTGATAGATTGGAAATGATTCAATTATTTAAGGACATGAGAGGAAACCAATGATTGATTTTTCCAACATAAAGGCTAAATGTATAATAGAAACACAAGGAACAAAGGAAGTTGTTTGGTTGAGGAAGTTGCTCAAAGATTAGTGCTACAAGTAGCAATAACTTACTATGTCATATATTGTAATAATCAAAGTTGCATAACTATAACTAGAGATTCTAGGTTCCATGCAAGAAAAAAAATATGGAAATTCAACACGTCTTTGTTCATGAGAAAATCAACGATGGAGAAGTGGAGGTGAAGTTTTGTGGCAACAAAAGCATGCATGCTAACAAGTTCATCAAAAGTCTTCCAAAGCTCAAACATGAATTGTGACAAACCAACATCTAGTAGATGTTGGATAAAGTTGGAGTGTTGGAATAATTAGCTACCATCACTAATAGTCTAGATTAGGTAGAGAGTTAGTCAATAAGTGCTAAATTAGTGACAATTTGATAATTTGTTTAGTCTTATTACAGTCAACAAATCCCAAATTTTGTAGTTTTGTCATAGTTAATTGTCAATCCATAGTATGATTAGTGGAGTCTATTTTTGTTTAACTTTATTTTATATGTAGCAAATCATTTGAATAAATTTTTTTTTTTCATCTATCTATTTTTGTATAACTCCAAATCTTTCGGATGTGGCACCCAGAGCTAAGAATTGTGGCAGAAATGACCTCTTCCATGTCGCCCAAGAGATTGGGCTTAAAGAGCTTTCTCATCATCAATTGTACCAAATCTTTGAGTGTGCTTTGATCAAGCAAAGATGCAAGAAAATGAGAAACTATATGAGAATTGACCCTGACCATTTCGTTGTAGGCCATATGCTCCCAGCCTAAAACATTTTTTACCATGGCCACTATCAAAGGATCAAACTCCAAGAGAATCCATTTAAGCCTCTGGTCCATGAGTTTTTTGAAACCAACCTACCTCACACCACAATCCTGAAAGATAGGAGTGTCATGCTTGAAGGCAAATGATCCCTCAGCCAATTTGAACACTACAAACTTCGCGTCCTCCTCCATGGTTCTTCTTAATCCGAGTGAAGCCTTTGTAATGAAAATCTTAAGCAAATGTAGAATGCAGAAAGCACCACCTTCGCTAGGATAAATTGAATGCCATCCTACCACCCTTTCATCGCATGCTATACCATGCGTGCGTGCCTCCTGGTGAGCTGCCTAGAAGTCTTGTCAAGGCCTTCAACCAGGAATGTCGTACCCCCTATTATAAATGAGAAATGACATAGGTGGAATCTGCCGCCATAAAACCTCCATCATTACCTGTTGTCTAGCTCAGCCAGAGCCAACGAGTCTCGTGCCAATGCATCCTATTGCCACATCAGACTTGGAGGGTCGCCTGCCCATCCTCCCACTTATTTAAATTTTTTTTATTATAATTACAATTATTGAAAATAAATTTACAAACATCTTTTTAAATGAAATTTAGAATTAATTAATATTTTATAATGTATAAAAATGAAGTATTTAATTCATTTTTAAATATTTTATAGAAGAATTTTTCCTTTTTCTTTCTTTAATAAAATCTAAATAAGGATTCCAACCTCACCTCTTATGATGCAACCTGCACTTGAGGTCACAGATTTCTTCTTGAGGGATTCAATCTTGGTAATAGGTTTTGATATGTTTGCTATTGTATAATTTTTTTTTTTTTTTTTTTAATAAAGGGTAAAAATTTTATTACTCAGAACATCATTACAAAGTCTGAAATACAAGAAATTTAATAAACCGAATTAGTTCCACACTAAAACACACATCCTCCTGCTTAATCTAACAAGGAACATCATGCATGTCATGGCCGGGAAGATTGCTCAGGTCATCCATGCCAACAGATCTACTCGGCCATCTAGCCAACCCATCCCGGTACTTGTTTCCACTCTAAAACAGAATGCTGTGAGCGATGGAATCCAAGAAAGAACTTTATAGCAAGAATTTTCTGGCAACCCGCGACGACTGCCAATTCATCCTCAAGTTTAAGCTATTGACACCTCAATCACCTACGAGAATCAGATTCACAAACAATCGCCATCCAAACGAAGACGCTCCAGTACCATGAGAATGGCGCTTTCGCCTCTAAGGTTATTGGTTTTAAATGGCCACGGTACGCAGAGAAAACCGCCACCACTCCAAGGCTATCCCGACCAATACCACCAACCCCAGCATGCCCAGGATTCCCTTTGGATGACCCATCAGTATTAATTTTTAGCTCCCCCAGAGGCGGCGGACACCAAAAGCCCTCACGAGCAACTCTCGCACGCCCACGCCTACCATGCACTTTGCTCCCAATACTCTTGTCCCCTGTGACAAGACCCAAGGCATTAACAATACCTAACTCCCCAGGATCAATCGGCACAGACAAATCACACTTTGCAGTCAGAGTCTCCCGCAAAGCCCCCAAAATTCGCCCCCAAAGTTGCCCTATGAGCAATTTCTTATCCAGGAAAATCCTTCTGTTACGCTCCAACCAAATTTGCCAAACAATCAAACTAGGACCAATGCTCCAAGCAATTTTAAGAAAGGAGGTTCTGGCAGGAGAAGAGCTCTGTCTCAACCAAAAGTCCTCCAAAGAAGAAACATGGCAGCACGGTAATCTCCAAAGGTTCCACCAGTAATGCCAGATAGTCTTGACAAAAGAACACTGAAAAAAGAGATGCGGTAAGCATTCTTCATGCTGACCACATAGAAAACACCTGGAGGGGCCCTGGAATCCACGTTTCCAAAGATTGTCCCAAGTAAGACACTTACCTTGGACCACTAGCCAAGAGAAAAAATTACACTTAGGCCAAGCAAATTTATTCCAAACATGCTTCCACCAAGTAACCTGGGAGCTCCCAAAAATCTGTTTATCCAACACCTGATAACCCGAGGCCACCGAAAATTTTCCTTTCAAATCAGGACCCCAAGCAAGCACATCACTTCCCTGGAGAGAGTTGCAGACACGACTAGATAAAAGCTTAGCAAGCTCCTGACGATCTTCCTCCACACCACCATGAGGCCAATCCAAGGGGTCCTTCCATTTGGCCACCGAAATCTGACCCAAATAATTTTGCGATTTGAAGTCTGCCACATGACACCAACCCGCCGCCTCGAAAACCTGGCACAAATCATGGAGGTGGGGATGAGAAGCCACAATGGGTGGATGACCATCCCAGGAGTCATGCCAAAAGAGAGCATCCTGACCCCCATTGCAAATCCAAAAAAGACCCTGCTTAACCAGCTTGGCACCCCGTTTAAGGGTACTCCAGATCATAGAACCTTTACCCTCCATGCTGAATCTCACCACCTCCCTACTTTCCACTACTCCCAAATATTTGAAGGTCAGAATCTTAGCCCACAACAAGTGTTGTTGTGAGCACCAGCGCCAATACAACTTAGCAGCCAAGGCCTGCCCATTCAAATCCGATCGACGTAGACCAAGACCCCCCTCTTGCTTTGGCCTACAAACAACATCCCATCTCACCAAATTCCATTTTCTATGGAGAAGGTTGCCAGCCCATAGAAACTGACGAGACAATTTCTCGAAGTCTTTAACAAAACTTGAAGGAGCAGACAGAACAAAGCATCTATAAAGAGGGAGAGCCTGGACCACCGATTTTAGAAGAGTCATTCTACCTGCTGAAGAAAGCCACCTACAAGTCCAATGACTGACCAATCTTCGAAACTTGTCAAGAGTCTCTTGCCAAAACCTTCTGGGAAGAGAACGAATGGCAAGAGGGATACCAAGGTAGGAGAAAGGAAGCGAGCCAATTTGGAAGCGGAGAATACCAGCAATTCTCCTTTGAATAACCTTAGGAGTATGGAAGAAATAAACGAAGGACTTCCCCTCATTAATGCGCTGCCCAGAAGCCGCCAAGTACCTGTCCAACACACTACGCCAGTGGAGAGCCTCCTCAACCTTAGCCCTACCCATCAAGGCAGTATCATCAACAAATTGAAGATGGGACTGAGGGGGAATGCCATTTCCCCAAATCCAACCCTGAAGCGAGCCACTAGCAACTTGAGCACGAATGAGCCTTCCCAAGCCCTCCGCAAGAAGGATGAATAAGTAGGGAGACAGGGGATCACCTTGCCTGAGGCCTCTAGAAGCACCAAATAGACAAGTGGGCTCACCATTAATAAGCACCGAAAAGGAAGAAGAAGTGACACAGCTCCTTACCCAATTAATCCAACCCTCCGCAAAACCGAAGGCTCCAAGAATTTTGAAGAGAAAGCTCCACTTAACACGATCATACGCTTTGGCCATGTCCAACTTGATAAACATTGACTTTTCTTTTGAGGATTCCATAGAGTGGATGGTCTCAGCCGCAATAACAACCCCATCCATGATCTGCCTGCCAGCAACAAAACCTCCCTGCTCCTCAGAGATTAACTCACCAAGCCAAGGTTTCAACCTTTCCGCAATCAACTTAGTAATAATTTTATACACCACATTACATAGTGCAATAGGCCTAAAAAGATCCAGAGAATTTGCCCCCTCCCTCTTTGGGATAAGAGCTAAAAAAGTAGCATTCAGAGACTTCAACATTTGTTTATGCATAAAGGATTCTTGAACAACCTCTAAGAGATCCAATTTAACCACCTCCCAGAACTCCTGAAAAAACTCGACAGGAAATCCATCAGGCCCAGGGGCTTTTCCTTTCTTCATTTGGAACACAACATTCTCAATCTCTGACAAGGAAATAGGGGAGAGCAACGATTCATTCATTTCATTAGACACCAACTGAGGGATACAGTCTAAAATCCTTGCTTCATCCTCCTCCGCAGGAGGCGAATCCTCAGAGAATAAGGATGAAAAATACCGAATGCATTCAGCAGATATAGAAGCGGAAGAGGACAAAATCTCCCCATTAGGCAGCAAGAGGGAAGAAATAGCATTACCTTGCCTCCGATCCTTAACAGAGTTATGGAAGAAAGAAGTGTTCCTATCACCAGCCTGAAGCCATTCAATACGGGACTTCTGTTTCCAAAAAATTTCTTCTCTTAACTCCCATTCCTCAACCTCTTTACTTGCAGCAACCTCTAACAAACTCAAATCTTCTGAGAGGCCTTGATCACGAATCTGTCTGGTAATTAGATCAAGATGCGCCTGAGCTTTCTGTTTTTCTTTAAACAAATTTCCAAAGTGCTGCCTATTCCACCTCTTCAACCTGTACTTAACATATTGGAGGCGCTTTGAGAAAGTGTACATAGCAGTGCCATAAGCTGGCTTCCCAAAATCCCACCAGCCAGGGAGTAAATCAAGGAGAGATTCATCCCTGAGCCACATGAGTTGAAACTTAAAGGTCTGTCTAGCACACCGCTGAGGCATTTCAGCCACTAGTTTGATTGGCCAATGATCAGAACCTCGACCATCTAGTATTTCAGAACAGATCTTCCACCTATCCCCCAACCAAAAACTAGACACCAAGAATCTATCAAGTCTCTCCGAAATAGAGGCATCTCCTATTCTCCTGTTATTCCATGTAAATAGACCATTACCTGGCTTGATATCCACAAGACGAAGAGCAGAAATATTGTCCTGGAGCAGCAATGCCGAAGCCTCTAGCCTAGCAGTACCACCCCGCTTCTCCGCAAGCTCCGTGATAGCATTAAAATCACCTCCAATAATCCAAGGATGGTAAGGGAAAAGGCTGCGAACTAAACGAATGTTGGCCCACAAGATATGCTTACCCTGCAACTCCACTGGCGCATACACATTGGAGAGGAGAATAGTTTCCCCAGAAACAAAACAAGAAGCCACCATGGAGAGCGAGGATTTAAAAGACCCCCACCAAAGGGGGCAAATCTTTCGCGGATTCCAAAAGCACGCCACCCCACCAGAAGCCCCCTGAGCCCCAGTGCATTGGCAATCACCATTCCTCCATAACTTAGGAGCTAAGTCCATCATACCTTCCACAGAGAGCTTAGTCTCCTGGAGAAAAAGAACATCAGGCGCATGAAGCTTAATCAAATCCCGAACAGCTTTTTGTCTAGGGCCACTGTTCAAGCCCCGTACATTCCAAGAAAGAACTATCATTTCAAGGGAGAAGAGAAATGCGAATCAAGAGTCTTGACTGACCCTGATTCCACCAAAGTCTCCCCAATCATCTTAATCTTTTCCACATCCTTCTTCCTACCCAGCTTGGAGGTTTTTTCTGACCCCCCCTTTTTGAGATCTTTTTGCAAAATACCCAACTGAGAGGACAACTTCGAGAGCTTCTTCCCCGCCTCCGAATTTGCCTTCTGCAAGAGGTGAGCCTTATCTGCACAACCATGCCTTGCCTCAGCACTACCACCTGACGCAACTTGGACCCCCAACTGCTGAAATGTTCCTATGTCTGAAGGCCCATCACCATGCGGAGCCATAAGCACCTCTGAATTGAGCTTTGCCTGTCCAGGATCATTCCTGTCCTCCTCTAAGCATTGCACTCCCACAACCCCCTCTTGTTGAGAAGTAATCATTTCCTCCACCGAAGGGCCATGCTGATCTATATCCAGAGTCCCATGATCAAGATCAAGAAAACCTGGGTTTACCTCCTGTTGACTGAGCTCTTCCAACACCTCGAATCTATTGAAGGTATCCTCCTCTTGCCTATCCTTCAAAGACCTTTTATGACCTTTATTTCTATTTCTGCCTCTAACAGTAGTGAAACCGTCTTCCCTACCACCAAAACCCTGAAAGGTATCCTTGCCCTTATCCACACTGGGTGTATTATTTGAAGGCAGAGGAGATTGAGCCTCCAAAGGCTTGGCCTTTGGACACCTGCGCCGGAGGTGACCGTACTCATGACAGAAACGACAACGGAAAGGTAATGTTTCATAGTCAAGCTGCTGCACCCATGAATAATCTCCTACACTCACTTCCAAAGAGTCTGGCAGTGGCTTACTTAAGTCAATTTCTACACAGAATCGGGCAAAAGTCATTACCTTTTTGAATTGTGTATGTTGTGACGAACCCACAGGTTTCCCCAACTTCGAAGCTAATAAGTGCAACACATCCTCGCGCCAACATTCCACAGGGAGCCTTGGAAGATGAACCCACACTGGAACCTAATTTGGAAGTTCCTATGCCGGATTGAAACCAGCATGCCATGGCTTAATGAACAAGCCCACCTGGTTGTAAAAATACGGGCCCCCTTCAAAAACCCTATTCCGATCCGCCATGCAGTCGAAAGTGACCATGAAATAATTATTTGCCAAGAGGCGAATCTCCATCTCCCCCTCAGGCAGCCAAGTCCTTTGAGCCCACGAATCCAAGAATTGCAACGAAATCTTCAAACCCAAAAATTTACAATAAAGAGAATGCCTTGAGAAATAGTTGATATCCTCTGCCAGCATCTCCATCGGAATGACTACATTCGGCCTCTCTGCACACCGTTCAAGGCATCCGTTAATCTTTGGAATTCTAAGCCCTCCTGCCGATCTTGACACAACTTTTTCAGGCTCCACCGAAAAGAGATTATTATCAAAAACCTTCGAGCCCTGAAGAGATGGTTTCGAACCCACCGCCAAGCGGAAGTCCATTTTGGGGCAAACCCCAGAGGAATCCCCTTGCAGCATAGAGGAAAAGGCCTTAGACTATCATACACGCCCACAGAAGCTCCAGAGGGGAACACCACACCTCCTCAGAGGAGGGAACACGGGACCACCAGCCGGAGTACCCAACTCCCCAACCCACCTCACCACCCACGAACCTTATCCCACACCAAACCCCGCCTTCCACCGCACCACACCCCACCGAGCACCCTAAGCCCACACGCCACAGCAAACAACTCGCAAACCAAGCCACTGCCACCAAACGCCGCAGAAAACAATGGCCGGCCGCGAGCAGAGGAAGAACCGAACACTGAGCACCCTCTCAAAATGCAAACTGTCAAACACTGAAGCCAACAGACCCCCCTGCGCACAGACAAACGCCCACCCACCCAAACGCAACCCAGGAAGCAGAACAGGAACGGGCTAGGGCGCGGATGCCCTAGCTCGGCACACAGAGAGCGACGCAGAGCACATTTTTTCAACAACTCCAGTAAAAGTTTGTTTTAACGAGCAACTATTTTTTTAATTTTAAATAAGAGCTTTGTGTCTATTACATTATAATAAATGTTAAGAGAATGATTTTACTAGAGAATTAGGAAATCTCAAAATTAAAACTAGAAACTTAAATTTTAAGAAAACATACTTTGTATTTAGATCTAATTTACTTCAAAGTTTTGGCCCTAAGATCCAATATAAAGTTCAATATAATAAATGGAAATAGAAATATTCTTGTAATTCTCTAAAGTAAAATTTATATGTTAAATTTATTTGTTTTAACCATGAGTTAAATATTTTCCTTCAACTTAAAAAAATACTTATACACTAATTTGATTTAAATTTGAAGATATCCTAAACCTTTACCTCATTAAATTGTATAAAAAAATTCTATACTAAATTGAAATTCAATTTTACAATTTACGTAAATTTAAAGTATAAACTTTTGGTTATCACATCTTAAGTGTACAATGTGCTTAGACTTTTATCTTTACCTTTGATTTACAAATACAAAATACAATAATGAAATTAAAGAAATGAACTTCAAAACTAAAATTAAATAATTGGATAAAAATGCAACAAGACTCAAGATAATTAATTTCTCAATTTGTAAAAAAATTGAAAGGTTTGTGTGTTAAGTGAGTCCCCTTACTTAAGTGATGGTGTCTATGTGTTAAGTAAGTTCTCTAATTTAGACACATTTTTCTTATATATTTACCAAGAAAAATTGGGAGTTTAGCTCAACGCCCTGGAGCTTAGCTTTTTACTAGACGAGCCCCCCATAACCTCTCAAACGATATACAATGAACCCTCATTCATATTGCAGGCAATAACCCACACTTTGAACTATCTAAAGTGATAGCCGAGACCGAGCGAACTAATCATAGAAATTGTCATTTAAACACTTTTTAATATTATATGAAGATCTTTATGAACGCCAAAAGAGGTCATTATTTCTAACCTTATCAACTAGAATCGGAAAAAGTACTCACTTTATATAACAAATACTTAATGAGCTATTTAAAAAAATTCGACTAGTGGTGTATGGGGGCTGCCAATAAATTAGTGTTACGTAACGGATTTTTTTTAATTTTTGGGCTAGTTTTAAATACTTACATAAAAGAAGCGAGTGAGCTCGTACGTGCTGAAGTTCTCCCCCGCTGTCTGTCTTACTCTCCAGCAAAATATCGAGAAAATCCTTTTCTCTCTCCTCGCTTCTCCCGCTCTGCAGTCGCTCCTCGATATATCCATCGAATACTGCAAACATAATTCTAAAAAGCTTAGTGAGCTCCTTTCTCACGCCCTGCGGGTCGAAAGCCCTCAGGAAAGGAAAATAGTCGGCCAAATTTGGCTTCCCCCCAACGACCATCATCTTGCAGAGCGCATCCTTAAACTCGTGCGATTTCTCGGAGTTACGCCTGTCGAACATGTCCCTGGAAAATATCACGTTGCTCAGCAAATTGAGGCTGGTCATGAAGGCCGCGTGGCCGATGTCGACAGGAGTGGTGGAGTTGTAGATGGCCATCATCATGCTCTTCACCTGGGCCCGGCGCAGGTGGTGGAGGCCCTCTAGACGCTTCACGGTGAAGAGCTTGGTGGTGCAGATGCGGCGGAGAGTGCTCCAGCGCGGCCCGCAATCGCTCCACACGAGCGAGTGGTCGCTGTACGACAGACACTTGGTGGCCTCGATTACTGTGCGAGCTGAGAGGGAGGCGTCCTGCGTTTTCAGAACCTCTCTGGCCATGGCGGGCGAGCAGGCCACGACAGTTGTCCGCCATCCGAGGTGAAGCGTGATGAGGGGGCCATGGATCTTCGCCAGCTGGAACAGTGACTCGTTTGGATTCTTGCCCAGCTGGTGTATGTTGCCGATCACCGGTAACACCCGCGGCCCAGGCGGTAGCCGACCGGATGTTGGCTTTCTCAGCACATATGGCACAGCAATGGAGGTTGCGGCCATTACAGAGTAAAAAACAAGGGTGCTGCATGAATTTACAAAATCCATTGCTTTCCTCATGCAATCTTCTGCGCTCTGCTTTTTATATAGGGACACAAAAAATGCTTTTTTTTTCTTTGGTTCTTCGTGACTGGGGTAATTCCAGTCAACATTCAAAGAACGTGCAGAGAAAAATGAAGTGAGCAAAAGTCTTCCGACTTGGCCGCAATAGTGACTGACTCGAAGCCCGATGGCGGACAAATGTTACTGAATAAAAAACAAGGGTGCTGCATGAATTTAAAAGATCCATGCTTTGTTCCTGCATCTTTTTTTCTTTTTTGTTCTTCGTGAGTGGGGAATTCCAGTCGACTGTCAAAGAACGTGCAGAGGAAAATGAGTGGGTGTTTCTCGTGTTTAACCGTAGCAAAAGAATAAACGATATTGAGTGGATCTTTCTTGTCTTCAAGCCTGCAAAAGAATAAACGATTTTGTGTGGTTGTAGATGAACGTTCCATGCGACAATATCGGTTGTAATTATTATGGATTATGTTGAGTATTTATTTAATATTTCTTCAAAACTTTGTTTAAGATATGAGCCTTCTTTTAAATGAGTTTTGTTCTTTTTTGTTTAATTATTTACTGGCATTTGTATTGAAAGGAGGTGCAATCGGTACACCGATTTTTTTTTTATATTTTATGTTTGAGAGGTCTATAATTGAATGTGTAAATAGTTATTAAAAGCTTTATTCATTTGTTGAGAGTAGGATTGGTTCACATTTCGATGCATCTTTTGTATGGAGATATTATAGAAACGAAGTAATTAAATTTACAGTTGATATTGTCCATTTACATTTATTACATGTAGTTGATGTTGACCAAAAGCAACATTGCATCTCACATCGTGCACATTATTTATACCCATCGGAAATTCTATTGTAATAAGATTTTGCATATTTTTTGTGGAAATAACAAGTAATATTGAATTAGAGTAAAAATATTTTAGAAAATATGTTTTTTTTTGTGGGAATAGAATTGGTTGGGAAGGAAGTGTGATACATACATGTAGTTGATAGTACATAATGACATCTTTATTCTTAAGTGTGATACATACATGTAGTTTGTATTCACATTTTAGACCCCAAAACAAGTCTTTCAGAGAGGTGTTGTATTACTCTTCAAGTTCAAATTTTTCCAGTTCAGTATTGTTGAATTTCAATTTTAAACTTTTTTTTGCGGCATTTCTCTAATTGTAAGTTTGAAAATTTAGTATTTTATGTATTTTAATTTTCAAAAACGATTTTCTAACTCCAACAACTTTTTTATTTATGGCATTCCTCTAATTGTAAGTTTGAAAATTTGATATATAGTGAAATTCCCCCTTCCCAAACATAAGGGCCCTGTCACATAGACACCTACAAACATAGTTGAGGTTATTTTTGGTTCACAAAGGAGTGAAAAATGAGCTGTGGGCAACATGATGTTTCTTTGTAGTCTATGTAGTTGTAAAAGGTGGTAGACAACAAAATGAAAGGCAATGCACACGTTACTTGGGGTGAAAGAGGATGTAAGTATCAGGAGGAAGACATCTTGTAATTTTAATTTTTAAGGGTTGAAAAGTGTGCAAAAAAGCAAGAGGAATATTTTTTTACAGCTTTAAAGAGTTATTACTTAACTTTCGATTGAGGGATGATCATTGAATCATTGCTACAATTAGTTTTCTTGTTTGGTTCACATTAGATTTATGGTTCTAGTATTTTATATAAATGATGAGTATAATCAGTCCATAAAATATCTCATTTTTCTATAAGTGGCAAGACATCTTCTAATATTACGTGTTTATGCCAATATTTAAATTTATGGTTTATGCGTGCATCTGAAATTTCCCCATTTCGCAAGTATAGGAAAGCATCAGTTCCCAAAATGAAAATGTTAAATTACTTATTTTTTTCTTGTTTAAATCAACGTGAATTGTAATTTTGAACAAATATTCGAACTATAGATTTTTGTTATCTCACTTATACTTGGGAGCAACTTAAAAGGCCATATTCCTACAAATCACTAAATATTTAATTGCAAAAGAAAGCTAGATTCACCTTGCAATAGAAAAAGAGCCCTCCCTTATGAAATTCAATTTAAATTAGAGCATTAATTCAGTTTCGTACTTCCTTTGTATATCCTTTTAAATATCTTGTTTGATCCACAAATTTTTTTCCCTTCTTAAATGAAAAGAGCAATACTTATACACAAGGGAAAATATATGTATTTTCAACAAACCAACATCAAAGTGTGCTTATTTATACATTTTGAATGGTTATGACTATGTGCATATAGAATGCAATAAAAATGAGGTGTATGTGTGTCCAAATGTGTTATTAGGATGCCAAAGGTTACAAGGTCAAAACTGAGAGGATACAACACAAAAGCAAGAATATATGGGTAAAATGAAGATGGCCATTTGGTCCATGCAAAAAATATTGTATAAGCCAAGACTTATGGGCTGGGCTGGGGCCTAAAAATCTCATTTACATGTTAACATTTACTAATTTATATTTTGGAAGAACAAGATTGTTGTAAGCGCTGAAACAAGTTGGAGTCATGTGTTGTTTCTACAAGTGCAAATCACATGTCATTAGATCCATAAAAAATGTAGTCTTGAACCTGCTGTGAAAGATATTGATGTTAGAAGTATGAACAAAATCCAGATTCCCAAGATTCTAAATTTATTTACCATTTGGATGAAACTAAACCTCTGGACATTTTATGCTTTTTTCACACGTTGATTTTAGCTATTCTCTCAAGGTACAAACATGTTCCTGGCATTTCATCATACAATTTTCCTTGCTTGGCTAGATATTAACGGTCATTGTCCAAAAGTTTTCTATGATTTAGCTTGAAGAAATTTTGTAAGTTTAAAGATGCTTTAAGATGCAAATTACTCACCAAACATGAGATAATTAAATATGTAGTCTAATGAGAGATCATATTGTTGTTTATGAAAATTCCTTTTTGATATTGTGCAACAAACTTGCACTTTTTAATTGTTCAGAAGTAGATTTAGTCATTTGCATCTTTCTCCCTTCTTTTTGTAATGCAAATGAACTGTGTTTTTGAAAGGTGGGTATTGGACTAAACAAGATTTTGTGTATTGGTCACAATTGCAACTTAGGGTTTATAGGAAAACTTCTATACTAAAAAATTTCAGAGTATGCAGTATTCTTTTTCACAAAAAAGTAATAGAAAATTTATTTGTTTGCAACAAAAAATTACAAAAGGTTTCAAAGAAGTTAAAAACCATGCACTTCCTTATGAAAATCACAGGTATAAATGGCAGTTTATTTTTCTTCAATTGACCTTTGACTTATGTTTAACAAGTAACTTACAATTAAGCTACAACTATCTTCTAAGTTTCTTAGATAATAAATAGAAGCCACACAAATTGAACTGTGTCACATCCAATCCTCTCAAATAATGTGCATTCATTCTTCCAAAATTCGATATTAGAGCAAGGAAGCCCAAGGAAGGGTATGGTCATCCAGAATGAGAAATGTGTTGGAAGGGTATGTTGATTGAGTAGAAGACTGGATAGTAAATAATAAAGGATGTTTGATCAAGCTCTATCAAATTGATGTTCAAAGGAGAAGAAAATTTGCTGTTAATCTCACTATCCAAGGAGCCAAATTGTGGTATTGGTGAACAACACCATACAAATGAATGGTGACATAAAGGTATGGATGAACAATGATCTGGTACATTTTTCAAAAAAGAAACTTTTATGTTTTGATATGTTTCTCTAGTTGAAGGTCAACTAACCCACTGCAGTTTCTTCCACCACTTTGAACTCACCTCTTCCATATCTTCTCCTGACCATGCTGCCATTGATTGAACATTGAAATTGCAGTAGGCTAGAATAAATGGAGCCTGAAGATGTGTTGAGCAGTCCACAATACACCATAGGAGTGAAAGTCTTTGGTGGGATCAAACCAAAGGTAAATCATTTGCTCTTTGTCACCTTAACGACTTGCATACATATTTTTCTGGAGTATGTAAGGCTCTCCTGATTTGTTCCCCACAAACTCAAAGTTCGGTTCAACATGGTTTGATCCCTAAGAAGAAAGCTGCAATGCAGTTCATCAAAAAAAAGTTTTTTTCATGATAAATCAATCTCTATGAAATGAACTAAGACTGCAATTTCAAATACATACATAATATAAGTAATCACATTGCCAGCAGAGTCTCCAAGAACCAACATGATTTGCATGTTAATGTAATTGATGCAGACTTCTTTTTCTTCGTGACCATGGTACAAGGTGGTTGTAGCCAGTTAAGGGATGACATATTATGACATTAGTGTGTCATTATAATACATTGATGTCATGATATTGAAGCTACTTGATCATTTTGCAATCTTTTAAGGGGAAGTTCCTTTTCTGGAGTTGTGACCTTGCCAAGTTCAATTTTAACTTATAATTTTAGGCTAATTTTAGCATTGTTTTCTATTAGAGAAATCTCATTTCAGATTGAACTTTGTTTGCTTCTACACACTTAAATTTTTGCATCTCTTTGATTTTTTTTGGAGTTAAAAAAATCTTTCTTAGCCAACGATTGGTCCTCCAATAAATGGTATTGGAATATGACCATCTTAACCATAGAGAAAAAACATCAACAAGTAAGTCAAAATACATTTACATATTGACTTCAAAATATGGTTATTTTTTTCTATTTCAGTCAAAATACATTTACATATTCACTTCAAAATATGGTTTTTTTTTTGTTTTAGTCAAAATACATTTACGTATTCACTTCAAAATATGGTTATTTTTTTTTTCTGAGAGTAGGAATCCTACAATGAACTTAATTCTAAACTATAATAACTCTTTGTGCAATCCAAATATGCAAGAAACCAACACAATGATTCCCTGAATTGCATTCCAAGCTCTCAGACATAAAACCATGGAAAACAATTAGTTAACACATTTAGGAAACAATGTTGTGGTCACTAAATTCTTCTACTATAGTGTATGAAATTCCCATCTTGTCTATTGAGAAAATTTGAACAACTGTATCAAGGAAAACAATTGAACAAGCTAATGTTTTTGCATGGAAAACTAAAAAAACAAAGAGAAATGTTGACTCTGTTTCGATTGTAGAACATTAAACCTAAAATATTTGCACTCTAGATTCAAAGTAGCTATGTATCAAGCCTTTAAAAATTTCACTTATGTGAATCCCCTGCTCTTTAGACATACTCAAGCCTGTAGTACTTAGCAATGCAACATGCAAGATAATATTCATTTGGTTACTCACTATTTCTAGCTTCCAAACTCTAAAATTATTTTTTTATCAAATATCGAACTCAGATCATTTTATAATCTATTAAGGAGCAACTCCTTTTCTAGAGTTTTTATTGTGTTACTCCTATGAAATTACCCAATCTCAGACAATTTAGATTATTAAGATTAGAAATGTTCAATAATCCCCCATCTTTGTCAGATTTTTAATTATATCATAAATGAAACTTGAGCAGTATCCTTGTACCTCTAGATTTTATGTTGTTAGCATGCTCCAAATGTTGACAATTGAGGGTAAATATCTTCACTTTCTTCTTGATTGTTTGGAATGAATTATCACTTAAGGAGAGGTCGATAATCTAGTTTATTGTCATTGTGTTACTCCTATGGCACCACCCAAGGTCAAACAATTCAAATTCAGTTTATTAAAACTACCCAAGCTCAGACAATTCAGATTATTAAGATTAGAAATGTTCGATAATCCCATATCTTTGTTAGTGAACCATAAATTTTTAGGGATAGGGGGCTCTCTTACACTCACTACTGAATTTGACTCCATTTTCTGACAAACTTTTATCGGTCTTTTGACATAAATTTTTTGAACAACCGACGAACTAACGAAATAATTTTTGTCGCCAAATTTTCGTCAAAATTCTGACGAAGAATTAAACGTCGAAATAACAACCCAGATTCGTCAGTCGTCGGCATCATAAAATGGCTTTGTTGTTCATCAGAATATTGAAAAAAACTTTGTGTATCCACCAAGGAATTATAACCAAAACGCAATTGCAATGCCTCTTCCAAAGCATCGAAACAACACCAGAAGTTTGTCATCATTTCAACGAAATGGGAAAGTAGTTACGACGAAGCCTTCGTTGCAACTATAGCAACTTCATCGAACCTTTTCGGTGATTCGTTAGTTGCCTTCGTCAAAATTGGGACGAAACAATGCAATTTTTTTTTAAAAATATTCGTTGAAATGTACCATCACATAGACTCTTGGCGATGACCACCAAAGCCAACCCATCGGTGAGAGATCAATCATCGACACAAGATAGAAAACTCACTCTGATAGTCCATGTCTTGCTGATGACTTCTGTTGGAAAGACAGATCCAATGTCACACCAATCTAACCTCTTTAGGAGTTTTAAATAGACCTACACCATGTCATCGCAGATACTCTTGGCGATGACCACCGAAGCCAACCCATTGGTGAGAGATCAATCATCGAAACAGGATAGAAAACTCACTCCAATAGTCCATGTCTTGCCGATGACTTTCGTCGGCAAGACAGATCCAATGTCACACTGATCTGACCTCTTTAGGAGTTTTGAACATTGCTGGTTTTCAATAAGAAATTTTGAGGTTCTTGCTGATTAAATGCGTGTCTAAGAGAAAGTAAATAGATGGAACCTATTAATTTTCTTATTTTGGGGTTCTTTAAATCATAGAATAGATACCATCTTCTTGTATAATGTACTTATATTTAGATTTGAATTTGAGACCAATTGTCATTGCACATTCCATTTTACTTGCATAGAGTATTCTATAAGCAATATATTGATAATGCCAAATGATTTATGGTGTTGTACAAATCTACCTATCATCACAGTTTTTTTGTTCCCCCCTAGAGAATCCTGCAAAGACAAGTTTACAATACCAAGTCAAATAATATGAAAAAGACTTCCATACAAATTAAATGCTTATTCTCACAATGGAAATTGTCTAATCACAACAACAATTCCATGAAAGGTTATCCATGCTTCATAAGAGATGCTTGATCATACATATAGACTGCAAGATGCATAGAGAAAGCATTACACTTGAGAACAACCAAGGGCTAACAAGGGAAGGAGTTAAGAAACATTTGGATTGAAGAGAAAATGTGTAGGGAAAATGCTAAGCAGTGTCAAGAGAACAGAGCTTGTAGAACATATTCTTGACCTAATCAAGCTCTTGAACAACTTAAACAAAATTAAAATACTAACACATACATGAGACATGTAATGAACTTCCAATATCTGCTATCTTTTTCATTAATGGAGAGGTAGGTAAAGGAGAAATAATTGTAATTGTAACACTATTCATAGTCCAGTAAATTATGTTCATAATTTGTGTTCAATGGACCTCAGTTTTATCATTATACTGCCCATCTAATACCATATTTTAATCCAGGGCTCAACTATCTCAGATCTAAAGAAGCACCTTTAATTAACCATTTAAAGTACTATAAAATAAGGCAAGACTTTTACTTGAGAAAGAGTGGGTACACTTGTAGGATTAAAGTTCTCGCAATCATCAAGATTTATTGGCACACAGACACAACTTGCAACATATGTAGTAATGGATGACTACAAGTTAGTGAAATGGTCCTTAATATGTGACTGGTTTGCAAATTGATTGGTAGAAAATAAGGCTACAAACATATCTACATAAAAAATTATGAGGACAAACTATTGTAATCATCAAAATAGATGAAAAGTGCAAAGAAAGAGCCGAGCTACATCTCTAGAGCAAAAAAAAAACGCATGCAAGAAACAAAAAAAAAAGAATAAACCAGTTTTTGGATGAATACAAAATGGTGGGTTCAGCAAGTGATTCATATGCTTTCACACCTGACAGGACATTAAGAAGATTTTAGTCTTCCTCTGTGAAATTAACTACTTACAGAAAAAACCCAGAAACCAATATTATATACCTCCATGTCTAGCTGAGGGTAGGTAGAAAAGAAAACAATTTCCTTAATGCAATGCTAAAAAATATCAATGTGTGTGTAGGTTTGTATTACTCAAAATATCATTTCACTGCCTAAGGAAAAATACCAAAGTGATGTTTTAAATTTCAATCTTCACATAGGCTCCCTTATTGCTACACATGCATATACAAGCATTATTTGAGCTCTAAACTATTCAAATATTAAGGATTTAATTAGCTATAAGATGGAAAGTTTTTGTTTAGACATAATCTATCATCTTTTACATATCTTTATTCACTCCTAGAGCTTTAGATAAATTTGTGTAAATGAGACAGAAATGTGAATCTTTTATGACAAAGAAAATTCTTAAAAGGAGGGGGGAGAGAGCAAAGGGTAGGGGGCAAGAGAATGCTTGAATGTATAGCAAAGTATAACATTTTGATCATTATAACAATGAAACAAATCTTAAGTTTGAAACATTAATATCATTTAGAACATTTATGATCAAGAATGAATGTAATTAGAGAAATTTTTGCATACCTGTAAATGGCACAAAATTTCATGGTTAAGTGGAAGCCTCCCATTAACAAAAAGATCCAAATATCCATGTATCTATCTCAATCGAGCCTCTAAACCCTTCAGAGTTGTCAATTTTTCGACTAACCTATTATGCACAAAAAGTCAAATTTTAGAGTTATGTCACCACTAAAAATAGAAGAAACAGAGTTTTGAAACCAAATCCACACACAACACAATGTGGTATTCATACAAAACCATATAAACAAACTAAACTCAAAACATTGGAATGGAAGCAACTTCAAATTATGATGCAGAGCATGGATTCAGGGTATAAAGAATCATTTTTCTGCCACCATAGTGAAATGTTAGTACTTTCTTTCATCTTTGCATATTGGTTTGATGCTTCAAACGATGCATTTCTTATATTGAAAAGTGCATTACCTTATTGAGTTTCTCTTTGTTTCGATAATATTTTAATATTCTCTACTTAATAGGGCCAACCACGTGATGGTGGAAGCTCATTTGGCTCCTCTCCCTGACCCCTCCCCCCCTCACATCACTCTCAATTCCCCATACCTGATCATATAACATTAATCATTCATTCATCCATTAATAACATATAACATTCATTCATCCATCCATTAATAACATATAACATTCATTCATTAACATATAACATTCATTCTTTCAGTTTTTACATATTATCAAAAATATGGTTGTTATGATATGATTACAATCACTTTTTTTGTGTTTCTTTTTTAAATCTAAATTTTTTTGAAGTGGAGTATCGTTTTCTAAATCATTTGTCCCCCCTTTAGTTGTTCTACCCTCTGCTTGTGATCTTAATGTACGCCTAGTCGTGTGCTCACGATGTGGACGCCGCTACAAGGGGGGTCTGCTGTAATAACAAAGAAATGTTAAATTGATATGTTTTATTATTATTGTTACAAGTATTTCATTAATTAAAAGAACATTAGAGTGGTTATCTTTACCTGATGGGTCCACATCATGTTGATAAACTTCTCTTATAGACTCATGCTCAACATGTTGAACACCCTCTAAATCCATTTGCATTGAAACACTAAAGGTTACATTAATTAATACACTAATTGAAATTTAGTTTAAAAGAACATTAGAGTGGTCCTCTTTACCGATGGGGCCACATCATGTTCCCCGATCTTCTAGGCCCGACATACTCAACACGCTGGATCATGCTCTACATGCTCTAAAGTTGAAACATGAAAGGTTACATTAATTAATACACCAATTGAAATTAAATATGTTTAAGAGAACATGAGGGTGGTCCTCTTTACCCGATGGGGCCACATCATGTTCCTAATCTTCTCTAGCCTGATCATGCTCAACATGTTGATCACGCTCTACATGCTCTAAAGTTGAAACACGAAAGGTTACATTAATTAATACACCAATTGCAATTAAAGATGTTTAATTGTATTAATCCATACTGCATTTTGTATAGCACATGAATACATCCAATACCGAGATGCACACCATGACCTTCATCTGTAGGTTTTTGCTCCACCCTCACCAGGCTGCATTCCAATGTCATGTGCAGTATTATCATTGCTTGTATGTTTAAAACAAATAGGCATGTAATTACTTTATGGTGGAAATTAATATTGAGTAGATTGCACAAGTATTCAATTTTAAATAAACTTTATTGAGTTTATTTACCTGCATGTCAGATGCGGTGGAAGATTGTGTTTCCCAGTCAAGACTCTTAGGCGTTCAACCACAACTCCATAGCCTTGCTGGAAGGCAATCTTTAGGTCCTCTTCTGTGGGAACTCTGTTGAATTGCCTTGCATTTTTGCATAAGATCATGAATTTTGCTTCTATGGTGTGATAAAACCAAATTTGTTTGCAATTTATTATTTGGATGCAATATTCTATTTATTGATACTTACAATTCGTGTGGCTAATTTCATATAACCACTAGAGCCAAGTTTGTGTTGCCCATGTTTTTCTAGTCTTTCCTTTGTTGTCTTCAATGTGTCAGGCAACCTATGAAAAGTTTGAAATACGTTAGATTATGTAAAACGAAAGAGTAAGCAGTATATAATTACATTGTTGATAGTATCACATACCTTCTTTGGCCTGGTGGTGTCTTTCCTTTTTTTCTTTTTAGTCTTCTCCTTTCTATCCTACACCAAGTCCTTCCACTGCCTCTTCGGAATCATGGGGGGATGCTCATACTTTTTGTTCTTCTCTAAATGTGACCTATATTGGTCCCTCACATACTTTAGATAGGTACTGGCTTTCTTAAGGACCTTGGTTCGGTTGAATATTTTATCACTGAACAACACAACTAAACGATTAATGAGCTCATCTTTTAAATCTTGATTTTGGGCATTCCACCATGTACATATGGTGGGCTTGAAGAGCTCCAACGTAATATCATTTAGATGTTTATAAAAAACATCATTTCCTACAAAATGATCATGGGATCAATAGTCTAAAAAGAGTGATCAATAAGTAAATTTCAATTGGATTATGTATAATAATAATTAAAACATTTTAAAATACCTGGGACCTTCTCTATCTTTATGGGAATGAAATCCTCGGTCACCAAAAATGTGATTGACGATGTTCCTATACTAGTAATATGGGAAGATCCAGGAAATGCTGCTAAAACATCACTAGTACTAGTGGCCTCTGCATCCCCAGGTACATGTCCTAATGCATGTTCTTGCATGTGTTCGCTGCCAGAGGGTGTAGTAATGGATGCCTACATGGTATGTGTTGCCAAAATTTTAGACGACAATATAGGCATGGATGATGGGGTCAGATGATGTGATGTATGCGCAGGAAGATCATGATGGACACTTGTACCAACCCCTACTCCTCGAGCAACACTTGTAATACATTGATCATGGCTAGGAGCATCATAAGGACGCAAAAAATACTGTAAAAACAACACATTTTAGTTCATGACATAAAAGAGTACAAAATATAAAACCATGAATGAACTTATGTTATAATTAAAGACCTCATGACAGCTTGCAAGTTTTGTGCTCTCTCAGTCAATATTTTGACCCTCTCTCTTATCTCATCTATTTGAGGTAGTATGAATAACAACGTAAGGATTTCTTCATTGCATTTTTTTTGGGTCTTCTTTATCATATCGAGAGGTTTTGCTAAATAAGCGATGTCATCATCACATAATATTGACTGCACCTCCCTATGGATGCTCTCGTCTACTGCTAGTGCCTTTCCCTGATCAGTCGACTGCAACAAGAATATTAAAAACATTATCGAAATTAACCCAATAAACTTATGAAAAAAACATAATACTAATTTTTTTTGCTCGTATCTAATTTGTACAATTACAATGAGGTAAACCTATTGGGTAGAAGTGCCTGAAGATACATTGCGATCTGTGCTCTAGGCCAGAGACTCCCCCGTATGATCAATGTCCCGTTGTGACAAAAAATAAATATAAAAAAAGATTACCGAAATGAAACTAATAGACTTACGAAAAAAAACATAAGAATAAAATGGTATATTGAAGTCATTAATTGGAGGTTGGGTAAAATGGTACATAGTACATACCACTCCCATAGTAACTATGTTTGTAACTAAGTGATTCAAATTGTAATCAATTAGCAACTCTTCCCCTGTAGTTATTGATTTTATCGCACATACAAATACACGGTTTCCCTCACGCGCCTCAAATATGCAATTGGGTTGCTTATTTGTTGACCCAGGTCGTGTACTATTTATAAACCCTACAATATTCCCTGATGCTTTTGGCTTTCGTAAATGTACATATCCACTCCTTTATTTTGATCCTTATCTTTTAGTTGTATATAATTTGCTGATAGTGCATACCTACACATACTTTGTGTATATCGAACCAATTGCATCCAATCTTTGTAACTGTAACAGGGTCTGACATACTCCATCAATTCAGTAACTTCATTGTAATAGACCTTTATACCGTCCATGCAAAATAGGCCCAAACCATGTAATGACGATGGTGCTATGTGATATATCCTCTCATTGACACAAAAATTAGTGTTTATTGGAGGAAGTTTCCTTGGGCACCCATTGTTTCAGTAGATGTTTGTACCTCAAGGGCACCTCAATGTCGCCTATTCTCTCATCATCATAAGAACATGACCCCCTTTAACAAGAAAAAAATCTATGCGTTTACAAAATTTTCTTCTTATCTTTTGACCTCTAGTTGATCTCCCTCTTTTAGACCTACTACATGTCTCGCTTTCCTTTTCTCTTCCCAAATTTCCCTCACTTGAGGAAGACAGATCTGACAAATACCTATTTGGTGGTACCTACATTCATAAGGATGTTGGATGAAGTTCTTTCATGGTGATGTGATCCCAACGTGACATTATGATTAATGTATCATTTCATCGCTAGAATTTCACAGGTTATAAGGTAATCAAGTCTTGATAGATTGCAAGTTAGTGTTACTACCGTCCAAATGTGTCCATCACAAATCAAATCTACTTAACGTTTTAACTCCCAAACTTTGTAACAAGTGTTAAATGTGACTATGGTCCACCAGTTACACAACCAAGGCCTCAAATGTATTCTCTAATTGTAATCAAAGGACTTTTGCTCTTCATTCAAGTAAATAAACTTGAAGGGAAACACCACTAAGTGGTTTATTGGACACCTACATGACTAAAAATAGCAGCAAATTTACATTTAATTTCCATATGTCTAAGTGGTTAACGGGGAGGGAGTGTGTACTAGGCCTAGTTAAGTCATCATAATTTTATGCTTTGGCAATAAAAATTTTTTAAGTCATCTTAAATCTAGATATGTCTAATTGCTAGGAGATTTTTGGTATGTTTTAAGGTAGGATGAGTGGTTACATCAATGTTCTAGTTCTCTATGACAAGGTTTCAACATCTTCAAATAGCGAAAGTTAGTGCTCATAGTCATTTGAAACAACAAAATTTTGATTATGTCTGATGGTAGGATTTGATAACTTAAAATATCTCTACTTCGAAACAAAAATATCTCTAACAACTCTAAGAGCTATAATGGGATGGCCACCATCCTAGGAAAGATTCTTCATTCTCACTCTTCGGTGTTAAAATTTAACAATACCTTGATTGATGAAAGATCCCAAAGAGCCTTTCTCCACGGTATCCAAGTACATAGCGCTGGTCTTCTCTCTTATACAGCTTGGACACATTTTAAAGTTGAACTTAGCTAGAATTATTCATTTAACCCAAGGTTTTCTCATAATGCCATAATTGAAAGTATGATAAATTCTTTCATTATGAAGAATTGGTTCATGTGCCTCTATCAATCACTCTTTATAAATGCTTGTAAGGATAAAATGACTAATTGCATCGTGTAGGAGAGAATCAACTTTGAGTTCTTCAAAGATTATATTCTATTCATAATTTTAAGGGTTGTGTGTGGAGGAGGTTATCACTACCAAGAAGGGAGGATACACTTTCCTTGCATATATTTGTGGTGGAGGTATTAAAGAAGAATTGTATGCCTCTATTTCCATTCATTGCATTCCAGCCTTTAGCCTAGCATATACTTGGGCTAAGCCTGCCACTGCTTTAGACCTCCTACGAAGGCTGGGTGTGTGATGAAATCCTGTGACCCTCAACCAAGATGTGGGTAGATTATGGGAGTTTTTCCAAGACCTGGAGCTGGTGGATAAAAATGTGAAAGACTAAGCTATTTTATTTTTTCTGTCTTATCTTATACCATTTTACGAGAATGGGGGTGCCAATGTACGAGAAGATCTTTGGAAACTAGGTATGAAAATTGAAGGTTAAAGAGAATAGGGGTGCCAAACTTACAGTACTCATTTCCCCTTGGTCATCAATTCTTCGAAAAGTCAGCTAACTCATCCGGGCGCTTAGTATTGACCTTGTTTTACTCTCCAAACTCTTTCCTCGTCACGATATTGACTTTATACTAATTCTCCAAACTCTTTGTCTGGGCTAGTATTGGACCTTGTTTTAATTCCAAACTCTTCCTCGGGCCGCTGACATTGACCTTTGTTTCACTACTCCAAACTCTTTCCTCAACGCTAGAGTTGACCTTTCACTTCTCCAATTTGACGAAAGCTACACCCTTAGTTTCTCAAGTAGGGGTTTTAAAGTATGCTAATTAAATTGAAAATTATGGCTTCATTTAGCTATTAGGTTTTAATACTCTACAATATAGTTAAGTATATATATTATCTATATTTTCCATAATAAATAATATAATTATTCAAATTATTCAAATTATATATTATATTATTTAACAAAATTATTAAATACTTATAAAATTATTATAATTAATAATTAATAATAAGTATATTTTTATATAATACAAAATATAATTAATATAATATATATTTAATATAATAGTAATATATATTAATATAATATTAATATGAGAGAGAGAAACTAAATTTTGATTGGTTGTTTCATGTCAACAATCCAAGGATGGCATGTGTCCTTGGGGAGTTATGCTCAAGGTAGCATGCCATTTGACTAAAGATATGATAATTCTCCTTTAAGACCTCTTCAATGTACCCATTGCACACTTAAGGAGACAAAGATAAATATAGGGAAGAAAATATAGAGAGAGAGGGAGATAATGACAAACATACAAAATAGAAAGGGAGACAAAGAGATAGAGAGGGGTAGAGAGATAAAGAGATAAGGATGAATAGATAGAGATATAGGAGGGTGATTGATATATCCCCCCCTATTTCTCTCTATATCTCCCACCATTTATATCACCCTCTTGTCGATCGATCTGATCGCTCTGATCGCCGATTTTGATCGCAAGCGATCGATCCTGATCTGATCTTTCGATGCCTTTTGATGTGCGCCTTTGCCTGATTGAAAAAGCGCGATCCGATTGATTTTACTGACGTCTCGATTTTGACGCGACGACTTTCCTGATTCTCGATCCGATTAACTTTATCGACGCGCCTGCCCGACGCTCGACGATCTCGAGACGCAACGAGCTTATTAAACTATAATTAGCACTTATCTTTCTAATGTTAAGCCTTCTTATAAAAATAGTGTTTTATTAAACTATAAGTAGATTATTGTCACCACTCTTCATTCAACATGAAATGCCAAATGTAGCAATTGTTTTGTTGCTTTTGTCAATTTTCATTAACCAAACTATTTACTGGGTTGAATAAAGTTTTGTTATGACCCTTCGTCTCTTTAAAATAATTAGACAATATTAGCGAGATCAAGAAGGGGACAAAACTAAACTCCTTCAAAATAGGGGTAGTTGTGGGTTTGTTGGTTTTCTTTGTATACTATATACTTAGTTCCTCTAGGATAAATAAGTCACTTTAGATCATTTTCTTAGTTGTGTATCCTAACTAGTATAGAGTAAGCTTTTTCATTTTAATTGACTACTACATAATAGTTTATGTGTTAAAATAATTGTTTCCATTCTTTGTAGTTTTTACTTTGGAATACAAATCATATTTAATTTCATGCCAATATACTTCTTTCATAAAGATATTTGTTTGAAATAAGTGCTTCATAACCCATCTAATCAAATCATAACCTATCAAAAAGGAAATAGGAATTTTATAAAGAAAAGAACACTTGACCCAATCATAAGTGTATGGCCTTCGCAGAAAGGAGTGATCCACCTTAGCAATAACAACTACTTGATTTAGACCTAGCAGGTTCAACTCAACCAACCTATCAACCTACTTTAAGAGGTTTCCAACAAGTTTAGAATGACCAATTTAAAAAATCCAAACAACTCTCAAAGCCTGACAAAGAACAAAAGTCAGATTTTACACTTTCACTCCTTGAATCCTTGTAACAGTGCAAACCTAGTTTCTGGCCAATAACTCAAAACTTTCCCAAAACACCAGACAAACCCTTGATGGTATTAGACAACCATTTTGGAGTTATTAAACATACTTCAAGGGAAAGTACAAGTGATTTTGCAAATTTTACAGTGATTTTGCACTCGTTGATTCCCTAAAGAAAACCTTATCTTGAGTATAATTCATCATAGTCACATATTATCACATAATTATTGACCATTTGATATCATGAAAAACCTCCAAAATCTAGTATTCAAATAACCCATATCGGCAAGAATTTGTGCAGGTCTCTCTGATTCATAAATCATTATATTCTCATTTCAGCATATCGGCAAAAGAATAGAAATGTCACACCGATTGGATTACATAAGAAGATACACATCGGGATGACATGGTCCAAGGTCTCACCGATAAAGAGATTTGTCAGCAAGACAAGTTCCATCGGGGTGAAATGAAAAGGTCATACCGAGCATATAGGTCTCACTGATGAATTTCCATCGGCAAGAAACCTCTCTTGTCTCACCGATCAAAGCACAAGGATTTGTATCAGAAGGAGTCTTGGTGACATGAGATCGAAGGAATAATCATCGGGGAGACTTATAACATCGGGTAAATTACTGAATGTCTTAGTGATACACCATGTCTTGCCGATGAAGACACAAACAAATCAAGATAGTCGTCGAGGTGAATCTTGGCGACATTTATATGAATCAGATGGATAGATTATGTGATATCAGCATAATGTCTCCCTGGCCAAAAGAATGTTTAATGAATGTTAGTCAAGCCTGAATAAAATGATTGCCCAAATTTTGAATTGTCTTTCCGATAGAACATTTGATGTGACGGTGGGTAAATTCGAAGATCACCTATGCTCGTGTTCAAAGTTAGGATTACTAAAGAAGACATATCGGGGAGATTGGCTTATGGTATCATCGATGAAGGGAATCTATCGACAAGACAAGTCATCTCGGCATGAAAAATATATGCTGGCCTGAATGTTTAAGTCTCACCGATGAAGTTTCATCAGTGAGACCATCATTTCTTTCACCGACAGGAGCACTGGGAATATATCAGCGAGACATGTGCCATTGGTGTAAATCCTGAATGTTCACCCGACCCGCTAAGTTACACCAACAGGGGGATATCGACAGGAGTTTTGGTGACATATTCAAGACCAAAAGAAAAGTTATCGGGAAGACTTATAACATCGGAGGAACCACTGAATGTGTTAGCGATACTAAAAGTCAGGCCGATGAAGAAACAAATGAACCAAAATGATTGTCGGGGTGACTCTTGGTGATGTGTACGAGACAAATGTTAACATCAGTCATATGTGTAGAGTATTACCCTGATTAGCAGAGTATTCAGTGAACGTTTGTTGGGGCCTAATGTATAGATCGCCCAAAGTTTGAAGGTGTCTTGCCAACTAGTTCATTTGATGTGACAGTAAGGAATTCAAAAATCTATTACATTCATGCGTGGAGTTAAAACATTAATGGCGCCATAGAGTATAGGTAATTTCATAAATTGAAAGGAAATCGTTGCAAAATGAACATTATTGCGAATTGGTAGCGAAGGAAACAAGGAGACAAACAAAGGGCTAGAGAATTATTTCAGTCGAAAGACCTCAATCAAAATCAGTAAGTCCTCTGCATTTTAACTTTTTCATTTCTACAATTTTAAGCGAGTAATATGGAAGCCACCAACTCGGGGAAGTTGAAAGGTAGAAAACAAAGTGAGAGCAGTCACCCTAAGAGTAAGACGCAGAAAGTTGAGTTTGGAATTGAGCTGGAGGGTGGTGAATGGAAGTTGAATCAGGATTTAATTGACCAATTGCCTGGCTCTGGGTCTAGAGGTAGGCGCTCTGAGCAACTGAGGGTGGAAGTGGATAAATTGGATGACAAGTGCAAGCACATAGGAGATATTTGGACCCCAATAAGAGGCTATTAATTGTTTAGATTCCACTTTCAACGAAGAGATTGTTTTGAGCCAATTTGTAATCCGTGGTGTCTAAATTTGGGAAAAATGGTTTTCCCTAATGTGTTTGTCAATATAGAACTGGTAAAGTTGTTGGCCACCCACTATGACTCAAAACTTAAGGCCATATGTGGACCATCTAGGAAATCGTTCATATACATATTAGAGGCTTCAATAAGTGAGGTTTTTAAGTTGGAAGGGTGGTGTAATGAGAAAATTGAGAATGAAGAGTTGGAAAAGGAGTTTTGGAGAATGGACCACTTACAAGGGTTGGAGGTTGCCCTTACATAAAATTAAACAAGATGATAAAACTGTCCCACTTGACGATGGCGATGGGCCTCCATTCCATGTGGACTTATTTGAGCCCTATATGAGATACCTATTTATTAGTAGGACAAGTGTTGGGTATGGAAGTTCCTGAGTATATGTCCATTTTTCCCATGGTAATTATAGCTGACATTCAATGTCATAATTCTAGGTTATTCGACTATGCTTCATTTGTATCTAAGGGACTCGACTTAGCATTGGTGGCAATCAAGAATAAATCCCCTGTTCTGCACCTTAGGCATTATTCTTTTTTAATGCATCTAGTATTGTACTTTAGAAAAGAGTTAGGGATTTGGCCAGAAAACTTGAAGGTTTCATAGTTTGATAAAGAGGGAAAATTGTTACCCATTCAATTGTGGACTTCCATTTGGGACAGTAGGTTTTCTAATTCCAGTTTCCTATATTTTGAAGAATATTTTGTAAAGCTAGTCTATGAATTCTACAATCATCCTTGTGCACACTCATTGTCTAATGAAATAAAACACTTCATCAGACCTAAGGACTTTAATGGACCAATTGATCACAATTGGGGAGACCGGTATTGCTTGGAAGATGCTACTATGGTAAGGGTGTTTGGTTTTGAGGATTCTCCATTCATTTTGCCTAAAACAGTCCCAGATAGGATTGCATATTTGGAAATTGTAAGACAAATGGATTTTTCTAGTTTCATGAATTTTGGTTCATTCGAAAAACATACATTTATGCCTAGTACTCTGTGCTTTGGTGATTTTACTGTGCTTGCAAAGGAAGGATATGATTTGATCCTTGAAAAATTAATGCAGCATAATATGAATAAGGGTCCACCAAGAGAAGGTTTTGATCTAGAGGGATATATCAATTCTTCCAAACAAAGGATAAAATTTGGATGATATGATCATGTGCCTTATCAGTTTGATGACATGATTAGAAATTTGGAGGTAGAGGAAGCAAAGAGAGTGGTGGAGGAATACAACCAAGGGTTGTCGGATATAGGGTTCCCTTTTTTTGGAGATGAGGAAACTAGAGAAGATATGCCATGAGACCTGCCCAGTAGGATTACCAGATTAAAAACTCAAGATTACAACTACCCTCCTAGAGAACTAAGTGTTGAAGAGAGCCAAGATACATACACTAGACAGATGGCATATAGGTCATTTGTAGCAGACAATCAATTTATGAATTCTTCAGAATTCAGATCTTTCTTGTATAAGCAAAAGGGCAAGGAGATAAGGGATACAATTGATAATATTACACCAAGCAATGAGGAGCAACTACTAAATAATTTGAAATTAACTATGGATAGAGAAATAACTAATATGACCCCCGACAAAGGAAGGAAAATGTTAGAGGATGTTGGAGTTATGATCTTTCCAGTGCTGGATTTGAATTCTGCATTAGTGTTTGATAGCTTATTAAAGGATAATAGTGCCACACACAAGCTTAGTCCGGAGGGGGTGATAGAAATATATGTTGGATCCAAATATAACTCAGATGAAGGTTGAATCATGATATGGGCCTTGTATCCACCTCATAGAAATTCAGTGGTGATTGATACTGAGAAAGCATTTGGACATGTCATGACTTTGAAGGTTGGAGAGGTAGATCCTGTGGCGACTGCAAACATTGGGATTAATGTGGAAAAATTGAATAAAGCCCAAATACAAATGTTGATAAAAGAAAAGGAAATGTACAAAATGAATAATGAAAGGATCATGAGAGAAAATGATCATTTGAAGGACATGTTAGGAGTCACAATGGGACCTCCTAAATTAATAACACATGGTGAAATCTCACAGGTAAAAGATCATTGGGAGGAGTCAACTACATATTCACAAGGTAAATATGATACACTTGCTGCAATAATCAGAAAAAGGCAGGGCAACTTAACAATTTGGTTGAATAATCTATGGGGACCATATTCAAAGAACCATGTTACAAGGTAGGAACACAAGAGAATTGATGGAAGGATTCAAGAAAAGTTCTGAGAATTAAATGAAAGAGATTTTCATGATAGTGTGGCCATTGGTATGGGTAACCAAATTATAAAGAAACACAGGGACTATTATGAGGAACTGCGAGAAGATGCAGACGTGCTGGTTCATGTTATGAATATGGGACTGCCTACACTATTTGAAGATGGAGAAAAGTTGAAAGAGAAAGCCAAGTGGATCAAAGAATTTGAATTGATGTTGTAGGGAATTCTGGAAAATACTACAAGGAAGGGTTCAACATTGGACGAGAGCTACGAGCACAACGAAAGGATGATAAAGGTGGAAATACTGGCTAGGAACGCATTAGGAGATGCTGATACTCATGAACAATAGGATTATCTAGATCATTTATCAAATGTTCATCTATGACTAAATAGAGCCTAATCTCTTGTTTTAATTAGTTAAGTAAAATAAAACATTTGTGAAGGGACGTGTCCCTTCCAAGTTTTGATGTATTTATATTTGTTCCATAGTAATGCAACAAATATAAGCGTTAGGAGATATTTAATAGATAGCTTTCTAGCAAAATGATTTCATATACAGAGACTCAGATGCATGTATTTTGATGGAGTAAATGAAGATATCTAAGTTGCGGATTAAGATTTTGGTATCAGTTGTTTGTTAAATTTATGCAGTTATTTGATTGTCTCCATTCTGATGCTTCTCTATTGTTTAAATTGATATAACAAGCTTATACTTAGTTTATCATTATACATTTGCTATATATGTGTGATCTGGTTTTTCGGTTCTCTCAAGTAGCGATTAAAATCTTTTAATCAATCACAACAATTGGGAAGTGTTAGTTGGATTAATAAGAAGAATCAGATAACTAGAATTTCCATTCTATCTCAAGAAGAGTTTGTCAATTATTCACTTGCACGTTTACACAAGTTGTAAACAATTTTTGTGCCTGACAGTTTGAATTATTGCCATTATTGAAATCCACATTTGTAGATATTCATTAGATTCCATATACCCAATAAGGCACTAGTCTCCCCTTGTATTCTTTTATAATTTTCATTATTCTTATTTATTTTACACTTACATTTACAAATACACATACATATGCATTTACTATTTTCATTTATTTCTTATGTAATTTAATAGTTTGATCGATTTCATATTATATGTGTTGAAGACTTTAGAATTTTAGTTACATTAATTTATGGATATGTTGTATCTATAACACTACAAAACCATATGCTCTTTGCATTTACACTTGCATTTAGAAATACACATTTATATACATAGATATAGATTTCTTTAATGATATGTTGCATTTATTGTTCTAGGAAAGCATCCGGTAATTGCATTTACATTTAAATTTGAAAATACATATACATACATATACATACATACACACACACATATATATGTGTGTGTGTGTGTGTGTGTGTGTGTGTGTGTGTGTGTGCATATCATTTATATTCAGTGTTCGAAAACAACCCATTAGGTTCATGCATCCTACAATTACAACAATATCCATGGGGCCTCTTACACAAGCTACAATAATTATAAAAAGTGTAAGATCCCCTTTATATCATGTTTGGACTACAAAACCCTCAAAAACAAGGTAACCGGGCTGTATGCAAAGAAATGAAGCTTTCTAACTCAAATCAACGCCTTAATCCCTCCAATCAAATTCAAATCAAAGCTAACACATATCTTCACGACATGGAATTGATTTCACATAAAAATATGGATGCATGTGACCATATAATACTGAATAACAAGAAAAATGCAGAAATTTTGAAGAAAAAAATAGATTTTTGAATGTCAAGAGCTTGTATTTCAAATCCTCAACCATCAACAACCATTACGATGATCACTTTATGCCTTTTAAATGGATTTACACCTCAACCATTGAACAACCACCTCTACAACTGGCTTTTTAATCTTGTATGATCACATGAAACATAAAACACACTAATTTCAAGGTTGTTAATATCACTATTGAAATGTTTTAATTTTTTGACCTTTCAAACATTAAAAAGTACATCATTAAATTAATTATGTAATGGCATAAAAATTAAAAAACATCATGAATTAATTATGTAACCACATAAGTCAAATACAATTCTATGAAGAAATTAATATCAAATAGATAATATAATCGCATAACTCATACATTTCAATGTCATTGATCTTCTTCTTCATCCAACTCTTTGTCTGTATCATCCAATCTAGATTCGACATTGTAAGGATTGGTCATATCATCATCATCGTCATTGATATCAATTTTGATAATGTCATCATCCACATGGATATCTTCTTCATGAACATTAACTCCTACATCATCATGATCTAGTTCCTCCTCTTCGACATCTTCATTAGGGACATCATCAACTAACTGTTGATCCTGATCATCATCTATATCATCTTCTAGTTCTTCGGTATCTTCTTCCACAAAATTATAGTTTACTAACCTTCCTCTTGGATCATGTCTAAAAAAAAATGACCAACCCGGTTTATTTGGAACCTCTGAGTAAAATACCTACTCACATTGGCTTGGAAGAACATAGGGCTCATTTCTAGCTCACTCGATCGACCTTGTATTAACCATGGTAAATCCATTATCATGTTCAATAAAAATTCTCTCGAGATCATTTTCATTCAATTGTAGCCTATACCATAGGACGACAAACAAAATTAATATGAAGGACTTAAAGTCACACTCAAGTATATCATCCAAAATCCCATAGTATCAATTTTATGAGACTTCTGGATGTATGTCACTTCTAGATGAAACATTAGTCACTTGAAAGACTGTAGTTATACTAGAATCACAAGTTTTCTACGTGTCATCCAACTTTTTGATTCAAAATTTATGACCATTGCACCACATAGCCTTGTGGTGTTTCACTTGCAATCTGCCAAACATGTAAAAATTATTGCAATATCGTCAGTTGATAAACATATTTATTCTTGGCCGAATGTATGCAAAGAAAACAATCTCAACATATATATACATCAATATAATTGAAAATAATTAAATATATGGGTGATTTATATATTTATACGTACCTATTTATCTCTTAAACCATATGTTAAATCAATTTCCTTTTGTGTAACATTGGAATCTCCATTACGATGAGCTTCTTTAACCAATGAAGCCACACCTTCCCATGTTAATGCGCGACCAGATTGTTGACATCGTTCAATCCATACCATCATCCAATCAAGATTGTTTGTGATTTACAAATGTAGTGCATCCCACTCTCGACCAATTGTATCAAAAAAAATTGAAATTCACAAACGATGTATAATTAGCTAAATACCATAGTATACGACCTTAATTTATAATTGATGTATATTGAAGATTAATAATTAAATAAGTACAATATACATAAAAAATATATGTAAAATGTATTCCAATTAATCTCCATGACCATCTTATAATTACCTCTCACTTTCCTCAATATACCTTTCCCCATCAGGTACTCCCCTTCGAATTTGTTAATGGAGTTGGGATCCCAAATGCGATCTACATGAATCTTTGCTACAAACTTAGGAAGATATTCACTAATGTACACCGTGGTCTGGTATACCATATATCCCTCCACCATATAACCCTCAGGATGTGCTCTTTGTCTAACCAAAGCCTTCAAAAATTTCAAGTGCCTCTCAACCATCCACATTGACCTTGTGTGTACAGGTCCACACAATTCAATCTCCTCAACTTGGTGTATGAGGTAGTGTTCTTGTGCATTGAAAAATGTTGAAGGTAGACACTTTTGCATTTCACACATTAGATGAGGAATTTTTCTCTTCCAATAATTTATATCTTCTTTATGGATTTCTTTAGATGACAACCATCTACAAGTGATTCAAGGCACAAATATATTAATGAGATTTAACAAAATATACATATTACATAACAAGTAAAACAAATGGAAATTATAAGATATATACAACAAATTGAACAAATATTGCTACTTACCTCATGTATTTTCCAAGATCATATATAACTTGCTTGACATTGTTGTCAAAGTTGTTTGGGAGAGATAGAGGTAGAACGTACTGCAACAATTATAAAATGATCTTTTCATTATTTTTCCAAAAGTAGTAAACATAATACCTGAAAAGTACATGCATTATACAAGTGTATATAATATACCAGAATAATTACCTTAATGAAGGTATGCCAATCATGCGTTTTCATCCTTGACCCAAATTCACCTTTCTTTGTTATTATATTGTTTATGTTCGCAACAAATCCTATGGGAAATCAAAATTTTCGTATGACTTCTTTTATAGCATTGCTTTGCTACTCTGTTAATAACCAAGGAAGGACACTTATATTAATTTGGTCTCCATCACTATTTAATTGAATGACATTTTTCATTGCATGATTGGCTTCCTGAATGTCACTACAAATTTTGACAAATTTTTCTTTGTCATGCCTTCCATCCAATATTTTCCATAACGTTTATGTTATATTCTTTCCGATATGAATTGTATCAAACAAATCCACAATTTGTAGCTTCTCATAGTAGGGAAACCTACTAAATTATTTGGGATAACTTTTCAGTCCTTGTGGAAGCCGACCATTAATGCCTTGACGACCTTCATGAAGCATATAAGTTAAAAAAATTAACAACGACAATCATTGTCAATTAAAACATGAGTAAACACAACACAATATAAAAATATAAAATCAAAACATATCATATATGATAGATAAACAATTTGATCCAATGTATAACCTTGATGATTAATTCTAGTATATTCCAACTTCCATAGGCAAGGTGTGATTCTTTGTGGTTTTGATGTAGTCTCTTCTTTCCCATTGAAAACATGTTTTTTAGTAGTTCGATACTTATGATTTTTGTGGAGGAAGTTCCTATACTCATCAAACCCCTACTTTCCTAAACTTGTTGAACGATGAGATTTCATCTTTGGACCACTAATTGGACATGCAAATTTTCCCTTTGTTTGAAGACTTGCAAGATAATATATAATTGGATTAAATATGTCAATTTTTATAATTATATATAATGAATAGATTATTTAAAAAACATGCATGCTATCTACTTCATAAAATTAAATATTGTTAAAGTGCAGTCGAACGTTATAACATACCACAAAAATGTGTTAGCCCTGGGGCATCATGAATTGTCCATACAAGCATTGCATGGAATTGAAATTGTCTTTGTCCTATTGGTCTAGAAACGTCATATATAGTGATGTCATTCCATAACTTTAGTAACTCGTCAATAAGAGGCTCGATATATGCATTCATATCTTTAACTTGGTACTTACCTAGTTGAATGAACATAAACACTACATAATTATTATAACCATTTTACTGCAATATATATAAATTAATGTACATGACTATTGAATAAAAAAAATATAAGACATTATGCAACAAATAAGACAAATGAGATGCTACTACGTTAAAGAAAATTGATGTAAAAAAATTCCTGGAACAATCATTGACAACATTATGTACTCCTTTATTGAAATCCATGGAGGAATGTTATTGTTGATAACAAAAATAAGCCACATCGAGTAAATAGATCTCAACTCTCCAAATGGATTGACACCGTCCGCTGCCAATGAAAGCATGAGATTATGAGGTTCTTCTTTAAAGTGTGGCCATTTTTCCTCCATGTCCCTAAATGCAGAACCATCCGTAGGCATTCGAAGAATGTCATCTCCACTTCTATTCCATGCATGGTAATCCATAAATTGCGCTAAGCTTTCGCACCTAAATAATCATTGCATACGTGGAATAATGGGAATATAACGAAGAACCTTGTGAGGCACCTTTTTTGTTAGTTGATATGTTCAATATCTATTGATATGACATTCTGGGAATTCTGTTACAAATTCATGTGGTTTATGATATATAATATGATCATTGGGACATGCATCTATTGCTTGATACTCCATTCCGATATCTTTCATAATGCCAGATAAATCTTAGTATGAGCGAGGTAAAATATTTGATGGTGGTAACAAAAATTCACCAATAAATCTAGAGCAAAAAATAATTTGTTAATATAAAGAATATTAATGGTACATATTTCATCCTTTATTTACTAGTGATGAACTAACAACAATTAAAATAGATGAAAAAAGATGACATATATGACATACCTTAACATCCGTGAGATTGCTATGTTTGATAAACCATTCATAATCTTCAAGTTCAACAACAACAATACAACAGAAAGAAGAGTTGTTTGGGAGCCTTCATAAAGGGGCTCGTATGCCTTTTCAAGTACAAGTAAATCATGAACATCATCAAAGTAATCTCGATCATCATGATCAGCTCTGCCACTAAATGTGTTATGGATCAATGTATTTGTACCATCATCTTCAACTGTGTTTTCTGGCGCATGATCATGTTCTTCCACATGATCATTAACTTCATCTTCGATATTCACAACTCCATGTTCGTCCACTTGAAAAACCACATTCTCCAGGGTGATAATCCATATCATGTGCCCTAGGGTGCCCCACCTTTATAATAATGATAGACACAAATAAACCATGATCATGATCAAGTGATTTTTTATATATATAAAAAATGTTAAAACGATATAAACATTTACAAATTCAATCAATATAAATACATATAATGAACAACTTACCAATGGACGATAATCATGCCCCCTTCAATGTGACCATGCCGCCTACAATGTTTCTTGTGATTAAAAGTCATCTCATCTTTAAGCCCTTGCAATTATTGCAAGGACAATAACATTTCCCATCACCCTTTCTTTTCAATCTAGCCCACAATCTATCAAGTGTCTCTTCATTTTGTTCTGGACTAGTATTATCTGACATGATTTTTCTTTACCAAGCTTGAATATTTAGATCTTCAAAAAATATCAAACTCACACTCCAATAATTTTTGTTCATAGATAGGTAACAAAATCTAATAATTCTAATATTTTACACCAAAAAAATTTGGCATGCAACCACCCCTGCAAAAGAGAAGATAGTTTGAAGTTAATGACCCCAAAAAAAATTTTAAAATGCTAATTCCAAAACTTATTAAATTATTATTTTACTATGATTTCCAACCGTTAGACTCCTAAAATCAGAATATTGAACTTGTACAACAAAATCTGAAAATGCAACTCTAAAAATGCACAAGTCTAAAAATGAAATCTTATGAGATGTTGCTTTAAAATATGATTTTCAAACCTAGAAGTGCAAATCTAACTTCACAAATGAATTCTGGGAAAGGAAAATGACTACCCTCAACCTGGCGATAGCTTCTTGAATTTTTTTTGATTTTTCCCAAGAAAATCATCCTTAGTTCTCCACAAACTTTCGTAAGTATAGCAAAATTCGCAAGCAGAGCAAATTCGTAAGAAAACGCTGTCACAATAAATAGTTGAGCTCATTTTTTATTTATGTCGGCCTCAATTTTGACTTCACATGTTTGTTGAAATTTTGACGAAAACTCTGTCACAATTTCGATGAAAAAATAGGTTCGTTGAAATTTTGACGAACGTCAGGGATAAAATTAAAAGAAATTGAAAATTACACATTAAATATCACTAGTACTCAATAATACATCTAATTATCCATCTTTCATCAAAAAATTTCGTTGGATTTTGCAGTCAAATGAGTTAGAATTCTAGGGTTTTGCATCTAAAAGGAGAGAGGAATCCCAAAAATCTAGGCGGTTCACTCAAGACTAATGCAAGTATGATTGAATAATGCAAGTATGATTGAAATATATCAAAGGAGAATGACCTAAATGCTGAAAATTGATAAAAGATATTGACTAATGAATGGAAACTAAAGAAATGTAAAGTGTTTGAAAACACATTGTGATATGCAAACATACACTAAATGACCTAGAAATGACCATGAAACAAAAAAGAAAATTGTGAAACTGAAGGTGTGCACCTAGAAATGTGTAAAGGATGGAATGAAGACTGTAAATTCTGTTGATTCTAGAATTTTAAACTACTGGGACACTTACGCCATTCTGGGCGACTTAGTCCCAGATCTGGAAAACTGTTTTGGAGCCCTTTTCAGCCAAATGGGTATCTAGATCTACATAAATTTCTAAAAAACATGTACAGTGGTACTAAGTCACCATTGATGATGAATTAGTCCACTTTAGCTTTTCTAAAAACTAGAAAGTGGAAACGAAAGCTCTTGGTCTACACTTTCTGTTCCTTTAGGTGTCCAATTCTGAAACTGCCAAATTTGGGCCTGAAAGTGACTTTTTGTGGATATTTTGACCCAGCTAACAAGGAGATAACTTCAACAAGTTTGTAACTTATTCTTTAATGATCTCCAAGCCTTCAAAGAACCTAAATTTGCAAAAACAGAAAGAAAGAGAAATGTTGAATGTTAGGGAATGGGGGTTTGCCTTGGTCAAACCCCTTTTAGGTAATTAAACCAAATGAAGAAATAAGATGAAGCATGAACATGAAATGAATGAATTAGAAACTTTCCATGATGGTAGATCTTGAATTTATGCAACAATGGATGAAGAATCTACCCTTGAATGCCTTGGAAAACTATCTTGATGACTTAGGATGCTAAAGCCCTAGCTTGCTTGACTTGAGATAGATGATGAATGAAATTAATGGGGTGGAATGAGAGGGAAAACCCTTATTTATACATGATTATGCAAAATTTCCCAAAATACCACATCATAGGCTGACCTCAAGGCTTAGAGAATAATATCTCACCAAAATCTTGAAATAATTTTGATTTTTGAGTCAAGTGGGACTAAGTCACCCCTAGTGGCGACTTCGTCCCATTGGACAATTTAAATGAGTGTTGGGAATTAAAGTGTATTAAATGATGTTTAATGAGATTAATCTAAAAAATACACTTAAGTAGGGCCTGTGAGTGTATAAAGGGGTCATTTAAACATAAGAAAGGGTTAAATTATTGATGACAAGCCTAGAAAAGTGTGAAAGTGGGTTACAACACTTCACAACACTTTTAAAAGACATCATAGAATTCTTATTGATTCACAAGGGTCCAATACCTAATGTGAATGTGTTGACCACATTACAACATTAAATCTAAGCAAAAACTAGGCCAACATCCATAAGAAAGACCCAAATGAGCGTGAAAATGTCCAAAAATACATTTTTTTTATTTAGCCCCCACTTTAGTGAGAGGATGAACTTGCTTCAAACTCACACTAAAGTAGACATTCAAGAGGGGTCCAATCATGCCAATGTAGATGGTTTTAGATAACAAAGATTAAGGAGGTAACCAAGCCCCTAGAATCTAGGATCTTAAGTCAAACCAATCATAAGCACAAAATGACACACATAATGGTGATTGATTTGTAGCAGAACAACATACACAATCATGCAATGGAAATAAATAGAAGGAAGAGAAGTAAAAAGGTGGATCAAGCTTCAACCGTTTGTCCAACACATTGTGGATTAGATCTAGTTTGTTTGTCCAAAAATTCATACTCACTCTAAGGTGACGAAACTCTTGGCTGTTCGTCGGGTGAGAAGGCCTAAAAGGTGAGAAACATACACTCATGGCTGGTATGCACTCACACACACGTAGTTGGCTATGGGGAAAGTCATGCCTCAGAATGGGCTTCCCGCTCAAACCATACCAAATTTATACCTCCTGATAACTTTAATAAGGTGCCACAATGAAAATGTTTTGGTAAATGTTTTTGAATGTCATGTAAAGATTTTGTTAAAGGGGATTTTGCTTTGTTCGTGCAAGGTCTCATCTTAGGGAACATCATGCTTAATGTCTCCAAGAGAGGAAAAGTACAAATGGTCTCATCTTGTTTCCAAGAGAGGATAAGTGCAAGGTCTCATCTTGGGAAACATTGTACCTAATGTTTCTAAGAGAGGAAATTGCAAGAAAAAGAAAATCACACAATGAAATATGAGTGTCAATGTATGCCCCCACTTTAAAGTGGTTGCCAACACCATTGTTGTGAGAAATTTCTTTAAAGTAGAAGGAGACATGAGATCTTACTCAGAAAGCCCTATGCCAAGTCATATGTTTCCTATAAGCTATGCCATGAAAAAGGTAGTATGTCACATGCGGGCCTACTTAAGGAATGTCGTCCACATCCCAGGCTTGCTCTTATATGTTCATGAAAGGTTAACAGCTAGCTAAAAGAGGCAACACCAAGTGACATATGAGGACAAGGCTACCAAATCCCTTGCCCCCACTTAGTGCAGGATAAGGATGAGCCAAAATGATTGATGAAATGCATGCTAGAGTGAAAATTAGTATCAATTAGAGGAATTAGATGCCCCCACATAAGGGAGAGCACCAAACTCCTGAAGATGTTGAATTTTACCACTCAAAGCCTTACATTCATTAGTAGAATGACCATGAACTCTATGATAGGTGCAAAATGACGTCTTGTAAAAGAATTGCTTCCGAGTTCTTGGAGGGAGGGATATCAAGTGATCTTGGAGGAGTCTCGACAAGATACCCTCTTGATCAATGGTAGAAGGTGGTCCTGTATTTTGTGACAACGATACTTCTTGCTTAGCAAAAGAAGTTATACTTACGCAAGACTCTTTAGATTGCGAGATTATGTTCTCTCCCTTATAGGAGGGTGTAAAATCTAATGAGCTCAAATATTTAGTGTTTTTCGAGATAACATTTAGATTAAGTGAATATTTCTTTTTTTTATTTCATTTCTTGCAAAGGATAACTTTCAAGACCACTAGTGTCGATCAGTTTAGGTGCACTACTGTTAAAGTAATCTTAGAAGGATAATTTGTGATGGTGTTGATGTTAAGTGAAGGCTTGTTTATTTATATCAAAGGACAATAACCAAGACCATGAGTTGTTTCTTGCATGTTAGACACGATGGGGACACAAATACCTTGTTCTCTAGCACCACATCCTTTTCCACTATATCTAAGTTGTTTCATAAGATCATAACCTTTTCCATAAAGATTTTTCATGGCTTTTGGATTGGGTGATTGTTCGTGGTTAAGTTTGTCAAAATTTGTTGTGTAATTTGCTTTGTCTTCTAAAGTGGTTAAGGTGGATGCTTTCGAAGGGTCTTTTTGTGTGGACATTACTACTTTTCCATGTCCCTTATTTGTGTCTATTTTTACAATATTGTACTCTCCCATGAATGTATGTTCGAAATCTAAGGAACCCCAATCATCTTCTAATAGCTTTGTGACTTCGTCAATGTGTTTTTCTTTGTATTTTTGTTGTACAGGTTCCACTTGTGTGGTTGGTGTGAATTTTTTCAAGGGATTTTCTTTGTTTTTCTTACGTTGTAAGACACTGTAAGGCTCAAGATCAGCATCAAGTGTGTACACTTTGGTGTTGTAGATGTATTTCATTTTATGATAAAGAGTAGAAGGCACCCCATTCATAGCGTGAATCCACGGTCTGCCTAAGAGAATATTACATGAAAGTTCATGAGGCATAATATGGATTGGTGTATCCAATGTGGCCTTTCCAACTATAAGAGGTAAAATGATCACCCCAAGCAATTTATTTTTGACATTTTCAAATCTCTTAAGAGATAAAGAATCAGGTTGAATGTTTGATTTATCAATGCCAAGCCTATCTAGAAGGCTCACACTACACACATTAAGGGTAGAGCTGGTATCGACAAGAGTTCTCTTTATCCCTTTTCGTTTGTATTGAGATATGATCATGAAAGCATCATTTTGTTTTTTCACTTCCAAAGAGGGGAGTTCACTTTGGTGGAAAACAATGTCAGCATTTATTCCTTGAATCATGGCAGCTATGTCATACGGTTGCATATTAGAAGGGATAAGAACTTGTAAGGATGTTTGAATCATGTTATGGTAGTGAGGGGTGGCTTGAATAAGGTCCCATAATGATATCTTAGCAGGAGTATTCTTAAGTTGCTCGACAAGATCATACTCATTTCCTCGAGGTAAGATAGGGTTAGGTAGGATAGGATTAGGAAAAGGTAACGGCGTCAGGGTTTGTTTTGGTGGTTGTGGATTGTTACTAGTGGGATATGTATGAGCAATGGTATTATGATTTAGTTGCTGCGAAACATTGTTCTTAGGTGGGTAAAGGAACTACAACAAATCCTTGTGATTAGCTCCCTTTTTTGCTTCCACCCATTGTTTTAATTTATTTTTCTCCAATTTTTTGAAAAAGTTCGTGCTATTTATCGGTATGGCACTATTTTTGGCATTTTTTAAGCCGATAAAAATAAGTAGATGCTAAATTAGGTGATAATTAGCATTGGTTTAATGTTGGATTTAGTGCCGAGTTTAGCACCGAGTTTAGTGCTAGATTTAGCGCCAAGTAGGTGCTAAATTAGGTGCTAATTAACACCTAGTTTAACGTCAAGTTTTGCATCAGGTTTAGCGTCGGGTTTAACATTGGGTTTAGTGCCAAATTTAGCATTGGGTTTAGCATCAGGTTTAGCAGTGGGTTTAGCGTCGAGTTTAGTGTCAAATTTAATGCTAAGTAGGTGCTAAATTAGGCACTAATTAGCACTTGATTTAACATCAGGTTTTCCATCAGGTTTAGTGTCAGGTTTAGCATCGCGTTTAGTGCCAAATTTAGCTTTAGATTTAGTGCTAGATTTAGAGCCTAATTTAGTACCTAAGTTAGTGCCTAATTTAGCACCTAATTGTTTTGATCTAGTAGGGATCAAGGGTTAAGGGATTAGGGGTGTTATAACAAAAAATCCTTCCCCAATATTCATTGGCCTTCAATTGCTCGCCTACATTTCACTTGCATCAAAAGATCCCTCAACCCTCAACCCTCAACCCTAATGCTTCAACCCTCAACCCTCAACCTTAAACCCTAAACCCTCAACCCCTATACCTTTTACCCTATACATTGGACCCTCAACCCTAATCCTTCAACTATATACCCTCAAACCTATACCCTAAATTCTCTACCCTCAACCCTTAACCATCATCCCTAAACCCTTAAACCCTAAACCCTTAAACCTTCTACCCTCTACCCTCAACCCTAATCTCTCAACCCTAAACCCTCAATCCAATACCCTAAACCATCAACCCTATAGGTCCTCAACTCTATACCCTCAATTCTCGACCCTCTACCCTATATATTGGATCCTCTTCCCTCCTTGTCTCTATCTCACTTCTCCCTCCATCCCTCGCTCCATCCATCGACCCTCCCTCTCTACCCTAATCTCTCAACCCTTAACCATCAACCCTTAAACCCTTAAACACTCAACCCTAAACCCTAAACCCTTAACGTCCCTCAACCCTTAAACCCTTAAACCCAAGTAAAATCTCTACCCTAATCCCTCAACCCTCAACCCTTAATCCCCCAACCCTTAAACCCTCAACCCTCAACCCTTAAACCCTAATCCCTCAACCCCTATACCCTCTACCCTATACATTGGACCCTCAACCCTATACCCTTGGTGTGACTGCAAGGGCATAAAAATTCAACTATATCCCTTTTGTACATTTTATGGCATAATACACCTCATTTCTACATTCAATCATCTACAAATTTGCCCATGTTTAAGATTTTTGAGTAAAAGATAAAAAAATGTTTTTAAAGGATAATATGAAGATAATAGTATGATCTTAAATTTGAGAATTAATAGCATTTGAATTAAATGGCATTTTTATCTTCTTTTCAATTAAAAATTGTAATATTTAATTTGTAAAATATTATAAAATAAATAAATAATAATAAAATTTATATGTTGAATATTAATCATTATTTAGAATTTATTTTTCACAATAATAAAATGAATGGTTTGGAAGAAATGCAAGAGGAAAATATATTTTAATTAAAAAAAATCTTAGGGTGCAAGGAATCTAATGTAATATCACAATCACAATCACACAATTTTTTAAAATTATAATAATTAAAATCATAATTTAATGATTAAATTATATATTTAATTCATATTCATTTTGGTTTTATTTAAATCATAGTAATGAGACTTGGACTTGGCTTGAACTCGGCTAGGGTGACTCGACTCGGGACTCGGGACTTGGTGCCCGGACTTGGCACAGACTCGACAAAATGAAAAAAACCTAGAAATTTAGATATTTTTAAGGATTTAAAACTTGTTTGAAGAACACTTTATTGAATAAACCTTAAAGACACAATAACATCATTAAATAGAAGCAAATTTGATCACATACACAAGTGTGCATCAATCACATAAGTATAAAGTACAAAAATTGTAGCTGAGTTGCTGAAGGAAATAACACACTTAGATATATAAATATAGTCAAATGTATACAAAACTCATGGAATGTGAAATACATGACATCGAATGTTCCAAAAAAATATGAAATATCAAAACAATAACTACAATTCTATGGCTCAAAGGAGTCTACATCCTTCCTACGAAGGCATCTAAGGTGGGTCCTAGATGATGTTGTTGGTGTAAATAAGTATTTTACTTATTACACTTTACTTAAGCTTACTTAGGGAATGCATAACATTTTAGTTTGCACTTGTGACACCTAGTTATTTGCATCTTGCATCTAGGTTTGTGCATACATTGAGAGATATGAGTTGGACACTTAGTGAAGTGTGTGTAGGAGAAATTGCACTCTTTGTGGTGTGATCTAGTGATCACCTTTTTATCTCCACTTTTCGTGGCATGATTATTCCACCTTTGGTGGGTGATCCATCTTTCATGGAATTATCTATTATTTCTTTCTACCTACCACACACATGATTGCGACACTTGTCTCATTCATGTCCCTTCATTGTGTCCTATCTTGTCTTTATAAGCAAGCCTTGTACATGCTTGTAATTGTCCATCTTCATAGTCTATCTTCATGCATATTGAGAATACAATAATCATATTCTCTTATTTTGTCTCTCTTTTGTGCTATGTTTAGTCTCTTGATCCTGTTGTTGCTTTTCATAAGTTCTTACAGATGTAGCAACTACAACTATAGTCTTTGCTTGTGACTCCATGCCACCCTCACCAAAATTAGTTGTGGATGTGTTTGCTCGTGCTTTAGCCTCCTCCTCTGCCATGGCTATAGCCTCAACCTCTCTATCTACTTGGTCAACCCAATCAAGGTCCTCATCACTAACACAAGTATATATTGATCATATAAGTATAAATTTATAAACAAAAATTGTAGTTGAGCTGCTCAAGGAAATAACACACTTAGATATATAGCCAAAGACTTGAATGCATACAAAAATCATCAAATATGAAATCCATGACATCAAATTTTCCAAAAAAATATGAAATATCAAAAGATTCAAAATAGTAACTAGAATCCTATGGCTCAACGGAGCCTGCATCGTTCCTACAAATATGTCTAAGATAGGTCCTAGATGATGCAATAGCCATAATATCAAGTATCAAAGTGATTTCCCTAATGGGGTTGAGGGGAATTTCCCTTTGTGGGGGTCTAGGCACAATGCCTCTAGTGGGGTGAAGGGGCAGCGCCCACACAGGTGGTTTGGGGGTAGTGCCCCTGGGGTCAAGGGGAAAGCCTGGGTAAATTCCCCCAATGGGGTTAAGGGGCAACACCCCTTGTGGGGGTTTGGGGGTAGCGCCCCTAGTGGGGTTAAGGGGCAACACCCCTTGCGGGGGTTTGGGGCAGCGCCCCCAGCTGGGTCGAGGACAACGCCCTGGGGGGGTCCTAGGGTAGCACCTTGGATGCCACCAAGCCCAAATTAAGACCTAAAAAACCATACAAACCTTCATGGCATACATCATTTTGCATTCACAATAAGTAAAAAAAACAAGTCTTAACTTTAAATTTCATGTAATTTTTTGCACTTTTCAAACCCTGCCTGCTGAGTCCTGCTGGTGAGACTCGCCTGGACTCGGCGAGCCCAACCAAGACTCCGTAGGACTTAGCCAAGTCTGAGTCTGAGCCCCCAGGAATCAGCCAGGGTGACTCGACTCACAACTCACGGAGTCCTAGTGAGTCCTAGCGAGTCTCGTTACTATGATTTAAATAAATATTTTAAAATTAAAATTAATAATTGTTAAAGATATTTTTCATAATTTTATTTTATATAAAATAACATCAATAGTTTTTAATTATTAATTCAATATAAAAATTAATAAATTTAATACATAATAGTAATATTTTATTATAAAATCAGTCCTAACTACCTCAAAACTGAAAAAGGAAACCTCGGTTTGACTAATTTTTCCTCCAACTCGCCCAAAACTCTATCCACACTATTTTTTTATCAAAATTGCTTTTAGAAATAACAGTTATTGAGATAATTTATAGAAACATTATCTCAATATTGCTTTACAATATCTTGCAGCTTTGATTTTTACAAAAAGATCCCACTCTGATTTTGATTTGATTTTTTAAAAATAAAAGGTAAAAATATGATTTATTTTCTTGAATTTTGCCAAGTATAATACCTATCTTGATTTTCTATAAAAATCATAAAGAAAATAAGGCATGAAATTATATGGTTTTTATTCAAAACCATAGGAAAACCTAAGGCATAGAACAACCTAGGGACGATGAGCTAAAGTATTAGTCAAGGCACTTTAATAGTAAATCAATGTGATAAAAAGATAAGGGCGAGCTAGGGAAACATGAAACCCTAACCACAAAACATCAAACTTCCACATTTCTCACCTCATTTTTCACTTTACTAGTTTTGGAGAACTTGGCACACAACAACCATGGAAACTTAGGGTTTGAGCTTGAAAATCAAACATTTTATGCACTGCTATGCTGATTTGGTGTCAATTTCCTTTAGGAACTTAATGGTAAGTTGTTTCTTCTTTGTTCTGGGTCATTTTGACTCCATTTTTGAAGGAGTTAGAGCCTCTAGGTTGTGGCCATGAGTGAATTTTTGATGCATTTTTCTATGTTCGTTTCCTTTGTTGATATCTCATTACCTTGGGCCTCCATGGACACACTTGGCTTGAGTTTTGAAGGCCACAGGCATGCGGGTTTTGATGGTTCCTCTCTTCACACAAAAACTGGGTGAGTTTCTATGCTTTCATCCTGTGTATTCTCTTCTTAAATGAGCTTGATTTGAGCATGATTTGAAAGGAATTTTTTTTCCTCTATGTGGAAACAAAAGAAAAAGTGTGCTCCTCTACTCAAGCCGCGTCCATACCATTTTATTTCCTCACTTTCTATAGAAGATAACCTAGTTTCAGGCTTGACCCATGATATCAAATTATAATACTTATGGAATGGAGAACTTTCCTGCATTTTTTTTACTATTTTTGGGGTTTTGAAAACCTTTCATGGCTGCAGCCATTCACAATACCTTCTTCATCTTCTGGGTTGGTCTTCTTCCACTTGTATTACTAGACCTATGTTGTCAATATCACTTCATAACATTGTATCACCTTGATTTTCACTATTTAGATAATCTTGAGACTCCTTTAAAATAATCATAAAATCCTGATATGACTGATTATGGTGATGTATTGGAATGGTACAATCAAGAGTTTGATCATTTACCTTCAGAAAATTAGATTGTAACTCTTTTATATCAATTGGAATAACTTCCTTCTTCACTATCCATAATTTTTCATTACTTGTTGGGTTGATATTTTCTTGTTTTTCCATCAAATTAGACTGATCTAGCTATTGTTGACCCCTGATTTCAAGCTCAAAATCAATAGTAGACTGAAACAAAAAAAATTCCACTTTTGTGTTAGCAAAATGAAACCTAAAACTCAACATGTGGAAAGAGTCTTCTTGTTGATCTGCATTCTCAATCTGAATAATTAATCATAAATGAAACTTAAATAATCAGAAGGGTAAAATGAACCATGAAAACCACATCCAACCAATAAAACAAACTCATACAATAGCAACAAATGAACTTCTATTTGTATTGATTCATAAAAATTGGCATTGTTTCAACAATTCTTTTTCTTTTTAGTCCTTCCTTATCTTTTACAAGAGAAAGTGATTGCATTTATATAGAGAGGCAAGTACATTGAGTTTACAATAAAGGATGAGGATTAATCCATCACCAAAGGCTTGAATTTAACAACATTTAATGTTTACGGTTGGGTTGTTACAAACACAATTTTGCTTTTGTATTTTAGGAAAAATACAAAATTGCAACTTTGAACCTTATAAAATTAAGATGGCATAGCACCTTCTTGATAAGTCTTATAAGAAAAATCATCTTTTCACTAAGTTGACAAGTGAAAAGTAACATGTGGCATGTTCATGGAGGAGAGGGATACATTTCTGAACTAGTTTGGTAGGAACATATGTGAGCAATGATTGAAACTAGACATATCTTCTATACAGTTCAACAACAATCTATTCTTTGTTCTTTTTTGCATTGTATTGCTAAATTCAAGGATCACAAAAGAATTCAAAACCTCTGATGATATTTTGTTCCTACTCTTGATTGTTTAACAAGTCAAAGTATGGAATATAGCAAAATATTCTTCAATAGATTGGTCATTACCTCAGTGAAGCCAAGAATGCTTGATATATTGGTCCATCATATGTTTCAATAGGATAATAGGTTTCTTTTGAGGCTTCGACAAAACCATTATTGGTATATATAGGTGAAAGGTCAACCTCATGGGTAGCACAATATTTATTCTATAATTTCTTTATAGAAAAGGAAAATCTTTTAAATTGCAAAGGTGATATTTCTTATGAAACCTTAATGACCACCTTTTATGAGAAAATGAGGTTTTAGACAGTTATCTAGAGTATCAACATCTTTTTTACCTTAAAGAATAGGGATATCTACATTTACTTGTACCATGTATGGTGTTTGGGCTCCAAAATATATATGCATTGGTAAGTGAATGGGAATGAATGGGATTGAACATGCTTTAGAAGTTGACTGAAGTTATCAATTATCTTGACAATTTCTCGTGTGTAATGTTTCTCCAAATCACCACTTTGTTGTTGTAAAGCACTTGATTTCATCATCTAAAACATCTTTGAAGTCAACATCTCTGATATGGATTTGTTTTCAATTTTTTGAGATCATGAAGGAACATAGGGTGAAGGGTCATGAATTTAGAGACCAAGCTTCTTGTTGTTATTCCTTGTGTCAGTGGGCATACAAAATGTAGCAAAGGTTTTGAATGAAAAACTTTGCTACCACTAGGTTATGATATATAGTGAATGATTGATATCATTGTGAACTGATGCGAGCTTTGATACCACTGATTTGGGGCATTTCATATATGAGGGACATGATATTCAAATGGAATAAAATGTATTATAGATAGAAGTTGATGCGAGCTTTGATACCACTGATTTGGGGCCCTTCATATCGAAGGGACAAGATTTTCAAATGGAATCAAATATGTTATAGATAGAAGTAGATGTAGAATGACTAATGTGAATATCAAATCAGAGTGCTTAAACAAAGAAATTACAAGAATAATTTGATGCCACGCTAGAAGCTTGAAATGTAATCTCAAAGTTGTATTATGCAAAGTTCTATGCAATCTTTGATAGTTTGGACATAATGCTTATTCATTTCTGTCTAATCTTTAGTAGAATACAACAATATATCAATGCGGTAGAGAAAAGGATGTCATGTTAGTTACAAGAAATGTAATTTCTTGCCTATTGTTGGTTCATATTCCTTATGTCATTTTTTAGAAACTTTGTAGAATATCTGTATGGAATAGGGCTGACACTATTGGAGCTGTGCAGTATAGAGATTTGTGGTAAACATTTTCTTGAAGCTTGTAGTAAAGGTGGTAGTATGAAACAGTGCATTGCCGCTGTATTGTGAAATAATCATAGTGCTACATCCTCCTCCATCAAATATGTTTATAATATTAACCATATAATTCCATCAAGCTCCTTGCAACAGTAGAAAGTACACCTCTTTTTAATTTGAAATTGCCCCATAAATAATCTTTTTATGAAGTTATACATTTCTTATGTTTACGTGTTGCTAGAAAGTGAGTTATTATTAAGTAATTGACTAGTTGACAATAATTTTTTCTTATGTTTACATGAGGAGGTGAAGGATTTGGCTTTCTCTTGGTGAAAAGAGGAATCCAAGCTTTCCTGTGTTGGGTGGACCGATCTTAACAGGATATTAATATGTTTTGTATAGGTTTGTGTTGGCAAAATGGATCAACAAAAATTATTTCTGCTGTTCACTATTTTCTTTAATCCACTAGAATATATTTTTACAACATAAAATCCTATAATCATACTAATTGAAACTTCAAGGTCAAGTGAACAATTTTGTATTAGATTTATAATTTTGGAACTCGTGAACATTATGTGGCTGAGAAATCTTTTCAAACAACTTTCTTATGTTGTGGAGCCTATTGTCAATCAGATATGCACCCTTTTTTAGATTTGCAGAAATCAAACTATTTGTTGAAACATGGAAACCCTTTTCACATGTGGGTGATCTATGTGAAAAGGGAATCTCCAGAGTGAGTTGGTTCTTCGAATGATGAATCCTATTCTAAGTGACTTTTTGGGAAAAGGGATAGAAAATATGACTGAAACATAAAACTTATCTAATATGATTCCAAAAATTAATGGTGACTTTGATATTCTACCCACAAATAGTCTTCAGAAAACAACAATGAATTCACAATCTCTCATGAACACCCGGTACATAATTGATTTGCATGAAGGTTTAGACTGAAACAAAACAAGCAACCTATATTAAATGAACTTTCTATATCAATAATTTGCAATATTAAGACATGAAAAGGATCTGTAAACAAAATCACAATGTAGACATCATACTAAAACTGCAAATAGAGATAGAAATTGGAGATAGGAATGCTACTTTTATTGAATTGAAGGAGTATGCAAAAGTCTGAAATTGGGTAAAAAAGTTTACAAGCTCTCATAATTCTATCAGAGCAAGAAACAATAAAACTCAACTTCTGAAAAGCTCTATTTTTTTTCAGTACTTATGTCTCTAATTCCCAAATCCGAGCTCAAGAAGAAAGCCCCAAGGAAAAGCATCAAAACTGCCCAAAAATATGGCACAAAATTGGAAAAGTCACACTTTTTGCATGTACATACTGAAAAGATCCTAAAAATAGGTTTGATTTTCTTTAAAAGCAAAAAAACACCTTATCTCTCCACCAAGAAGCTCAAATTCGACCAAGAGAAAAGATCACTGACAAATCCGCTAAAAATAGCAAAGAAATAAAAGAATTTGTTTTATTCTTTCTTTACAATGATTTGCAGATTTTAATACTCTCACAATTTGATTATTTTTGCAATTAAAGATTTAGAAAAATCTTTTGCAAAACAATATAACCTTATTTCTCCAATACAATATCTAATTTTCTTAAAAAATTATAAAATATGGATATTATCCTCTCAATAATTGATCTCTATAAAATCAATTTGAAAGCAAAAACCTAAGTGATAAAGGTTTACTTTCCAAGGCATATCTAATTTTATTATTCTTTTTGCAATTGATTTTCCTTAAAATTAATAAAAATAAGCACTAAGTCTTTCTGAATTTTACTAAGGCATAGGCATTTGAAATAATTAAAAAACCCTAAGATTTAAAAGACTTTTCAAAACATTTAAATGCCTATCCTAAACTTAGGCTATTGAAACTTTGAAAGTGGTCGACCTAGGCATGTACAAGACATAAAACTAAGGCATTAATGTGTAAGTCGAATTAGGGTTGGGAAAACCCTAAGTAACAAAACAAGGGACCCCTATCATTTCGCATCTTTTGCATCACTTGGCCTTGAAGTAAATGGCTCTACATGCCACCGCCATGTGAACTATGGTTTTGATTTGGAGCTCCCATTCGAGCCTTCATTCAAGGTTTGCCTCTCTTCAACTCTGATCATACTCGGCCTCAAAGTCATGGAAAGCTTATTTTCTGTCTTCTCTTCGTTTCTTGGCTCCTTTCATGAGAAAAATGACCTTACAGGCCGCGACTATGATATAGTCTTTGATGTATTTGTGGCTCTGTGTTTCTTTCCTTTTGCTTATGTATTTCTTGGTCGCCATTGTGCGAGCTCGACCCCTACATCTGGAAGCTCTGTGAGAGCTAAGTTGCCATCTTCTTAGTCTTCTACAAGCTTGAATGGTAATCTTATTATTCTTTTGTATTTCTCTTAGCACTTTCTCTCTAAAATAAAAGCTTCTGAAAGCTTAATACTCCTACAAAAAAGGTCATTTTCCATTGATAAATTTATGGCCATTACACAGGCCGCACCATGCTCATACACTCTAGTGCATTTCACTTAGAAACTTTGTATGATTTCCATTATTTTCTTCAGATCTTGGGGCCTAGACAACGACCTCAAAAGAGATTTCTATTTTCAAATGAAAATTGGGACCGAAATCCCTCCTCTTGGCCGCAACCAGTCATGCACAAAATGGGTGTTTTGGAACCTTCTGGGCTCGACCCAAGACCACATAACATGTATCTTGTATTTCTGGAACAAAACCCTCATATGGGTATCTGTATTTTGAAGAAAATAATGTGTACCTTTGATCTCTCCAAAGCTAGAGCTAGACCCATGAGAGCATTGTACAATTTTTGCATTTTAACGAAACCCCATGTGGGTATTTCAGAAAAATAATAATTTTTTTGGGTAAATCTACATTTGGATTTAAAATAGTCATATGGGTATTCTTTATTTCAAGTATAACTTCACTTTTAGCCAAAAACCCAATGTGGGTATTTTTGAAACTTTGAAAGAAACACCTATTTTGCTTTCTGTCAAAAACCTCATGAAGGTTCACTGAAACAAAGAGAATATTCTGCATTTGAAATGAACACTTCATATGGCATTTGTAAAAATGAAAATGAAAGAAAACTCTTTGTGTAATGAATGGTTGCTCTACTCATGTTTCTAGTTTACTATATTTTCTCTTGGCCACCATGGAAGAAACCCTAGCTCGGCCTAGGATTTTTTGCTCTGTATTTGTAACTATTGGCATATCCATTTGATTTAAAGAGGAAATTTAATTCTTTCAAATGAGAAAACAAAAGAAACACCAAATCTATTTCAAGCTCCTGTTGAAAATTTTGAAACTCTTGCTCAAACCCCATTTGGAATACATGTTGATTAATGACATATTCCTTGAACTATTTACTCCACTTAATGCCACAGTTGCATTTGGACACATAAACACAATGGATTACCTGATGCTTGTAAATATGAAGCTTTCACATGCTTCCTTTATTGAATAGTGTATTTTTGATGAGGCATTATGTATGCCTATTCACTATCATCATCATGAGCATGAACACTGTTGTAATATCATGAAACAAGATGCATAAACAATACTCATGACAGCAAAATGCAAACTGTATAGCAATATTCAAAATTTGCAATTATGAAAATGATATTCTTCAATTGAATTGATTAAGAACATTAAGCCTATTGTCCACTTGTAGCTTTCAAAACAACATATTACTTGATTGTTATGAGTGAACAATAGGCTTAACTGTTTGATAATTGAAAACATGTTTTACTCCTTTATGATGATTGCACTTCTTCCTTAGCCCCATCTGTAATGCTTAAGGGGTAGCATGCCGAGCTCTACCCTTGTGGGAGCCTGTTTTACTCCACATGCTTTTATGTCTTCATAAGATAATTAGCTTCATGATTTCTCTGATTCCTGCACAAGGAAACAAACAATGTTAGCATAAAAAATATATGATGTGACACTCCATTTTCAGCTCTCGTTTATCTCCCATTTTCTCAACTATTTCAATGCATTGTCAACAAAATTTTACATTATTGTTGGTGGTTCATATAGGGATGTTCATAGTCAGAGCTCTAACAACCCCTTTTCCTCTCTTATAGGTTGATCGAAGCTTGAGGACAAAAGATGGTGCACCACTTTTGCATTGGCCAACAACAACAGGCAATGATGATTATGTTCATGCTTATGTTATTTCTTTTTCTGCATCTTCAATAGTGTAGCATGTTCCTTATGATGCATTGTGACAGTTACATCCCCGGCTTGTGTGGATCCTTTAGTTTCTCTCTTCTTGCTTTTCATTCTGAAAAGAAATGCATCTAAATGCAAATTTGTACAATCATTTGTATTCTTGCAATCAAATGAAATATGTAATGTGAAAAGTGTCATGAAATAAATGAAAGCACTTTGATATGCTTAATCATTTGTATACTTAGTTTTGTACTCCATTTGATTTGTAGAGCATTAAGCAATACTTCTAAAGCTTAGTTTTCTCAAAACACTTGCACAACTGGTACTTGATACTTGATAAATGCAATGCAAACAACACTTAAGCACATGTAGAAATAATTTTACTTTCACATTCAAGTATAATAAAATTTAATCAGCTCCACCAATTGAGCTGTAGTGAAAAATTGGTAACAGAGCCAAACAATTACCATGGAATTACTTTTATATCTACAGAGAAATTCATTTTCACATTATGTGGAAAATCAAGCAAGGGGCAGCTGGTATGTTCACACCATGATATGGTTATGCAAATGAAAATGCAGCAAAGTAATCATCTCCTTCTTTGTTGTTGGAAGAATGCATGCTTAATGTTATGATACATGATATCAGCTCTCTTTTCTGCTCTCATGGTTGAATATCAAAATCCATTATGGTGGGCCTCAAGAGTTCCAGTCATCTTTCTTCCTTTTCCACCAAATGTCGGCATATTTTACTAACGTTTATTAGAATTGTTGCAAGTTTTACATCATTGGAATGACATATTATCTGTAACTTTTTTGAAATTTTATTATCATATGTGGACTTTGATATGATGTAATATGATTATGGTTTTGTTTCATATGTTGTAATATTAGTGTATAAGAGTGAATTCGCACCCTAGGTGCAATTCCCCTTTTTGCCTTTATCCACCTTAGAAAACCAAAGTCAGAGGCTTAATTTTACTTAAGCTCGCTGTTGGCGGTCCACGTGGCACCTATTTTGTGTGTTAGTAGAGGAATTTCTATTAGGGACGCCCACGCGACGTGTAGACATCTGCATGGTGCGCTTACGTCCTTGGCATATTCCTACAGCTGAGCCAACAAAGGCGTTACTCTTCTCATTGGCAATGAAGTAGTAATGCCTTCTTTGGCCAACCGACTCAAATATGGTTGTTTTCTTCCTTCCTTCTTCATATTTAGTCCTTCAACTTTCATTTAACCTCTTCAACAAATCAAGCCTTCATTGTTGCACACTTCAAGCTTCCAAACTCACTCTCACAAGCTCATTTTCACTCACTCCAAGCATTCCAAGCATTCCATTGCAACAACATCTCACTGCATCAACTCGGTAGAGCATGATTGGGACCACACCATTGCAACAGAGGCTTGAGTTCCTCTCATTTCTCCCCCAAGCAACCTTGAGTGCTCTTGGTGGATGTGGTAAGCTTCCCTCTCCTCTTCTCTATCATTTGGGTGGTTAGCATAGTACTGTTTTGTAGTGCTTGTGCTTTCTTTATGTTATTACTTCTTTATCTCATTCTTTTGGTTGTTTGTGGTGGTGGAAACACCTAAACGGGGGTCTGACTGAGGCAAGCCCCTATACATCCACCCAACATTTTCCCTCTTACTGTGTGTAGGTGTGTGAGCTCTCAAAGAATTAGCTGGTGAACGAGTTCATTGGTGAGATTCTCCTTATTTTCATCACCCTTGCTTATTTACTTTATAACATTAGAGAGTACTTAATCTATTTAGTTATATCATTTTGGCCTTTTAGTTAAAAAGCTAGGTTGTTAGTCGTTTTGGTGTGTTCAACCTTGTCTTTGCTATTATCTAACCATATGAACTACAACGCGCTTTAGAGATGCTAGCGCATCGTGTTGTCGTCTAGAGTCCATGCTGATGTCCTCGGGCAGAGAGCTCCCTGAGGCATAGAGTTGGACCTAAAAACTAACTCGCCTAGCCTTGCATTGAAACTCAGGATTGCAGGGTGATTGTGGGGCATCATAGTCCTCACCATTCTCATCCTCATAACCCTAAAAATTGCACTTAGCTTAGGTAAGTTAGGATAGCCTCTCGTGTATTGGCCCTCCATGACCTGGGGTCTTGTATGCAGTGGTCCCCCTCTCTTACATTTTTGGTGAACCCAACGTGAACCAACGTCTGTTCATCCGTTGGTATTAAAAACTTCTCTTAGATATTTCATGGTTGTTGTGACCTCGAGCATTGTGAAGGTTTATAAGCATCACAACCCAATCCACAACTTCTGGGAATATCGTGAGGAAAAGTGTATGACACCTCCTGATGGATAGGATGAAGGTCTTGCTTGGTCTCTCTACGAGCCTTTTCTCTGGTCCTGTTGTTAGTTTGGCTGCACAGGAGTAGTTATCAAGGAATGAGATGGGGTTTGTTGACGAAAATGATCACATTCCCACTCCTCCTGTGTCTCCCATGCCATCATCGGTGGACAAGCATGAGGCCATTCAAATCCCTACTGAATATGTGTCCACCCTTATAAAAGGGTTGGGCGACCTTGAAAACCATTTAGAAAGAAATCCGAAGATGGCTAAAGTCGCTTCGGTTGTCAATGAATTAAAACATATGATTAATAAATATCAAATAGGTGTGGAGCTTCTAAGTAGTCTCTTCAGTATTGCTGAAGTGTGCGCTCCTTCGAGCATCTCTAGCTTTACACAAGGAGTCACCTTTGAAGAATGTGAGGGACAATTAGGAGTATCAATGCCTCCCACTTCTGTTTACATGGCCGATGTGATCCTTTCCATTAGTATCCCTTCTGTCCCTAATCAATCCGAAACTATCAAGGTGAATAAAGTTCCTTTGGGTTTTAACTTCATCCCTTCCATCACCTCCAGTGGTGGAGGTCTTGGCAGAATTGGTGGTGGAGGCTTTGGTAGTGGTGGTGGATTCGGTAGAAGAGGTGGTGTTGGTGGAAGTGGTTCTTGTAGAGATCATGGCGGTGGTCCCAACGAAGGCCCTACTAGTGGCGGTGGATCTGGTAGTGGCTCTGGTAGAAGTCACATTGGTGAAAATTCTAGAGGTGGAATTGACGGTGGCTCCAGAGGAGGTTCCTCTGGCCCTTTATCTTCTAACAACCCTATTCTAAACACTCTACTTTAGAATATGGGTAAGATGCATGGTCAGTTAGTGAGCCTTTCCCAGGCCTTTGCCCAACCTTTTATTTAGCCTTTTTTCTGACATAGCCCATTGTCGGTTTCCATCTTGAACACTCCCTTCCCTCAAGGAATGGAGATACCTAAATTTGAGAAGTTTGGTGGTAAGGGAGATCCGAAGATGCACATGTCTACCTTTAACGCTCTTTGCACCAACTTCTTCCATCAGGATGCCTTGATGGCTAAACTATTTCCTTGATCCCTCAAGGACACAACACTCAGGTGGTACTATTCCTTGTCTGACAATTCTATTTTCTCATTTGATCAACTTGTAAATCAATTCCTTAGACAATTCCATGCAAACATTAGGCCGAAGATGACCTTTTCGGATCTCGTCTGATGTAAGCAAGGAGACAATGAAAAGATTACAGATTTCATAGCGCACTACAAAGTGCTTCTTTCACAAATCTCATATCAGCTGCCCGATTCAGACATACAGAAGGTGTTCATAGGGAACTTACAAAGTCCTTGGAAAGAGAAGTTCACCCTTATGAAATACCCTTCTTTCACGCATCTGTGTGCGGCTTTACGAGAGTATCAATAGATAGTTGTTGAGTTTGGGGGATCCTCCTCGTGCTTCCGTTCTAAGGGAAAGTCCATTGTATCAATCTCTGGGAAAGGAAAAGTTGTTGTGAATGTAGTAGCCGTTGTTGATGACAATAGCCTCAAACGCAACCAGAAATTTACAAAGTTGTCTGAATCTTATACTTCCGTCTTGCAAAAGTTGTTAAAAGATAAGATCATAACTTTGCCGCCCCCTAAGCCTGTTAATGAACCTTACCCTAATTGGTATGATGGAAGCACCTATTGTCAGTACCATCATGTTAATAGACATGATACCAAACGTTGTATGTAGTTGTGTCATGAAATACAAGACCGCATTGAGGATGGTAGCATTCATCTCGATGGGAATAAATAGAACGCTAACAAATCAGTGGCGAAAGCAAATAGTGAATTGTAAATATACATGGACCCATTTCTATCACACTCTGCTAACATGATTTTCAATCCCACTGATTCTGTTTCTCAGCCCGAGGCCTATGTAAACATGGTCACGGTAACTTCCACTGTTCCACCCGCACTCGGTTCACCGGCTATTACATTCACTTCATAGGATTTACCCCTAAACAACAAACCTTCACCTCTCTACATTCCTGCTCGTGTTAATGGTAACATCGTGAAAAGAGTCTTAATTGACCTCGCGAGCCGAGTGAATGTTATTACCAAAGAAACATTAGTATTGAATTCACTACAAAAGGAAAAATACGAAGAAAAAAATTCTACCATCTGTACCCATGATGGTATGAGTCTTAAACCTTATGGATTGATCACTTTGTCCATCCTGGTTGGACCTAGGACTGTTGACACAATATTCAATGTCATCCCAAAGTCAGACCTATTTAGGGTGAAGCTAGGAATTCCTTGGTTGGCTTCCATGAATGGGGTCACATTCATTATTCATAAATGTTTAAAGTTTTCCCACGAGGGTGTCGTGCATGTAGTGCATGATACCGGATTAGCCTTTGGTATCTCGTGGTGGATATTCATTGGATCACTTTTGGCCCTCCTCAATTGGTCTATTCCCTCTGAGAATGGACCTACTTTAAAAGAACTATGTGAAGTAGAAAACTGGGGGCAAAGGGGAGCCAAAGATGACCCTTCCTGTGACAAGAAAATTGGTTGCCTCTTCTTCCCAAGAAAAGAAGGAGCTTGTACTGGCGACTACTCCTTCCCTGAAAGAGGAGGAATCCTCGTTGGCTCCCTCTCCTTCCCACAAAGGCAAAGAGAAGGCTATACCATCTACTCCCTCTTCCCCGAAGAAAGAGGAGAAGCCTACGATGGTTCCCTCTTCTCGTAAAGGTAAAGGAAAAAATTTTTTCTCTAGGACAGCCCCGTCCTCTCCCCTTTCCTGGGAAGAGTATTGGATGAGTAGACCCGGTGCTTACCCGTTGAGTCTGATGATCACTCCTTGGCGTAGACCCAATATTAGGATCGCAGACCTCCCTAATGAATTTCCTGGACCATGGTATTATTTGTATGATAGAAGGAAAGGTTCTCATAGAGAATTCAATCTATAGCCTCCTACTGCCCTTGCTCCTAAGGAAATGAGCGGAAAGAGGCCCACTACTGAGGCTCTCGAGTTAAATCCTCCTGTCGCTCTTCAGCTTGCTCCCCCTGCTCTCGTATAGGAACCTGTTCCTCTACCTACCTGAAACAACTACAGTGGACATTCCTATGGTCGAGCAGGAACCTTCTTTCCCTTTGCAATCTCTGACTTCTAAATCCAAGAGTTGTAGGAACCACCTTGCACGAGACCGCAAGCGCCATCAAAAGGCTCTCTTGGCTGAGCAGGCCTCCTCACAATAGAAGGAGGAAGAAATGATCTCTCCTATTTTAGGACCTCCTGTAGTGTCTCCTTCCTCCCTTGTCTCTGTTCCTCTTCAATTTGGTTCATTCCTAGCTTTTGTTGCGAGCACTAATAGGCCTAACCCTAAATGGGTACAAGTGTTTATTGCTCCTTCAACGAAGCTACCTTTGTTGATGTTTGTCTCAGATGTTCATCCCTTCCCAAAGCCCATGGACATGGTTAATACTTCAGTCATGTATGTTGTGGTTCTATCCTCCTCTTCCTTTGCACCCCTAGCTTCGTCCGTAGGAAGTTCATCTCCTCCAACAAATAAATAGGTGGAGGTCGGTCCTTCTGGCAACAAAGGATGTAAGAGGAGTTCACCTTCCTTGCAAGGTGGCCCCGTGATGACTTGTTCTATCTTTGTGACAGAGCCAATCCCGGCTTCACCTGAGTTTGTCACCACTCCCGAATCATTCGGTCAACCTAACAGTGAACCTCAAGCACAACCTGCCTCATCCGCTGAGAATAAACATGGTACTCCCATGGGATGTATGTTTAATTCCATGGATAAAGTCCCGGCCCTGTCGACGATCTTTGTGAAGTCGTTGAATTTAACTCCACAGGAGCTTGGTGGATAGGACCTTGAGGGGCCCTCTTCCCTAGCCCTTGTTGCGAGAGGGTCAGATGCTCCTCCTCTTAACATTCCACCCTTGCAGGATCGTCCTCCTCCCCCTTATGAGGATCTAGATTGGGAAGCAGACAACCTCTTGGCTGATCAATGTTAGGAAGAGGCCCCTTTTCTTGATCTTGTGTTTGTGTTTTGTGATGTGTTCCCCCATACCCGTGCTATGTGTGCCTGGATGACCCTTGTCACCCCTGTTTGTGCTTGGATACAGGCGCGATTTTTGTGTCATGAACCTTCTTCTATTTGTGCCATCATTCTTCCATGTTCGTGATTGTTTTTTTGATAAAATTGGGGACGATGCAAAGCGTTGGGGCCATTTAGTCTCCCCTTCCATGTTGACTCAATTTTTTATTTTTTATTTTTACTTTGTTTTCCATGCATTCTTCCTGATCTGGTTGGGGATTGAAGATATTTTGCCTTGCATTGTGGTTACCTGTTATCATTATATGAGCTCAGACAAAACAAACCCCACTAAACCAAATCCCCCTATGTCCTTTGTGTGCATTTTTTTCTTTTCTCTTTATCTTTCCCTCTTCTTTGCTTGGGTTGTCCCTCTTATGTGAGACAACATTCTTCTTTAACACTTTGGTTTTTAGAAAATGAATTCGTTACTAATGAACCTTTTCTCGAAAGCCTTCACAAAATTTACCTTGGAATCACATTCTCAACATAGAACCCTAACAAAATGGGGTTTGTAAAGAAAGGACTTGAAGACCTTCCACCAAACTGAGAACAACTTTAATTTCACCTTGCATGGGGGCATGTCCTTCCTTTCGAATTCCTTGATGAAGTGAACATATTTCGAAAGGATTCCTTGATGAAGAATCATTCTAAGAGAAAAATCACTTTTGAATTGCGTGTCCCTTGAGTGGACCCACTTTTTTCCTCACAACGGGTTCCCAAGGGATCCTTCCTTCAAAAGCCTTTATGAAGAATGGATCTTCTCACGTCTAGCCTGGGGGCAGCCCGACTAGGCTCATTCCATTTTCCCTTTCGCGTCTAGCTCAGGGGTAGCCTAACTAGACCTTACCTTTGAAACAACACATCCATTGAGTGGACCCCTATCCTTTTGAAGGGTTCCCGAGGGACCCCTTTGAAATTTTTATGGTCTGCGTGAACGACTGCTCTTTGACATGTTCTATCTGCAGGTAGACGTGTCATCGCTTTTGATATGTTCTATATGTGGGTAGACGTTTCACCGCTTTTGACATGTTCTATCTATGGGTAGACATGTCACCACTTTTGACATGTTCTATTTGTGGGTAGACATGTCGCCACTTTTGACATGTTCTATTTGCGGGTAAACATGTCGCTACTTTTGATATGTTCTATCCGCGGGTAGATGTGTCGCCGCTTTTTGACACGCTGTATTTGTGGGTAGACGTGTCACTAATTTTTGACGCTCTATTTGCGGGTAGACGTGTCATTCTTGAATTTGCAGAGTCTGCTTCCTTGGGGCTTCCTCCATGCGAGAGATCTTGGGGGTTGCCTCCTTGCAGGTCTGCGGGCTTGTAAGGTTCTTTTTTGTTCCAAGTTCATAGTTCCGAGCAGCTATGGAGTTCTTTGCTTCTCCTGCACCTTCAGGTACGCCAGGCCGAGTACAACTTCCTTGATGGTTCAGGTATACTTTTCTAACCTTACTCTCTTCTTGATCTACTTTACTAAGCACTCATCAATACTTGTGCTCACTAAAGTGGGGGAAAAATGTATAAGAGCGAATTTGCACCCTAGGTGCAATTCCTCTTTTTTCCTTTATCCACCTTAGAAAACCAAAGTCAGAGGCTTAATTTTACTTAAGCCCACTGCTGGCAGTCCATGTGGCACCTTTTTTGTGTCAGTGGAGGTGTTTCTGTTAGGGAGGCCCATGCGGCGTGCAGACGTCTGTGCAATGTGCTTATGTCCCTGGAAGATTCCTGCAACTGAGCTAGCAAAGGCATTACTCTTCTCATTGGCAGTGAAGTAGTAATGCCTCCTTCGGCCGACCGACCCAAATATGGCCGTTTACTTCCTTCCTTCTTCATATTCAGTCCTTCAACTTGCATTTCAACTCTTCAACAAATCAATCCTTCATTCTTGCACACTTCAAGCTTCCATACTCTCACTCTCACAAGCTCATTTTCACTCACTCCAAGCATTCCAAACATTCCATTTCAACAACATCTCACTCCATCAACTTGGTAGAGGACGTTTGGGACCACACCATTGCAACAGATGCTTGAGTTCCTCTCATTTCTCCCCCAAGCAACCTTTAGTGCTCTTGGTGGAGGTGGTAAGCTTCCCTCTCCTCTCCTCTATCATTTGGTTGGGTAGCATAGTATTGTTTTGTAGTGCTTGTGCTTTCTTTACGTTATTACTTCTTTATCTCGTTCTTTTGGCTATCTGTGGTGGTGAAAACACCTAAACGAGGGTTTGACTAAGGCAGGACCCTACACAACCACCCAACATTTTCCCTCTTGTTGTGTGTAGGTGTGCGATCTCTCAAAGAATCAACTGTCGAACAAGTTCATTGGTGAGATTCTCCTTATTTTCATCACCCTTGCTTATTTACTTTATAACATTAGAGAGTACTTAATCTATTTAGTTATATCATTCTGGCCTTTTAGTTAAAAATCTAGGTTGTTAGTCATTTTGGTGTGTTCAACCTTGTCTCTACTATTTTTTGACCATACGGACTACAACGAGATTTAGAGACGCCAACGCGTCGCACTGTCATCCAGAGTGTGCGCTAACGTCCTCGGGCAGAGAGCTCCCTGAGGCACAAAGTTGGACCTAAAAACTGACTCGCCTAGCCCCACATTGAAACTCGGGATCACAGGTTGATTGTGGGGCATCATAGTCCTCACCATTCTCATCCTCATAACCCTAAACATTGCACTTAGCTGAGGTAAGTTAGGATAGCCTCTCGCGTCTTGGCCCTCTGTGACTTGGGGTCTTGCACGCGGTGGTCCCCCTCTCTTACAATTAGATATATAATAGAAAAATAAATTATTGCATGAAATAAATAATAACTTTTCATTTTAAATGTTTTTTTTGTAGAACATGGGTCTTCTAGAAGATCAAGATGATCCTCATGATATAGATCCAAAATATGTTGGTTCTGGTACAAATCACATGGTAGAGGATGATGATGATGCAGATACAGAAGACATCGAGGCTGATGATGATGATAATGGCGACAATGAAGATCATGATGATGATGATCACGATGATGATGATGATGATGATGATGATGATGAGGTGGTTGCTAGTATTAGCCAGTGGCATTCATGATCATATATATTGCATCATGGATCATTACTGATATATCGTTATGATTCCTCTTCATGGTTACTATCATATGTATCATTTTCATGACCTGTAGTACCATATTATTGAGTTGTATCATTTTGAGTTATATAATTTATCATTTTTACTTATATTCCTTGTATATGTATCATTTTGACTTATGTCGACTATTGGACATATATCATTTTGACATGTTATTGATCTACTAACATATTTGACTTTCACTTATTTTAGTTATATACGATGATGATCTTATCAGTATTGATTTGCCAATTTATATATATTGAAAGTGGTCGATGATTTTTGGATGGATATTTATAACTATGATGATTTTAATTTATTGCTCATGACGAATGTTGTGAAATTCAATTAAATTATAAATATTTGACTCACTTGTTTTAATTATAGATGATGATCATGTTATAATAATTATCTTGTTATTTAATCATATGAGTTAAATAATTAAATTACTTACTCTATAATCATATGATTTATTTAAGACACATGATATATTTAACTAATTAAATTGAAATAAAACATTAAATTAATAAATGGAAGCAAAACAAGAAGCATTTTTAGAAGCAAAAAAGAAAGCAACAATGGAAGCCAAACTAGAAGCAAACCATAAGCAATCTTGGAAGTAAAACTTGGCGTTATCTAGGAAGCAAAAATAGAAGCAATTTAGGTAGTAAAATTAGAAGCAAAACTGGAAGAAAAACTAGAAGCAAAACCGAAAGCAAAATTGGAAGCAAACATGGAAGCAAAATCAGAAGCAAAACTGGAAGCAAAACTGGAAGCAAAACTGGAAGCAAAATCAGAAGCAAAACTGGAAGCAAAATCAAAAGCAAACTGGAAGCAAAACTGGAAGCAAAATAGGAAGAAAAATTGGAAGCAAAATTGGAAGCAAAGTCGGAAGCAAAACTGGAAGCAAATTTGGAAGCAAAATCAGAAGCAAAATTGAAAGCCAAACTTGTAGCAACAAAAGTCGGTGATAACCTCGGCGCTAAATTCGACACTAAATACGACGTTAAATCCGACACTAAATCTGGCGCTGAAGTGAACATACCATTTTACGCCAAGTTTTGCACTAATAGAAGTGCCCAATTCATGAACTCAAATGCACTAAAATCCAACACTATTTTAGGCGCTAATTGCCTGTTTTGTTGTAGTGAGGACAAGCTCGGGTTTGTTTTGAGTTGGAGGTTTGTTTGAAGGGGGGTAAAGGATGAGTTGAGGTTGAATAATATTAATGTCCTGTAGTGAAGGAGAGTTTAATGTTCACTCATCATCTTCTTCTAAGGACACTATATCATTATTGTTATTGTTATTATTTTCTTGCACCATGGTATCCTCCCTAGGAGGAGAGTTTTTAGGAGAACTACAAGGCAATTTTTCTTGACATGCAAGGCTTGGTTCTTCCAAAATAACTTCATTGCAAGTAAGGGAGTTATCAATGGTGGATTTTTCTTGTTTAGCAAGAGTGAGGATATTAGGAGAAGGATCTATTTGATTTTTGTGGTTTTCGAAGGTCTCATTCACTTGTTCCATATTATCTACCTTAGTAGGAGAGCTTGTAATATGTTCACCACTAGCTTCATCACAAGTAGGGGAGGCATCAAGTGAAGGACCACTATGATTTTTAAATAGATTGTCCCAAATGGTAGGAGAATTAGGGAATGGAGGGTCAAGGTTATCATGACTTTTAATAGGTATATCTTCTAACACCAACGTATCCTCTTTGCATCGAGGAGGGATATTAGAAGAAGGGCAATTTTGATTGTTATGGTTAGGGAGACTAGTGCAGGAGCACCCAAAGGTCATCTCATAGGTTGTTTAGGATAGTCTTGTCTAGGACAACATAGCAAGCAAATTTTGTTCATTTGGATGTAAGCCTTAATGGCATCTTTGGTTGGGTTTTCAACTGATGAAGGTCATGTTGACCAATGGATAGGCCTTTAGGTTTTTTCTCAAATAAGGTTTTGACCTTTTAGGAGTTTAGTTGTTGTTTTTTCAATTTTTGCAAATAATGCTTAATTATAGTTTCAAGCGGCCAAGGAGAGCCCATGAGAGTGATAACTTATTTAGGTGACCCTATTTATGCTTTGGCCTCAGCATTGGAGAGGGTTGGAAGCATTTTGAAATTGTTGAAGTTTTGAATTCAAGAAGAAACAACTGTGTTTTGTGAGAATTTTCTGATTTTTGCATTGTAGTATTGCTTTGATGGATTGACCATAGCACTAAAATCTATGTAGGATGTAGAGTAGTGTTTCTTCAAGCTTTTTGTAGCATTAGATAATTCCTTTGTGTAGTTTTAAGCTTAGTTTGTAAAATATTTTGGTTTTCATACTGTTGTTGGTCTGAACCAGGCAGTTTTGAGAAAATGGAGTATTAGTTCACTTTCCCACCGTACAAATTGTACGACCCTTTGGGAAAAGTGACTAGACTCCATGGTTGTACATATTGTAGAGTTTAGGGTCTTGGAGAACATGGGAGTTGCTGTGAAAGGCTTGCCCTAGGCGAGCCAAGAAGAGTCCGGTTAGGGAAGATAGAAAGTGCAGAGCACTTGGTTTGCAGGGGTGTCCATTTCCTGACAAATCACAGGGTGGAGAGGGTAGGTAAGTGTCTTACCTAGATATAACATGGAGGAGGAAGCTCCATCTATCCACCTGATGTGAGAAAAGTCTAGCAGTTTCAAAGCAGCCAGGAAAGGGCTAGAAAGACCTAATTTTAACCATTTTCAAGTTAGGGTACTGTACGGATGGTGGAGACCTAAGACCTCAAAAATATTTGAAAGGTGTGCATATGAACCAGTAATCCCAAGAAAATATTGGGTGTTCTTTGGAAGGATTTGGAGAACTAACTTGATTTCTCGGAGAAGAAGGCCTAATTGGGGCTCCTAGGGCTAGTAGCCTTTAAAGACCTAAATGAGGGTTTGGTGGAAGTGACCAAGAAATGAAGTTAGGTGGACCATCAAGAATCAAAATTGGATGGATTAAAGTGAATAGAAACACCTCCACACCCCTGCAAAGCTAAATTCAAAATTTGGAGGTTTTGTAGCCTTTAGGGTGGATTAAGGGCTAAGTGTAGAGTTGCAAGTGTGTACCAAGGTGGGCTTGGTAGGAAGAATCATGTTGGTAGTTGGGGTTGGCAATGCAAAACCAGGGGATTCTAAGAAAAGATAGGTCCTATAGGTTGAAGTGGCGGAGAGAGACACCTTAGAAGTCTTCCAACAAGACTTAGAGCATGAAACTGTGATTGTTTCATCCAACCTCCCTATCAGATTAGTATTAGAGCAACAAAAGATTTGGGATAGAATAATATATGTCAGAGATTGAGTCTAGTGGTTCCACAGACATGGTGACAAATGCAGAATTGGCCAAGAAGGTCGAAGAATAGGAGGAAGACAATAGACTATTGAGGGAAAGAATAGCCCAACTTGAGGAAGCAATGAGTAATGTGCAGTTGGAGGGAAGGGTACCAAAGAAAGAAGAGGTTGCATAGGAAGACAAGATCCTTGAACCTGACCCTGTTTTGCAAGAAGAACCTTTCTTGAAGGCATTGAATGCTTTGAGTGGAAAAGCACTTGAAGGCATACCACTATTTAGTGGGAAAATGGAAGCTAATCTAGTCATGGATTGGATAGAGGGAATGGAAAACCATTTTGAATGTGATGGAGTCACTGAAGCACATAAGGTGAAGGTAGCAAAGTCAAGATTAAGGGGTTCTGCCTTGACATGGTGGAAGTTCATTCAGACAGAGAGAGAAAAGGAAGGCAAGAAACCTATTTCCACTTGGAAGGGAATGGTTGCCAAAGTGAGAGAATCATACATGCTAGATGATTATGAGATTTATTTGCATAAGAAAAGACAGAGCTTGAGACAAAGAGACCAAGATGTGAATTCTTATACTGAGGAGTTTCAAAAACTTTGCATGAGGTCTAATGTAACTGAGGATGAAAATCTTAAGGTGGCTAGGTATCTTAACGGCTTGAAATGGAACATTCAAGAGGAGATGACTCTTCTAAGTCCCAAAACAGTGCACCAATGTTATCAATTGGCTATAAAGATTGAAGAGAGGAGTCAGAGGAAACAAGAAAAGATTGGGTGTTCTTTGGAAGGATTTGGAGAACTAACTTGATTTCTCAGAGAAGAAGGCCTAATTGGGGCTCCTAGGGCTAGTAGCCTTTAAAGACCTAAATGAGGGTTTGGTGGAAGCAACCAAGAAATGAAGTCAGGTGGACCCTCAAGAATCAAAATTGGATGAATTAAAGTGAATAGAAACACCTCCACACCCTTGCAAAGCTAAATTCAAAATTTGGAGGTTTTGTAGCCTTTAGGGTGGATTAAGGGCTAAGTGTAGAGTTGCAAGTGTGTACCAAGGTGAGCTTGGTAGGAAGAATCATGTTGGTAGTTGGGGTTGGCAATACAAAACCAGGGGATTCTAAGAAAAGATAGGTCCTATAGGTTGAAGTGGTGAAGAGAGACACCTTAGAAGTCTTCCAACAAGACTTAGAGCATGAAACTGTGATTGTTTCATCCAACCTCCCTATCAGAGACTAGGTAAGGTGATGTTTAGAAATGTTTTTATGATATTAGCCTCTTGTTTTCTAAAGTCTTCCAAAGGCGGAAGAGGAGAGGGACGATCAAGACTATCAATGCTTGTATCTTCCTTTACCAAGATGCCTTCGTCACTAATAGGAGAGGTATTCGGAGAAGAACAAGTATGATTGTTATGATTATCTACATTGGCATCCTCTTTTGTTATGACATTCTTACAAATTTGGTAGGTACTAGGAGGGTACGCAACATGCTTATCAAATGTTTTACTTTGTTGTCCAAGATTATACCCATGAAAAATAGAATCATACAAGCCACTTGATATTCTAGAAACATGGAATGCTTGAAGAGAACACATGCTAAGATGAGAAAGTAAATAAAGTGCAATACAATGATGTAAGGTGAAATGTTTAAATGTAGTTTTTAGATGTGAAACAAGGTAATTTTTTGATTACATTATGCAACAAATTGAAAGATGAAATGTTGTAAATGCAAATTTGAAATTGAGCAATGCATGAAATGAGCTATTTTAAGTTAGATCTAATGAAATGCATGTAACAGAAACTCAACTAACTGATACAAATAAGTAATAGTTGCAAACAGAAGCTTAAAAATAGGGTTTTCATTGTCATGAAAGGTAGTTTCATGGGTGAAAAGGGACTAAGTCGCCCAAGGTGGCGAATGAGTCCCAATGGGAATTTTTTTAGAATTTTTAGATTTTTTTGATTGATTTTTTATGTTTTATGTGTTGTATGATGCAAACCTAAGATGCAAATGCAAAATTTTAGAAACCCTAGATGCCAATTAACTAATGCAAACCCTAATGCAATGTTAATGTGAGCTAGATCTAGGATGATGATGGACTCCAAATCAAAATGATTATGTTCAAAAATCGGGTTCACCAAAATGAACTATAATTTTTTTGGGATAGGGGGCTCACTTACACTTCTATTGTTTTGCACCTAAAAGGAGAGAGGAATCCAAAAAATCTAGGTGGTTCACCTAAGACTAATGCAATTATGATTGAAATCTATCAAAGGAGAATGACCTAAATGCTAGAAACTGATAAAGATATTGACTAATGAATGGAAATTAAAGAAATTTAAAGTGTTTGAAAACACATTGTGATATGTTGTAGATTTTGAAATTTTAACCTACTGGGACACTTATGCCATTCTGGGCAACTTAGTCACAGATCTGGAAAACTGTTTGAAGCCCTTTTCAACCAAATGGGTATCCATATCTATAGAAACTTCTAAAAAACATGTACAATGGGACTATGTCATCATTTATGGTGACTTAGTACACTTTAGTTTTTCTAAAAATCCACAAGTAGAAACGAAAGCTCTCGATCTGCACTTTTTGTTCCTCCAGGTGTCTGGTGCTGAAACTACCAAATTCGGGCCTGAAAGTGACTTTTTGTGGATATTTTGACCCAGCTAACAAGGAGATGACAAATTTTTTTTCAACTTATTCTTCAATAATCTCCAAGCCTTCAGAGTACCTAAATCTACAAACACACAAAGAAAGAAAGAGAAAGGTTGAATGTTAGGGAATGGGGGTTTGCCTTGGTCAAACCCCTTTTAAATAATTAAACCAAATGAAGAAATATGATGAAGCATGAACATGAAATGAAGGAATTAGAAACTTGCCATGATGGTAGATCTTGAATTTTTGCAACAATGGATGAAGAATTTTCCCTTGAATTCCTTAGAAAGTTATCTTGATGACTTAGGATGCTAAGTCCCTAGCTTCCTTGACTTGAGATGGATGATGAATGATAAATGGATAATCAATGAAATTAATGGGGTTAAATGAGAGGGAAAAATCTATATTTATACATGATTATGCAAAATTTCCTGAAAATACCACATCACAGGTTGACCTCAAGGCTTAGAGAATAATATCCCACCAAAATTTTGAAATAATTTTGATTTTTGAGCCAAGTGGGACTAAGTCACCCCTAGTGGCGACTTCACCCCACTGGGAAATTTAAATGGGTGTCAAGAATTAAAGTGTACGAATTGATGTTTAACGAGATTATTCTCAAAAATACACTTAAGTAGGGCTTGCAAGTGTATAAAGGAGTCATTTAAACATAAGAAAGGGTTAATTTATTGATGAAAAGCCTAGAAAAGTGTGAAAGTTTGTTACAACACTTTGAAATAAGGCTTGGTAAGTGATAAATAGAGGTTATTTAAGTGAATTATATTAAAAAGGTCCCAGAAAAGTGTGAAAGTGGGTTACAACACTTCACAACACTTTTAAAAGGAATCATAGAATTCTTATTGATTCACAAGGGTCCAAGACCTATTGTGAATGTGTTGACCACATTAAAACATTAAATCTAGGAAAAAACTAGGCCAACATCCATAAGAAAGACCCAAATGAGCGTGAAAATGTCCAAAGATAATTTTTTTTATGCTACATTTAGATTTTAAATTATATCATGAATGAAATTTGACCAGTATCCCCTACCTCTAGATTTGCTTCATTATTTCTAGTGATAAACAAATTTTAAGGAGGTAACTTTTTCCCATTTTCAAAACATATAGATCAACCACCCAATAAGGGTAGCTTGTAGACCAACCACCATTCTATCAATCCACCCATCAGGAATGGTGAGAGAGAAAGAAGGAGAAGCAATAGGAGTTGCAACATTGCTGAGAAAAGATGGAGAAGCTTCCTGGGAAACAACTCCAGAAGCAACAGTTCCAAAAGTAGCAGCACCAGAAACAACAACTCCCTAAAGATCATGAAGATCACAATTTGAAAAATGAGGCAGAGGAACTACAAAGCAGGAACAACCAAAACAAAGCTATCCTGTAATTGAATTTGAACATGAGTAGAAGGATTCGAGACCTCCAAAGGAGACCCCAAAATAGAACCCCCCCTAGAACAAGACACAAAACCCCCGAAAAGCCAATTGCCACAGGGGAAAGCTGAGAAGTAGTCAGAAGTAGGGGAGGAGACAAAGAAGGCGGTAGCAAAAATCCCCTCTTGAGAGATCTACATAGGTCAGACCCACTGGCAGACCCTTCAACACCCTCCATAGACTGCTCCAAAGGAGGATCCAATAGAACCCTTTTCTTAGCTTTCAAATGAGCTTCCAAAAGAATGTCAAAAAGGGATTCATCCTCCTCCAAACTCTAGGAATCTGAAAAGCCATCAAAATTTACTCCTTCTAATCCATATCCAAAAGAAAAATCCTCACCAATAGCACCCAAACCTTCAACACCGTTAGTCTCCCAGTCCAACAAAAATCACTGCCCAACACAACACCCAATCCATCATGGTTTGTGCAAAGAACCGACCCAAAAGCACTCAAACCATTTGTAGCTGCTAGGAACTTCGACCATGCACCTCTATTTTCCTCATCTGCATCCTTAGCACCCTTGTCTTCCCTAGAAGAAACACAAGCAATGCACTTCCTGCTTCCTAGGCTATGAAGCAATTGCCCCTACCTTTGTCGTATAGGGTTTTTCCTGCTCGCTGCCACAAACTTTGTCTAGTTCACGTCGCCGCTCATCGCTATCCCTTAATTTCTTTAGGTATTTTTTAAGTGTTACATGTACATGGAAAGCAACAATGTTAGATGTTGTTGGGGCTAATCAATGTTTTCTTGACACATTCCCTATGATAATTGTTACTTTTGTATGGAAACTAGAAATTTTATTTGGATCAATGGTGAAGGAATCATTTTTCTTATGCAATGCTCAAAATTTCTACCATTGTTTTATTTATACACACCCAAATACCCGTCTTCTAACATGTAATAAGTTTCAGTTAGATTGCCAGTATAGTTGGTTCACATATGCACAACCTTACCATGATTAACTTAGCAAGTAGATAAGGGAGAGATTGAGGGGTGACATACAAAGCCTCTTGAGTCCAAATGGGCCCCACTGTTAGATCAAAAAATATTATTCATCGATAGAATTTCCATTATAATCTACCTTAGCTCAAGTCATGACTATGAGAACCTAGTCTATCTTCTCAATCATCAAATTGTTTCATCTACCAAACCTTAATTTATGCCTTGTACTTTATTTCTTCATAGAACCAATAACTTATTATTTTGATGGGTCAAAATTTTTCACTTATATGCTTGCCTAGTTTAAGTTCAATTTTTACATACCAAGCTAACTGAATTGCAAAAGCTAAACCATTTCAAAGGAATTATGGAGTCAAGCTCAATTTGTTCTCTAATGTTTGCTTTGAAGTGCATCCAAATGATAGGAAGATCTATTAGCTACTTTCACTATGCATCACATGAATTTCACTCATATGTATATGATGGTATAGGAACAAATGTTGTGTTGGATCCACATCCAAATCCTAGAGTTGTTCAGGTTGGCCCAAGCTTGGTCATCTCTAGTCATCTTATAGTTTTGGACCTAGGTTAATTAATAAATGACTGGACAACCACATAGAGTGTCCATCTATGGATAACCTATCATAAAGCTATTGTGAATAATTAAATATGCAAACAAAATACTTGGTACTACAATATAAGATATGTTATTACTGAAATGCTTCTAGATGAATTTTTATGGGAATCAATGTTTTTGATTGACAAATTCATTTTATAACAAACTACAAAACCATACTGGGCCATATGTTGTATAAGACATTTGACACTTCCATTTCTTTCATAAATGGAATCCTTACTATCCATCCATGCCACATAGAAAAGAACTAACTCTTTTTCTTTTTTAGGGTTAATAGAAAAGGATATTATTAATAAATGGATTACAAAAAACAATAAAACAAACAACAATTATCAATTTGTAACACCTATAGCCATGAGATTTAACTATCCACATTTTCAAAATAAGACACAAGAAGCTCATAATTTTATCTTCAATGAAAGGGATCTCAAACATCTAAAAATGGCTCAAAAGAATTGAGGTATAGAAGTTATACCAAAAGCCATCAATACTTGTAAAATGGAGATAACAAGTAGAACATACTGAAAACTAGAACATAGATTTTTTTTTGCATTTCTCAAGTTATTTGGGATTCTATATTCCCAAAGGTCCAGAAAGACTCATCCCTCTTGAAAACAAAAAGTTTCAGAAACTAGGATATTTTAGGGATGTGGGGACAATGAATTTTTTTTTTAGGCGTGGGGAAAAGAGTTTGAATTGCCTAAAGTTTTTTTTCCCAGTGTGAGACAACTTTCCTTTCATTTAAAAAAAAACTAACATAGTTGTTTTATAGTCATTTTCACATTCTAAAAAATAAAATTCACTGAAACAATGGGAAGTGATTTACCTCAAGATTGTGCAAAAATTATGTCAAGGTGTCAATGATGTTGATGAGAAAAAATGGGCGAATTTTGCAGGAAAGATTTATGAAACCCTACCACGACATAATATTTTTCAAATGAGACAAACTGGCCAAAACCTATCTCCCTTCAGTTGTTGCTTCAATCTATTCACATAAACGAAAGTAGATATGAAAATATTCGAGGTTGGGGGCTACTGAAGTTTGATTTTATGAGGAGATGGTGAAATTTATTCGGATTTGTTACAGTAGGACATTTGTTTATTTTCTCAGAAGAAAAGTTGAAGTATTTAGTTGATTTAAGGAGTTTAAAGCCTTGGTAGAAAATCAGACTATTAGAAAGATTAAGTGTTTGAGGATTGACAATGGTAGTGAGTTTTGTTCGGCAAAGTTCGACAAGTTCTGTAAAGAGCACAGGATTGAGAGACATAAGACAACTCCATACACCCCACCAAAAAATGGAGTTACGAAGAGGATGAATAGGACATTGATGGAGAGGGCTAGGAGTATGCTGAGTGGTGATGGCCTTGAACAAAAGTTCTAGGCTGAAGTGGTAGCCACTGCATGTTATTTAATCAACAGATCTCCTACATCAGCTCTTGTTAATAAGACACCCATGGAGGTGTGTTATGGTAAAAATCCTTCGATGAGACATCTCAGAGTATTTGGTTGTCAAGCTTATGCTCATGTTCTGATTGAGAAGAGGTCTAAGTTGGAGAACAAAGTAGTTAAATGTATCTTCATCAACTATGGTGCCAGTGTGAAGGGGTACAGGCTTTGGGATCCAATGGCCCAAAAGGTTCTCTATAGCAAAAGTGTGGTTTTTCGAGAGATGAAACCTTCCACAGTTGAGTTGCAACCAGTGAAAGAGGAGAAACAAAAGGTGGTAGTTCAAGTTCCACTTACTATGATGAAAGAAGAGCTACGTACTCCTGTAGAAACTGGTGATGAGGAGAGTTTTAGAAGCTCTGAAAGTTCTGGAGAAGAAGAACCTCAACCTCAACAATCCAGGAGGTCTACAAGAGAAAGGTGTCAACTTGATAGGTTTGGATATTCACCTGAAAGATTTGGTTATTCTTTGTTGGATTCCAATTGCATTTTTGCTTTGGTTGCTAACACTAATGAGCCTAGGATTGTTAGAGAGGCTATGGGTATGAGTGATGTAGATTCCTGGATGAAGCCATGGATGAAGAAATGGTTGCATTGAAGAAAAATGATACATGGGATCTAGTACCTTTTCCTGAAGGACGGAAACCTGTTGGATGTAAATGGGTGTTCAAGAGAAAATATAGTCCAGATGGTAGTGTTGAGAAGCATAAGGCATGGTTGGTCACTAAGGAATATTCTTAGGTGGAGGGAACTGACTATGGTGAGATTTTATCTCCTATTGCGAAGCTGACATCTATCTAATTCCTGTTATCACTTGCAACAACATATGATCTAGAAGTGGAACAAATGGATGTGAAGACAACGTTCCTTCATGGCGACTTGGAGGAAGAGATTTATATGTCACATCCAGAGCATTTCATGGTTAAAGGTAAAGAAAATCTGGTTTTCAAGTTGAAAAAATATTTTTATGGTCTTAAGCACTCTCCTAGAATGTGGTACATGAAGTTTGATACCTATGTGTTGTCTTTGGTATTTCTGAGATCTAAATCTGACCATTGTGTTTATTACAAATCTGATAATGGTCACATTCTCATAATTGCATTGTACACAGATGATATGTTGTTTTTTGGGAATGGTAAAAGTTTGATTTCAGATTTGAAGTCTCAGTTGTCAACACAGTTTGAGATGAAGGATCTAGGTGCAACAAGGTATATTCCGGGGATGGAGATCAGAAGAGACAAAGCTAACAAAAAGATTTGGTTAATCCATATCAAGTATATGAATACCATGTTGGAGAGGTTCAACATGACAACTTGTAGATAGATATTTGTTCCTATAGTGCAGGGGACGAAGCTTTTTGTGGAGGATTGTCCAAAATATCCTATTGAGATGTAGGAAATGACCAGTGTACCATATGTGACTGTGTTTAGCAGTCGTATGTATGCTATGGTTTGTACGAGGCCAGACATTTCCCAAGCAATGGGAGTCCTTAGTCAGTTTATGGCTAATCCTAGACGAGTACACTGGGATGTTGTTAAAAGAGTGTTCAAGTATTTATGGGGTGCTTCAGAGTATGCTCTATGTTTTCATGGTTATCCTATTGGACCTTGACACTCAATTGGTATTCATGGATATGTGGATTCAACTTGGGAAAGTGGCATTGATAGCAGAAGATCCACCAATGGCTACGTGTTCACGATGTATGGTGGTGCTATTAGTTAGATGAGTAAGCGATAGGTTGTAGTCACTTTAGCCACAATAGAAGCAAAGTACATGGCAGCTACTCATGCTTGTAATTAAGCCATTTGGCTTAAGTGTTTGTGTTCTGATATTGGTTTTAATGTAAGGTAGATTACTATTTTTTGTGACAGTTAGAGTGTCATTTTCTTGGCAACGAATCCTACTTTCCATGCTAGAACAAAGCACATTGATGTTCAATTTCATTTTGTTCATGATATGGTGGAAGATGGAAAGGTGAAGTTGGAGAAGGTTGACACCCTGATGAATGTTGCAGATGCATTGACAAAGCCAGTGAGCACATAAAATTTTAGATGGTGTTTGGAGTCTATGGGCCTCACGACCTCTAGCAGTTAAATCCTGTTACTTTCATTGGCTCTTCAAAGGTGTTCAACAAGTGGGAGAATGTTGGAAAAATAAGGCGTTTTAACCTTTGATTTTTCCATAAGTTCTAATTTTTCTCAATATTAAAAGTTGTTGATTTTCTCACTCTGCCTTTGTGAGTTAAAACTTGTAGTTTCTATTCGGATGAGGAGTCAAGTTGGAAAGTTATTTTTTATAGGTGGAGTTGTGCATAAATGGTTTTTTCTATTTTCGTGTTGAGTTTGCATGGAATGTGAGTTTCTGAGGTGTAGTTATTTTGGCAAGTGCATATTTGCAGTGTTGCATGTGGTGACATTTGGAAACTTACCGTTGTGCGTCTGTAGTATTTTTGGCACTTTCCATGTTGCACGTTCAACCTTTGGCAATTGTTTTAGAAATTTTTAATTTATGCATTGTAAGCTCTTATATATTGAGCACTTGTATTTTGGAGTTGTATGATGTTCTTGTTTTGTTGACGTATTGTTATGCTACTATAATTACTCTAGAATCATGAAGTGTGAAGACTCTTGCAAGATCATAGCTCTGCAATTATATTGTAACTATTTCTTTGTTGCTGAATAATATAATTGAGTTGTGTTTTGGAGTGTGGGGTTTCTCTCCCAAAAGGTTTTTCCCCACATCAAATTTTGTGTTATGAGTTCTTTGTTTATCTGTTTATGATATGAATGTGCATCTATATCTATAACAATTAAAGGTGTTAAGAATTTTTTTCAACTCTCTCCTGCTTAGATTAGTGTAGGAAGCTGCTTCCGCTCACCCAACTTCCTTTCATCTTCTTTTTCATGCTAAAATGTGATCTTGGAATAGGGTAAAAACTTACATCAAGCATAAAGGATGCATGAAATCTTGATAGACGTTATAATTTTGACTACCCTGATAGACTTGTACCCAAATATGAATGTAAAGACTAACACATGAATCACTAGAGAAAATACCTCAAAAGGGTGGACTTCGGATCGCTCGGGCGTAGAGATAGCAATTGTTTGGGGCATGGTCAAGGCTGCGACCTTCCCAACATCTCCTCAATTTAAGTTGAATACATGTCTCCAACCATGATTATCAATGTTGTCAGTCCCTTCCTTGGCCGAACGCCCTTACATTATATCACAGTCAAAGCTATCAAAGAAAACAGGAGTTAGAGTAACCTAACAACAAGGTCTTCTTCAAAACAAGTTGAGTCAAGGAGGCAAACAACCCTGTTATCATATTTCAATAATTCATAGTTGAGCAAAGTCTCATTATTTCTAATATGGATTAGATTAATCATATTTAAGACTCATCCGAGTATTATCTCAGTCTTTGCATGTGCCTAACCACTTGAATGGAAAAATTATTTCATTAGACAAGTCGACCATAAACACATACCTACACAATCCCATAATGCATACCCATTCGAATAGTTATAACAGAGGCCTAAATGCAAGATTTTAACAATCAACTACCAACATATTGCATCTCACCCGATTCAAAATTTCTAGAAGACTCTTAACTCAAGGTTATCGACAAGATGACACAAATCCTATGAAGCCTTCATACATTTCAAAAATTATAAAAGCATACAAGCGTTCTATAGCTCGAAGAGTATGGCTTAGATGACCTAAACTTAATCCAAAAAATATAAACCAGACATCTTTTGTTGATATATGAGACTCTAACAACTTATTCAGCTAGAATAAAAATAATCTCTACTTTTATAATGAAAATCCATTTAATTTTCTTGTTAGTTGAGACATTCTACAAGAGGAGTTACCCTTTTCCCTAGTCTAATTATGCCAAATTCCAAAGTGAATTAGTGTCCTCAAACATGCTACAACTTTCACGAGCATAACATCTCTGAGCAATTCATTTTCTTTTCTCCCTTCCTTCCACCCCACACCCCCATGCCAAAATAAGTGTATCTTTTATGCTAATAATAATATGCATGCGTACAAAATAATTACATAGAGGCTCTTGCCCATAACCAATTCATTTATTAACAGTAAATCATTTATGTTTCTAAAAGCATGCAAACCATTCATTTCACATAACTCTCTTTCAATTAAGGATCGATTATGACTATCGACTCCCTTCAAAGTCATAGTGAGTATTAATACCATTTTACTTTAAAAGAATTAAGGCAACTTGTTTTTTATATTAAGTATCATATGAATAGAAATACAAATCAAAGAGAATATAAGTTCAGTCAAGAGCTAGAACCATCAATCCCACCATTACAGTATAAAATTAGATATCCCCCCTTTTACATGAGCTCAAGAGTAGAGTCAATCCATACCAAGAACCATCCTAATCTAGCCCATTACAAAATAACAACCAAGCCCTCAAAAGTATGAGGTCAAAAGAGCATAACCCAGTAGAAACCTGTATAAAAGTATTAGTAGTTACATCAGAGTTTCAATAAAAAATATACAAATATTTACCATATATGTTCAAAAAATAGCTATTGCAAAACAAAAAGGATATGATGAGGCCGAAATGTTGTCAACTATTTGCTTCCATTTGGTTTTTTGCCACCTCTCATTGACAACAGGGATTCTGCAGCTTCCACTTCCTCAGTAGAAGGTTGTGAAGTCTGACACCCTTTTTTTCCATCCTTGCTTTGACTCCCTGCAAGATCCTGTCTGAATGCCTGAAGAGCCCTCAGAAAAACTTCAACCCCTGGGTGATCCTCTGGCCACATATTACCATACCTTGCCTCCATGATATCTATTGTGATCTATCTATTCTTGAGATAGTTCAAGAATTTGTCTTTTGAAAGCTCCACTGTAATATAAACCTGCATAGCAACATTGTGAAACATGAGTCTTCTATAAGACTCAGTAAGCATCCTCCTCCTCCCTTGAAACTTGTCCTCATTCCTTGCTTTCTAGATGGACCATAAAATGTTAGAAGAAAGGCATAACCAAAATAAGGTGGCAGTTTTACCCATTTTTATGTTTAGATTAAAAACAATCTTCTCAGGTAATGGTTGATCATTAATCCCCTAGATATCTTGCTTATCAATTTTTTTTTTCCATATCTCTTTAGCAAAAATACAATAAAAAAAGACATGATTAATAGTCTTTGGAGTTCTACAGATACTGCAAATATCAATGTCATCAAAATTGGTTTTGACTGGTAGCTTCTGTATTATAAGCAACCACCTAAAGCATGCTATTTTTTCCTCTAGTTGTTTGGCCCAATTAGTTTGAAAAACCATTTTCCATTGATTCTTGTTACAGTTAAGTTTCAAGATTTGATTTAGGTAGTCAGTCAGATCAATGTGATCCGTTAGCATAGAGTACATTTCCTTGAATTTTGAGTTAATTATGTTATATATTACCATTTTTCTATTGAAAATTATTGAAATGATCACTATCAGCCTTACATTTCATAGGGAATTTTAACTGATTGCAAGCATCTATGAGGATTGAGTAAGTTCTCCAATTGTTGAGGGGAATATTGAACTCAAAATTTAAGTCATTCTAGTTTTTGAGTTTACCATCTTTCAAAATGTCTTTGAAGCATCAAATTCCTTTGTGAGCCCATCCTTTTGCAAAGCACCCTTGGATTAATGCCAAAGGCCTCCCTTTATGTTTCAAATTCCACCAAATAGACCTATTAGCCTGTACAGTCCCATTATCCCCTGTGGTGAAGTGGAAGTTGATAAAGCGAGTCTTCATCACTTCTCAGCCCTTCCAAATAGTTCTAAATACATTAGATCATATAGATAATATGGCCACCTCACTACTAAGGATATCACTGAGTGGAAGGAATCTCCATGATTTAGCATGCTTAGGGACAACATTGAGTATATTTTATCTGATCGACACTTTCCAAGGTTCTCCCCCTTCTAGGGCCCCAATCACCCATTTTGCAGCCAGAGCAATACCCTGTAGCCTAAGGTCCTTTAAGCCTAAGCCTCCCTTGGAATTTTCAATAGTGCACCAATTCCATTTCACCAAGTGTTTCTTTCTTTTTACTTTACCATCAGACCATAAAAAGGCCCTTATCCTCTTCTGGATCTCATTAATCTGGTAAGAGTTAAAGAACCAAACTGAAGCAAAGTATATGTTGTATGAAGACAGTATGTCTTGACAGATATGAATTCACCCAACCAAGGAAATAAACTATCTATTCCACTTATTAAGTTTCCTTTCAATCTTGTCCCTAATCCAGTGCCACATCTCCTTGATGTTATGATCCACGGCAAAGGGGATACCAAGGTATTTAACCAATTTCTGGGGGCCACCCCATTGGAGCCCATATCTACTGATCCAATCTGGGAGCTTATCTTTCCAACCCAAGAGATAAGATTTCGTGGGGGAAATTTTGGCCCCTGAAGCAAGGCAGAAAATCTCCAATTTCCCCATTAGATTTGAGAGATTGGAATCTTCCAAGGCTATCAAAATTAAGGTATCATTAGCAAAGTGAAGATTCAGAAGCTCATTATCAATAGCTTGATGCCCCTAACTATTGGAATTGTTGAAATCTCCCTTAGAACATATTGCATGGTATCTGAGGCAATTAAAAACAGTGTCAGAGCAAGTGGACACCCTTGCCTTATAGATCTTTCAAGGGAAATTTCTTGGGAAAGGGTTCCATTAACCTCTACTTGAGCAATTGCATCCTGAAAGAGAGTTTTGACCATGTGGAAAAATGAGTCAAGAAATCCAAAGGCCTTCAACATTAGGAGTACAAATCCCCTTTCAATTCTATCATAAGCCTTCTCAAAATCTAAAAGCAACATTGTTGCATTCTATCTTGTTAGCTTTGCTTAGTTCAAAGCCTCCCAATTGGTGATTAGATTTTCAAGAATGTATCTTCCTTTTATAAATCTAGTCTGAGTGGAATTTATTATGGATGGTAGGATGAGGGCCACCTTGTCTGCCAAAATATTAGCCAAGATCTTGTAGGATACATTGAGCAATGTTATGGGTCTTCATTTTTTAACTAGAGTTCTATCTCCCTCTTTTGGAATTAATTTGATCACTCGTTTGTTTATCTTTTTGCCTAGGGAGCCTTTTTCAAATGCTTCTTTGTAGACAAGGAAGAGATCATCACTCACTCAGTCCAAAAATGTCTTGTAAAACTTTGCAGGGAGGCCATTAGCACTAGGGGACTTTCCATTCTTGAGCGAGAGGATGGCCTTTCTAATCTCCTCTTGTGAAACTTCTTTCCCATGTTCCCCTACCATTTCAGCACTAACCTTTTTGGGGATAACCCCTTCTATGGATTTCATTTCCTCATAAGTAGCTTCCATCTCCCCTTTCGAGGAGAAGAGGTTCTTATAGAACATAAAAAATTGTTCTCTTATCTCATTAGGATTGCTCATTATGGAGTCATTAACTGTAATTAGGTCAATCTTCTATCTAGCTTGCTTCTCTTTAATGTATCTAAAGAAAAATTTGGTACCTTTATCCCCATTTTCAATCCAGTTCATTTTAGATCTTACTCTTAGTCCTTATATCTCGTTGTTCTGAAGCTTCTGTAGGGAGTTTTTGGCCATAATCACTCTACTTGTGAGTGCTTCATCACTAGGATTCATTTGCAAGTTTGTCTCCACTTGTAGAAGCTTGTCTTGGAGGAGAGCCTCCCTCCTTCGGCCATCCTTGGCCCTCTTTTTCCCAATAGTTTGGAAAAAAAATTTCCACCCCTCTGTATTTTATATCCACCTCTCAATATGTGTGAGGTTTCGGTTCATCCACTTATTGATCTATCTGAGACACATAATAGCACTCTTACAGTCATTGTCCCTAAGGAGACTGGTATTGAGACAAAATCCTTGCAACAACCGGCTAGTTTAGGGGCACCCCCCTTGAGGCAAAACTTGGACCTTATTGGGTGGTGATCTGAGAGGGAGAAAGGGGAGACTTCAATATTGCAACCATCTTTCACCATGGAGGTCGAGAAGAATTCCTTGTTAATGAGAATCTATCAAGCCTGTAGTAGGTTCTCCGACCACCTTGCTAGGAATTACACCAGGTAAACTAAATGGCCTAGGTTTCTTTCTTTTTCCCTTCAATAGGATCCTCAACCATCAGCTTGAATTTCATTCTTTTCCAATAAAACCTTTCATTTCATTTCCAGTCAAAGCTAGATCCACCCCATTTTCCCTCTCTCTACAAATTTGAAGTCTCCTCCAATGATCCAAGGGATATCCTGCAAGGTGCACATCTAGTTCCAAAGGTGGATACTTTCTTTATAATATTTGGGAGCATAAATTGCACAGATCCCAAAGCAAACTACATTTTTCTTAATGATTATCCAGACAACCCAGTTGCATGTGGAGGTCCCATAGTTTTCCACAAACTGAGCCCACTTGTTGGCCAACTGAATCGTCGCTCCCCCTTTTCCTTTCTCATGTTTTCTCAAAAAATGGGTGGCCTCTTTCCATATAACCCTTAGGCTAGTGTTCAGAGTAAAGCTCGTGGCCTTAACCTCTTGTAATAGGACAAAGTCAGTTTCCCTTTTTGTGTCAAGAATCTTCTTACTATATGCTTTCTATTAGGGGTTTCTAGCCCCCTTACATTCCAAGAGATGCAATTGAGCTCCATTAGGCTTGATTAATGGGTGGGGGCCCTTTTTCACACTTGAAGTTGTCAAAGCATTTAGGAAATCTATTTTCTGCTTCCACTCTTTTAGCATTAGGAGGCAGGATTCCACTAAAATTCTTTCTCTTATCTTTCTGAGTCTGATTAGAGTCCTATTTGGGAGGGTTTTCCAACCTCGAAGCCTTTTTTCTTCCTATATCTCTGGGTCTTTTTAACAATGATCTCTATGGGGGTTTCCTCTCCATCAGAGGTGTCGTTAGTAGAGAGAAAACTAAGCTCATCTACAGAGTCCATGCCTGACTGTGAGGAAAACCCATCAAAACTAACCACTCCACCTAGGGGATTAGAGGGATCCACTATCAGGTTAGGGACCACAATTTCATGCATCTTTTCATTTCCAATTACAAAAGATACAATATTAAAAGAAGTGGGTTTGTCCACATTGTCCTTCAGACCATCAGGATGAGTGTCCCCAAAACCAGTATCTGATCTTAGAATGGACACCTCTTCTTGGTTTTCATACTGGCTTTGAGGGCATCCCCCAATGTCTAGGTTTTCATTTCCATGTCCAGAGGTCTAAAGTGCCATCTCTCCCCTAGATTCCAGAGAACCAAGTTCAATTTGGGATTCCACCACTTGATGCTCCTTAAAGTATTTGGAATTGAAGGTATAAATTTCCTTACCCAGTTTGGGTTAATATCATGATTTTCTTTAGCATGTCTTATTTTTAGTAAAGCCAACTGTTGGGCATTTAGTTTGGCAGTACCTAACATATTATCTGAACTTGTTAGAGGTTCTACATCAATGTCTTCTTTTTTTGTCTGATGCTTTTCATTTCCTTCAGTTTATCTTGTTATAGTGTTGTCTATTTCATTTAGGAGAAAAGATAGACTATCCTCCACTCGCGATGTTTCCTTATTGTCTTTACTTATCTCTGTGTTCTCCATTCACAGAGAATTATTCCTTTTATTAGTATTGATTTTAGATGGTTGTGTTAACTTGCAATATCAAAAATCATGGAAGTAGTACTTAGGTCATCATGGTCTAATTATACCATCGATGTTTGTACTCACTTTCAAAATTTTAAAGGCTCAATGATGATAAAATCATGACAAATTGACTACTACGATGACAACATTTGTGTATTAGATCTGTATGGCTAAGTTAGATTGCATCCATGTTAGTTTTGCATCTACATTTATGGGTTTTTCAAGGCTGGAATAATTTCACAATGATGTTATCTCTATCATTAATGGATTGAGTACACTTGACATTAACAAAAACATGTCATTCTCATATAGTTGCATAATCATTTTCCTATCATCATTCATCCATCCATGCATCACATCATAATATTTGCATCAGAAAACACAAAAAGAAGTGCATTGCATCTCACTTGCATAATCAAATCCATTTCATCTAGCAATCAGATCATATATTTGCATCAAGAAAACACAAAAATAACATACATTGCATCTCATTTGCATTATCAAATCCATCTCATAACATAGAACATCATGCATAGGAACATATAGAAACATAAATCATGCATCATCATGTATCCATACATAATCATGTCACAATCATATAGGCATCATATAAACATCATATAAGCATCATAACATAGAAATTAAATGCATCCATCATAAAACACACATAAACATTTGTAGATCGCTAATCATTGTTGCATCTCATATAAATCTCAAAATCATAATGTCAAGTGTACAATGATGTCCAAATATGTAAAGAGATACAATACCAAAAAATGGAAGAAACCATAATGTCTTAGCATAATTAGTGTATACATCATGTCTCATTAGAAGTGATCATAACCAAGAGCTATGTGGTGCTCCTCCTTGATGGTGTTGGCTCTCTACCTCCTGTTGCACCCGATGGCCCTGCCCTTGGCTCTCTATGCGGTGGCCCTGTAACACCCCTGCTAGTGGTTCTAGTATGGGTATGAGCACTGGTCGACTGAGCATAAATCACAGGCTGCTCTGTGGGCACTACCTCATGGTATCACCCTCTATAGTACTCAACCTCCCTAGCAGAGTTTCATACCTCTCTCAGGTTATTTGTACCTGTACCCTTGACCACTCTCTGTAATCGCTCAACCGCACCCTCCGCTTGCTTAACTTGTTGTCTCGAGGTATCCCTCTCGATTGTAAGAGTGGAAATTTGTGCCTGCATCTATTCTTGCATTTGTTCCTGCACTTGCGTCTATGCTTGGGTCTATGCCTGTAGCAGGGCCTGAATCTAAGCTAGCTGAACCTGCAGATTCTATACCTGAACTTGAAGAGAAGCTATCTATGTTTGATGTTGTTGTGAGGGTAGCCAAATCTATACATGTTGTACTGCAACTACCAATGATTGCCTCTTCCGAGGCACTCTAAAGTCTCACACATCTATCACTAGACCTCCACCACCCTCATCACCTCCACCACCATCTCCTCCACCTCCATCACCTCCATCACCATCTCTACCACATCCATCACCATCTTCGCCACCTCTGTCACCTCCATCTTTGTCTTTGTCATCACAACTCTCCACCTCCTCCTCCTCATCTCCTCCATCTCTCCTCAGCCCGCGTCCATGTGATGGTGCCCTCTCCTCATCATCTAATAACGGTATCGACTTGTCAGGACTGGATATTTGTGGGAATGGATGTGAGATGAAGTACTGTGCATACTCCTTGAATATGGGAGCGTCAATAACCTCTGGATGATAATCCCAAATGATGGCATGTAAACCCTGGTACTCCTCCACTGCAACATCATATGAAAAAGTGGGTCCCCACTCTGGTACATCAATCCATCGCTGTGCATAATGAGACACTACTTGGGGCATGCCCTATACCTTGCCATACTGTCGTAGTACCCTCCTCAGTAGAAATCTCTCAATAATAAATTGTGTCCTCCTAATCAGGTATATAGACGAGCACAAATACGACATCTCAATATCATCCTTTAGCCACTACTCGCAGTCTAAGTAGGGCCGCCATGTCACTGTCTCAAGATCATCTAGTACTCTCCTCCAGTATTCAAGTATGCCCAACTTAGGTTGGACAACTAGACCTGTATATGCATGAACATATGGCCTCCTTGTTGGATGTTGTCTATCTACAACTAGACGAGTGACAACTATGTGCTCCCACACCCATATCTACAACAGTGTACTCTAGCTGACAAACTAGCCCCTCTTAGATACACAACCTAGTGAAGATCATGGTATAAATGGGAAAGCGTGTAGGATCCCCAAGCATATCTGGTACCCTGTGTAATCATACTCTCAAGTATCCAGCTTCATTCGACTGAAAGTCCCTTCGACCTGCAATCGGGGCATAGGAAACCTACAATAAACCTAGCAAGCACACATGGCAGTGGTGCATATGCATCGGCCATCTCCAACTATGGAATCTCGTAGCCGCATAGCTGGTCATCCTCAAACACTCTCCTCAACACATCAGTCCCACCCTGCTCAGTCGCATCATAAACAACCAACTCACCGACGACTGGAATCCTCAGAATATGGTACACATCCTCTGGTGTCACTGTCATCTTGTTGGTAGGTAAGTGGAAGGTGTTATGATCACTGTGCCATCTCTCTGCTAACACAGTCAGAAGCCCCCTGTTAATCCGGTGTTAGGGCATATCAATGAATGAATTCAATCCGCATCGACCAATCACATTTAGATCAGCCTAATCTAAATGTGGAATCAAATCCCAAGTCCTCAGGAAGCGCTCCCAAATATGTAGGACTGACGCCAGCTCCTATCATCATAACATATCGCAAATCAACAAATCAATCAATCAACATATTAATCTAATCAACTCTGGTGAGATTTTGATTACATCTTGTGAGCATCTATCATTGATCCTGGCCTATCATGAGGACAATCATCATCAATCAATCATTGATCCTCGCCTATCATGAGGTCAATCATCATCATCCTATCATTGAATCTCACCTATCATGAAGTCAATCATCATCGAATCTATCAACGTCATCAATCAACATCAAATCAATAGCTGATGCGATAAAAAATCATCAAAATTGAGGAGTTCGAACTAAAATTCATCAATTTGGTCTAAATTTCATCGATGCGCTAAAACAGTGACTCAAAGTGCTAAAAGCATGGATGTGCCAGAACAGGGTCTGTATGCGCCGAATCACCGTATGTGCCATCAAATTCATTGTATGTGCTAAATCCCTCTATCAATGCGCTAAATGATTCTATGCGCTATAACATTGACCTATTGCACTAAATCACATCACCTATGCGCTAATAAACCTTATGCACAAGAACATTTATCGTATGCGCTAAAAATATGACTCTAAGCACTAATTCCATAGATGCACTAAAACCTAATATCGATGTGCTAAAAGTTGAACAGTATGTGCTAATCTACCAGATGCACCACTACAGACTATTGATGCACTACATCGGCATCCCTATGTGCTAAAACACGTGAAAACATAATTTAAACATGAAAAAAATGCAAGAAAAATGAATTTCAAAAATCACGAGGAGGTTTATCGGGGTACATACCGGAGGTCCAAACGTGGTCGGGCGGTTGTGACGTCGCACGCGCTCGAATCAGTCTGGATTGAAATCACCATCTTTCTCAAAAGTTGCTCAATCTCTCAATCACTCCAAGTTTTCAAAATTGTAAATACACAAATGAACTTCTAATCCATCTTTTTAACCTTTTAAAGGTTAATTAAGTGGGGTTGATTTATTTTATTTTTCAAAGGGGCTTAATTAATCATTTCGTCAAACCTGGCTGGATCAATATCATTTTTGGGAGATAAATCGTTGAGATATAATAAAATTTGAAAATCATCATCAAATCATTAGAAAATCGTCAATTTTTTCAAAAAATTCAAAAAAATCCTAAAAATTCAAAAATTCTTCAATTTATCTCCCGAGGGGGCATATATCCATTATCACTCGAAAATCAGCGTCTGGAGCATATCAATTTTTTTTTATCGGCATCAGCAGCAAATTTTTCTTTGAAGTAACGTGTAAACACATTACTTCAAAGAGGGGAAAAATGTATACACCTAAAATCAGTCAAGATACTTAATTAATTAAATACAAAGTATTTAATTAATAAACCTCTTATTTCATCTACTTATAAATAAATTCTAAATTTATTTATATAGTTCACACTTTTCTAATTCTACCATCTTAAATCACATTCTTCTAAATTTAATTAAATAGACAAATGTCAATAATTTGTTTTATTTAATTAATAATCTTCTCACTAAAATTGAATTCCCAATTTGAATTTAGGAACATGTCTCCAACTTCTCCTCTTGCCACATCATCAAGTGTCACATGAATTTAAATATGTCTAATATTTAAATTGGAATTATCCTCAAACAATTCCAAAACAAACTTTGGACACTTGGCTCTCTCCATCATTTCATTCTCTCTTACACTTGGCATGGTGCTCTTTTAAAGGGAACATCCTCCATGATTCCCTCTAACTTCTTCCATCTCCATCGTTCATCTCTCTAGTTAAAATCTTGACCGTTGGTTGCTGCCACACCATTTTATGCCTTGGAATTCCTATAAATACAAGCCCATTCTACAACATTTGGCATCCCATCTTGAAAAAACTTACTCTATAGAAATTCTATGAGAGCATTTGAGCAGTTGAGCATTAGAGCATTTTAGTATTTAGCAATTTGCATTGTAGAATCATTTAGTTTATAATCATGGCTTAGCTTCATAGTTGCATTTTAGTTATCATTTTAGCTTCATACAATATCTACACCATAGCATTTAGCATCATTATCATATCATAATCTTCATCTTTATACAACATCCTTATCATAGCATCATAAGCATTATCATATAGTTTATCCATCATGTAGGAATTAGATTCTTGCATTTTACATCATCTCGTTTCTTAGGTTGTCATCCGAACCAATCATAGTGCCTATACAAATCTGATAGCACTAATGATTTAGAGGATCCTTGAGAATAGAGAACAATGGAATGGTTTTAGTGATTGATTGTGTGTTGAATTTGATTGATTTTGTGCTTCAATTCTCTAATATAATATGTTTCATTGGTTTTGTGTGGATTTATTATTCATTTACTCACATTCATAATTCACACAATATAACAGTTACTAATTATTAATCTCATATCTTTTACTGGCAGAGCTTTGGCAATATTTTTCTCCAAAAATTCTTTCCTCAATTTCTCCTGCTGAAATTCCACTACTTTTGTCCCCAACACTATCACTGAGCCCTTGCTATCACTGCAAAACTATTTTCTAACACTACAAATTTATTTGCTATCACTACAAATGCTTCTCAAGTGCGTGTTCTCCAAATGTCCATTGATCCGCTTTTATACTTTTCTCATTGAAAAACCAATGGCCATGATTTAATCCCAATCAATGGCTAAGATTAATTAGACTCTAACAAACCCTAACTAACTGGATTCTAGAAGTCTCTAAAAGAATCAATTAATTAATAATTAATTATTTGGACAACTCACTCCTTTCTAGAAGTCTCTAGAAAAAAACAATTAATTAATTAAATGTTTCTTGGGTTTGGAGACACCTGTCCAAGCTACCTAAATTAACACTTAATAAGTTAAATCTTACATTGGAGGTTCAATTCTACCCATGTTCATTACAAATCAAAATTTAAGTTGAATCGAGTTTCTTGCAATTGAACTAATCTTGTATCATTCTTTCCATGGTCCTCCAAGTTGGAGCAATGATTTAGCTATCTCTCTGAAAAAGATCTAAATTCTAAAATTTGGCTTGATGTAAATATTTCCTTTTCAGTTGCACAAGAATGATATGACTATACATATGATTTTACAATTTTTGAAATATGCAGGAGCATGGATATGCAAATGTTAGATATAGGTTATATTTTGGAATATGTCCTTACAAGTGAAAGTTACTTATAGGATTATCCATTGCACTTGTGGAACATATGACATTATTATTGACAAGGAAAAGTGTCCAATGGGATGTCAAACTCAAGAGTAAATAAATAGTTACCAGAAGTGAACATCAAGCATTTGGATCAAAACATGATAGTAAGGAAAGGACAATAGATAAAAAAAAATGATCTTTGGAGTTGTATTCCAGTTTCTATACCATTTTATAATAAATATAAAAATGATATTGTATTAATTTGATGAAATCAAATTACAGAACATCACATGCATTTTCAAGGAGACAATCTTCTTTGAACAATGTTCAATACAATATAGTTCATGGATGATCTATTGTGAGATCAAACCTTTTATTTATACAAATTCTACCTAAAGGAACTACCACTTCTCAAGCATGTGGCATAAAGCAAATTAGCCAAAAGAACAACTTACAAAACATATGTTTTTGATGCTTATATTAATAATGCTTAATATAAAAGTAACTAATTAGGAAGAAATAGATAAGGTCATAAGTTCTAACGAACAATAACACGTTTTCCTTTACTTAGTATCAATCGGTTATAGAGATGATGTGGTAGGCGAGGTGTGGGTATTGCAACGAAATGTTCTATCTTTTGTAGTGTGAGTCCAACCTTTTCGGTCATATCTAACTTTTTTGGATTTTGTACATTCAAAAGTTTCCAATCATAACATTTAAGGAGAGTAGCCAAGTTATTATATGAACTATTCTATGAGCCAAAAGCAGCCCTGGGAAAATTATCCTCCCTGATCCAAATGGAAGCAATTCAAAATTTTCCCTTTATATTCCACATTTGAGTCCATAAATCTCTCTGGAAAGAACCTTTCAAGTTCTGACCATGCACTAGGGTCCCTTCCAATTGCCCAAACATTCACAAACACTTGGGCATCCTTAGGTATAACATATCTATCTATCTCACAAGAGTTGTGGGCTCTATGGTGGATTAGAAGGGGAGTAGCAGGGTGTAAACGAATGGTTTCTTTAATCACTACATGAAGATAAGGAAGATTGTCAATATCACTTTCTTGTACTATTCTTTCTTGTCCCACTACCTTGTCCAATTATTCCTTCACTTTTTCCATCACCTTTGGAATTTTTATGATTTATGTCATACCTCATTCAATTCTGGTACGAGTTGTTTCACTACCTAATGTGAACATGTCCTATAAACATGACAAACATCAAAATCATATTGTTAAAAAAACTCTTAAAGGTAAAAAAGAAAAAAATTAAAAAACATGTTATTTAGTAAAAGTTTGTTTTAGCTAACATGTATTTTTTTAAAATTTTAAATAAGATCTTTGTGTCTATTACATTATAATAAATAGTTAAGAGAATAGCCTTATGAAACAATTAGGAAATCTCAAAATTAAAACTAGAAACTTAAGTTTTAAGAAAATATACTTTGTAAAGGTCTAATTTACTCCAAGGCTTTGGCCATAAGATCCAATCTAAAGCTTAATACAATAAAGGGAAATATAAATTTTCTTGTAATTATTTAAAATAAAATTTATATGTTAATTTTTTTATTTTAACCATGATTTAAATATGGAAAATAAATATAGAAATGATATTTTATTAATTTGATGAAATCACATTACAAAACATCACATTCCTCTTCAAGGGGGCAACCTTCTTTGAACAATGTTCAATACAATGCAGTTCATGGATGATCCATTGTGATCACCAAATCCATTATTTATACAAATTCTACCTAAATGAACTACTACTTCTCAAGCATGAAGGATAAACCAAATTAGCCAAAGGGGAAACTTACAAAACATATGCATGTGATGCTTATACTAATAAAGCTTAATGTAAAAGTAACTAATTAGGAAGAAATAGATAGGGTCATAAGTCCTATCAAACAATAACATGTTTTCCTTTACTTCGTAGCAATCAATTATAGAGATGGTGTGGTAGGCGAGGTGTGGGTATTGCAACCAAATGTTCTACCTTTTGTAGTGTGAGTCCAAACTTTTCGCTCATATCTAACTTTTCTGGATTTTGTCCATGTGGAAGTTGCCAATCATAACATTGAAGGAGTGTAGCCATTACTACATGAACTATTTTATGAGCCAAAGGGAGCCCTGGACAAATTCTCCTCCCTGATCCAAATGGAAGCAATTCAAAATCTTTCCCTTTATATTCCACATTTGAGTCCATAAACCTCTCTGGAAAAAACCTTTCAGGTTCTTTCCATGCATTAGGGTCCCTTCCAATTGCCCAAACATTCACAAACACTTGGGCATCCTTAGGTATAGCATATTCATTTATTTCACAAGAGTTGTGGGCTCTATGGTGGATTAGAAGGGGAGCAGCAGGGTGTAGACGTAAGGTTTCTTTAATCACTGCATGAAGATAAGGAAGGTTGTCAATATCACTTTCTTGTACTATTCTTTCTTTCCCCACTACCTTGTCCATTTCTTCCTTCACTTTTTCCATTTCTTTTGGATTTTTTATGAGTTCTGCCATACCCCATTCAATTGTGGTACTAGTTGTTTCACTACCTGCTGTGAACATGTCCTATAAACATAACAAACATCAAAATCATATTGTTGAAAAAAATCTTAAAGATAAAAAAGAAAAAAATTAAAATACATGTTATTTAGTAAAGTTTTTTTTAGCTAGCAAATATTTTTTAAATTTTAAATAAGTGTTGTGTGTCTATTACATTATAATAAATGTTAAGAGAATGACCTTACAAGACAATTAGGAAATCTCAAAATTAAAACTAGAAACTTAAATTTTAAGAGAATATACTTTGTAAAGGTCTAATTTACTTCAAAGCTTTGGCCATAAGACCTAATCTAAAGTTCAATACAATAAATGGAAATAGAAATATTCTTGTAATTCTCTAAAATAAAATTTATATGTTAAATTTATTTGGTTTAACCATGAGTTAAATATTTTCCTTCAACTTGAAAAAAACTTATACATTAAATCGATTCAAATTTGAAGATAACCTAAATCTTTAGCTTATTAAATTGTATAAAAAATCTTGTATACTAAATTGATATTCAATTTTACAATATATTGTAAATTTAAAGTAAGAACTTTTGGTTATCAAACCTTAATTGTACACAATGAGCTTAAACTTTTAACTTTATCTTTGATTTAGAAATACAAAATACAATAATGAAATCAAAGAAAATAACTTCAAAACTAAAATTAAATAATTGGATAAAAATGTAACAAAGCTCAAGGTAATTTATTTCACTTTATAAAATAAATTAAAAAGTTTGTGTTAAGTGAGTCCCCTTACTTAAGTGATGGTGTCTATGTGTTAGGTAAGTCCCTCTAATTTTATAACACCAAATTGTCATTTAGACTCCTTTTTCTTATATATTTATCAAGAGAAATTGGGAGTTTAACCCAACAACCTTGAGCTTAGCTCTTTACAGGACAAACTTCTCATAACCACTCGAGCGATATGTAACAAATCCTCATTCACATCACAAACAAATCAAGAATTGAACCCACAACCTGAACTACCTAAAGCAATACCGGAGTCAACTGAACAAACCCAAAGATCCTCATTTAGACACTTAATATTGTGTGAGGATCTTTATGAACGCCAAAGGAGGTCTCTCTTTGTAAACTAAAATTGAAAAAAAGTACTCACTTTATATAACAAATACTTAAAGCTATGGTCATCTTAAAGGGAGCTATTCAAAAGTTCTCCATTAGTAGGGGAGAGGTCTTGGTAGTTATGCACCCTAACTTTGTGATTCTCAAAATCTTATGTGGAAATTTCAAATCATTCCCAATTTTTTTACAGTAGCTTACTTGGCAAGTCCCCTGCTTATAACTAAGGTTTTAGGGCCACATCATCAAATATGATGCCACTTTAGCATGCTTTTTGTCAAGGTGTCCAAAAAAGCCCAAAACAAAAGTGACCCTGATACTTGTGCATTTATATCATGTTTTATTGATGCGTTGATGTGGCATCACATGATTTGTTGCTTTTTAGATCTAGGAAATACATTTCATTTAATTATGGGTAGTCATCATCAACACTAACAACTTTAAAATCACAACTATTGGTTCAATATTGTTAAAAATATTAGACATTATATAAACAAATGCTATCACAACTATTGAAACATGCTCAGGTTTTGGGTCCTCTAGCCTAGTGTGTGGGGGCCTCTGAATAAATTAGTGTTAGGGTAACGGATCCATGTTTTTTTGGGCTAGTTTTAAATACTTACATAAACGAAGCGAGTGAGCTCGTACTTGCTGAAGTTCTGCCCGCTGTCAGTCTTACTCTCCAGCAAAATGTCGAGAAAATCCTTTTCTCTCTCCTCGCTTCTCCCGCTCTGCAACCGCTCCTCGATATGTTGATCGAATACTGCAAACATGATCCTAAAAAGCTTAGTGAGCTCCTTTCTCACGCCCTGCGGGTCGAAAGGCCTCAGGCAAGGAAAATAGTCTGCCAAATTCGGCTTCCCACCAACGATGAGCATCTTGGAGAGCGCGTCCTTAAACTCGTGCGATTTCTCGGAGCTAGCCCAGTCTAAGAGGTCCTTGGAAAATATCATGTTGCCCACCAAATTGAGGCTGGTCATGAAGGCGGCGTGGCCGATGTCGACAGAAGTGGTGGAGTTGTAGATGGCCATCATCATGCTCTTAACCTGGGCTCGGCGCAGGTGGTGGAGGGCCTCCAGACGCTTCACGGTGAAGAGCTCGGTGGTGCAGATGCGGCGGAGAGTGCGCCAGCGGGGCCCGCAGTCGCTCCACACGAGCGAGTGGTCGCTGTACGACAGACACTTGGCGGCCTCGATTACTGTGCGCGCTGAGAGGGAGGCGTCCTGCGTTTTCAGAACCTCTCTGGCCATGGCGGGCGAGGAGGCCACGACAGTTGTCCGCCATCCGAGGTGAAGCGTGATTAGAGGGCCATGGATCTTCGCCAGCTGGGACAGCGACTCGTGGGGATTCTTGCCGAGCTGGTGGATGTTGCCGATCAACGGCAACCCCTGCGGCCCAGGCGGCAGCCGACCCGATGTTGCCTTGCTCCCCAGCTTTCTCACCACATATAGCACAGCAATGGAGGTTGCGGCTATAACAGAATAAAAAACAAGGGTGGTGCATGAATTTAAAATATCCATTGCTTTGCTCCTGCATCTTCTCTTCCGCGCTCTGCTTTTTATATAGGGACACCAAAAATGCCTTTTTTTTTGGTTCTTCGTGACTGGGTAAGTCCAGTCGTCTTTCAAAGAACGTGCAGAGAAAAATGAAGTGAGCAGAAATCTTCTAAGTCTGATTTTGAACAAAGATCACAAACTTTTTTAATCTTTTTCTTGACTGACGGTCCCTGTGCTGTTCTTGGGTCTTCATTTCATTTCAAATGTCGTTATTATACTTGATCAAAGCCCTCTTAAAGTCATCCGATGCCCAATCTAGCTAATGGCTACGATATAATTTGGCACCTTGGAATCCACTAAGATTTTTTAATTGAGCGGTAACAGACAGACTTTGGCATATGGGCAAGAGTAACTCTGTATGTTTGTGAATTAGTCTTCATTCGTTGGGCACGTGACCAAGAAAATCAGCGCAGGCAGAAATGTCAAGCCACGATTATTTGAATTAGTCTTTATTCTTGCAAGGTTAACTCTAATAATCAAGGGATGATATGATGATATGATTGTTGCACTAATAACGTTTTTCTTGGTATATTTGGGTTTATTTTTTGAGAGGCGAGAAGAAGTGAGAGGGGTAATTTTATATATTTGTTTGAGACCATCTAATAATGATTTCCATAAATAATTATTATATTAATGATATTTCACTTAAGAGTGTAATTTCTATTAGTTTTATTTTTTTTCATTAAACTTATCCTATGTATTTTAGATCATCTCAATTTAAATGATGGGTAGGCCATTATTAAACTAATGGCATTTTTCTTGTATGTGTTTTGTTAGTTTTGTTAATCTTAAATATTTATAAATTTGTTCTAAGATTTGACTCATGTATGTTAAATCATCTTATAATTACATCAATCAAAATAATTATTTCTTTAATCAATAATGACCATATAATGGGGCCATGCCCTATATTATTAATAAAAAACTATATACAATAACACCAAGGTGCCTAGACATGAAGCTTTGATGGAAAAAAATCAAAACTAGCCAACTAGGAAAGATTACACCAAAAATAAATTATTACAAATAAAATGTAGTAGGATGAAAGAACCAAGCAAAGTTCATAAAAAAGCCTCCCAATTAGTTACTATCACTAGAATTGGCCACAATAGCCTCTACATGCAAAACCTCATGACTGACTCTAACAACTGCCACAAGAAGGAGAAATAAAGTCTAGCATGGACAACTTCTTTGGATTTATATAAAATGCATTCCCAAACATTCTTATTATGCTTGATTAGAGCCTTATCAAAATCATCCAGTGAACCATGACCAAAACCCAATCTAACCATTTTAAGAATATCATTTCCAACCTTGTCCATTGAATATAATTTGACACGACCATGCTTCTTAGATGAAAAAAAAGTTCCATGTTATTAGAGAAATCTTCTTCTTAGCCTTTGAGCCACTCCAAAGGAAGGTCATTATTTTTTCCATGGAAAACAAGACAAAGGAGGGAGATTTAAGAATAAGCATCATAAATTTTGAGACAGTCACTAACATAGTTTTAATAAGTAAAAATATGCCAAAGCAAGAGAGCCATATGTCTTTCCAAGTGAAAAGTTTAGAATTGTTAGGAAAAAAGGGCACATTGTACACCTTGCACAAGAAAATAATTATTTAATTATGTAAAAAAATATTTGTTTGTGGTGCATCTTTGGAGATTTGTTTAGCCACATTAAATATTTATCTGGATCCACTTGTAAAGATATATTGTAACATTGGTTAGATATTTTATGTGTGGGTTACACAATGATTTTAATTCTTTTTTTGGGAAACTTTAGTAATAAAAACTAAATGTTGGGGTCAATGATTTGTGCTCTCATGGTTTTGATCGATACATGGTTTAGCCAATACTTCTTAGTGATTTTGAGTGATCTTGAATCTATAAAAATAAGCATGTGTTTAGTGATTGAGGTTGGATACCATTTGCATTGATCTCTCTTGTAGAGTGCATATGTGAAGCATGGGATGGGATGTGTTATTTAATGGATAGCTATTATGCATGGACATATGGAGGATGCATTGGAGGAGCTTGATTTTTTTAAATCAAGGAAAATTTGTAAGTGTATTGTGATGTTTCATTGTTGAATAGTACATTGAGTGTGGATACTTTTAGAGGTAGGTTTTTCCCTCATGAGGGTTTTCCCAAGCTATAGATCTTGTGTAATCTTGTGATGTGTCTTTGGTATTTGCATTATAATTATTTTTTAATCTTGTAAGAATTTTTCCTTTCATAAGGTTATGTACAAACTAGTTTGATCTACCTAGTAATTTCCTAACAAGAATGGATACATGAAATCACCTTCTTCCAAAGAAATAATGCTTTGAACCCCTAAGAAAAAATGGAATTGCAAGGTAGATGTTGGGAAGGGTACCAAGTTCAAACCCAAAGATGCCTCTAATTCTATTACAAAAGTGTTTAATTTTTTCTAATTACAAAAAATGAAGTCTCTAATTTTTAGGTAAAAGAAGGGAACAACAATGCAAACACATCATCCATGAGTTAAAATTTATGGTTCACCTAACATGTTAGGTTGTACGTGGTTAAATTTGGTAGAATGCCCCACCTATTATATTGTGCAAGGGTTAACTTGTATAGTCCATTCTTGTTAAGTCATTCAAAAGTTTATTTTTACAATCCACCACAAATATTAGGTTGTGTAAGGCTTAAGATTCATAGTCTACTCTTTTAATTCATTCGAGGGTTAAATTTTAAGTTCCATCCCAAATGTATTAATTAAAATTATGTGAATATTTGAAGTTCAACTCAAACCATGATTTAGAAAGAGAGCATTTTCTTATTTGATACATTCTACCTATTAATATATAATTTATGACATGAATTCAACTTTAATATTTAAAATCAATTAAAAAATAAATATCCTAAACACAAATATCTTCATTGAAAATAAATATTTTCCTTTTAATTTGTTGTTCAAAATTAATTATTTAATTCTTAATTATTCATATCTTTTATCGTTTATATAACATATGTGAATCTAATTATTTTTAAAATATTAGAAAAAACTATTTTTTTTTGAGAATCGGGTAGACCCTATAAACTATAGTGCACAGTTTTTTGTTTTAGCCCTCTGGACGGGAGACTAGAACTTCGTGACTATTTACTTAGCCAAGAGCTAGGGCCCCGCCTAAAATATTAGAAAAAACTATTTCAAATTAGTTTTATGTTTTATTTTTAGTCATACTTTATATTTATATTTCTTAAAGGTATAATTTGTATGGCCAATCCTAACTCTATATGCTTGCAAAATTGTCTGCATTCATTGGGCATGAGACCAATAAAATAAGTGGAGAAAAAAATGACATATTTTATTGGTGAAGTCAACAAGGATTGATGACATTGCTGAAGGATACAAAAAAAACTTGTATTAAACTATAATTTAATTGGTAAAGAAAAATAAACTAGCAACTTGATCCATAGGTTTAATGGACATGTCAATATTTTTATGATAATATTTTTTTAGATGTAATTTATTCCTAGTCAAATTTTCAATGACATGAAAGATACAAAATGTATGATCATTATTAATATGGTCATGATAATTAGAGTTTCAATAATATAGACATAAGAAATGGTTAGAATAAAAATGAACCCAATGTACCAAAAAAATTATATTATATTCCTCTTTCACATTCATTACAATTAGTTGAAACTTTTCTTTAATTAATTGAATATGATAGGTCTAAAATGAAGCAAATTGGAAGTCACATATTTTTCTAGATGAATACTAAACCATATAATATTTGAGTAAACTAAATGCATGTGTAGTAAACATAATATGTTGCTATGTTTACTAATTTCAATCTAAAGAAAATTATTAAAGTTATTTCAATTCTAAAAGGTGACACAAGAATCAAGTTTGCAACATCATCATTATTGTTAATTCGGTCCATGAAGGAGTTTGACCCAAGATAATTTGTTCCTCGGATGCAATTATCAAGTTCCTCATCAATCTCTCTAAGAACAACCTTGATTTCTCAAATATCCAACATGTGAAGGAAAATAGATTTTAGGAAAGTATTTTTTGTAAAATGATTCTTGTGTGTCATAGATAAGTTTTGTACATCAAGATCATGTTGCTCATCTCTATTTCATTCATTTAATATTTGTCACTTGCTACTACAACAAAAGTTCAAGAACAAGAAAGATCACAAAAATGTTGATAATATAATCATATGAATGGTATGAATTGATCTTACCAAGACATTGTAACCACTAATCAAATCTACTTAAACACACTAATAAGTAGAACGAAACTTGAGGGAAATAGTATAAATATTGAAAGAGAAAGAACAATGTTTAGATGCTCCAAAATTTAAAGATATATAATAAAATAGAGATGTGGTAAGTACTCTAGTATATGTAAGTAATACAATTAATAATTAAGCATAGCCATTTTAATAGGAAGCTAACTTATATCCCATATTTATCATTTTCTCTTTTTGCTATACACTTTCAGACATGCAAGTTACATTGTCTTTCAAATACAAAGATTCATCTTGAACTTATATTCCATATTTATCATTTTCTCCTTTTACTATGAATGTTCAAATATGCAAGTTACATTTTCTTTTAAATGTAAAGATACACCTTATCTTAAAAACTTCAAAATTATAACCCACACTTATTATTTTCTCTTATATTGTGCCCTTTCAAACATGCAAGTTGTATTGTATTTTAAATGTAAAGATACATCTTATTTATAAAGAATATATATCTCATATTTATCATTTTTTCCTTAAATACTTTGCACATTCAAACATGCAATTTGCATTTCCTTCCAAATGTGAAGATGCATCTTATTTAAAGGCCACATACACAAGTAAATGTATGTATGTATGTATGTATGTATGCATGTATGTATGTATGTATGTATGTATGTATATATATACGATCCTAAAGAATTTTTGATAGTTTTTTATAAAATCTTCCCTTTCATATAATACAATCTTCCTAAAATATTGATTATAGGACCAAAAAAACTTAAATATATCCATATGACCATCAAATCTAGGCCCTAAGGGCCAATGTATGAGAATCACATTCCAATCTTTGAAACATGAAAATACATAAATGATTGTTTAAAGATGTTATCCATTTAATAAAATCTTCCAACAACAAAAAAATTTAGAATAACATTAATCTAGCAATCCAATCCTTTGAACTAAATATACAAGCAACCAATAAAATTGATTGCATAAGTTTTGTAGTGAATAATTTTTTTATGGGTTATACACTTGCATTTCCATTTAAATTCACTTAAAGGACAAGTGTTATTAATAGGTGACATCGTTGAGCAATTAAACTCAATCTTAAGCTAATCCAAGTGAAAATTCACCTAAATATGTACCTCAAAAATTTCATAAACCTCCATTAATAAGCACTTAAACTCTTTAAAGGATTTAAAGTTACTTCCAAGTTATGGGTGAATCTCTCTCTAGCCCCATTGACTCAAAAGTGTTAAAGATTTGCATGCCTGTTGTGATGACTAGTAGAATAGGATAAAGAAAACTTATGATTATGTATTCATAAAATAGTCAATATCATTTGCAAAATCTATCTAACAATTTGTAGAGAAGGTTGATCCCACACTAGTGCGTCCCACTTTCTGGTCAAAATGGGACATTGCAATCATCATTTTAAACTATTTTTTTATGTTGTCACCTTTAGTTCAACTAAACCATTAAGAATTTGAAGATGGTGTGAACTAGTATTTTTGAGTTTTTTTGTGTAGATTATAAATTTATTTTAATAAATTAAAAATCATATGTAATTTCTTTATATAAGTTTAAAGAACTTATTTTTTATAGTTAACAATATTTTTTATGTCATTTATTTCATAATATACAACTCTTTCTACAAAGCGGAAAAAAACTATAAATTATTGAACATAGATTGGTAGCACACTAATATGTAGTGTGAAAATATTTTTTCATAATTTTTTGTTGCATATTTTATTTTAAATTTTATAATTTTTAAGTGAGATTAATTAATTTGAACATAGGTTTTGTTGGGACTCAATTGTGTCATGCCCTTTTTGGCTTGAGTCCCTTCCTTTTCATGTGGCTAGTATGATCCTTTGTTAATAACCGATTCGAGAAATCTCATAAGGGTCATCATTTGTAATGTTCTTTGGGTTGTGTGTTCCTCTCCATGTCTTCAACTTGTTCCCTAAAATCAAAATTATAAAATTGGCTAAGGTCAAAAAATGAAGTGTCTAGGGAAAATGAGTGGTTGTGAATGATTGTTAGTGTGTTGGGAATCTATTTTGAAGGAAATGCTACATCGATAAAGGTATATGTTGGATCTGAGGCTTGATGCCTAATGGGGAAAAGAGTTTGGCAAGGGTTTGACAATTATAATGTCTACTCTTTAGTACATGAAATGCTTAACCCCCACTAGGAATGAGGAGAAGCTGCATTTTCCATCATAAGTCTCAAGTTCCCACAGCTTAGTGATGTAGGGGCATCCTGTGATGTAGATTTCAAGGAGATATATGAGTTTTATTTGCAGCCTCATAGCAACACCAATGATAAATGGTTGTATTTTTTTATTCAAGTTGAATGAATATGCCTATATATTAGTTGATGTCTCTTCCTACCCCAACTGACTCATAATTATAGTGCCACTAAGTCCTACCAATGACAGGGCAACGAATCAATTGAGGTTTTCCATTCCCCTTCCATTCTTCCATCATTCACCACTTTCCACTACCAATGATAAAATAACTTCCATTGAATTGAATAGATGGCTAATCTTCGCTTACTCCTACAAGGTTAACTCTAATAATCAAGGGATGATATAATGATATGATTGTTGCAAGTTAATAACATTTTTCTTTGTATATTTGGGTTTAATTTTTGAGAGGCGAGAAGAAGGAAGAGTGGTAATTTTATATATTTTTTTTAGATCATCTAATAATGACTTCCATAAATAATTATTACGTAAATAATATTTCACTCATATAGTTAATAATGTAACTTCTATTAGTTTAATTTTTTTCATAAAACTTATCCTATGTATTTTAGATCATCTCAATATAAATGATGGGTAGGCCATTATTAAACTAATGACATTTTTCTTGTATGTGTTTTGTTAGTTTTGTTAATCTTAAATATTTATAAATTTGTTCTAAGATTTGACTCATGTATGTTAAATCATCTTATAATTACATCAATCAAAATAATTCTTTCTTTAATCAATAATGACCATATAATGGGTCCATGCCCTATATTATTAACAAACAACTATATACAATAACACCAAGGTGCCTAGACATGAAGCTTTGATGGAAAAAATCAAAACCAGTCAACTAGGAAAGATTACACCAAAAATAAATTATTACAGATAAAAAGTAGTAGGATGAAAGAACCAAGAAAAGTTCATTAAAAAAATCCTCCCAATTAGTTACTATCACTAGAATTGGACACAATATCCTTTGCATGTAAAACCTCGTGATTGACTTGAACACATCCTCTAACAACTGCCACAAGAAGGAGAAATAAAGTAGCATGGACAACTTCTTTGGATTTATATAAAATGCATTCACAAACGTTCTTATTATGCTTGATTAGAGCCTTATCAAAATCATTTACTGAACCATGACCAAGACCCAATCTAACCATTTTAAGAATATCATTTCCAACCTTGTCCATTGAATATAATTTGACACAACCATGCTTCTTAGATGAAAAAAAATTCCATGTTATTCTTAGCCTTTGAGCCACTCCAAAGGAAGGTCCTCATTATTTTTTCCATGGAAGACATGACAAAGGAGGGAGATTTAAGAAAAAACATCATAAATATTGAGATAGTCACTAACATAGCTTTAATAAGAAAAAATATGCCAACACAAGAGAGCCATATGTCTTTCCAAGTGAAAAGTTTAGAATTGTTAGTAAAAAGGGCACGTTGTACACGTTGCACAAGAAAATAATTATTTTAATTATGTAAAAAAGTATTTATTTTTGTGGTGCATCTTTGGAGATTTGTTTAGCCACATTAAATATTTATCTGGATTCACTTGTAAAGATATATTGAACATTGGTTAGATATGTTATGTGTGGGTTACACAATGTAAATTTTTTAACTTGGGAAACTTTAGTAATAAAATTAAATGTTGGGGTTGTTAGGAAAAAGAAGGTGTCTCAACCTTTGATTTTTCCCATGGCATTGTTTTTTCTATATATTGAATGTTGCTAATTTTCTCACATTGTCTTTTGAGTTACAACTTGCAGTTTCTTTTTTTGATGAGGAGTCAAGTTGGAAAGTTGATTTTACAGGTGGAGTTGTGCATGAAGGAATTTTCTATTTCTGTGTTGAGTTTTGACAATTGATTTAGAAATGTTTATTTTGTGCATTGTAATCTCTATAAATATGATTTTCTGCTTGAGGAGTTGTGAGAGGAGATATTGAATTCATAGGGGTTATGCTGCTGAATTTTCTCCAGGTGGAACAAGATGAAAATCTCCATGTAAAGGCTTAGAGCCTGCAATTGTATTGTAACTATGCATTTTGGTTGATGAATAATACAATGGATCTATGCTTTTGGAGTGTAGGGTTTTTTACTCGAAAGGGTTTTCCCCACTTAAATCTTTGTGTTCATGGCTTTTGTTCTTTCATGTTTATTGACTCTGGTTAAAATTGCATGAAATTTCCTCTAAGGATTAATGGTGGGAAATAAACTGTCTAATTTTGCTTTATGGCATAGTATTATGTGTTTTTTAGGTTCTCTAAAGAAACATTATTTACTGAAGACACTTACTGAATTTAGATGTTCATTCTGGGATGAATCTATTCCCTTTCAAATTGGTATCAGAGCTTTCTTTTGGGATTTTCTTTTTGCTCGCATGTGCATGTTTGTGAGTTGCATGTACTTGCATGGACTTGCATGTGGCTTGCATGTGTTTTCATGTTGATGCATGTAAGAATTCTTGGTGTTTCTGGTTCTGGGTATTCCTTCTATGAAGATTTCTTAGCCTGGAAAGCTTGAGGAAATATGAAGGAATCAGCTGAAGTTTGATCCTTTGGTGAGTGGAAGTTCTTGATTTTTTGTTTTAGTTTCAGGACAACACGTAGCTTGAAGGATGGTGAAGAAAAGAAAATGGAGTTGGTCATATTGGAATGATGTGATTTGGAGCTCCTAGTTGACAGAATAATCCTGATGCATGGGTGTGTTTTTTATTCTTTATGGTTGTGTTGCAGCAAAGCTTTCATATTGGGTGTCTGTGTGAGAGGCTCCTTGGTGATATGGAGAAGCTTGGGTTATTTTTTTAGCTATGGAGTAATGTGCTTATGCCAAGTGCTTTTTCTTGGTATTGGAAGGCATTGTTTTTTGCTACGATTGCATGTAGGCTATGGAGTTGATCATTGGATGATCTGGAAGCTTCTGCAATAGCCTATCTCCCTCAGATGCATGTGCATGTTGGTGGTTGTGGAGTTGGCAAATGGGCTGGAGTTCCTGAACTTATTTTTCCTTTTACGATATTTTGTACTTGCATGGCTTAGATTCATGTTCCTTGGATCTAAAGGTTTTGTAGATTTTCCTAAAAAATTCTATGGTTATGCTCATCTGTGATAATCCATTATTTAGGTTTAACTGTTATGGTGCTTTTTTAGACTTTTGAGTCTTCTAGATGTGAAGTGGGTGTGGATGCACATGGGTGTTTTTCAAACATAGTGGTTTTGCAGGTTTTACATGGTCAAGAAAAACTTGTGGTTTTATGGAGCTATAGTTAAGCTATTTTCTAGACCCTAGATTTTGGGGTGTTACTAGATGAGATAGTTTCAATTTTTCATGCATGCTTCATGTGTGGTGTGAGGAGGCGAGATGCTTTATCTGCATGGGAGTGTTGGTACGTGATTAGTCACTCAACATTTATGTGGTGATGCTTGGTGGATTCCTTGATTATGGTGCTCATTGTGGAAATGATTGGAAAATCGGATCTGAACTTGATCTAGTGCTTGAGTCATGTTGTCTACATGGTTATTCTCTTTCAACTCTCAAATTTGCAATTTTCAGTGTGATAGTGGGTTTTCATGTTACATTGATTGGATCTACGGGTTAACAATGTTGTGAGTTGTCTTTACCTACATGATTGCATAGATGACTTGGAAGTGGACTGTCTATATCCATGAGGTTTGATTATGTGTTGATGCAGACTTGTTAGCTGGCCTTATTTGTGGTCACTTGTGCATTGGTGTGGTTGCTTTGAGATGAGAGGATGGATGATACAAGAGTACCTGGATAGTCAATGTTGGAGTCCTATAGCATGGTGTATTTCCTTGATTTGGAGATCTTGGTTTCACTTGGTGTGATCAATAATACACTTGTATGTGTGTGGACCTGGATGATTTTCAGATTTGGGAGATGGTGGTCATGATGCTTGGAGAGCTCAGTTGTCACGGTTCAGTGGGAGTTTTAGCAGTGACTGTATTCATCACTTTGTGGTGAATGATCTTCTTTAGTGATGCAGATGTTTCAGAGGGACTCTTAGATCTTGTTGTTGCAGAAGGGTTTCTTCACATTTGGATGTGAACACTATTTGAGGATGTGTAGCATCTCAGATCCATGGAGGATTCTTGTGCTCTTTGGGTTGAGGTGTTGGTGGTGCTTGACAGGTGATGTGGCTTTAGAGTTTGTTTGTTTTATGTCATGGTATACTCTTGATTGTGCATTAGAGTTTTGGCATGATGCATTGCTCTTGATACCATGGTATGTTCACTTGGACCATGGGATCTCCTAAGGGGGGTGGTAAGATCATGATGTCATGATAAGTTCCTAATTTAGATGATTGGAGCTTTGACGGTGGTCTGGTGATTCTCTATGTTTTGGGTGCATTGGTCATATGTTTGAGAAATTCATGATAGTGCAGTGATGCATTTGGAGTTATCATGAGATGATTATTTTCTAGTGCTCATGGAAACATGGAGAATGACGTGAGGCTGTATTTCTCTTGAGAAGAGAGAAGTGTTGTTGAGATGGTTGTACTCTTGATGATATTTCAGCATAAAGTCTGAAGAGCCTACACCTTGGTTAGATGTGAGTTCAACAAAGACCTATGAGGAGATTGCTCTTGCAAGAGTCATGATGGATTGTATATCTTGGAGGAGCATTCTCATTCCCCACTCTTGTTCTACTCGGTAGCTTATCGCTTGAGAGGTATGGCCCATTGTTTCTCTTAGGTGCTTTATGCCTTCTTTCATAAACATAGATCTTGAGCTACTATCAGATGGTTTTGGAGAATTCATTGTGAGAGATGGATAGCATGGTTATCTCCTTGGGTTTACTTTTTCATTTTTGATGATAATAGGGGATGGTAGTGGGATGATTTCCTGAGATGGGAAATGGAGTAGTTTGATCTTCTTTGAGAAGCTTACATCCGTGTAGATACATGATGCATATTTTATGTTTGATCTCTTGAGGTTGAATGGGTTTGGATGTTGTTATGGCTTTTATCTTGGGGTTGTGAAGGAGATATTACTTGAAATAGTTGGCACTTAGAGGTGTATGTAGAAGGGCATGCTACATGTTTATGATTTGCATATTTTTCTCTTTAGTCTGGTTCTTCTTCCTATATGTTCGAATTCATATGACTTTGGATGTGAGATTATGTGTGGATCTGTGGTGATCACTAGTTTGTGTTCATGTGTTGTCACTTGGTGATGACATGGAGGTTCTTGTATCTCTTTCTTTTGTCGGATGTGAAGAACATGGGAGAGTTGTGGAAGATTGTTGAGAGAGATGTTTCTTGCAACAATTGGTTGTAGGATTTGTAAATCATTATGGATGGTCCTTAGTACTACATGGCTACACTTTCTATGTGTCATGATTAGTAGACTCAGTATGCTTTTGATATTTTTAGATTCAAAATTACCCATGCAGTGGGAGTTCTTGGATGTGTTTGGTCTTCTTCGACTTGTTGGCAAGTTGATGGGTTGGCTATGTAGGTGGCATGAGTTTTTTGATGTGGATACCTTCGAGATATGGGTGATTGGATGGATTAGCACTTGTTGTGGGTGTTATTTTTAGTCGTGTAGGTTGGTCAGTTGGGTGGGAGTAGTCAGTTTCCTGTTTGTTGTTCTAACTGATGTTCTATCTTTTTTTTTGGAGGATGACTTCACGGTTGTGTTCAGGTTGGGGGCTTTGAAGTTGATGTTGTTGATGCTTTTGTATAGCTTATGAGCATAGTGGAGTGGTGGCAATATCCTGTAGCCTTTTCTATCAGTTGGATTTGATGCTTGTGTTCTTTGGACTTGTGCATATACACCATGGCTTGTTCCTTTCCTTGGAGGATTTTAGGAATGTTGCCTAAGATGGTGGAAATCTTGGATTTTTTGCAGATGTCTTGGTTGGAGCACGAAAGCATTGTTCGAGATTCATCTGATTGCATGTATGGTTGTGATAATGTATTTTCATCAGTCGACTCTTAGTAGTTAAATCATGTTACTTTCATGGTATCTTCAAAGGTGTTCAACAAATGGGAGAATGTTAGGAAAAAGAAGGTGTCTCAACCTTTGATTTTTCCCATGGCATTGTTTTTTCTATATATTGAATGTTGCTAATTTTCTCACATTGTCTTTTGAGTTACAACTTGCAGTTTCTTTTTTTGATGAGGAGTCAAGTTGGAAAGTTGATTTTACAGGTGGAATTGTGCATGAAGGCATTTTCTATTTCTATGTTATTTTTGACAATTGATTTAGAAATGTCTATTTTGTGCATTGTAATCTCTATAAATATGATTTTCTGTTTGAGGAGTTGTGAGAGGAGATATTTAATTCACAGGGGTTATGCTATTGAATTTTCTCCATATGGAACAAGATGTAAATCTCCATGTAAAGGCTTAGAGCCTGCAATAATATTGTAACTATGCATTTTGGTTGTTGAATAATACAATGGATCTATGCTTTTGGAGTGTGGGGTTTTTTACTCGAAAGGGTTTTCCCTACGTAAATATTTGTGTTCATGTCTTCTTTTATTTCATGTTTATTGAATATGTTTAATGCATGTTGAAACTGGTTAAATTTGAATGAACTTTCCTCTAAGGATTAATGGTGGGAAATAAACTATGTTTGATTTCGCTTTATGGCATAGTAGTAAGTGTTTTTTAGGTTCTATGAAGAAACATTATTTACCGAAGAAACTTACCGATTCCAGATGTTCATTCTGGGAGGAATCTATTCCCCTTCAGGGTTCAATGATTTGTGCTCTCATGGTTTTGATCGACACATGGTTTAGCTAGTACTTCTTAGTCATTTTGTGTGATCTTGAATCTATAAAAATAAGCATGTGTTTAGTGATTGGGGTTGGATACCATTTGCATTAATCTCTCTTATAGAGTGCATATGTGAAGCATGGGATGGGATGTGTTATTGAATGGATAGCTATTATGCTTGGACATATGGAGGATGCATTGGAGGATCTTGATTTTCTTACATCAAGGAAAATCTATAAGTGTAGTATAATGTTTCATTGTTGAATAGTACATTGAGTGTGGATACTTTTAGAGGTTAGGTTTTTCCCTCATGAGGGTTTTCCCAAGGTATATCTTGTGTAATCTTGTGATGTGTCTTTGGTATTTGCATTATAATTACTTTTTAATCTTGTATGCATTTTTTCTTCCATAAGGTTATGTACAAACTAGTTTGATCAACCTAGTAATTTCCTAAAAAGAATGGATACATAAAATCACCTTCTTCCAAAAAAGTAATGCTTTGAACCCTTAAGAAAAAATAGAATTGAAAGGTAAATGTTGGGAAGGATACCAAGTTTGAACCCAAAGATGCCTCTAATTCTATTACAAAAGTGTTAGTTTACTTTTTTCTAATTACAAAAAGTGAAGTCTCTAATTTTTAGGTAAAGGAAGGGAGCAACAATGCAAACACATCATCCATGAGTTAAAATTTATGGTTCACCTAACATTTTAGGTTGCATGTGGTTAAATTTGGTAGAATGCCCCACCTATTATATTGTGTGAGGGTTAAATTGTATAGTCCATTCTTGTTAAGTCATTCAAAGGTTAATTTTTACAATAAGTGGAGAAAAAAATGACATATTTTATTGGTCAATTCAATAAGGATTGGCAACATTGTTGCGGGATATAAAACAAACTTGTATTACACTATAATTTAATTGGAAAGGAAAAATAAACTAGCAACTTGATCCATAGGTTTAATGGACATGTAAATAGTTTTGTGATAATAGTTTTTGAGATGTAATTTATTCCTAGTCAAAATTTCAATGACATAAAAGATACAAAATGTATGGTCATTATTAACATGTGGTCATGATAACTAGATTTTTAATAATATAGACATAAGAAATGGTTAGAATAAAAATGAATCCAATGTACCAAAAGAATTATATCATATTCCTCTTTCACATCCATCACAATTAGTTGAAACTTCCCTTTAATTAATTGAATATGATAGGTCTAAAATGAAGCAAATTGGAAGGCACATATTTTAATAGATGAATACTAAACCATATAATATTTGAGTAAACTAAATGCATGTGTAGTAAACATAATATGTTGCTATGTTTATGAATTGATAAAGAAAATTATTAGTATATTTCAATTCTAAAGGGTGATACAAGAACCAAGTTTGCAAAATCGTCATTGTTATTAATTTGGTCCACAGAGGAGTTTGACCCAAGATAACTCATTCCTCTTGTTGGATGTTGTGGTTGTGTTGCTGATATGTGGTTTTCATTGATGTCAACACTATTACCACTATTGCATTAGAAGTTGTATATGTCAAGAATATTGAGAAAATTAAAATAAAAAGTGCTTCAGGTTGTCAGTATGAAGTGAAAATCAATGTCGGTGTGATTAGTACATTGCTTATCTGAGGTTTTGGTTTAAATGGTTTCTTTCCGAGAGTGTCTAGTTTATCCACATCAACTTTCAGAGATCCATGTGAAGATTTGTTCAAGATATGAAGATTTGTTTGGTGACAGTTTTTTGTTACTTCAGTTTTTGTTTCTAAGTGAAGATCATGTGATTTATGTAAGTTCAGTTGTTGCGGATGTTTCTCTGTTATTTCATAGTGTTTGTGGATGTTTCTAGTGCGTGCTCTATCTATGTTGCCTATTCGCATTCATCGTTGTGCTCGTGATCCGAGATTTTCTCTTGCGTGTTCATGTGTTTTCATGTTCATGGCCGATTAGGTACTGAAGTGTGTTGTGGATCTTTGAGGAGAAATTAATTGAAGTCTTGTTGTGTTGGAGTTAATTTGGGTCCTCACTATGTTGTGGCCACGTGGTTGATTCACATGAATAATATTTATATGTTTTGGGCTGATTGTTTGTAATTATTTTATTATTTCTTTGTGGCCGACTTGAAGCAATGTAATTTCATGTTATGGATATATAAGAGTGATTGTTTTACCGGTGTGAAGTGTGTATGAGGGATGAAGTGTGAAGGTGCTGAGCCCTATGTGTGAATATTGTTTAGATGATTCAAGGAAGCAGAGTGTGAAGAAAAAGTGAAGAAATGTCTATGTGCTTAATCGAACTATAATAAAGGCATTAGCAAATGCTATTTTTTCAGTTCAAATTGACGGCTTAAACTGAATCTTTGATAGTGAGTCCTCTTTATAATTGAGCAAGCAGATCTAGGGCAGTTGCGCCCTCGAATGCATGTGCATTCCCATTGATTCTTCTTATAATTTTAACAGTAGTATAATATTGTGGATCGACTCCACCGTGGTTTTTCCCTAACAAGGTTTCAATGAAAAATATTGGTGTTTTGTGTTTTGATGTGCTGATTGTTGTGGTTTATTGTTCATTCATCTGATCTAAGATTAAGTTAAGTTTGAAAAGTTTAAATATTCTATGACAACCAATTCACCCCCCCTCTCAGTTGTCTGTCCTTGTTTTGCCAACAATTGGTATCAGAGTAGGTTCCTCTGAAGAAGTTTAAAAGCTTGAGGTGATCTGAGATGGCATCATACAAGAATGAAAGTCCTAGATTTGATGGAACAAACTACTCTCTATGGAAAGAAAGAATGGAATGTCATTTGAGATGTATTGGTGAATCCTTCGAAGATTACAAAGAATAGATATGTTATTCCTCGAATGGTCCTTCCACTCTGATGAGGTTAAAGCTAGTTGAGACTAACATCGTGGCCATTGAAGCTTTGTTGAGTGCCTTTGATAGATTAGGAAATGACAAATGTGATATCGAAGACAAATTTTATGAGATCTGGAAGAAGTTGGAGACTTTGTATGAAGGAGATACACTTGTGAAGGTTTCTAAGCTAACAAGTTTGAAAGGCAAGTATGAAACTTTGAATATGGGTGAAGATGAAAATATTTCTTCTTTTATGCAAAGAGTAAATAAACTTGTGATGGATATTAGATGTGCTAGTGGTACCCTAGATGAACAAGAAATTGTAGCTAAAGTGCTCAGATAATTGCCTCCCTCTTACAAATCAAAGGCTCATGCTATTGAAGAGCTCAGAACAGTAACAAATGTGACAAGATATATGTTGATTGGTAAATTTGTTGCTTTTGAGTTGAGTGAATTTGGTGATTTTGTCCCTAAGATAGAATCGTGATTTAAGGCTTTCAGATCCGAAGAAACAAGCAAATATATTGATCCGATAAAAGCCTCTATAAAATCATTCATATGAGAAGAGATGAAATAATAAATCCTAAAGATGAAGAAAGAGAGGTAGAAGAGCCGGAAGCACTGATTGTGAAGAAAGAAGGCAGAGGACAAGGTAAGTATAAAGGAAATTTTCCTATTAAATGTTTCTCTTGTAGTAAAATAGGTCATTTTGCATCAAGGTGTCCTGGAAGAGTTCCTAGGTCTAAACCTTACAAACCTAGATTTCAAAAGAAATGTTATTATGCTGAAGAAGGTGCGACTGATGAAGAGTCTGATAAAGACAATGGAAATGAAGATGAATGGGCTTTCATTTCTATCAAGGAGAATGGTCTGGTGGCTACTGAATCTGCTAAAGTTGAGAAATCTCTTACAACCCGAATTGAAGAAAAGGATGAGTGGGTTATTGACAGTGGATGCTCACATCATATGACTGGTGACAAAAGAAAATTTTTAAGTCTAAAGAAGTATGACAATGGGGTTGTAAGATTCAGAGATAACAATGCTGGTGTGATTCATGGCAGAGGATCTATTTGTCTTGGTGATAAAAATAACATTGATGATGTTATTTATGTTGAAGGATTGAAGCATAACCTATTGAGTGTTGGAAAGATGGTGGACAAGGGTTACGATCTACAGTTCAGAGATGGAAGATGCATGATACTTGGAAGTTCTGGAAGTGAAATTGCTTCAGGTACAAAGACAAAAGGTAATATTTTTCACCTAAATGCTAATGTAAACTATTTGATTGCTCAAGTGGATGTAAGCTGGTTGTGGCATAGAAGGTTGTGTCATGTGAATTTTGATAACATTGTCAAGGTAAGATCCACTCAAGCAGTAAGAGATCTACCTAAGCTAGTTAAGCCTACTGTTAAATATTTCAAGATCTTTGGAAGCAAGTGTTATATTAAGAGAGATGAGGACATAGGAAATTTTGATGCAAGGAGTGATGAAGGGATATTTCTAGGTTACTCTACTAAAAGCAAGGCTTATTGGTGCTATAATAGAAGATTGAGAAAAATGGTTGAAAGTACAAATGTTAGAGTTGATGAGGACTCTACCAAATCATCTAGATACTGTGGATATGATTCAAATGACCAACAAGATAGTATAGACAAAGGGAAGAATTTTCAAACACAAAATCAAGTTCATGTTGTTCCGGTAAATCAAGAAAGTCGAGAAGGTGAGACAAGTGGAAGTGCAGAAGAAAGAACAAAAGAACTAGAAGTGAGAGAGAATCCTAAAATTCTAAGGTATGTAAAGCTAAATCATTCTAAAGATCAAATTATAAGTGATAAGAATGAAGGTGTACAGACTAGAAGAAGGATTGCAGAAGAGTATTATCTAATTTCTAAGACTGAGCCTAACAACATTAATGAAGCTTGTAATGATGAACACTGGATGGAAGCTATGAAGGAAGAACTGTTGCAAATTGAAAAGAATGATACATGGATTCTTGTTCCCAAACCTAAAGATAAAAATGTGATTGGTACTAAATAGGTCTTTCAGAATAAGTTGAATGAACAAGGTGATGTGGTTCAGAATAAAGCAAGATTGGTATGTAAAGGGTATTCATAAATGGAAGGTATTGATTTTGAAGAAACCTTTGCCCCTACTGCCAGAATTGAAGCTGTAAGATTATTTCTTGCTTATGCTGCATATAAGAACTACAAGGTCTATCAAATGGATGTGAAATCAACATTTCTGAATGGTGAGTTAGAAGAAGAGGTATATGTTGAACAACCAGATGGATTTCAACTGACTGATAGGGAAGACATGGTTTCCAATTGAAGAAAGCTCTGTATGGACTCAAGCAAGCCCCCAGAGCCTGGTGTGCTAGACTGGATAAATATTTACTAAAGCTTGGATTCAATAAAGGTACTGTTGACAACAACTTGTATTCTAAGTTGGATCATGATAAAGAGTTGATTATTGAAGTCTTTGTTGATGACATTATTTTTAGAGGAGATGATGGATTGTGCATGAAGTTTGCTAATGAGATGCATAATGAATTTGAAATGAGTATGATTGGAGAGATGAAATTTTTCTTAGGATTGCAAATTACTAAGTTAGATAAAGGGATTTTCATGTCTCGGTCCAAATATGTGAGAGAGTTGTTGAAGAAGTTTGGGATGGAAGACTCAAAGCCTGTTGGTACACCCATGGTAACCAGATGCAAGTTAACACAGAATGATGATTCTCCTACGTCAAATCAAACAATATACACGTCAATGATTGGTGGATTGCTCTACTTAACTTAGACCAGACCAGATATCATGAATGCAATGTGTATGGTTTCTAGATATCAAGATGATCCAAAAGAATTGCATGTGACTGTTGTGAAGAGAATTTTTAGATATCTGAAAGGAACAATTGATTTTGGGCTTTGGTATCCTAAAGATGATGATCTTACTCTAAATGCCTATAATGATGTGGATTGGGCAGGAGATGTAGATGACAAGAAAAATACTAGTGGTGGTGCCTTCTTCCAGGGAAGAAGCTGGTGTCGTGGTTGAGTAAAAAGCAGAATTCCATTTCCCTATCTATTGCTAAGGTAGAGTATATTGTTGCTACAAATAATTGTACTCAAGTGTTGTGGATGAAACAGATGCTTTGAAAGATATGAGAGTATATATGATGAGCCTATTGTCATACACTATGACAACTCAAGTGCAATAAACATATTGAAGAATCAGGTGCTACACTCTAAGACCAAGCATATATCAATCAAGTTCCACTTTAGGGAGAAAGTGAGGTGAAAAAGTCGGAGACTAGGTATTGCCTACCAAAGAATAGATTGCACATTTTCACTAAGTTGCCAAAGGATACTTTTGAGTATCTCTAAGGATGCTAGGTGATTACCCTCCTCGTGAACTAAGGATGCACTATTATGTTCCAAAGATGCAACAATGATCTTATCTCTTACATTAACGGATTGAGTACACTCGACATTGCCAAAAACACATCATTTTCATATTTAATTGCCTATCAGTTGCATCATCAGGTATGTGCAGGATCATCATGGAAAAAATAGGCTCTCAAGTGACAAAAAATTTAGAAAAATCAGAGTTAGGCAACTTGACGTAAAAATTTGAATAAGTTATACATATTATTTCAAAAATATGTAAGAATATAATTTGTAGCAAATTGAATGTAGTTTATGTATACATCTAAAAATGGTCATAGTTAATCAAGCTTGTAAATTAAATATGAATTATTTAATTAATCTTCTAAAGTCATCTACATATAAATAAATTTAATTATTTATTTATATCATTCACTTTTATAATTCTTCTACCTTAATTAAATAAATACCTATGTGAATCCAAGCATTGGTTACATGTATATACACACGCATTAGAGACAAGCGATTAGCATTTTAGCATTATTATTATCTGTTTTAGTATTCATAATTTTGTAGTTTTACATTTTGGAAATCATGTTTAGTTTAAGTATGTTAATCATATCTTAGCATAGCATGCATTCATCTTTAATCTCCTTCTCTAGGAAGACTATTTGTTGAGCCTAGCACGTGATCTAAGAGCAAACTAGAATCGACAAAAACACTAGAGATAGAGGATGATAGGATGGCATCAAGGACAGAAGACTAAGTTTGCACTCCATTTATTTTATTTTCTATTTTGATATAATGTCTTATTGGTGTGTTTGATTTATTGTTTTTAATCTACACTTGATACGTGTAATTTCAATCACTCATTTTCTAGCACCCACCATGGGGCCTTTGCCCCGTTTTTGACATCTACTTGTAGGTTTTTTGATAGGATTTCACATTCTAGAGTTCTGTTTTCTGGAAAATTTCACGTTTTAGCACATCAATGGGTTTCCTTAGCGCATCTAAGGCTTCTTTCAGCACTTCAGCAAGTCTTTCTGTGAATCTGGGAACTATTTCAGTGCATCCAACAATTTCTTTAGTGCATCTAGGGAACAGAATAGTGCATCCATTTAGCTAACTTCATTTAAAATCACCTAAATATTTACCTCAAAAATTTCAAAAACCTCCATTGATAAGCACTTAAACTCTTTAAAGGATTTAAAGTTACTTCCAAGTTATGTGTGAATCTCTCTCTAGCCCCATTGACTCAAAAGTGTTAAAGATTTGCATGCCTATTGTGATGAATAGTAGACTAGGATAAAGAAAACTTGTGATTATGTATTTAGAAAATAGTCAATAGCATTTGCAAAATTTATCTAACAATTTGTAGAGAAGGTTGATCCCACAATAGTGTGTCCCACTTTTTGGCCAAAGTGGGACATTGTAATCATCATTTTAAACTTTTTCTTTTCTTTTGTCACCTCTAACAACTAAACCATTAAGAATTGGAAGATGGTGTGAACTAGTTTTTTTGAGTTTTTATGTGTAGATTATAAATTTATTTTAAAAATAAATTAAAAGTCATATGTAAATTTTTTATATAAGTTTTAAGATCTTATTTTTTATAGTTAATAATATTTTTTAAAAATGACATTTATTTCATAATACACTATAACTCTTTCTACAAAAAGGAAAAACTATAAATTATTGAATATAGATTGGTAGCACACTAATATCTGGCGTGCAAATATTTGTTCATAATTTTTTATTGCATTTTTTTTAATAATTTTTAAATGAGATTAATTATAATTTAAACATAGGTTTTGTTGGGACTCAATCATGGCATGCCCTTTTTATCTTTAGTCCCTTTTCATGAGGCTAGTATGATCCCTTGTTAATAACCAATTTGAGAAATCTCATAAGGGTCATCATTTGTAATGTTCTTTGGGTTGTATGTTCCTCTCCCATGTCTTCAACTTGTTCCCTAAAATCAAAATTGTAAAATTGGCTAAGGTAGAAAAATGATGTGTCTAGGGCACATGAGTGGTTGTGAACGATTGCTAGTGTGTTGGGAACCTTAGGAACCCTTGATGGGTTCCTGGTTCCCACTCCACCCCCAACAAAAGTGTGAAGGAAAGGCTACATCGATAAAGGTATATGTTGGGCTCGAGGCTTGATGCCTAATGAGGCAAAGAGTTTGGCAAGGGTTTGAAAATTATAATGTCTACTCTTTGGTACATGAAATGCTTAACCCCCACTAGGAATGAGGAGAAGTTGTGTTGTCCATCATAAGTCTCAAGTTCTTGCAGCTTAGGCACTTGGCCATGCCCAACCTATGTTATGGCCACTTTCATAACATCTATATCATCTAACATGCACTTGCACTCATGCTTTGATTCCATGACATCCACCTCCAACACCTTGATTCGACCTTCTATGTTCATAGCCTCAAGAGTTAAAACCCTTGTATCAACTTCCTCAAGCCAAGCTCAAGTTCTGGGGTGATTTCTACCCTGTGAATTCCTTATTCCATCAAATTCCTCACCACGATCAGATCTTGTAGCATTCTCGCTTTCACCCCCCTTAGTAAAGCTTTGACGCACACAACACAAGAACAAGAATCAACTCTACTTTTCCAATTTCTTAGCTTTGATACCAACTGTTAGAGACCCAAGTTTGAATCCCTACAACACCACCTTTATATCTACTAAGTAACTCGAGAAGTTAAATAGTAAACATAACACCGAATATGCCTTACATGATTCAGAGTTAAAAGATGTCAAAAATGGATAGATTGTTTCTTTTCATAAAAGGGCTCCAACCCTGTGCCCAAACCAATCTTAGGCAATAGAACATGCAAAATTTGGCCTCTACCATTGCCACAGTTGATCAAATATTGGATTTCAAGGGTGATACTGTGAAGTTCACTGCAGGGAGTACACAGGTTCCCTCTAAAAGGAAGTTTCAAAAGAGGGAAGACAAAGGAAAAGGGTCGACGAAACCCTCTACTAAGAAGTCTAATAATAATAGACCCAGACAAAATTTTAAGATATGTTGAGTCCACAGCTGCTAAGAGGAAAGCCAAGACCTGCTTTGCTTGTGGTAAACTTGACCACTGGGCCAAGGAATGCCTTGAGAAGCAAAGATTGAATACGGCCAAGGCCAATTCCTCTAAAGAAGTGGATCATGAAAAGGGAGTACTATAGATGTTGTCGACGATACAAAATGAATTATGTACTATGACTACTAGTTCAGAGCGGGATCATGAATTGTGTTTTACCAAGGTGTTTTTTGTTGCGAAGAAAGTGGTAGCCATGTTAGATACAAGGGATACCCATAACTACATCTCGAAAAGAAAAACAAATAGTATTGGTATGGTGATAGTGGACTCAACATCATCGTTCAAGGCCGTGAATACACTTGCACATAAGTGTGTAGGAGATGTGAAAGAGGTTAAACTATGAATTGATGGATGACAGGGTTGTCTCAACCTTGTAACGATTGATATGGATGACATTGAATTAATCTTGGGGGAAGAATTCTTAAGAAGGGGCAAAGTTGTGCTCATTTCGCATCTGAGTTGCTTTATCTTTTTATACCCCCACCAAATCTATTTGGTAAAGATGACTAAGTCTTTAGCTGTGATGAACACTCTATTAGCACTTAGTTTTGACAGAGCTGCACAGAAAGACTCCTACTCAATTTACCTAGCGGCCCTAATAGGTGACTGGGATGAGGGTGATCTCTCGAAGCCCACAAATCCTGAGGCAATGGTCGAGGTCACAAAGGAGTATGTTTATGTGATGCTAGATAAGTTACCCTTCGAATTTCCACCCTAACGAGTACTAGACCATCAGATTGAGTTGGAGGTTGGGGCCAAGCCCCCTGCAATATCACCATATCGACTTTCCAGACCAGAGATGGCTAAGCTAAGAAAATAATTGGCTGAGCTTGTTGAGTTTGAGTATATTCACCCATCTAGATCTCCCTATGCTAGTCTAGTTCTATTCCAGAAGAAGGACAAAATCCTATGACTATGTTGACTACTGAGCTCTAACCAAGCTCATGATCAAGAACAAATACCCCTTGCCCCTAATTGCCCCTAAACTACTGTGTTGTGAACAAGGGTCAAGTTCTTCACCAAGCTAGACTTGAAGCAAGGGTATTACCAAGTTTGAATTGGTGTGGGCGATGAGGAGAAAACAACAATCACAACTAGGTACAGATCGTATGAATTTTTGGTGATGCCTTTTGGGCTCTGTAATGCCCCGACCACCTTTTGTATGTTGATGAATGATGTCTTTCATCCCCTATTATACAAGCGTGTGGTTATTTACCTAGAAAATATCTTTGTCTTTAGCAAGACCATAGAAGAACATCGAGAATTACTAGTTGAGGTGTTCGAGTTATTGGGAGAGCATCATCTCTTTTTGAAAAAGGAGAAATGCTCCTTTGCACAGCAGGAAATCCAGTTTTTTGGACATGTGGTTGGTGGAGGGTTTCTTAAGATAGACCTAGAAAAACTAAAGGCAATTTAGGATTGGGAGCCACTACAAAATGTGCATGAAGTGCGGTAGTTTCTTGGGTTAGCTAATTATTATAGGAAATTTGTGGCGGGTTACTCAAGAATTGCAGCCCCACTTATGGATTTTTTGAAAAAGGATCGAGGCTGGAAGTGGATTAAGAAGCAGATGTATTTGCTTGAGGAATTGAAGGAGAGACTCTATGTGGAGATAGTTTTGGCTTTGTCAGATTTTAGTAAGACTTTCGAAGTTCAAACGAATGTATCTGATTATACTATTGGAGGCATTCTAATGTAGGAAGGCCATCCAGTCACTTTTGAGTCCTAGAAGTTAAATGAGAGAGAGTGGTATTATCCTTGACTCACGAAAAAGAGATGAATAGCATAGTTCACTGCTTGAGAATATGGATGCACTATTTGTTGGGAGTGCCTTTCACAGTCAAAATGGATAACATCAGCTCTACATATTTCAAAACATAGGCAAAGTTGACACCGAAACAAGAAAGGTGGCAAGAGTTTCTTGTGGAATTTGACCTTGATGTGGTTTACAACCCGGACAAACAAAATCTTGTTGCAGATGCCTTGAGCAGAAAGGCTCATATTAGCTGCCATCTAGGAACAACATGGAGATGAAGGCTCAAAGAGTAGGATTTCCCTTTCAGATGAGATCATAGAGAAGATCAAAGAGGGAATTGAGATGGAATTGAGATGGATTTGCAAGCCTACCAATTGGTCAACCAAGAAAAGTAGGGTAGAACTTGGAGGTTCCACATGGAGGACAAACTCCTCATGTTTACTCAGAATCGAGTGTATGTCCCAAAGTGGAAAGAATTGAGAAGGTATATGATCTGAGAGTGCCACGATATAGTTTGGGCTAGGCACCCTAGCTAGAGAAGAACAGTTTCCTTGTTGGAGCGAGGGTTCTTCTAGCTCAAGCTTAAAGAGGATGTAGAGGACTATGTGAAGACCTATTTGATTCATCAACATGATAAGTTTGTGAGCCATTTTCCAAGAAGACTATTGTAGCCCCTTCCTATTCCAGTGCATCCTTGGGAAAGCATAAGTATGGATTTTATAATGCAATTACCTGAGGTGGATGAGTTATCTAGTATCATGGTTGTTGTTGACCGATTCTCTAAATATGGCACATTTGTTTCTTGTAAGCAACACTGCAAAGCGAAGGATGTTGCAAATTACTTCTTTAGGTATGTTGTAAAGTATTGGGGTGTACCCCTAAGTATCATCTCGGATAAGGATCCTAGATTTACGAGAAAATTTTGGGCATAACTCTTCAAGTTAATGGGAACTGAAATTCTCATGTCCACTAGTTATCATCCTCAGATGGATGGGAAGATCAAGAGGATAATTGCAGTCTTAGAGTTCCCCTCATCTCCCCCTTTCCTATAAATTGATTCATTGATTCATATGTTCTTTTCTAATCTTGGGTTCTCATTAGATATGTTTTGAAACTTGGATTCTTTGAGGAAAACCTATATTTTTGGTGGGCTTGTGTTCAAACCCTATGGTTGAGATGTAAAAAACCTTCATTGTCCTTAGTTGTGAAATATTAATTTGCAAGTTTTTATTTGGAGGTTTAAATTGAACATATTTATGTTAAAAATATCCTTGTATTTATTATTAAACTCAATCATGAATTCAAGAGAGTGTTGTAGCCTTCTAAATAATTTTGTAAACCGAAAGAAAGAAAAAAGAGAAAATTAACTTTGTTGTATATATAATTCGGTTCCTTTTTTTCATCTTAAATCACCAATGGTTATTAGTTATTTTTTATTTTCATTCTATGTGCAAAATAAAAATATAGATGTAAGAAGATAGTTGTTTTTTTCTAGTTTTTTTTATTGTTGTTAATTGCACCAATAAAAGGAAACATGCCTTAAGACAATTTTTCTCCTTTAAATATATGTATGTGTTGTGAAAGAAAATGTATGCTAATTTCTTTTATTTAAAAAAATAAAAAATAAAAATCTTTATCATTGAAAAGAAAAATCACTCTAAATAGGTACATACATATATGTTATACATGCATATGTATGCATAAATGAACGTATGCCTTCTTTATTATTATTATTTTTTTTTTGCTCAATAAAAGTGGCTATATAGGGACACACCCTTTGTATTATATGTATGAAAGGATTAAATTCATGATTCTGCATTTATTGCAGATAAACAATTCACAAAATCGAGTCTACCAACAAAATGACTTTGTAGACTAGTGATAGTTTTTAATACGACACAACTTTCCCTCATTACAAAGAAATACATATTGTATATGGCTCTACGAAAATTCATTGCCAGCAATTTAGGGCCAACAATTCACCATAGAAAAATTTACCACCATAACAAATTCACCTTGAGCAAGAAAAATTCACCACCAACAATTCATCTCAAGGAAGTTTGCGATGAATTTACCTGATGCCATTATGACTCTAGAAAAACTCACCACAACTTCACCTTTAGCAATACCACAAAAGAACTCCAAATAGGGTGCCTCTACTCTGAAACACATGGCCATACACTTCCTTTAGTACCAACCCAATCCTTGGAAATGATCATTGTAGAATTTCCTACATTCCTCCTCGCCACCACAACCATATCAAATCCTCCATTATCTTCTCTACCACCCTCGTCTCCTCACCAATATCCAGAATCATTACCATGAACATCGATGTGATGTTTGTGTTTACATGGTAATGATAGGCTTCATTTGAGTAGCATTCACCCAGCACTAGCCTTATTGCATCCATGACCAACCCGCAATTAGACTTAAATATTTCCCTCAAGCGTAGTTCAGAGAGATATCCAAAGAAATCCATTTGTCATCACCTTGCTTTGATACATATTGGTGTGTCCATTTCTGTGCGCTTGCTTACCAAATGTAGTTTGGGAAAGTGCCATCTACTTTCCTTATAAGGATTGAACCTAATCATTTTCACGATCGTTTGTACTTCCCACTCCTCTACACACTCCAACATGATTAACCACCTCGATTAATTAATATATGACATGAGTTATTATGTCCTTAAGATGTCCTCATGGAATTCATGCCAGGCCTTCTCTGATTCCCACAACCCTTCTTCCATCCCCATTTTAATGATTGCTTTGTCAATCAATTTATTACCTTGACAAGAAATATATGTGTGAAATCATAAATGATTTAAATTCCCCTAGATTTTTTATTAAGTCCTCTAGCCATTTGCTCAGTATCCAATTCAGAGAATATTTCCTTCAAATTACATTGATAACTTTATGTGAATCCCCTTCAAGATGAATGTTTTGATATCTTAGCTTGCACCCCATCTTCAGACCTAATATGGTTGCTTGGTACTCTGCCTCATTGTTGGTGGCTCTGCTAAGCTTTTTGGCTGCTATCAAACATATCTATCCTTTAATATCTCATATCACACATCATGCCCCTGCATTGCTTGGATTACCTTGCAATGCGCCATAAAATTTTATTTCCAACCAACCTTCTTCTAGGGGGTTCCATACCACCCTTTTCCTCAGGTGGATAACAAGATTAGCCTATTGGACCTCATAAACGAGGGAATGTATGCCTTCTTTATTATAAATGTTCTTAAATAACTTAATTTTTTAGATTTATATGGCAAGAAAAGTATGTGTTTATATATATATATCACAAATAATTTAATTATAAAATATTATTATCACAAAATAAATTAAGGAACTCGATGATTTAGATCTACATAAATTAAGTTCTGAAATGTAGTTCACCAAATAACACGATTTTTATTTCTACTAACATATTTTTAATTTATTTTTTATGCTTGTAGATATGTATTGAATTTAGTGTTTCCATGAACATAGATATTAAACTAACTTTATACATTATGTCAAGCATTATAGCTATCAAATAACTCAAAATCCTACCCTATCTTTTATATAATATTGGATATGCATTGTTTATGTTATCTTCTTTACTCAATTTTTTTCATCTTATAACCAGTGTACCTATTGGTTTGTTATTCAATATTTTGAACCTATTTAATACACTATTTGTGTACTTTATTTGATATGTAAATATCTCATCATTCGTTTGGTTCTCTTTAATTCCAAGTAAATATTTCACCAAACCCAAGTTTTTCATCTCAAGCTCTTTCTTGATGGTTGATTTGAAACTTTCATTTAACAAATTTATATTTTGAACCATAAAATTAAAATATCTACATACACACATAATTCTAAAATTTCACCTTGGTTGTTCACCTTTATGTATAGTGTAAGTTTGTTTATTTCTCTTGATGAACCCATTACTTCACAAATATGAATCTATGTAGCTATACCACATCATTTTGAACATTTTTTTGTGGTGTGCATCTTGTTATGAATTGATTTTTCACTCTATTTAACTTATAAAAATTAATAAACTCATTTTAAGCATACTCATCATCTTTATGTTCTTAAAAATTTGCACAATTACCCACTTTATATTTCTTCGAATATTTTGAAATATTGAAATACACCAAATATATATATATATATATATATTTTTTAATTTTTAAAAATATCATTCAATTTTTTTTGCTAAAATAATCAATAAAAGTCATGAAATACTTGTTATTACCAATTTAAGGTATTTCCATTGGTCTACACAAATCTAAATGCACTAACTTACGAGGCTCTCATGCTCTAGATAAATTTCCAACTAAAAGTGCATCTTTATGTTGTTTTCCAATAAAAAAAGGCCTTCATAAATTTCATTAGGATGCTCTATTATAGGAAATACTTTCACCATATTTCTTAAAAAATACATTCATCCCTCTAAAAATTAATTGACCATATCTAAAATTCCACAATCGTGATTGATCCTTTACATTCTCTTTAAAAGAAACATATAATTTATTTTGTATCCTTCATGGAAACATCTTATTATTTTTCATGGGCACTTTTATAATTATCCTATTGCTTCAATTTCTAAAGAGAATAATACATGCTCCATTTTTAAATAAACTCTACAACCCTTTTGCAATAATGTCCTGATACTAAAGAAATTATTCTTCAAAAAAAACACATAATAAACATCAAGAATATCTTTTTCTTACCTTGTTTTTTTTGGATTATGTTGCCTTTGTCCATGATTGACATTTTTTTATTTCTCAATCTTATTTTATATTGAATCAATTCATCAATATTTCTATGTACACTCTTATTTTCACTCATATGATTACTACATCCACTATCCAAATATCACAAATATTTTTTACTCTCTTCAATAATATTCCAAGTAATAAGTTCATTAATTTATAGTTTTATTTTCTTTAGTAAAATTTACATTTTGCTTGTTTTGATCATATATCTTCTTCCTAACTTCATAACGATAATGACCATTATTTATTGTAATAATGGTAATGGATGTTTGTTTCATCATACTTTTGATTGCTTCCTTATGTACATTTGTTACTCATTGTTGAACATATGTTGTCATTGATGCCAAAGGTGTAATGTCAAATGTATTTGTCAAAGCATCAACAGATCGATGAGAATTAAATGTAATTACTCCTATCATGTCATGTGTTTGAGATCCAGAAGTATTGTGACAAGTGGTGTGATCAGTTGTAGAATGTTAATGTTATCATTACTAAGAAAAAGTAAACTTGTAGTATACTTAAATATCATCTTGTATCTATTACAATTGTTGGAAGTTGTCTAGAATTGTTTGTGGTAGCATTTTGTGGTTTGTAACTCATGCACTATATTAAATTGTCATTATTTTTTGCTCTACATTCTACCACAGATGGATGCTATGGCTTGTGGTTTGGACCTAAAGTAATCTTACTCTTGGTGTATCATATTTTAGAGTTTTAGAGGTTGAGCTTCAACAAAAATAAAGATAGAAATGACAAAATATAATCTATGTCAGTTGATTGACTGTGAATGTTGTCTAAGTGTTTGCGCTAGAGAAGGGAAGCGTGCACCAACTAGAGGAAGTGTATGAAGATAAAATAATACCAGCTTAAGACTTTGGAAGGAAGCACATGATGTATTTGATTTAGAACCACATTGACTACACGCTTCATATCAATTTGAATTAAGGTCTATCCTTGGCTAATATGGCTAATTGTAGGTGGTGTTAAAAGGTTCTAGGTTGACATGAATGTTGCTAATATATATATATATATATATATATATCGTGTGTGTCATGAGAGTGAGCAATTTTGCATGAAAGGATATGTAAAATAATGTGTGAGTAGAAAGGTGAAGTTAGGGATGTTGAGTGAAATTGACATATCATTAGAGGGTGTGTTCACCTGTTAATTTAGGACAATATTTATGTAATGTTGATCTAAGATGGTGCTTAGTCGCTATGTTATATGGGATTGGTGTCTCCTATGGGTTGATTTCTTCATATTAGGATTTGAGGAGATTGGTATCTCTCATTAAGGTTGTAATTCCTATGGTTGGTGATTATAAAATCACTGTAAGTTCTATATTGTTCTGTGAAACTAGATTTAGATAGTAGCTCCAAGTAGCTCACCTCATCGTGGTTTTTTCCATTCTGGGTTTCCACATATATCTAGTGTTCTTTGTGTGAATGTGTGTATATGTGTTGCTTAATTGTTAAGAAAATCAATACTTGTTGCTTTGATGTTTTAGGGATCATGTTTGGAGAAGTTACTAATGGTAATTAATTTTGAACTAAAGTGATTTAAATGGAATATACTAATTCAGACCCCTCCCAGTATATTGTGTGCCCTTCAATTGGTATTAGAGCTAAGTTCCCTAAAAGAAGCTTATCAACTTGAGGTAGATTTGGGATGGCACACTCAGTTGCTCAAGAAGGTTTAAGGTACCACTTGTCAATGGATCCAATTATGCCTTTTGGAGTGTAAGAATGGAATAATATTTGATGGCCCTAGGGTATGAGGTTTGGAAATCAGTTGTGGATGGATATGAAATCCCTAATAGTCCTCCAAGAGATCAGGCCGAAAAGAAGGCTTGTGAGAATAATTCCAAGGAAATAAATGCTATTTTATGTGGTTTATCTAAATCAAAGTTTATGAACATTATGCATTACAAGACAAAAAAGAAAGTGTGGATTAAGTTACACAACATCTACGAGGGAGATGAAAGGGTCAAACAAGAAAATCTCCAAATCTACCAAAGTTAATTTAAAAGTCTAAAAATGAATAAAAAGGAAAACATTGCTACATTCTTGCTTCAGGTTCATGAGGTTGTCAAATCTATCAGTGGTCTTGGTGGAGAGATGAAAGAAGGTATGAAAAACGTACTCAAAACCCTTCCCCAAAATTTTGATTCCAAGGTTTCTGTAGTTGAAGAAGCTAAATATTTGAATACTCTAACTATGGATGAGGTACAGGGAATTTTGATTGCCTATGAGATGAGGATTGATAGCGACACATTTGCAAGGAAATAAACAACTTTCAAAGTGTCCAAAAAGCATGATGATCCAAATTTTGAAGTTGGATTAGATTCAGAGGAAGCAAACTTTGTCAGAAAGTTACAAAGGGGTTCAGGAAAGTACAAAGGTAAGTTACCTTTCAAATTTTTTAATTATGATGAAGTAGGACATTTCATGGCTAAGTGTCCATACAAATATTTTAACAATGATGATCAAAATAATGGGAAGAATTCATTTTCAAAAGGGAAAATGTTTCAAAAAAATCATGAGTTTCTTATCAATGAGGAAGGCTACTCATCTAATGATGATTACCAAGGAACTTCTGGGAATGAAGAAGAAAAGGAACTATGCATGGCCCTAGAAACTTCTAAATATGATGCATAAATGAAGTCTGGAAATGATGATGATGATGATGAGGTAGATCTTGTGGAAGAGTTTCTTTGTGTTGGAAAAGAAATTAAAAGATTGGAGAAGAGGATTGCTAAAGAAGCGAAAGTTAAAGACAAGTTATCTCTGAATCTTGAGAAGGTAGAGAAGATGGTCATTGATTTGAAAATTCAAATGGAAGAAGCAAAGAGAATTGAAGACGTTATGACAAAAAGGTTGCTGACAAGAGATAAGGTTTGTGAAAACCTTGAGGCAAAGATTGTGTCATTAAGGAAAGATCTAGAAAAAGCAAACCATCAACTAAATTTGAAGTTTGGGTAAAGCATTGAGATCTTGGATCATATAATAGAAATTGAGATATAACCACATATCAAAGCTAGCATTGGTTTTACTGATTTACAAAAGAATAAAGTGATTGAGTAGCCCATGAATTTAGTTGGCGAGAATCCGAAAGAGAATGGTTCTAGAAATTCAAAATCTAAACAAGTTATGACAACCAGGGAGAGCATGTTGGTGGACAAAGGATTCACTCTAGTACACAGAAAAAGTAGAAGACAAGCTTCAAGAGGAAAAGGATACAATACTAGGTTCAATCATTCTTTTTTGGTTAATGTTTTAATTACAATAAATTTGGTCACAAAGCTATGAATTATAGAAAGGTACCAACAAAGAGATATAACTTTGTTAGAAAAAATGTGTTTGCACCATCATTTGACTTCAATATAATTATTTGTCATAAGTGAAATAATTATGGGCACATGGCTATAAAATGTAGAAGCAATTTTGTGAGTTCTACATCAGATACAAAAGGAAATAACATATCAAGTCAGAGTAGTGAAATTTGAAAGGGTTTGGAAGAATAAACCAAAGAGAAAAAAATAGAGAAATCCATGGTGGCATAGACTGCATTACATGCTCAAAAAGAGAAGAATCTATGGATCATTGATAGTGGATGTTCAAGTCATATGACTAGAGATAAAATCAAGTTCATGCACTTCAAGAAGTTTGATAGATATAACTCTTGGTAACAATTCAATTACTACATTACCAGTAAGGGTAGATTGACTCTTGATGGTGAAAAGATAAAAAATTATGGTGTATCATATGTAGAAGGGTTGAAACACAATCTTTTGAGTGTAATACAAATATGCGATAAAGGCTATAATCTCTCATTCAATGCTAAAGGTTGTAAAATTAGAAAGACTAATACCGATGAGTTAGTTGTGGAAGGAAGCAGGACTGACAGTGATGTGTATCATCTCAGTGAGGTTAATGGACAAAATTATTTTTCCATACAAAGAGAAGAGAGTTGGCTCTAGAACAAAAGGTAGAAACATATCAATGTTGATGATCTTTTGTGGATTAGCTCAAAAGGAATGGTAAGGGATTTTCCAATGATCAAGAAGCATCCATCTACTAGTGGTAAACCATGTCATGAGGGAAAGCAGACAAAGACCAGGTTTCTTATTAAGGAATATTCCACAACAAAGCCATTGAATTAGATTCATGCAGATCTATGCGGACCAATGAGGACAAAGAGCATTCAAGTTGACAGGTATTTTATACTGCTTATTGATGATTATTCTACAATGACAGATTACTTTTCTAAAAGAGAAATTAGAAGCATTTGAGAAGTTTAAAACATTTAAGGCAATCGTTGAAATGAAAATGAACGATCAATTAAGTGTTTAATATCAGACAGAGGTGGATAGATTACTTCTGATAGATATGATGAATTATGTGAGATGGATGGGAATTGGAGACAATTTTCTACTCCTAGAACTCCTCAACAAAATGGAGTTGCTGAGAGGAAGAAACAAACTATACATGAGATGGATAGAACAACATTGAGTCAAAAAAAGTTATCGAATATGTATTGGAGAGAATCTAGTCAAATAATAGTATACATTTTTAATGGAGTACAAATCATACCAAAGACTAGTAAGACACCATATGAACTGTGGAAAGGAAGACCGTCTTTAGTCAAGCATCTTAAAATATTTGGAAGCAAATGCTACATCAAAATGGATGAAGAACATTTGGGTAAGTTTGATTCTAGATCTAATGAAGGTATTTTTCTTGGATATTCTATGACAACCAAGGCATATAGATGTTATAAAAAAGCTTGAAAAGGATTGTGGAAAGTGTAAATGTGAGTATTGATGAGGTAGTACAATCTATTGAGGTTCTAGATGAAGAAGATAATGAAGATTTAATCCACAATAATGATGAAGATTTAGAGAGTGAATCAAATAATATAGTTACAAAGACTCTAGATAGGTATCCTCAGAAGAACCATTCTAAAGATCAAATCATAGGAGATAAGGATGGTGGAGTTTAGAATTAGAGAAGAATTGAGAAATAAAATGAATAGGTGCACTTCACCTTACTATCAAAAATTGTACCAAGTTCTTATACAGATGTAAGCAATGAAAAAGGTTGGATAGATGTCATGGTAGAAGAGTTGATTCAAATTAAGAAAAATGAAACTAGGGAGTTGGTTTCAAGACCTAAAGACAAAAATGTCATTGGTACTAAATGGGTCTTCAAAAATAATTTGAATGAAGATGGAAAAGTGATCTAGAACAAGGATAGGCTTGTGTGCAAATGATATGCTCAAGATGAGGGAGTTGATTTTGAGGAGACATTTGCTCTTATGTCAAGGTTATAGGAAATCAAAATATTTTTGGCATTATTTGCATTCAATATTTTTAAGGTCTATTAGATGGATGCCAAGTCTATATTTATGAATGGAGAATTAGAAGAATAATTCTATATTGAACAACTGGAAGGATTTTGGTGTTCAAACAAAGTAGATTTTGTGTGCAAGCTAAAAAAGGCTCTTTATAGACTCAAATAGGCCCCAAAGCATGGTATTCCAGATTGGATAGATATCTACAACAACAAGGTTTTAGGAGAGATAGTGCAAACAACTTGTACATAAAAATAGAAGGTGATCAATTACTGATTGTTGTTGTTTAGATTGATGACATCTTTGGAGGTAGCAATGATGCAATTTGCAAAGAGTTTCGAGATGCAATACATAAAGAGTTTGAAATGTCAATGCTTGGTGATTTGTCTATCTTTCCTAGTTTATAGATCTCTTAATTAGACAAGGGTATATTATTTCTCAAACCAAATTCATAAAAGAGATATTGAGTAAGTTTAAGATGGAAGAATGCAAACCGGTGAGTACACCTATGTTTATTGGGTGTAAATTGAGTAAGGGTGATGAATCTGCTTTGGAAAATTAGACTTTGTATAGGTCAATGATTGGTAGTTTGTTGTATGTAACCACGTCCAAACTAGATATAATGCAAGTAGTAGGGATGGTAGCTAGATTTCAGGCAGGACCTAAGGAAACTCATTTCAAGGTAGTAAAAAGGATATTCAGATATCTGAAAAGCTACAATTTGTTTTGGTTTGCGGTATCCTAAGAGTAAAAACTTCACACTAACTACATACATAGATGCAGCTTGAGCCAGAAGTATATATGATTGGAAGAGTATGAGTGGTGGATCTTTCTTTCTTGGTGACAATCTTGTATCTTGGTTAAGCAAGAAGCAAGATTCAATATACTTATCTATAGCAAAAGCGGAGTACATTGTAACAATTTCTTGTTGCACTCAGGTATTATAGATGAAGCAGAACCTGAAGAAGACGAAAATAGAGTTTGATGAGCCCATTTCCATTCTTTGTGACAATACTAGTGCTATAAATATTTCCAAGAATCCAGTGATGCATTTAAGGACAAAACATACTACAATTAAGTATCATTTTTGAGAGAGAATGTTGCAAACAAAGAAGTGAAGTTGGAGTATATTGAGACTAAGGAGAAAATTGCATACATCTTCACAAAACCTCTTCCCAAGGAGACTTTAAGTACCTTCAATAGAATTTAGGAGTGGTTTGTCCCTCCTCTTGAATCAAGAGGAAGTATAGGGTGAGGGGGAGTGTTGACTTCATACTGCAAGCAAGCTTGGTGATCTTGTGGAACAATATTGTCCTTTTCCATTGATTTCAAAGGGGGAGGAAGGAACTTAAAATGCTATATCTTTCAAGTCGCTCAAATGCTCAAGTTATGCTAAATGAATTTGGTGATAGAGTTAGTAGTACAAAATTGCCCAAAATAATTGGCAATGATCATAAAACCTAAGCGAACCCAAATAGGGAACTTGAAGTCATTCCTCAGGTTGAAACCAAGAGGCCACTTTATGAGACAAAGGACATTCATTCCCAAAACTAGGGGCCTTCATGAAGAATCCTTGTGTAGTCCTTCATATCAAAAAAGGATAAAAGAGAGTAATTGTTCCACATAGCAGTCATGTCAACCTAGCCTCTTAGTTTCCAAACCCTAAGAACCCATCTTTTGATTGAATCAATATTGGGACGATTTCCACATAATCTCCCAACAAGTGAACTTGAAAGTGGTGAAGGAGCACCAACCAAAATACAAGCATATTTTTGATGTGTTGTTTTTAAATCATTTCCTTTTTGTTGTGTATGGTCTTTAACACTTTTAGCTTGTGTTGGAGGACCTTTTGGTTCATTTGGGAAAAGTTAAATAAATTGGGAAAACTATTGGTGGGCGTTTCCTAAGCTTTTGAAAAAAACTGGAAAACACACTGTGTTTTCAAACAGTAACCTTTTAGCCGTTCTTAGGCCAAGAATGGAAACCTAACCATTTCCAAAGCTTTGTAAAAGTGTTTTCCCAACTTTTGAAGGGGGTTGAAGGAATTTTGGCGTGGCAGTTTCATGAGAGCAAGGAAAAAATAGTGTTTTTGTGTTGAAAAATATAGATTTTTCTGATTCTTGCATTGGAAACAGCAAATAGATGATTTAAATAAAGCATTTAATGATTTTATAGCATGTAGAGGATCATTCTAAAGTTATGTATTGGCCTTTTCAGGCAACTTTTCCATCGCTGTTTTCATTTTGCAATTTCTGTGTGTTTTCTTTTAGTTTTGTTTGACTGGTAAAAACCAGAAAATGGAGTTTTGAGTTTGTTTCCTGTCCGTACCAGGCAGTATGGGCATGGTGGAAGCAAGAAAAAACTCCATCTTTGTATATAATGTAAATATCAGTGTCTTTATGAGTCATGAAAGCAAGATGAAGAGCTTTTCCTAGGCGAGCTTGTGTTGCCCGGTTAGGGAAAGACTGTGAGATGTTAACTCTAATGTGACAGGGGTGTTAAAATCTGTGTTGTAGCAGCATGGGCAGTGATTGCAGGAGGCCTCACCAAGCTTGGAAAGAAGGTAGCAGCTTCGTTTGATCATCTGGAGGCTAGAAGTTGCAAACTGTCCAAGAAAAAGGCTTAAAAAGCCCTAAATTCCTCAAGAACAGAGACAGCCCTGTGTACGGCCTGAGAAAGGCTGAAACCACTAGAATCTTGAAGTGGTACAAATTTGAGTCAGGGTCCTTTCTTTGAGATTAGGGTGTTCTTGCAGCAGGAAGGAGTAATAAACATTTTTCTTGTTTGGAGGAGGCCTAATTCTTGTAGCCTACCCAAACCCTAAGCTAGGGTTTAAGGAAGCGATGGAAAATGGAGTTTTGTGCTTGTGCAAGAACCTTCCCTTGACTATTTTAAAGATTTCAAAACCCATGCACACCCCTGTATGCAAGTTGGAAGATGATAGAAGTTTACTAGCTTTATAAGAACTAAGGGCTAGATTGAGTGTATGAGGAAAAGCACCAAGAACTCATTGGTGAAACAAACTGGAAAATAAGCACCAAGAACTGTTTAGCAGCAGCAAATTGAATTTGATAGCATGGTTGGCAAGTGACCAGGGGTGCCTAAATAACCTTTAGGACCTATAGGTTGATTGGTGGAGTGAGACACCAGGGGTTTATCTATCGGAGACCCAGAGCATTGAGATTGTGACTATCTCAATCCAACCTTTTTTCTATCAGATTGGTATCAGAGCAGTAAAAGATTTGGGAAAGTAGCTTATATGTCAGAGGAAGTTGAATCAAGTGAACTACCCAAGATGGTGACAAATGCACAGTTACCCAAGAGGGTTGAAGAGCAAGAAGAGGACAACAAGTCCCTGAAAGAAAGAATTGAGCAATTGGAGAAGGCGTTGAACAATGCAAGGCTGGAAGGAATAGTGCCAAAGGAAGAAGAGGTTGCAGAGGAGGACAAAGTCCCTGAACCTGACCCTGTTCTTGAGGAGGAGCTTTCTTGAAGGCATTAAAAGCCCTAAGTGGAAAAGGACTTGAGGGCATACCACTATTCCATGGAAAGATGGATCCTGATTTGGTTATGGACTGGATAGATGGAATGGAGAATCACTTTGAATGTGATGGAGTCACAGAAGCACAGAAGGTGAAGGTTGCAAAATCAAGGTTGAAATGGTTGCAAAAGTGAAAGAAGCCTATATGCCAGATGATTATGAAATCCAACTTCACAAGAAGAGGTAGAGTTTAAGACAAAAAGATCAAGATGTCAGTACTTACACTGAAGAGTTCCAGAAGCTTTGTTTGAGATCAAATGTGGCAGAAGATGAGAGCCTAAAAGTGGCTAGATACCTCAATGGTTTGAAGTGGAACATTCAAGAAGAGATGGCTTTACTCAGCCCCAAGACAGTCCACCAATGTTATCAGCTGGCTATCAAGATTGAAGAGAGGAATAAAAGGAAGCATGATCAATCCTCTAAGGGTAGAGGAAAAGGCAGAGACCAAAGAGGATAGTGTGGAGGTTACCAAGGAAGAGGTAATGAACAAAGAAGCCAAGGTGAATCAAAGCTTACTGAGCATGGAGGTGAAACCTCATCAAGAGGAGGATTTAATAGAGGAAGAGGACCTCAAGGGGGTTCAAACAGAGGTAGAGGAGCAGCAGAAGTAACTCTTACTTTTCCACCATGAAGTGCTATCACTGTAATTAGCTAGGGCATCTAGCTTATAGGTGCTCGGAGAAAGCTTCATCTAGCAATGAGAAAAGAGTAGATTATGCACAAGAGGACACCATGAGTGTCAAGTCACCTGAGATCAGTCATATAGAATTAGAAGTAGGTGAAAATTTGATGTTTAATAGAGTGCTTGATCAGACAACCGGTCAAGGAAGAACCCAAGCAAAGGAGAGCTTTGTTTAGAGCAAGGTGCAAGATATTGGGAAAGGTATGCAAGGTCATTGTAGATTCTGGTTCTACAGACAATATCATCTCTGAGGAGGTAGTAACTAAGTTAAAATTGTAGAAGGTACCTCATACCAATCCTTACAAAGTCACATGGCTGAATAAAGGGCAGAGTGTTTTGGTGAATGAGCAGGTTACAGTGGAATTCTCAATTGGAGGCTACAAAGACAAATTGATTTGTGATGTATTACCCATGGATGCATGCCATCTTCTTCTTGGTAGACCATGGCAGTATGATAGAGGTGTTGTATACCATGGAAAGGAGAACACCATTGAATTCAAGAAGGATGGAAAAACCTTCAAGCTGCAATCATTGATTGAGGATGATGAAGGGCAGTCCAAGGTTCCTAATATCATGTTGAGTAGTGGTAAAGAGTTCATCAAGGATCTACACCAAGGGAATGAAGGTTATGTGATTATGATGCAGCCCAAAGAAGAGGAAAAGGCTGAAAGGACAGTGTTACCAACAGTAGTCCAAAACTTGCTTGACAAATACAAGAGCATAGTGAGTGATGGTACACCAGCAACTCTACCTCCAAAGAGAGCAATACATCATCAAATTGACTTTATACCTAGAGCCTCTTTACCTAACAAGGCAGCATACAAACTCACACCAGATCAGAATATTGAAGTGGCAAGGCAAGTGGAAGAATTGCTGAATCAAGGTCTGATTCAAAAAAGTATCAGCCCATGTGCAGTCCCAGTTGTTTTGGCAACAAAAAAAGGAGGTAAATGGAGGCTTTGTACTGATTCTAGAGCAATTAATAGGATCACCATTAGGTATAGATTCCCAATACCTAGAATTGAAGATTTAATGGATTTCCTTGGAGGTGCAAAATTTTACACTAAGTTAGATCTTAAGAGCAGGTATCACCAAATCAGAATTAAGGAGGGTGATGAATGGAAGACAACTTTTAAGACAAATGATGGTTTGTATGAGTGGAAAGTGATGCCATTTCGCCTCTCAAATGCCCCTAGCATGCTCATGAGACTAATGAATGAGGTGCTTAAAGATTTTACAGGAATTTTTGTGGTAGTCTACTTGGATGACATACTGATTTTTAGTAAGACAACAGAAGAACATTTGAAACATGTGGAGATGGTACTCAAAAGGCTGCAAGAAGAACAATTAGCAATCAACCTTGAGAAGTGTGAGTTCTTCAAACAAGAACTTGTGTATCTAGGCTTTGTGGTATCCCAAGGAACGCTGAAGATGGATCCAAGTAAGGTGGAAGCCATCCTAAACTGGCCTGTACACCAAACACAACAACTGAGGTAAGAAGTTTTCATGGTTTGGCTCAGTTTTATAGGAAGTTTATAAGGAATTTTAGTGGTATATGTGCACCAGTGTTAGATACAATCAAGGGTGGTCAGAAAACAAAGTTTAAGTGGACTTTAGAAGCTGATAAAGGGTTTGAAAAGCTGAAACAAGAGGTAGCAACCGAACCTATACTTTTGTTGCCTAGTTTTGATAAATTGTTTACAGTTGAGTGTGATGCAAGTGGAGTAGTAGTAGGAGGTGTCCTTAGTCAAGAAGGTAGGCCTGTAGCCTTCTTCAGTGAAAAACTCAATGAAGCCAAACAAAAATACTCCACCTATGATTTGGAACTTTATGCTTTAGTGCAGTCCCTTAGGAAGTGGAGGCATTATTTATTGCCCAAAGAGTTTGTGGTCTTCACAGATAACCAGGCACTCAGTTACATCAATACCCAAGAGAAGTTAAGCAATAGACATTTGAAATGGATGGAGTAAATTCAAGCCTTTACATTTACCATTAAGCACAAGAAGGGGCAGCAAAAAAAAGTGGTAGATGCATTAAGCAGGAGGATATTGACAGTCCAAGAGATACAACTAAAGAGCATTGGATTGGAGAGTTTCAAAGACCTCTATGGTGATGATGAAGACTTTTCAGAAGCCTACAAGGTATGTTCGTATTTTTAAAATCACTTTCATAGTCAATATGCTAAGTATACACTACAAAATGGATTGTTATTTAAGGGGAACCTGTTATGTGTCCCAAGAGGATCAATGAGGGAAAATCTGATCCAAGAGAAACATAATGGCAGTCTTAGTGGACATTTTGGAATAAACAAAACCTTAGAGCTGGTACAAAGATTTTATTACTAGCCTAAATTGGAAAGAGATGTTAGGAAGTACATTGAAGAGTGTGTGGTTTGCATGAAAGCCAAAGGGGGAGCTAGCAATGCTGGTTTGTATCAGCCCTTGCCTATTCCTAACAGACCATGGGAGTGTGCGAGCATGGATTTTGTGGTAGGTCTTCCCAAGAATAAATCTGGTTTTGACAGTGTTTTTTTAGTTGTGGATAGATTCAGTAAGATGAGTCACTTTATTCCATGCAAGACTACACATGATGCAAGTTACATTGCCCATCTTTTCTTCAGGGAGATAGTAAGAATCCATGGATTGCCATTGAGTATTGTTTCTGACAGGGATGTGAAATTCATGAGTCATTTTTGGAAAACATTGTGGAGCAGATTGGGAACTAATTTGTCATTTGGATCAGCTTACCATCCTCAAATCGATGGTCAAACAGAGGTGATTAACAGAGTGTTATGTAACCTATTGAGGTGCTTGACAAAGGAATATGGACATACCTGGGATATGGTGATTTGCCAAGCTGAATATGCATATAATGATAGTGTGAACAGAACTACAAGAAAAAGTCCATTTGAAGTGGTGTATGGGATGCACCCAAGGGGAATTTGTGAGCTCAGAGACCTTGGAACAATGGAGAATAGAAGTGGACATGCAGAAGATTTCAGTCAGACCATGAAGGAGATTCATGAGTAGGTTAAGAAGACAATTACAACAGCAACACAAAAGTTGAAAGATAAAGTTGATGAGACAAGGAGAGATGTGCAGTTTCAATTGGGTGATTATGTGATGGTTCACCTCAAAAAATATAGGTTGCAGAAGGGGATGTCCACCAAGTTGCAAATGAAGAGAGTAGGACCATGCAAGGTGTTGGCCAAGTATGGCAAGAATGCTTACAAGGTGGAGTTACCATCAAATTTGGGCATATCTCCGGTGTTCAACGTTGCTGATTTGATCAAATATAAGGGCACAGTCAGTGATGAGGTTTAGAACAGTCATGAGGTCTTCAAGGACATCAGTAATGTACCCCTACCAAATCAAGAGCAGGTTGAGGCAAAGCAGATCTTAGAGTCTAGGGTGAAAAAGTCAACAAGGAATAAGGTATACATGGAGCACCTTATCAAGTGGAAGAGCAAGCCTGACTTAGAGGCTACATGGGTACAGGAAGATCAATTCAAGAAGCTTGGAATTGACCTAAAAATGATCCCTCTTTCCAGTTCTTAGTCTTTGTGCTGAGAGGGGGAGAATGGTGCAGGAGCACCTACCAAAATACAAGCATATTTTTGATGTGTTGTTTTTAAATAATTTCCTTTTTGTTGTGTTGGTCTTTAACACTTTTAGTTTGTGTTGGAGGACCTTTTTGTTCATTTGGGAAAAGTTAAATAAATAGGGAAAACTATTGGTGGGCGTTTCCTAAGCTTTTGAAAAAAAATAGAAAACACACTGTGTTTTCAAACAATAACTTTTTAGCCCTTCTTAGGCCAAGAATGGAAACCTAACCATTTCCAAAGCTTTGTAAAAGTGTTTTCCTGACTTTTGAAGGGGGTTGAAGAAATTTTGGCATGGCAGTTTCATGAGAGCAAGGAAAAAATAGTATTTTTGTATTGAAAAATATAGATTTTTCTAATTTTTGCGTTGGAAACATCAGATAGATGATCTAAATAAAGCATTTATTGATTTTTTAGTATGTAGAGGATTATAATAAAGTTCTGTATTGGCCTTTTTAGGCAAATTTTCCATCGCTATTTTCATTTTGCATTTTTTTTTGTGTTTTTTTTAGTTTTGTTTGACTGGTAAAAACCAGAAAATGGAAATTTGAGATTGTTTCCTATCTGTACCAGGCAGTATGGGCATGGTGGAAGCAAGAAAAAACTCCATATTTGTATATAATGTAAATATCCAAGTCCTTATGAGTCATGAAAGCAAGATGAAGAGTTTTTCCTAGGCGAGCTTGTGTTGCCCGGTTAGGGAAAGATTGTGAGATGTTAACTCTAATGTGATAGGGGTGTTAAAATCTGTGTTGTAGCAGCATGGGTAGTGATTGCAGGAGGCCTCACCAAGCTTGGAAAGAAGGTAGCAGCTTCATTTTATCATCTGGAGGCTAGAAGTTGCAAACTGTCCAAGAAAAAGGCTTAAAAAGCCCTAAATTCCTCAAGAACAGAGACAACCCTGTGTACGGCCTGAGAATGGCTGAAACCACTAGAATCTTGAAGTGGTACAAATTTGAGTTAGGGTCATTCCTTTGAGATTAGGGTGTTCTTGCAGCAAGAAGAATTAATAAACATTTTTCTTGTTTGGAGGAGGCCTAATTCTTGTAGCCTACCCAAACCCTAAGCTAGGGTTTAAGGAGAGCAATTAAAAAGTGGAGTTTTGTGCTTGTGCAAGAACCTTCCCTTGACTATTTTAAAGCTTTCAAAACCCATGCACACCCCTGCATGCAAGTTGGAAGATGATAGAAGTTTACTAGTCTTTATAAGAACTAAGGGCTAGATTGAGTGTATGAGGAAAAGCACCAAGAACTCATTGGTGACAACAAACTGGAAAATAAGCACCAAGATCTGTTTAGCAGCAGCAAATTGAATTTGATAGTAGGGTTGGAAAGTGACCAAGGGTGCCTAAATACCTTTAGGACCTATAGGTTGATTGGTGGAGTGAGACACCAGGGGTTTATCTATCAGAGACCCAGAGCATTGAGATTGTGACTATCTCAATCCAACCTTTTTTTATCATATTCTCAAATAGGTTAGCAACGTCGAGAGGGAATTCGTCTAGGGTAGTATCATGGGATGTCGGTAACCAAGAGGAAGCCTCAGCCTATTTAGTATAAGTACCTTTGCCAATAAGAGTAACCTTGCTTGTAGTACAACTTAGGCCAAGATTCTTTGGATGTTTCTCAAGAATGATGGGTTCTAGCAAACCGCTGTCATCTTGTCATAGTTTTTCATTCTTGTTGTACCCCCATCCCTTCATTAGTTGTAAGCCTTTATTGTCATTTCCATAGGTAGAACGGGTGTAGGTCGATCATCTTGATATAGGAGTTTAGAGATATCCTCCTCATTGGCATCTTCTTTGTTCAGATCCCCCCACTTGGTGAAGGTGGTTGATGCCATCTTTAATGTTTCAACCACTTTGTTGATAGGTGTGGGTTTCCCATGAGATTTGTGAGAAAGAGGTAGCTCTCCCAACACAAATGTGTCCTTTGTTAGTTTATAATTTCCACAACCATCATCTTGGATCACTAGTTTGATGTCAAGAATAATCTTCATAATGGGTGTTTTTGTTTTTGAGGTAGATGCAAGGGTAGATGGGTCAAAAAATGAGGTAGAAGGTGTAGTACCTTCATCATTTTTAGGGATTTGGGTTATTTTGTAAAACTTGGCCTCAAGATTCTTGTAGTCATAAAAGAGCTCAGGATCTCCATGGATAGTAACTTCTCCATCCTCAAAAGGAAAATTTACACATTGATGATAGGCTGAAGCTATAGGTTTTAGGGTGTGAATCCATGGTCAACCAAGCAAGATGTTATAGGGAAGATCAAGGTTTAACACTTGGCACGCAGTTTCTGCCATGATGGGTCCCACTTGGATGGGTAGCATGATGATGCCTTGTGATACCCATTCTTGATCATCATATGTTCTGATGGTGGTACTTTTTTCTTTCTCAATAGTATCCTATGAATATCCTGGGTTCTTGATCAACTAAATGGTGCAAATTTTCAGACCAACACCTCCATCTACTAAGACTCTTTTAACCTTGTTCTTATGAATGGTGACCTCAAGGTGTAAAGCAAGGTTATGAGATTGTTGCAATGGTAGGTATTGTTTCGAGAAGGTGAGAAGATGAGGAATAGTGATATGCCCTACCATAGTTTGAAACTACTTTGTATCCATATCCTCAGGTACAAATGATGTGGATAAAGCTTTCTCTAAGATTTCCCTATGTGTAGGGGATAGCCTTAATAGTTTTAAGATAGAGATTTGCATGGGGGTCTTCTTGAGCTAATCTAGGAGACTGTATTTGCTAGGGTTTGATGTTGGTAAAGGAGGTTGTGCCCTAGGTTGAGATGGAACTCCTTGGATGGTGACCTTGCCACGTCATGTGGTGACTCCACACTCCACACCAGGTCCTTTGATGGTGACAACAATGATGACATTGTCACAGGAAGCGACTACGTTGGAATAGACATGCTACATGTTTGTGTAATCCTTACCTTTTCCATTATTTTTTCCTTTGTTGTGATCTAGCATGGGGTTCTTGTATATCTTAAGATCTTGGTTACCGTTTGGTACTTCAATAGATATGTCTCCATTCTCGATAAGATCTTGGATAACATTCTTGAGCCTCATATAGTTCGATGTTTTGTGTCCCTTGATTTTATGAAAGTCACAAAGATCTTTTTCATTGTAACACGATGGTTTATCTTGTGGTTCCTAGAAGTTTTCAAAATTTGGAAGCATTATCAAGTTTGAATCTACCAATTTCTTCATAATAGTTTCACTTGGTTTTGAAAATTATGTGTATTTGTATTTTGGATAGTTGTTCCTGTTGGGAGTTTGTTGTTGTTGCATTTTACTGTTATTGATCTAATTTTTTTAAGGTGATGTAGTTTATTATATTGTTGGTTGAGCGTTATTTGTTTGATTGGTGTTTGGCCTAGGAGCACTTAGGCCACCTTAGCATCTACTACGCCATCATTCATCATGATTTTGTTCTTAGCATAAACACAATGCTTGTTGTTGGAAATAGTTGGTGGGTGGTTGTCTTTGTATGCTTGAGTATTTCCCTATGAGATTAGAGCACGCTTGATGTTAAGGGCTCTAGGGACAAGTTAATAATAAGTGGTAAAGCACTATATTTTAAAGTGGAAGGATAAATTGGGATCAAAATTCACTATAATGATCCCCACTTGTTGTTCATTAGGAATTGGCCACTTGCTCTTACTAGCCCTTTGCCTCCATCATTGTAAGAAATTGGAAAAAGATTCTACTTTGTTTTGTTTGAGGGTGTACAAATATTCTAGGTTTACGTCCATGTCAAGATTAAAAGAAAAGTGATCTATGAATTTATCGATGATTTATTGAAAGGTTTTGATACCTGGAGGCAATTGTGAAAACCAGTCAATGGTTGGGCCTAATAAACTTCGTGGAAAGAGGTGCATCAAGTAGGAATCATTGTAAGCGACCTCCATACACATGACGTTAAACTATTTGATATGGTCTATAGGACTTCCTCTCCCTTTGTAATTATCAAATTTGGGTCCACCTCAAAACGGGGAGGGAAAGGTACCATTATGATGTTTCGATTGAATGGATATGGGAATAAGTTTTGTTGTGTATGGGGTTTCTTCATTTTTCCCATGCAAATATCTTGTATTTTTTATGTTAACACTTTAAGTTGCGAGGCTACATCGTCTTGTGAGTTTGGTGGAGGAATATATGTTGCATATTGTGGGATGGTGGATGGATTGCATGTGGGATTTTGATATGATGGGGTGTTGTATGGTGTGTATGTTGGTGTAGGATATTGTGAAGGTGATGGTGCTGGAGGTGTATATGTTACCAACATGTTTGTATTGGTGATGTGTTGTTGGGCTACTGCTACTAAGGTTGCTTGGTGTTGTTGTTGCAGCACTAGGGCTTGTTATTGGGCCTGCTATTGTTGTTGCACCATGAGGAACTTTTGTTGTGCTACTAAGGCTGCTTGTTGGGCTTGCTATTTTTGTTGTGTTGCTAAGGCTGCTTGCTATTATTGTTGTTGTTGTTGTGCTGCTAAGGCTACTTCTTGTTGTTGTTGTGCTACTAGGGCTGCTTCTTGTTGTTGTTGTGATGCTAAGGTTGCTTTCTATTATTGCACAACTTGTTGATAAACCTGTTGTGCTTGTTGTAAAGCAAAGGCATGTGATTGAAATGTAGAATTAGTTGGTTATTGGAAAATGTGAGATGGATTTTGGATGTTCATGGATTATTGATTGATTTGAGATGGTTGTAGGTTGTTGATGAGAGGTTGGGGGTTACCTTGGTTTAACATTCCTTTCAAGATGGTGGATTGGGATGGAGGAATGTAAGTTTGAGGTCCCATTTAATTTTACATGACATGGGGGACCAAGGGGAAAGATGATGATCGTGCCATTAGGTATTAGGATGGCAATGACATATTTAGACCTTGCAATTGATTGAAAGCGATCCCTTGACTAAAGGGTAGGGGGTTACCTTGTGGCATTTGAGGTGGGACCAAGGTATTACCTTGGTTGATGGAGTTCATGATCAAGGACATGTTTTGATTTGGGTTGATGATGGATGCGATAGATGTGTTTTGGGAAACCAATGGGTTGGATGTATTAATAGGAGGATTGGATGAAGATATCCCATGTTGTGTTGAAGGTTGATTTTGCGTAAGGGTATTAACTTTCCCTTTTAGGTCTATTTGTGACACTTGGTCCACACTACCTTGCATGATGTTGGGCACACTTGTGGTAGTCGTGGGGATAGATGAAGATGATTGTCCTTGAAATGTTAATGTTGTCATGGAATGATGTATTGTAGGTGGTTTATGTGGATGTAGAGGATTATTGAGAATGGGAGGAGTGCCAAATGTTGGTGTCCAAGTGGTGTTTTGAGAAGAATTGGTGTTTAGGGTACCTACAATTGTGTTGCTTTCCAATGGAAGAGTGTGGCCAAAATCCTTAGCAAGATTAGCTGCAAGACTAGGAGTTGGTGTTTGAATTAGCCCTAGTGATGGAGTTGTTTGAATGGTGGATGAAGTCAAACCTTGTGTTAAGGGTTGCACAACAAAAGATGGGGAAATTGGAGCTACATTTTCTAAGGCTTGATGTTCTTGTTTGTACTCCATGAATTTTTCCTTAGTCCAAATAGATTGTTTGTGACATCTTCTATCTCATATGGTCCTGATGGAGTTGGGGGTTGTTGCAATGGGTTAACGTGACTTTTTGGGTCAAATTCTTGAGGATTGGTATCACTTAAGGTGAATGTGACTTTGGATTTTTCCATGATTCTCTTGTGTCGTGATCTTATCTTTACCGTAAATAGTGGGTCATCTATGAGAGAGTTATGTTGAGATTTGTAATGTTTAAACTCTCTATTTGACTCAAATCTTGGTAAAAGGGACACTCTAAGTCATTTTGGAGCAATGGTGATAATGGGAGATGAAAAGGATTAATGATGTGGGTAGTGATCTTGGAAAACATTTTGGGACAACACTTTTGACTTAAAGGTTTGATGTTTTGATGTTTGGATAAAATATGTTAATGGATTTGTGAATCTTTAAGGTAGACTTGTGACCTTCAAGATAAAATAGTCCAAAAAATGATAACCAACTTAACTAAATGCATGGAAAATGATTCATTTCACATACAAAGTAGCTAAGTTAGGGTTTGGGGTTGATATATTTCTAAGTCCAAAGTGTTGGTGTGTTCAAAAACTTGCAAAGTTTGGCGAAGTGATGTTTGAAATTTGATGAGGGATGGATGATTTGACCAATGTTAACCTAGAGTGAACCTTTGTTTTGCAAGACCAAGGTGGTGAGAAACATGTTATACCTCTAAGGTGATCAAACCCTAAGGACTTAATGATTAAATGAGAAGTGCTTGTGAAATATGTAGATCTTGTTCGTTTATGTAAGAGCATAGATAATATCTCCTTATTGCTTTGTCTCAGTTGTGGTGATTCCTTAATATACATATTCTGATATACTTTGAATTATTACGTCTAAGTTTGAAGTGGCGATATGTAGACCTTCTCTTAGGGATTTTTATTTTTTGAGAGATCATTTAAGATAAGCACAAAGAAAAGAGGATATCCATTTCCATGCAAGAGGTGGTAATATAGGCCTTCCGACTAAAATATCAGCTCTTTCCTCTTATTCGTCTAAGATGTATGTTGTGTTTCTCCATTGGGTTGGTGTTTCCTTTGTTTCAAAAGTGAAGCTCCTCAAACTACTAAGTATGTCTATTTATTTTCCTTCAATTAGTTCAAATTTTGGTTGAATGATAGCTGACGTAAGGTTTGGTTGTTGAACCAGAGTGATCAGATGCCAAATGGTCATGTGGCATTTATTTTTGTCAATTTATCTTTCTTAATGAGTTTTTTTCACCACAAACACTTTGTCTTGCTTAAGTTTCAACCTAAATGTCTATGTCAAAAACATCATTCATTTCACAATGTCCATTATGTGAAAATCATGAAGTTAGGGGAATAGTTACCTATGTTAACTTTGGGAAGTATGGATTGAGATATAATTCAAGATATTTAAAAGTCTCTATGGATAAAAATCCTTAGGACAAGCATCAATATTAAGGCTTTTTCAAAGGGTATCCATGCTTAAACCAAAGGGTTTGAAATTTAGAGAAAGATTGTTGATGTTTGTTTGCAATGTTTTGGAACCAAGCAAGTATTTAATTGACTCACAAGCATTTACAATCCTAGTTTGAGCAGGTATGTATTTCTAAGTAGGCTTACCATCATCCCCTAAGAGATGATTAATCTGTGAAGATGGAATGGAAAAATAGGCTATGTCAAGGAAATGTACTATCTTGACATGCCAAGCAAAAGAGTCCCTTCCCCATTTGCTTTATTGCCTCAACCAAAAATTGAACATGGTAAGTAACTGTAAGAGAGGGGGACCACCACATGCAAGAGCCTAGGTCATGGAGGGACAAGATGCGAAAGGCTGCCCTAACTTAGCTCAACTTAATGCGGTTATAGGAGACACATGATGAGAATGATGGGGACTATAAAGTCCTTCAATCACCCTACAAACCCGAAATGTAGGATGGGGCTAGGCAAGCCAGTTTTTAGGTTCAACACTATGCCTCAGGAAGCTCTCTGCCCGAGGATGAAAGCTCAGTCTTGGGATGACAACGTGGTGCACTAGCCTCTCTCAAGTACATTGGCGTTCGTATGACTAGAAAATTAAAGAGACAAGGTCAAACCTAGGAAAACAAGCTAATGACCCAAATAACTACCACTAAAGGGCCAAAACAACAATATTAAGTAGACAAAATATTCTCTAATGTGATAAAGTAAAAATGCAAGAGTTAAGGTGGCAAGAATGATCTCACAAAGGAATTTGTTCGCTAGCTAGCTCCCAAAAGCATGCCCACCTACACACAAAGAGGAGGAAAATGTTGGGTGGTTGTATAGGGGCCTGCCTCAGTCAAACCCCCATTTAGGTGTTTCCACCTCCATAGACAACCAAGAAAGCGAGTATGATGAAGAAAGTAATATAATGAAGAACACTAAAACACTACAAAATAGTAAATGTGCTTACTCAACCAAGTAATAGAGGAGAGGAGAGGGAAGCTTGCCACCTCCACCAAAAGCACTCAAGGCTAATGGAGGAGAGAATGAGAGTACTTGACCCTCTGTTGTAATGGTTTTGTCCCAAACTTACTCTACTGTAGTGGTGGAGTGAAGTTGTTGCTGCAATGAAGTGTGAGAGTGCTACTAGAAATGCTTGGAATGCTTAGAAGTAAGTGCAAGAGCATGAAAGTTAGCTTGTGAAGAGATTGTAGAAGATGAAATGCTTGTTAAAGGAGTGAATTTGAAGGAAAGAGTGATGAAAATGACCATATTTAGGTTGGTTAGCCGAAGGGGGCATTACAGATTGACTCTCAATGAGAAGTGTAATTCCTTTGCAGGTTCAGCCGCAAGAATCGGCCAAGGACATAAGTGCACCGCGTGGACTTCTGTGCATCGAATGGGCATCCCCAACAAAAATTCCCCCACCAACACTCAAAATAGGTGCCAAGTGTTGAACCATTAGAAATTCACTCTTATACATTTTTCCCCCAGTTTAGCCAACATGAGTACTGATGAGTGCTTCGGTAAAGTAGATCAAAAAAGAGTAAGGTTAGAAATGAATACTTGAACTGTCAAGGAAGTAGACCACAATATGATGAACCTGAAAGTACAAGGGAAGCAAAAGGCTTCATAGATTCTTAGAACTATGAAGATGAAGAAATAAAGCATCTTAAAGGCTCGTGGACCTACAAGGAGGCAACCCCTAAGATCTCTCACATGAAGGAAGCACCGTGAAGTATGCACCTTATAGGTTCGCATACCCGCAAGCAAGGTGTCTCCCAAGAAATCTCACATGGAGGATACCTGGGAAGTATCCCCCAAGATCTCTCACATGGAGGAAGCTAGGAAAGTGCCCTATAGACCCGCAAACTTGTAGGGGAGCCACCCCCAAGATCTCTTGCATGGAGGAGGCTCAAAGGAAGTTCCCTACAAGCTCTTAGAATTGTAGGGAGGTATCCCCCAAGATCTCTCACATGGAGGAAACCTAGGAAAGCAGACTCTGTAGAGTTAGGAAGTGGCCATGTAGGCAAGTAAGCGAACAGTTGCGTAGACCATTGACAATGTGGAAGAATTTCAAAGGGGTCCCTTAGGAACCCGTCGTGAAGAAGGGGTCCACTCAAGGGACGCACATTTCAAAAGTAGATGTTTTCTTCCTCTGAGTGATCCATCATCAAGGGATCCTTTTGAAAGATGTTCAATTCATCAAGGAATTTGAAAGAATATTCCCCCACACGAGGGGAAGGTCAAAGCTATTCCCTCTTCAGAGGAAGGTTTTGAAGTCCTTTCTTTATGAACCCATGATGAAGGAAACATGTTCTGTTAGGGCTCCAAGTTGAGAATACGATTATGAAGAAAGGTTTGCGAGGATATTCTAGAAAAGATTCATTGGAAACAAATGAATTTTCTAAAAATTGAAGTGTTGAAGAAGGGGTGTTGTCACACATGAGAGGGAAAAATCAAGCAAAGAAGAGAGAAAGATAAAGAGAAAGCAAAGAGAAAAACAAAAACAAAGGGCACAAGGGTAGCCTGATATCTCAAGGTCAGAACTGCTCATAAATATGTATATGTATGTATAATAATAGTATATAAACGAACTATCATCAACCCCCTACTATATCAGACCATGTGAAGAATACATGAGAAGACAAAGTAAAAATAAAAAATTGGGTCAACATGGAAGGGAAGCCTAAATGCCCCCAATGCTTTGCATCATCCCCAATTTATCGAAAATAAAGCACAAACATGGAAGAATGATGATACAAATAGAGGAATATTTATGACACAAAAACCACGCTTGTATCCAAACACCAACAGGGGTGACAAGGGTCATCTAGGAACACATAGAATGATCATGGGGGAATACATCACAAAACACACACACACACGAGATCAAGAAGAGGCCTCCTCCTAACATTGATCAACCAAGAGGTCATCTGCTGCCCACTCTAGATCATCATAGGGGGAAGGAGGACTATCCTGTAGTGGTGGGATGTTAAGAGGAGCATCCAGTCCTCCCACAACAAGGGCTAAGGAAGAAGCCCCCACAAGGTATTCTTCATCGAGCTCTTGTGGAGCTAAGGTCGACAATTTCACAAAGATTTCTAACAAGGCCGAAACTTCATCCATGAAGTTAAACATGCACCCCATAGGAATGTCATGTTTAAATTTAGAGGATGGGGTAGGCTGCGCTAGAGATTCACTGCTAGGCTCACCGAATGACTCGAGAGCAGTGACGAATTCAGGAGAAGCTAGGACTGGTTCTGTCACCAAGACAGAACAAGTCAGTGTGGGGCCACCTTGTGGAGAAGGTGGGATCCTCCTACGTCCTTCATTGCTAGAAGGACCACACTCCACCTTTTGCTTCATTAGAGGAGATAGACTCCCCACAGATGAGGATAGAGGCATGGAGGAAGCGGAGGAAAGGACCACAATGGAAACAATTGAGGTGTTAGTCATATCCAAAGGTTTTGGGAAAAAATGGATATCCAGAATATATATCAACAAGTGCAGCTCCATCGAAGGAGCGATGAACACTTGTACTCGCTTGGGGTTAGGTGCATTCATACTTGCAACGGAAGCTAGGAGCAATGCAAAACTAGACTAGAGAGAAGTAGAAGGAAGGGGAGAGGAAGATGATGCAGGAGGCCCTGAATAAGGGTGGTCGTCTCTTCCTCCTTCCTTTGTGAGGGGGCCTACTTAGACAAAAGATCCTTTCGATGATGCTTGCACTCGCACACAAGGCAGTTCCTATGAATCTTTGAGTTGGAGGCTGAAAGTTGCGAAGGGACAAAAGGCTTCTACTCAACCATGGGAACATCCACTATAGCCGTCTTTGGCATAGGAACAAATTCTTGAATGAGAGCAGGAGGAGCTAGTTGAGAAGCAGTAGGGGGAGTTAGCTCAAAATCCTTGGCATCAGGCCTCTTCCCATTCATTGCCTTGGGTGTAGGAGTGGTAGGAGGTTGTGGGTCGAATTCCCTTTGGGAGCCTTTCTTTCTACAGTATAAGTAATACCACAAACTGGGGTATTCATTAGGGAGATCCAAGACCTTGAGCTTGGTTAAACACCAAGGAGGTATTATTGGACTCAGCGGATAGTCGTTGGGCTTACTCATCCAATAATCCCAAGAAAAGGGGAAAGGATGAGGCAGTTCAAGGAAAGGAAACCTTCTCTCTTCCTTTATAGGAGGGAGAGGGAGCTGGCGTGGACTTTTCTTTTCCCTTCTAAGAAGGGGGAGCGGTCGACGCAAGCCTCTCCTCCTCTCGAGAAGAGGAGGTGACTGCCTGGTGTATCACAAGAAGGGTCAGTTTTGGCTGTTCCTTTCCCCCAGTCTTATACTTTACATAATTCTTGTAAAGTAGGTCCATTCTCAGAGGAAGCAGACCAACTGGGGCCGGCCAAAAGTGATCCAATGAATATCCACCATGGGACACCAAGGGCTAGTATCCAGTGTCATGCACTACATGCACGACACCTTCATGGGAAAATTTTAAACATTTGTGAACAATGAAGGTGACTCCATTCATGGAAGCTAGCTAGGGTATGCCTAGCTTCACCCTAAATAAATTTGACTCTGAAATAACATCAAAAACTATGTCAATAGCCCTAGGTCCAACTAGGATGGAAAAAGTTATCGATTTGTATGGTTTAAGACACATACCATCGTGTGTACGGATGGTAGATTTTGTTTCTTCATATTCTTCCCTTTGTAACAAATTCAATACTAATGTTTCCTCTGTGATAACATTCACATGGCTCGTGGGGTCTACCAAGACTCTTGTCACAATGTTACCATTGAGGCAAGCGGGAATGTAGAGGGACGAGGGTTTGTTGTTTAAAGGAAAATCTTGTGATGTGAATGCTATGTCTGGCGAATCGGGTGCTAGTAGAGTAGTAGATGTCACCGTGACCATATTGAAATAGGCCTTGGGTTGAGTAACATAATAAGTGGGATTGATAATCATGTTAGAACAATGTGATGGAAATGGGTTTGTGTATATCTACAATTCACTATTAGCTTTCGTCACTGATTTTTTAGCATTTTGTTTACTCCCATTGAGATGAATGGTACCGTCCTCAATGTGGTCTTGTATCTCATGACACAACTGCATAAAGCATTTGGTATCATGTCCATTAACCCGATGGTACTAACAATAAGTGTTCCCATCATACCAATTAGGGTGAGGCTCCTTAAGAGGCTTAGGACTCAACAAGGTTATGATGTTACTCTTCAACAACTTCTGTAAGATAGAAGAATAAGATTTTGACAACTTTGTGAACTTTTAGTTACGTTTGAGGCCATTGTCATCAACAATGACTACTACATTCGTAATGGCCTTACCTTTCTTAGAGATTGATACGATGGACTTTCCCTTAGAATGGGAGCGTGAGGAGGATCCCCTGAACTGAACAACTGTTTATTGGTACTCTTGTAGGGCTACACGCAAATGCACGAAAGAAGGATACTTCATAAGGGGAAAATTTTCTTGCCAAGGCATTTGTAAGTTCCTTATGAATACCTTCTATACATCAAACTTGGGCAGCTGATACGAGATTTATGAAAGGAGTGCTTGATAGCGTGCTATGAAATCAATGATTTTTTCGTTGTCGCCCTATTTGCATCGAACAAGATCCGAAAAGGTCATCTTCGGCCCAATGTTTGCTTGAAATTTTGTAAGGAATTGGTTTACAAGTGGGTCAAATGAGAAAATAGAATTGTTAGGAAAGGAATAGTACCATCCCAGTGTTGTATCCTTAAATGATTAGGGAAACAATTTTTCCATTAAGGAATCATGATGGAAGAATTATGTGCACAGGTCATTAAAGGCGGACACATGTGTTTGTGGGTTCCCTTTACTGCCATACTTTTAAAATTTAGGGATACCCATTCCTTGGGGGAAGGGAGTATTCAAGATCACAACAAATAATGGGCTATGCTAGAAGAAGGGTTGAAAGATAGGCTGGGTAGAGGCTTGGGAAAGACTCTCCAACTGGCTCTGCGTCTTACCCATATTTTGAAGAAGATTATTTAGAATAGGGTCAATACAAGATAGAGGGCCAGGGGAACCTCCTCCAGAACCACCACCAAATCCACCTCTAGAATTGCCACCATTGTGACCTCCACCAGAACCACTACCAGAGCCACCGCCGCCAATAGGGCCTTCGTCGGAGGCACCACCATGACCTCCACCAAAACTGCCTCCACCAGCATTTCCTCCGCTACCAAATCCACCACCACTACCAAAGCCCCCACCACTCATCCCACCAAAGCCTCCACCACTAGAGGTGATAGAAGGAGTGAAGGTAAAGCCCAAGGGGACCTTGCTTACTTTGATAGTTTTGAGTTGTTCAAAGATAGAAGGGATGCTGATAGAAGGGACCACATCGACCATATAAATAGACATGGGAGGCATCGATACTCCTAACTATCCCTCATGCTCTTTGAAAGTGACTCCTTGTACAAATCTAAGATTGTTCAAAGGAGCACACACTTTAGCTAGACTGATGAGGATAGTCAAAAGTTATATGTCTGTTCGATCTTTACCCATCATATGCTTTAACTCGCTAATGACACGAGGAGCCCTGACCATCTTTAGGTTTCTTTCCAAGTGATTTTTTAAGTCGCCCAATCCTTTAGCAAGGGCAGAGACATATTCTGAAGGAATTTGAATGGTCTCGTGCTCATCTATCGATGATGGTGTAGGAGACACAAGGAGAGTAGGGATGTGATCGATGGCATCAATGAATCCCATCTCATTTCCTCAACAACTATTTCTGCACAACTAGACCAACAACGAGACCAGAGAAAAGGCCTGTAGAGAAACTAGTAGAGACCTTCATCTTTTCCATCGGGAGGTGTTGTACTCTTCTCCTAACAATATACCCAAAATTAGTGGACTGGGTTGTGATGCTCATAAACCTTCACAACACTTAGGAACACAACAATCACAGAGTACATGGGAGAGGTCTCAACACCAACAGATGAACAAACGTTGGTTCACATCGAGTTCACCAAAAATGTAAGAGAGGGGGACCACCACATGCAAGACCCCAGGTCATAGAGGGCCAAGATGTCGAAGGATGCCCTAACTTACCTTAGCTCAATGTAGTTTTAGGAGATGCAGGATGAGAATGATGGGGACTATGAAGTCTGTCAATCACCCTATAAACCCGAAATACAAGATGGGGCTAGGTGAGCCAATTTTTCAGGTTCAACACTATGCCTCAAGAAGCTCTCTGCCCGAGGATGGAAGTGTGGTCTTGAGACGAAAGCGTGGTGCATTGACGTCTCTAGAGTGCATTGACGTCCATATGACCAAACAACTAAAGAGATAAGGTCAAACCTAGGAAAACAAGCTAATGGAATAGCTAACTACCACTAAAGGGCCAAAACAACAATATTAAGTAGACAAAATATTCTCTAATGTGATAAAGTAAAAATGCAAGAGTTAAGGTGGTGAGAATGATCTCACAAAGGAATTTGTTCACCAGCTAGCTCCCAAATGCACGTCCACCTACACACAAAGAGGAGGAAAATGTTGGGTGGATGTATAGGGGCCTGCCTTAGTTAGACCCTAGTTTAGGTGTTTCCACCTCCACGAACAACCAAGAAAGTGAGTATGACAAAGAATGTAATATAATGAAGGACACTAAAACACTACAAAACAATAAATGTGCTTACTTAACCAAGTAATAGAGGAGAGGAGAGGGAAGCTTACCACATCCACCAAAAGCACTCAAGGCTAATGGAGGAGAGAATGGGAGTACTCGAGCCTCTACTACAATGGTGTTGTCCCAAACTTGCTCTACTAATGTGGTGGAGTGAAGTTTTTGCTGCAATGAAGTGTGAGAGTGCTGCTAGAAATGCTTGGAATGCTTAGAAGTGAGTGCAAGAGCATGAAAGTTATCTTGTGAAAAGATTGTAGAAGATGAAATGCTTGCTAAAGGAGTGAATTTGAAGGGAAGAGTGAAGAAAACGACCATATTCAGGTCGGTCAACCAAAGGGGGCGTTATAAATTGACTCCCAATGAGAAGTGTAATGCCTCTACAAGTTTAGCTGTAGGAATCTTCCAGGGACATAAGTGTGCCGCACGGACATCTGCGCACCGCATAGGCATCCCCGAAAAAAATTCCCCCACCAATGCTTAAAACAGGCACCAAGTGGAATGAAAGCAATGGGCTTAGGTGTAATTAAGCCTCTGAACTTGGTTTTCTAAGGTGGAGAAATGAAAAAAGGGAATTTGCATAAGGGGTGCAAATTCCCTCTTATACAAGAACTCCTGGGAGGCCTCCTATGCACTACCTTAAAATACGTTTCAAAATTGGACTTGGTTAGCCACTAAAAATAAGGTTTTTAATGACCATATTTGGGATAAGCTAGTGCTATTAACATGGTGATTCACTCAATTAAGAGGCCTCCCATCCCTTAGAAATATCTAAGGGTTTTAACACATGACAAGGATACTAAGGGAGCCATTCGTCGGTATAGGACAACAACAGCAGCTAGTTAATGACTTTAGTCACAACCAATTATTTATATAGTAGACTGAAATGAAAGCACCATTTGGGTCATTCTCTCTCACAGGTTGGGAGGCATGCCCTCTAAAGGTAACATATGTTTGAAGCTTAAAATGCTTTTCTTCACCCAATATTTCCAAAAGGTGTAAGGGGAGAGGATAGACACTTCCAAGAAGAAAAGGTATACTTGTGTTTCTCTTCACCCAAGATCACACGGAGCGCAAGGGGAGAGGATACACACAACAAGCATACACAAAAAATCAGACACATGTTCCTTTTAACCTTGAAAATCATAATGAATTCATTTTAAGCACCAAATGAAGTGTTGTAGATTATTCAATTTTAAACCATCATCGCAAAATGAGGATATGAGGGTTCAATTTTAACCAATTTGAGCATTAATTTTAAACCCAAAGGAAATCTAGTTGGTCCTAAAACATGAAATAAAATATCATAAATGGGTTATAATTGCCCCATAAGTGTGAAACACTTGTTACAATCATAATCAAACAATGATATGCTCCTTCACTTCAAATTTTATTTCCCAATCCTGTAAAACTAGTTATCCTCAAACAAAAACCAAGAGTCAGTGACATGTTAGCAATCAAATGAAATCAAAAAATTGAAACACATGTCAAAATTCAGGTTTAGTTTTGTTTACCAATAAATAGTGATGCTGAAATCAATTGCGTTGTTGAATTTCCATCATATGTGTTGCTATATCAAAAGTACATCATTGTATTGAAAAATTGGATGTGTCACTCTGCAGTAAATAGTGACATCAAAAGCGTCGCCAAATCAAATGCGTCGCTAAATAAGAATTCATGCCGCGATATAAAAACAAGGTTAGCATTGCTATTTAATTGCGTAGTGATGAAATTTAATTATGCGTCACTAAATCAATTATGAGTTGTTGAAATTGAACCAAAGTGCATCACTGTATAGTGACACATCCCAAATGCGTTGATGAATCTTCAATAGCATTGTTGAATCTATGAACACAAGCAAAACAAAAATCTAAAGAGAAATTCGTCAGATTGATTAGTTCAAGCCCTCCTAGCACCAAAAATGTGACCAATGACATAATATAGGTTAACTAACTTGATCGATGAGGATTCAAAGCATATTTAAGCCACTAAGCATCAATCCCAATAAGATCATTCAATTTAAACAAAGCGAAGAAGCCATTAAAACTACCATTATAAACATGAAAGCTTGATAAACATCTACTCTAAGATATTGAAACTTATCCTATTGGGGGAGTGGTGTCGCATTGATGTGGAATGGCGACCCTTTCCCAATCCCTTGGATAATGAGCTTGTTTCAATTAGTTTTATTAAAGAAAACTGATGAAACCGATGAGAGATGTGTTGTAAGACATGATGAGAGCTAATAAAACATGATAAAATCTAAGATGATCGATGTGAGTGTATGCAAAGCTATTCTAGATGCGTGCAAGATTCAAAAACCCTAGTTTCAAAATACACTAAATGGATGCAACTAAGTTACCATGGAAGCCATTAATGGATGATTTTAAGCTACTACTGCATAAACGATTAACCTAAAATGATTTTAAACATAAAACATGGATGCAAATGAGAGTGATTTTCAACAACATAAGTTTGCTTTGAAAAGGTGGATCCATATTCAATAGATGCAAGGTCTATTTATAGAATAGGAAAAAATAAATCGATAGTCAAGATCAAAAGAATGAATCAATGATTAGGATGAAAGGAAAATGGAGGCATGGATCATGAATTCTCATCAAGGGTTGAAAATACAAGTCGATATTTAATCAACAGTTTATAATCATGCAAAGAAGCACACTTTCAAAGTTTGCTCAAGAAGCTTGTTGAAATTTTGTTACAAGGAAGAATACTCCTTTTCTCAAATAAGTGAAGGGAGAAAGAATATTCCATGAGAATATTCCCTTTTTTGGAGGAAAATTAGCATTTAGTTAATTAAACCAAATTTTAATGTGCAAAAGGGGGAGGAATATTCCATGAGAATATTCCCTTTTGGAGGAATGTGCAAAGGAGGAATATTCTCAAGGAATATTCCCTTTCAAGTGGGAGAGTTAGAATTAATTAGTAATTTGATAATTAAAACAAAGTTTCAATCATGAAAATTAGAGGAATAATATGATATTCATTAAATAATTGATTTAATGAAAAGGGGGATGTAATATGATATTTAACTAAATAGCTTATGGTTATTTAATTAAATAGGATGACTTAGGGATTAAATTAGATAATTTAATTTATCCAATTTAACAGGGCGAAATGTTAGCATGAAAGGGGTAGGAATTAACCTACTTAAATTAATTAGATTAATAGATGAAAATGATACAATTAATTAAACACCTAGGATAATTTAATCAATTAAGTGAAAAGAGGATGGGTTTCAAGAAGAAGCGATGTTAATATACCAGATTCAAGTGTGTATATCATTAAGTACATTTTTAAGTGTCTATAGGTACCAATAAACAAAAAAATCCAATGCCCCACATCTCAGGAAAGAATCAATGAATCCAAATGCAATCATTGACCAGTAGTTGAAACTCCTAGATTATAATGGAGTTGAGGAAATAATAATGAATTTCAGGAAATGAGACTATACACTTAAGGAAAGAAACTAGTAGTAGGAATCCTTCATGAATCCTTCTAGCTTGTACAGAGGAGATGGGAAGAGCTTTCACCTGAATTAAGAAGAAAGGAGCCACATTCTCTCTACAATTATGTAGCCATGTCTCATAGATCTCACCAGTACATGAACCTTGCATGGAAAAATGGAGTGGCTTGGTTTCCACTTGTATTTCATCCTCCCATCCTCATGTTTCCTATACGACATTGGATAGGGAGGAAGAGAGGGGAAGAAGTAGAAGAAAAGACGAGGTTGGAAAAGATTTTAGATCAGAAGGTCTACTATCTGAAGCAGAAAAAGGGAATTGAAATTGTGGTAGATCTCAGAGAAATAACCCTTCAGTACAACCTCCAACCTTGAAAGTTGCTTGAGAATAAGCAAAAGGCTTAGTCAGGGGGAATGATGAGTTTAGCTAATAGCTAGTTTTCTTTCATTAAGTTCTTGAATTTTAGCATTTCAACTTACCAAGTTCACAAAAAATCCTAAAGACATAATACATCTTTTATATATTTCATGTATCTTAAACCAGAATTTAGTATGTGGAAATATAATTATGATATGATGATATTTGTATGTGTGGATATATGAATGTTTATGAAATTCAGTATGATTCTATGCTTGATTTATGATTTTTAATGATGTGTATGCTTTAGGATGAAACTAAACTTTTGTAGCTAAGGAGAACTATAACCCACACTAACTAGATTTACAGCTCATAGCATAAGACCGCAACCAGTTGCAAGGGAGAAGCCAAAATGCTTGAAACATAACAACTCCAGGAATGAATAAAGATGATAATTGAATGGTCAACTATGAGTTACCATCAACACCAAATAAGATGACATGAAGAAGGAATCTACTATGAATGGGAAAGCTTAATGACGTGATAGTTTTTATAGAGCATGTACCTGTCATATCGTTAAGGTAGAGTTATAGTTTGAATTCTCTTCTTCTATCTTTTTCAATTATGGTTATCAATTACATAGAATAGTCCTCTCCCTATTCTTGAGGGAGAGTGGATGTATGCATTTATGTTCTATTTTTAGTCCTTGTGTGAATAAAAATCCTCCCACACCTATATGTTGGGATCGATGGTTGATGAGCAAATCTAGTTTCTAGTTCTAGTTTTGGATTGTTTTACTAGACAATACTTCATTGCTGTTAATTTTTTGTTATTTAGTTGTAATGGATATGTATCTTTGAATGGGAAATATTTTGAGGATTCTTGTCAGACTATAATAAGTTCAATTTGTATGCAATAAAGGATTTTAGTTATTGTCATGAATTGTTGATTAGTAGTGTGTATTTGATATCTCTCGTGGATGCAAAAACTCGAGCAAGGGCCACTCAAGGTACTACCAACCCATCCTTTTTTTTTCCTTAGATTAGATGTTACATTACTGTATACATTTATCTAAATTCTCACTTGAATTCCATGAATGATATATTGTAACATGAATTACATTATGTAACATTATGTTTTGTTAGTCTGTAGAGAAGTTAGGAGTCAAAAGTCAGTAGTGTTAGTAAGTTGCAAGTCCAGATTCAATAGTTAGCAGTTACAACATTAAGTAGAAGGTACTCGTAGCATAAGTAACAAATTCATGTTATTTCCCTTATTTTTCAATTTGATAGTTTACTTCCTTTTCCAGCCTTTATAAGTTTTCATTACATGTGTCACCACCCATGTTTGATCGATATAGGGTGTAGTTAGGATCCTTGAATGCAAATATAGTGCCATCACTGTCAAAAGCTTACGAACTCTAGTTGATAATTTAATGAAGCCTTTGTGAGGGTTTGGTGAACTGTTCAGTTAGGAACCTATCCTCTAAATTGTGTGTCCACTCATGAACACCAAGTTGATTGAACATTATAAAGGCCTTATATAGCTTGCTCAATTCTTGGGTCTATTCCATATCTTCTACTCTCCATTTGTGCCATTGTAGCTTTCGAACTAAAATATTCTCTCCTATAAAATTGGTGGTCTGCTTCCTCTTGTGCCTTATACCACCATTCTTCCCTATCCATATTTTACTCTTGGATATGCTTTCCTCGTTGGGCATGATTCACTCCTTTTCTCTTCTCCTCGATTGACCATTCTAGATTCGCTTGGTTTGCCCATACACCAAATTTCCCTACCATTCTAAAAATTTTCTCAAATAAATTAGATATTTTTGATAACTATTACTTATCAAATTAAAATAACATGAATAATTTTTTAGATTTTTATCTTTATTTTATTACTTAATTTTTTTACAAAAAAATTATTATTTGTTATAAATAATAGAGTTCAAAAAGTGGGTTATGACAAAATGGAAAGGATCTTCTAAATTGTGGAATTGTGAGTAGCTCCCAAGAGCATTTTAGGGTATCTATACCAAAGAGTCATAATCTGCATCAAGAATCTTAATATAAAATTTAAGAAAAATTTATGTGAATAGAAAATGGAAAGACTCTTCAATAAACTCTATCATAAACAATTTAGTAAGATCTTTAACAAACTTTATGAAAACATAAAGTGGAAGGAAATTTTAATAAACTTGTACTTTTTTTAAAAAAAAGGGGTAAAAAATTATTAATTAATTAGAAAGAAACAATACAAGACAAAAGAAATCATAAACCCACCAAGGGGCCACAATTTAGGAAAGAAAGCATCATCCTTGTAAAAGCCTTCCAGAAACCTCCAAATACTCTCGCATGTCTTCCATAACTAAATCTTCTAAAAAATAAGAGAAATCAAGAGATAAGTTTCCCCAATCCTCAACACTCCACATCCCCATCTTATTAAAGGCCCATTTTCCCAAGAAATCTACCACATTATTCCATTCCCAAGGAATATGGAAAAAGGTGAAAGAGTCTAGTAACTCACTAAGCCTAAAGATTTGCTTGACCACCAAGGCCAGTTTCCAATTCACACCATTCCACTACCACTTGTTCAACATATCACTACTTTTGAATTTGATTCATAGATGATCCTTCTCCATCCAAGGGCACATCCCCTTTTCAAATCATAGAGAAAAGACAAAGCTTCCATAAGGTTGTTAGTTTGGTGGCCTTTATACAAAGAAAAGAAGAAAAAAACTACCCTTGAGTTGTCCCTTCCAATACCACCAATCCTGGACATGAGGAACCATCAGTATTGATTTTCAACACTCCAAGAGGAGGGGGTGACCAACATCCATCTCTTTGAATCTTCCTTTTTGCCAACCGACCCAGCCTAGCTCGAGAAAAGCTCCTATTGCAGCCAACCAGACCCAAATTCTGAACAACACTTGCATCTTTTGGATCCACAAGAACATATAAATCATACCTACTAAAATCTCCTGAAGAACAAAAATAATTCTCAGCCAAAGTTGATGAATTTGTAATTTCTTTTCCTAGAAAATCCTAAGATTTCTTTCTAGTCAAAATTTCCAAATGATCAGGACGGGTCCAATATTCTTGGCAATTTGGAGAAAGGAAGCCTTAACTAGAGGATTCCCCAGCCCACCCCAAAATTTAACCAATGAAAAGGCATGCCTACATGCTTGATTTGAAGTCCTCCACCAACAATGCCAAATCTCTCTAGAAAAGGGGAACTGAAAAAATAAATGTGAGGAGCACTCATCACTATTGTTGCACATAACACATATAGAAGGACCTTGAAATCCTCTCTTTCGTAAATTCTCCCAAGTGAGGCACTTATTCTGTATAATCAGCCAATATAAAAAATGCATTTAGGCCAGAGAACTTGTTCCAAACCTGTTTCTACCAAGGAATGCAAACTCTCCCATAAGTTTGCTTGTCCAATTCTTGATAACCTGAGGCAAATGAAAATTTCTTTTTTGAATCTGGGCCCCAGGCAAAAACATCTAATTCCACTAAAGAGTTACAAATTATAGCATACAAATTATAGCATTCAAAATATTTATGAGCTCACAACGATCCTTCATCGAACCTCCAGGTAGCCATTCATGTGGATCCTTCCATCTGAACACTTTCACTTGATCGAGATCTTGGGAATATTTAAATTTTGCCACTCTACGCCAACCAAATTCAAGAAAAATGTTACATAAAGTTTGAAAATGATGGTACATTGACATGATAAGGGGTGCCCATCCCATGAGTTATACCAGAACAGAGCCTCTATTACAAATCTAGAATAATCCTTTCTTAATTAGCTTGGATCCCCTTTAAAGAGTGTTATAGATACCCAGAAGGCTAAATCTAGGCACATCCAAACTTTCCACCCCTCCCAGATACTTTGAAGTGAGGATCCTAGCCCAGTTATGATCTTGATTATTTCACCACCTCCAATAAAGCTTAGCTACCAAAACCTATCCACTAAGAGTTTCATGTTGAAGACCAATCCCACCTTCCTACTTCAGCCTACAAATAGAATACCACTTAATCAAACTCCACTTCTTTGAAAGGAAATCACCAACCCATAAGAATTGTTGAGAAAGAATCTCAAATTCTTTAATGAAGTTGGAAGGAGCCAAAAGCACAAAGAATCTATATATAGGAAGAGCCTGAACCATTGACTTCAAAAGAGTCACTCTCCCCATAGTAGAAAGCCACTTTCAAGTCCAATGGTTAAATTTATTATGAAACTTATCAATAACACCCTACTAGAACCCATTGGGAAGAGAGACAACAACTAGGGGAATACCAAGCAAGTGATCCAATTTGGAATCTAAGAACCCAAGCAATCCTATTATGAATACACTTAAAATTATTAAAGATGAAAATGGAGGACTTATCCTCATTGATTCCTTTCCCTAAAGCCACCAAATAAATATCCAAAGTCTTTCTTATGTTAATTGCCTCCTCAAATCTGGCCAAGTCCATCAAAGTAGTGTCATCAACAAACTATAAATGAGATTGAGGAGGTAGATTGTTGCCCTAACTCCACCCCTGAATCAAACCTTTCCTCACATGATATTTAATAAGTCTCCCTAAACCTTCATCCATTAAGATAAATAAATAGGGAGAAAGGGGGTCACCTTTTTGAAGGCCTGTAGAAGCACCAAATAGTTCCTTGGGTTCATTATTGATAAGAACAAAGAAGGAAGATGATGTGACATAACTCATGATCCATTCAATCCAAAATTCTACCAAATCCAAAAGCACTTAGAATCTTAGAGAGGAAGGCCCATTTGACATGGTCGTAATCTTTAGCCATGTCTAGCTCGATGAACATTACCTTCTCTTTAGAGGACGCTATGAAATGAATAAATTTAGAAAGAAACTATAATCCCATCTAAAATCTACCTACCTCCAATAAAGTCACCTTGCTCCTTTGAAATTAAGCTGCTTAGCTCCACAACTTCAGACATTCAACTATCAACTTGCCAATAATTTTGTATACCACATTATATAGGGCTATTGGTCTAAAAAGGTGAAAGGAATTAGCTTCTTCTCTTTTTGGGATAAGAGCAAGAAAAGTAGCATTCATGGCCCTCAATATTTGCTTGTTCATTTGAGATTCTTGCACTACCTCAAGAAGATCAAGTTTGATAATTTCCCAAAACTTCTGATATAATTCTATAGGAAACCCATTTGGACCTAGGGTTGTCCCCTTCTTCATCTAGAAAACAATCACCTCCAATTCATCCATAGAGATAGGTCTGATCAAAGAATCATTCATCTCATTAGAGACCAAAGAAGGAATACACTCCAAAATGAGGGATTCTTCTTCACTGGTAGGAGGTGATTCCTCAGTATTTAGGGAGGAATAGAACTGAATAGTCTCTTTTGAAATCTCCCTAAAGGATAAAAGTTGATTCCCCTTAAAGGACCTCAGAGAGGAAATCAGATTCCCTTGCATTCTATCTTTAACAGAGTTGTGGAAAGAAGTAGTATTCCTATCACCTTCTTGAAAATAGTCAATATGAGACTTTTGCTTCCACAATGTTTCTTCACATAACTCCCATTCCTCCAGTTCCTTCACCACAACAACTTCTATTTTTTGGTTTTCCTCTGTTAAACCATGATCCTGAATTTGATGAGATATGGAGTCCAAGTGGGCATGAGCTAAAGTTTTAGCATGAAAAAAATCACCAAAGTGTTGCCTATTCCATCTTTTCAACATATATTTGATAAGCTAAAGTCTCTAGTAAAGGAATATATTGTAGTGTCATAAGCGGGCTTCCATTTATGCCACCAATTAGACACAAGATCATGAAGAGAAGAATGTCGAAGCCACATAAGTTGAAATTTGAAAGAATGATTTTTTGAGTATCTAAAGAAACTTGCAGTCAGTTTGATTGGCTAGTGATCAGAACCTCTTTAATCTAATATCTTAGATCTAGTGATCTAGATATCACCAACCCAAAAGGTAGAAACCAGGAACTTGTCTAACCTTTCAAAGATAGCATCAACCCCACACATCCTATTATTCCAAGTAAATATTCCATTGTTAGGCTTAATGTCAACCAAGTTCAAATAGTCCATATTATCCCTCAAAAGCTTAGAACATGGTTCCAACTGGGATGAACCTTCCCTCTTCTCATCCAAAGAATATATAGCATTAAAATCCCTTGCCAAAATCCAAGGAAGTTAAGGAGCAAGGGAATGCACATATCTGACATGAGACTAGAGCAAGGATTTCCCTAGAAGATCAATCAGAGCATAGATATTGGAGGCTAAGAAAACTTCACCTGATTCCAAACTTGAAGCTACCAAAGAAATAGAGGATCTATGAGAGATCCACCAAATAGGAGAAACTTTTCATGGATCCCACAAATATGCAACACTTCCAAAACTGCCTTGAGCCCCCACACATTGGCATTAACCTCTAACCTAGAGCTTAGAGGTTATGCTTAACATGCTTTCCACAACCAACTTAGTCTCTCAAGGATGAAAACAATATCTAGAGAGTGAGTGTGAATCAACTCTCGAATTGCCTTTTTTCTTGGGATGCTAAGTTCATACCCCTTACAATCCATGATAGAACAATCATCTTTGAGGATGAGAGAAGTGGGAATCAATGGTTTTCATTGATCCAAATTCCACTAATGTCTCCCCAATTAATTTCACCTTTTCTTGATCTTTCTTGCACCCTATCTTAGAAAGTTTATTTGGAGCACCCTTTTTAAGTGACTTTTGTTGCAAGCCCAAGAATGATAAAATTCCTTTACTTTTTTTAGTGTCTACACCATCCTTCTCTACATTAGAGCTAAAACCAGGCAAGGTAGGCCCATCAGTCACCTCCATTCCCTTATTTACCACCAACTCCTTAGGATTAGAAAGGGGTAAATTTGTATCCATTCGACCCTCCTGACCTCCAACTTGGGATTTAAAATGGGATTATTAGTCTCTCAATTATCAAGATGAATATCACCTAGGGGATCAACAACGAACTGTATTCCTATAGGAATCCCTTCCTCCTGAGCCAAGTCCTATAAAGCATCAAACTTGTTAAAGATATCATCACCCTATCTATCTACGAGGGTTATCTTTTGACCTTTTCCCTTATTGCGTTCCTTTACAGGTATAAAACCCTCTTTTTCTGTCAGCCCATCCATAATAGATGCTTTCCCTTTATCCCCCTTAGGTACAGGATGAGAAGGGGTATTACCTACACCTGTTACATGGTTGATCCTATGACACTTTCGCTATACGTGACCATACTCATGGCACATTCGACAACAAAAATGGAGAGCTTCATAGTCCAGCTACTGAGTCTAGTAAGAGGACCCAAGGTAAATTTCCACAAAATTTTGCAAAGGATTATTTAAATCAATTTCCACAAAAATTTGGGCATAAGAGATTACCTTTTTTGTTGTGATGCGCCTACTAGCTTCCCAAGTAAAAGAGCTATCATTTGTAGGATGCCATTCCTCCAAAATTTTTGCAGGAGACATGAGAGTTGTATCAAGATCAAAACCCTAGAAGGAAGCTCCTCTGTAGAATTGAAACTAGCATGCCATTGTTTAATAAAAAGGCCAACCTGGTTGTAGAAGTAAGGACCTCCTTTGAAAGCCTTATTTCTATCTGACAGGCAAGAAAAGAAAAACATGAAGTAATTGTTGGTTTCCATCATAATTTCCATGTCTCCTCCAGGATTCCATTTCCTACAAGCCCAAGGCTCCAAAAATGGAAGAGAAACTGACATCACCATAAACTTACAAATTAACACATGGTCACTCATAAACTCACATCTTTAGCTACCTAGTCTAGTTGAATCACCAGGATTGGTCGATCTTGACTTCTTTCCAAGTATCCATTCACTTTTTGAACTCTAAAACCCTTGATCTTTGAAGAGCTCTCTTTGCTTTTATTCATGAGATCCAAATCCTTAGCATGCAAGAATGGAAAAATATCTATCCTTCCCAAAGCCTCACTATATGACATGCTTGGAGAACTCCAAGCCCCACACAAACACAAGAAAAAGCCTTGAGAAAATCCTACCTTGAGGCACAACCAAAAGAAAACCACCCCCCACCAAAACACCACCAACAACCAACCCAAAAGGCACCCCGTGCCAGCAAATCCGCCAAGCTCTGCTTGAGAAGCCCCTTACCAAACCAAATGCTACACCAAAGGGAAAAAACTAGTGCACAAGAACCAACACCGAGCTCTACCCCAAGCCCACCACCCCACACAACAAAAAAAAACCCACCCGTACCTACAAAAAGGTAGTATAAAGCATACAGAGAGGTGGCTAGGGTTCTGTAACCCTAGCCTGCATTGCATCGCTCGTGGAACCACATTCCATTTCCATCCTCTTCTTCCTAAACATGAACATTTTAGTAAGCTTTAACATGAACAATTTATTAAGCTTTGAAATTTTTTATGTGACCATAAAAATGGGATGAATATTCTAATTTGATTAGGATGTTTCTATTATCCGCAAGAACACTTTACTAAGCTTCTATATGAAAATAAATTAGAAAAAAAAATCTTTCACAAAAATTTAGATAACATGCATTCAAGTCTTACTAGTTACCACTAAAAAGAACAATCTCTTATGATAACTGACCATTTATCTTTGATGAACACTTTAGAAATATAAAACATAAAACAACAATTATTTTTTATTAATTTAAAAAAAAAAATGGAGAATGCATTATTTGATAGAAAAATACCATCTAATAAGTAAAACATAACATTTAAAACATAAACATAATTAAAATATAATTAAAATAAGATCAAACTCATTGAATACCAAAATCTTCAATGTCAAATGAAAAGAAACCAATAATCTTATAAACCCACTCCAAAATTATACAACATAACTTCGGTAGTAAAAAGATCACATGTGCATTAACATGATAACAACAAAAAGCATCTTCCTTGCATATCTAAAATATGAAGCTCTACAACTCAATAATGAAGGAAAACAATTGCATTGAAATGAGATAAATCGATAAATAAAAAATACCAATTCAATTATTATAACTTTCATATTCTAAGACCCTATTTCAGAAATAGGTAGTGTTCCACGGGGACGCGTCCCCCCCCCCAAAATTTTTGTTGTCCTCCCGTTTCGGACATTTCGGGGACTTGGAGACACTAGGAGATGTACCTTCACCATCCCTCCACTGCCATTGGGGCATGAGAAACGTCTGAGAGACGTGGGAGATGCCTGGGCATCTCTGAGACGTCTTAGGGACGCCCAAGCGTCCCTCGAGCATCTCAGAGACGCCCTGACGTCTCCCATGCTGGGACATTTTTAAAAGTCAAATTTTTAAAAATTTCTTTAATTTTTATTGGTCTTTGTGCCTAGGGCCGAACCCTGTAGGCTTGTGGGACCCATCTCAAAGCATCTAAATGAAATAAAAGTCTCTAATTGCTCATTTTTTTACTCACATATGCATTTGATGTTTTGCAATAGCTAGGTGAAGAAGAGGAAAACCAGTGAGAAGAGTGAGTTTGAGGTGTTGCAAGTGTAAGAGGGGTGAGAAGGAGAAAGAAGAAGAAGAGGAGGAGCATTCTACACCAATTTTGAAGGATTTTTCAAGCACACGGTAGGGTTTATTGACTATTTTTCTTAATTTTTTCAATTTTTTTTGTTTTGTTTTCCAAGTTTTTAGATTCACTTTGAAAATGTAGTTTGATGTTTGAAATGGGCATTGAAATGAAAATCAAAATATGAATATGCATTTGCAGCCACATGTCTATGAAATTATGATTAAAAAATTAATCATAATTTCATATACATGGCTGCAAATGCATATTCATATTTTTAATTTTCATTTCAAGGCTCATTGTTCTTTTTTTCATCTTTCCATCAAGATTCATCATGAAATTTAATTTTTTTTTTTTCAAATTTGTTAAACTAAGTTGAAACTAGGTACTTATAGAATTTATTTGTTTATTGCAGTGTCACAATGAGCTCTCATGACATCAACATGAGTGAGGATGAGGTTCATTCACATAGTAATACTGATCCTGAATATGAACCTGAGGTTGAGGGGATGACCATGGGGCTGAGCATGAAGTCCAAACTAGTTCCATGGCAAGTGAAGCAAGTACTTTAAATTTCCCTTTTGCACTATTGGAAAAGTATGCTAGGGTCCTTTTGATCCCAATTCCCCTCTCAAACAATTTGCAACAAAAGATCTAAGCAGGCAACCGCAAGGGGCAACATCTGGTGGCACAAGGAGGTGGAAGTGCAACTTTTGTGGTGATGGGTGGTATGGCAACATCACTAGAGTTAATGCACACCTTCTTTTCATTAAAGGAAAAGGTGTGGGGATATGTCATTTTTTGATAAAACTAGAAAACCTGAAATTCAAATTTGAAATAAATAAGTTATGGGGTGTTCCTGATGATACTCCAACTGCACCTGTTCCTACTACTTTGTCTCATAGGACACAACTTCAGCATAGCCAACAACAAAGATCTAGCCATACTTTGCAGGCGAGAGTAGGAGGGACACCAGGTTCTTCTTCTAGTGCCTATGCAGGAGAGGGGAGGGGGAAATGAAAATTAAAAAGTCAAACTCAAAGTAACCCCATTGCAGATTTGTTTAATGTGCAACTCAAGGATGAGATAGATGATGCCATTGGAAAGTTCTTCTTTGCCAATGGCATCTCGTTTCATGTTGCCCAATCTCCTTATTTTAAGGATATGCTATCAATGGTGGAAAACAAAGGACCATCATATGTGCCACCAGGTGAGACGAAATTGAGGACCACGATCTTGGATAAGAACTATTCCAAGATCAATTTGTTGATGGAGAAGATGAAAGAGTGTTGGGTTAAGACATGATGCAATATAGTCATGGATGGGTGGACAGACATTAGACATCGTCCACTCATTAACATCATGGTTACATGTACTGAGGGCCCATATTTTCTTAAGGCAGTTGATTGTTCAGGGCATCACAAAGATGTTGATTTTCAGTTTGAGGTTCTCAGGGATGCTATTGAGGAGGTTGGGCCACAAAATGTGGTCCAAGTTGTGACAGATGCTACACATGTGTGCAAAGTTTTAGGGAGACTTGTTGAGGCTACTTATAGGCATATTTGGTGGACCCCATGTTGTGTGCATGCCATGAAAAATGCACTCAAGGACATGGGAAAGATTGAATGGATTAGAGCAGTGGTTCATGGTGCGAGAGATGTGCAGATGTTTATTTGCAACCACCACACATCACATGCACTCTTCAGGACCTTCGCTAAGAAGGAGTTCCTGAAACCTACTGATATGAGATATGCTTCCTATTTCATTCTCTTAGAAAAATTGATTGAGTTGCAAGAGGCATTGCAACTCATGGTCATGAAAAAAGATTGGAGTAGGTGGGCCGAGTCTAAGACAGAGCAGGGGAGGAGGGTGAAGGATACAGTGAAGAGCGATGTGTTCTAGGCTGATGCAAAATATATTGTCGCCATCATTAAACCAATTTTCTAGGTTATCAAGTATGGGGATGCGGATGCACCTAGCCTTGGAGAGGTGTATGAGTGCATTGATTTTATGCTTGATCAGATGAGGGTTGTTGTGCGAGAGAGGGACCCCACATTAGCATTCTACCATGAGTACATTTAGCCAATCATTCACAGGAGATGGGAGAAGCTCAACACTCCCTTGCACATGGCTGCCTATGCACTTAATCCTATGTGGTGCTTGACTAGGCCTGGTAGAGTAACACCGATAGAGGATGCAGAGGTGAAGGCAAGGTTCTTCAAGTGTATTGAGAGGATGTATGATGATGTAGATGCCAGTGTGATTCGCACTGAGTGGACCAAATTTTCCACTCTTAGAAGTTATTTAGATGCAACCAAGATGGATATGCGAACTATGGTGCAAGAGGACCCAATTTTGTGGTGGACAAGTGGATCAGGATCTTTGACTACCACTCTAGCCATCCGATTGTTATCTCAGGTTTCTAGTTCTTCAACTGCTGAGAGGAACTGGACTACATATAGCTTCATCCACTCTCTTAAGAGGAACAAACTTACCTCTAGGAGAGCAGAGAAGCTTGTGGCTGTACATAGTGCTTTGCGTCTCATTGACTGCAAATCACTTTTGTACAAAGAGAGTCTAGCAACATGGTGGGATGTAGACCCAAAGGAGCCAGAACAGATTGATGAGGATGCTCCAATTTCGGCTTCAAATGTAGGGCTGGTTGGTGTTAGTTTGGCAGTGCTTGATCGCGAGGATTCTAGCAGTTGGAGTGATGAAGAGTTTGGGGATGATTAGAGGCCTCCCTTCACTACATTTTTGTATTTTGTACTTATTTTGATTATGATATCAATGTACTCATGCTACTCATTGTAATCAATTTTATCATTATGATTATGATATAATATTATGATGTGACATGTCATATTTTTTGATATTTATATAATAGAAATCTCAAATTCGACAATTTCATTTGTCAAATTTTAATATTTTATTTGATTACTAATAGTATTCAAGTATTCAAAATGTTAGTATTTGCAATTTTACTAATTTGCCAAAGTTTAATTTGAAATGTTATTCTGAAACATTTTTTTATAACTAGTTATTCAAGTACCATATGTCTATCAACGCCCTCCCTTCCGCCTCCCCTCCCGTCCCCAAACTTAGACCCCTTGTCCCCCATCCCCGTCAGGGGGACACGTGCCCTTCAGGAAACTCCGTGGAACACTGGAAATGGGCCATTTCTTTCTTGAAAGAATTATTATGCTAGTAAATATAAAGATTTTGACTCATGATTATTGCTATTTCAACCTAACATTTCATTATTTATATTCTTCTCATCACATGTAAGCATACGCTGAAACAAGACCATTGACTATTAAAATTTGAACAAACAGGAGGATTTTTCTTTAGGCATTTTCATTTGGCTGTGGAAAAAATATCAATATACTTCTTGAGGTTATAGTCTTTGTATTAAAAACAAATTATTGGAAAACATGATACAATCATTTCCCATACAAATCTAAGGATGCCTAAAACATATGTTGCCATATACACAGAGGCCAGTTAATATGTAATGATTATGAGAAAGCACATGTATCACACGATATGAATAGAGAAAGGTATCAATAACAAATTAAACACTGGAAAAACTCAAAAGACAGAATCGTACCACTGTGCATACAGCTCATTTTCAATAACAGATATTGTATGATTAGGTAATCCACGTGCATTTGACCAGCTAATATGTTATTCTCTTCCCTTTAATGGAGGAGCTTATACCAGCAGGTACACGTGACTGTCGGTTATACTTAACCCAACTGTGTTAAAATTTTCATCATCATAAGTCCTAACCCAATTGTGTTAAAGTTTTCATCTTTCCCAGCGAGTATGGTTTGTTCAGAGGCTGAGCTCCCAATAATTGATGTTTCTGCTCTTCGATCCGAGTTGGAAGAAGGCGATCCAGATCTTCAAAGGCTGTGCAATCAAGTAAATGAAGCGTGCCAACAATGGGGGGCTTTCCGTGTGGTCAATCATGGAGTCGAAGAGGAGCTTGTGCACACTGTCGATTCAGCTTCTCGAGATCTCTTCAATCTTCCACCCCAAGTAAAAGGAAGAGCAGTTTATCTTCCCTTTGATGGGTATTCCCAGACGGGTGCTCTTTCAGCTGGCGAGGCCATGAGTTTCCCAGCAGTAGTAACTTCTGGTTCACTTGAGCAATATGCACAAAAGCTATGGCCGCAAGGAAATCCTGAGTTTTGGTATGTCTGTGATTTGTTTTTATTGATTTTTTAATGGAATTTAAATTTTATTTTTTCTCCTTTTAACTGTTAGTGATTGGATATAATTTTTTGGAAAATCATGGGGTGCTTAATCTTGTATTCATTCTTTCAATGCCTCGCCTCTCATTCTTAGATATTCTTTATTTTGAAATTTTATTTACCTCTCATTCTTAGATATTCCTTATTTTATATTTTTATTTATTTATTTATTTGGGTATGTGGTTCATGTGATGCGACGTAATTTTATGTTGATATAGACCTTTTGAATCTTTTCATCTTCATTCCATGATTTGTTTTTGGATGGGATTGTGCAAAACAAGAACCCTAAGATTGTCTTGGTAGAAGTCAAGCTCCTACAGATGAACAAGTTATAGAATTCAACTTTTGATGTTCTAGAATTAAATGTCTTAAAGTGGATCTTATTGCCATTTGATGGATGCTAATGACCTAGAGGATATCTATAAATACATATCTATAATTGTTCAATTAGAAATTTGTGCTGCATAAGTCAACATCACAATAGATGGTTTCCAAGTAGGTTGGATTTGGGGCGGAGGATTTAAAAGTTGAACATGGTGGACAAGGCTAAGCCACATGACCTAGCTATGGTGTCAAATAATCTATAGATGTGGATTAATCCATATTAGTAGGGATCAATTTGTGTGTCAAATACATTGAATTGAGCACTATAATTGTGTATTTATGATGTTTGCACAAAGTGGTGTAAAACAAAGGTGTAAAGTGTGACATATACACTTTTATCCCTTACATTCCCTCCGCACCCTTCCCCCCCTTTTTGGAGTGTATAAATCTATATAAATCATTCATGCCAAAGTAAATATGTGGTAAAAAATAAATAAGCTTGAAAGGATAAGGTATTGGATCTTCACATGATGCTTTAATATCTTTGTGTACCTACCAAAAACACATAATTTCGCATAATTGTATATAAGACATAAGTTGACATGTATCAAGAGTTAGTGCTAAAAGTTCATAATCAAAACATGCAACAAGTGTGAAGTGCAACTATAATGAGATGTAAAAGCTAGAGCAACGTGTCATGACACACAAGACAATGCGAAGTTGAAACTAGCATGGCATCCAAAAAGTGTATGCATGGCAAGAGATAAAACTAATGTTAAAGGAACCTTGACACATAAGACAATTTAAAGTTGGAACTAATGTGGCCTCCAAAAATTATATGTATGGAAAGAGATAAAACTAATGTCAAAGAGACCCTAATACATAAGACAATTTAAAGTTGGAACAAGTGTGCCCGCACAAAATAAAATCTAGTGTAGATAGGATCATAGTGTATAAGTTGATGTGGACTTGGAACTAGTATGGCCCCATGAAGCTTTTTCATGACAACATGGGTGATCCTATAATAGTGTTTCTGCCATTTAGCCTAAATAGGACATTAAAATCAAATGTTTACTTTATATCAATTATAGCAAGCAAACTATTAAAAAATTGAGATGACATGAACTAATGATTTTTTACATTTTGTGTGTAGATCCTATATGTATGCATGTATATGTAGATCCTATTTTTTTTGCATATTTTATGTGATTTTATTTCATAACATATAAATTTTTCATTTTTTTGCATATTTTATGTGATTTTATTCAATAACAATTTTTTTTTTGTCTTTATCCAAACTATAATTTTTTATTTAAACAAGGACATTGATATAAAACACAATTTTTTTTCCATATGCATAAAAAATGGATCTTTATGTTTGATAAAAAACCTCCATTCACTAAAAATTAAAAAAAAATAATTAAATAAAGTATATTACAAACTATAATTTTCAAAAAGCTTACCATGAGGCCTATCATCTAATAAAAATCATGTCAAAGTGTCTCCATTTTTTGGTCCAACCCTTTCTTCAAAACATAATTTTTTTTAGAACTCTATAAGGAACTATACAATGAAACCAAAAGTATCTTCGTTTAAAGGTACCTTTCATAGAGAATTTTGAACAAGAAATATTAAAAAAATACAAATACAAATACATTTAATGTATTTCAATTCCTCATTTATTTAAGCATCTAATTTTGTAATTTTACTTTATTAACCTAAATTCAATTAAATTCAATTAAAGTAGTAATCTAAAAGAAGTTAATTGTAGAAAATGAAATTGTGACCTCTTGCCTTGACTATAAGGATGTAAAATACTATACCATGTATGAAAAATAGATAATTTTACTTTCTGGGCATGTTTTGCAGCGAGAGCCTAAGAACATACAGTTCCAAGTTAGCCGATCTGGCAAATTCCTTAATAAAACTGATTCTTCAGGGTCTAGGCCTCACCAAACATTTCCAGACAGATTTTGTAGATTGTGAGGCTGTTCTTCGTCTCAATTATTACTCAGAGTGTGAGAAAGCAAGTGATGGAAATGCCATTCATTTCAAGGAGCACAAGGATTTGGGCGTGATGACAATTCTGTACAATGACCAAGTCGGCGGTCTTGAAATGCGCTCCAAACAAGGCGAATGGTTCACTGTAAAACCTCTGCCTACATCATTCACTGTGATCATCGGTGACGCCCTAAAGGTAGACTACTTCCAGAGTTTTTCTAAACCTAGGTTAGGGCATCATTGACTGTGATCATGGCTGCATCATTCAGTGTGATATTGTTTTGGTTGCAGATATGGAGCAATGACAGATGTTGGAGTGTAGAGCATCGTGTAGTGTATGACAGGAGGAAGCCTCGGCTTTCTGTTGTTCAGTTTTGGAATTTTGCACAGGAAAAGGAGGTATGTGTGCCAGAGGAGCTCATTGATGATCACCATCCACGCCGTTACAAACCTTTTCTTTTCAAAGACTACAGAAATGCAAGAGCCCGACAAACTCCTCTAGATATTTTTATCTAGACTCAACGACCTATAGTTATTGAGTTTATGCACCTTAACTTATTGGCAAACAACTCAATTTAATTGTTAATTTTAAGTTTTTTAATCTAGTTTATTAGTGGTGGCCGTGGGTCTTGATAGGTTAAAGAATGCAAGAAAGAATGTAAGAAGTTATGAGGTCTAGTCTCTCCATCATTCTCATGGTACTGAAAGGCGTGTCGTGCCAGTATCACCAGTGACGTGAAAAAGGTTTACCAAACACACTATAGTTTATAGTTTATAGGGGGGCTACCAAATTCTTGCAATCTAGAAAAAATCTACTTTATTAGTGCTAAAAATAACTAACTCACATGAATAATATATAGGGCTATGAGCTACTCAATTATATAAATGAATACTAAAATATATAATAAATTTTATTAATATTTTATAATTTATGGTTATGTTTTTGTTGTAGATTGTATATGTCATGTTTATTATTGGGACAATTAAACAATTTTTTATGATAGTTTTTCATTCAAATGTTATGGCATATTTTATTTGAAACTAAAAATATTGAGTTCAATATATCTAATATAATTTGTAAGAATGTTTGATCTCCCCTTCATGCGATGCAAACAAGAAAAATGTATAATTATAATCACATATCCATCAAATTTAAATCTTAATTGAGAGGGTTTATTGCGAATCTTTTTTTAAATAATTTATATGTAAGAATTATTATTTATGATTTGCTTATTATTTTCCCTTGCTTCAAAAGGTTGCCTTATATGAATAAATAAAACGTTCTACTTTTTTAAAATTAAAAACATTTTTAAAATAAAATAAAATTGTTTTAAAATTTAAAATTATTTTATTAACAAAAGACATTTAAACAAAACTAAAACCAAAAAGAGCTATTGTAATTCAAGTTGTTTTTATGTTACATCATAAAGAAATGTAAAGACTAAATTTGAGAGTTAGTTTGATATATTATACCCAAGAAAAATTATTTATATAAAAATTAATAACTTTAAATAGTTGATTGTGCTCTAGCTAATTGATATTTGCCAAATCAATTGGAAAGTGCATGCTAATGAAGCAAGATGTGAAAATAAATGTTGTTAATGTAAACATAAAAAACATAAACATAAAAAACATAAACATAGGATTAATGTCTCTATAGAGATAGATATATGAAACAAACAAATGATGTGTAAACAAGTTTATGCAAAAGATGGAGAAAACTAGTCTATGGCATCCTAAACTCTATGTATGAGGGTGCCTAGAAAGCTATCTAGACTTTGGTGGGATTTTGAGATTTCTCATTTTGTTAGGCCTTTTCTTCATTCCTCGCTTCCCCAATTTTTCAATCCCATTCCTTGTGCAAATTTTTGGAATTTATTTTACCTTGGTACCATGTCCATCTATTTCCCATTCCCCAAACCCCTACTTTATCTTAACAATTGAGATTTTAGACTTTCCCATGGAAGCATCCATTTTCTTTCATTTCCCTTAAGTCCCTAATTCTCACATCTTGGACATTTTGACTTTTCTCTACTAGAATACCATGCCTTTATCACTTGCAACCTCATTCCCTCATATCCCATAGATTTTTAGATTTTTATTTCCCTCTCTTCACTTTTTTCAAAGGAACTAGTCACCTTGACCAATGATCCTTGAGGTAATAGATATCCTTGAGTCCCAAACTTTGCTAGATCACAGACTCTCAAATTTTTCCTTACCAACATGCCTAAAATGTATCTAGTATCTTGGAACATTGAATCTAGCTCCCCACTTCTCTTCTAAGATTACTTGCTAAATTTTAGAGTTCCCTTCCCCCTTTGGCTTGGTCTAAAATGATTTTATAACATTGAATATTGATCTCTAATATATCACAAGCTCTCAAACTTTGTGGTTTTGACATACCTTAAAGGTATTAGCCATCTTAGAACATTGAACTCTGATCCCCACTCCATTACTCTCGAATGTGTGGATTTCTAGGTTTCCTTCTCCTACATCACATTGATATTAAGTATGTTGCATCCTCAATCCTCAATCCTTGATGCATGCAAGTTTGGATATATTGAAACTACGATCCTCACTCCCTATTGTAATAAATGAAAATATTATTCTTACAAAGAATGAATAACTTTTTTGAGAATAAATCCACTTATTAAATTAGGATGAATCAAAAAACTTAAAATGATTTTGATTATTCTTTTTACAAATTATAAATTTGAACTAAAGATTATGAACTATAATATCAAATGTTTAGCTATAGTAGACTGGTGAAAGTATCTATATGCAAGAAATAATCTATAAAATTATTTCAATAGAAATGAATAGTAATCCCAAGGAACCTCTGGTAGCTTTTTGGAAGGCTCTACCTTAGACACTAGTACATCACACAAACATCCTTGTGTTGCATTGTCGTTTGGATTAGACATGTGACAAAAAGTATGATCATTTCTTGAATAAATCCTTGTAAGAACAAAATGAAAATAAAGAGCTTACATAGTGTACAAAAAATCTTTTAAATGATGAAAATAATGATAAGATTACTTATTTGAATATTCAAAATGAAGAACTAAAATGATAAAGGGAAAAATTTAGAAATATATCACCAAATAATGCTTCATCTTCTAAAATATACCTACACATGAGGAAAGGAAATGATTTTTTTTTGTGTGATTGTTTGAGGGGCTTGCCTTAATCAAACCCTCATTTTGGTCTACTATCCTCTATGATAGCCAAGATTTTAATAATATTTGAAAGGATAAAAATGTAAATACTTCAAAATGAAAATATAGTTGAATACGATAAAGAAAACACCAAATATAGTATGCTAACAATTTAAATATTCAAATAAAAGAAATAAATGATGAAATGAAAAGAAAGGGAACAATAATATTGGAAAAAAGTCGGTTGGAAGTTCCTTCAAATACCTAAGAAGAATGTTGTTTCCTTAACCTTATTGTTCTTCACAATCTCATGTAAAGGTGTTGATAAAAAATCCTCAAGAAAATGACATGCAAAGTGTTGGTATAGCTTGTTGGTTGCAAACATGATCTATATTTTCTTCAAGAGTTGTAGAGTTTCAATATCCCAATATAAAAAATCAACTTTCTTCTTGCAAAAAAAGAAAGTCAATCTACTTTTGTTTGACCTAACTGCATGCAAGACTATAACTTTCAAATTATCAATGGGAAGGTAACACTCCAATGGCCAATGGAATCATGAATTTTGTGGGATGCTAGTGTGTCATGTGGATGTCTGTGTTTCATGATCTCATCCTAGAAAATTCAGATTTAGAAGGTCAAGATTATCATAAAATTATAAAAATACGAGATTCAAATGTTAGCATGCTTTGTAATTGAAGTGTTCAATATCGTAAGGTTAAAGTGAGGGAATGATGCAATGCAAAATTGCAAGGATATTTAATTTTTAACACTAAATCTATAACATTAGATATCTTGTAATCCTAATCTCTACTCTCTTTGCAATTGGGTTTCCCTAAAAGCCTAATCCTAACTTTTTCCTATATTAGGTATCTCCAAAGTTCTATACCTTCTCCTTCTAGCATTTGGTATCTCTAAAGACCAACCCCCAGTGTCCCACAACTATACCTTCTTAAGCACATGGAAATTTTTATCCCCTTACATCTTGTCATCCTTGCATCTCATTCCCTAAATCCTCAATTATGGACCCTTAGAAAACTTAATTCCTATGTACCAAGTGAGAAACAATCTAATGACATATTGAATCTCATTTTCCTAAGACCCTCTTGAAAATTCACTCTTGGGCATGTGAATCCCTAAACCCATTTATTATTTCAATCTTAAAGCACACAAATTTTGAATCTTCTAGCATCGGGCCCTGGGAGTATTCTCTATTTTTGCTTCAAGTATGTATTTCATTGGACACTTTGTTGTTAGGAATGTTCTTTAATGGACCCCCACTATTTGAAAAAATGACTTCACCTATGTATAAATATAGCCAACCAAGGATATCATTCATGGAAAAAAATGGACTTGATAAGATAGGGAAAGACCTTTAAATGCCTCTTTGTAAGTGTGTGCCCTTTAGGGACATGGTTCATGTATAAGGAAAAATGGTTGTTGATGTTGAGGGCATGATTTTAGGTATGTGTTAGATCCTAAAACCACTCTATACAATCCTAAAACATTTCTTACATTCAAGACTAGGGGTATGTCATAAAGAAGGAAAAAGGGGGATTCATCAACAAATTATGGATGGTTAAAGACCAATTATAAGAGTGGGTAGTCCCTCCTACACTTTGGTCTCAATTTAAACCTTAGATGTTATATCTAGATGTCTCCTAAATATATATTTGTAAATCAAATAACATATGCCATTACTTTCAACCCCAAATGTTGTCACTATATCAACCATAAATAGTTGCATTATGAACTCTATATAGTTGATAATACCTTGATCATTCTCCTACAAATATTAGCTTCACTGTAATCGCTTAAGATGTTTTTAGTTATTACATACATAATGGAAAGGTGTAGAAACAATATACATGATCCTATGAATGTTTATCCATTTGAGATTACTTAAGACTATTCCCTAGTTTGTATTAATGATAGATTGGTTGATCGCTCACTAATTTGGACTAGTGCCTAATCCATTGGGAAATAGAGTCATGAATACCAAAGAGGAATGATATTTCATCAAGTAAAGGATTAGTAGAACTAGATTTTTATTAATATGATAATCAAATATTATATTTAATATGATGCACATACTTAAAAATCTATCATAGAACTATAAAAACCCATATGAAACAAAGGGAATACCATAAAAAATTATTTTTAAAGTATTAGAAGCTATCACACTTACATCTAACCCTTATTACAAGCACACCAACAAATAAGATGAGGGAAAATGCATAATTGTGACCATAAATTTGATTGAATTGTTACAAACTACCATATATACATACTAAAATATGAATATATGTAGTTATAGACCCTTCCTATTCTTTACAAGATACATTCAATCATTTATAGTTAGACTAGAGAATTTTGATACCCTAGAATAACTTGCAAAACATTCCCGCCTAGAAAATTGGTTTTGTGACCAACGATTTGTATGATTAGCCAATTGATATATATAGATCTTTGGTGTGATGCCCTAACTACAATTAAAGAGCCTCGATATTGTAAAAATGTGATGGTGTGAAGAAACACATCACTCTCTAGTCATATTCATCATTCTTCTAACATTCACATCCTAAAATGCATAAAAAATAATTGGAGAATGCATTATGAACTTATTATAATATGTATGGAATAATATCGCCTAGATCTACAATTCCTTTCTTCATTTATGGATCCCTTAGATCTACCACGAAAGGCATGGAGAAGCCCATGAAATCCACTACAAATGTAGCTTGGATATGGTTTGTAAATATTAGGTCGTGAAATCCTAGCCACCATATTAATTACAACATATTGTTTTCATTCATTTCTTCCTATAGTTTTATGGCCTTTTGATCAAAATATGTTTCTTGGGTGTGGACATATCAAATTTAGTGTTTTTAGGACACTGCAAATGAATTAATGGTGTTCTTATGTTTCTACGAGGGTAGTAGAGTTTACTATAAAAATGGCAAGAGTATTAGACTATCGAAGGTTGGGAGGAACTCATGTCATACACTTGTGATTGATGTGTCCAAGATTAGGGTTGACTAGGAAGTCATTCCAAGAAGGGATGTGAAATGGAGGAAGTTTTAAAGGGAACCTTAACAAAAATTAATACTTCTAGGATGTTAGGATTGATGGGTCAAGCAAGCCTTAAGATTGGTACCAAAATAGGGAATGGTTGAAAGTATGACTACGATGGGATATACAAAGAAGTTGGCAAATTTTTATGGTTTTAGGGAAGTAGGAAATATGTGTTGGGGAAATATGTGTTGGGTTAAGAGTCACTTAAAATCCTAACTTTGAAAGAATTTTTGAAGAATATTTATGTAGGATTTAGGGTTTTGGGGAGCATGGAAAATGATACATGATTAAGGGTTTGTTAAAACTCCGACTTCAAAAAAGCTAGAAATTTTTGGTGTGTGAAAAGAGGTTAATATGATGTCAAAAAGTATGAATAAACTCAAAACTCTAGTAGAAGGGTGACATCAAAATTATGTCAGTATCAAGGAATTAAAGTTGGATGGAAGGGTATTCATGGTATACCAAGTCTAAAACTCTCAAACATAGGCATTTCCTTAACTAGCAGAGGATTGAGATGATATGATTTGGAGGGAAATGGTGTACTCAGGGATGGGAAAGTATGTGTACATGAAAAAACCTATAGAGCAATATTTTTGGGGATTCAACGATGGGATGGAAAGAACGACATCCCCGATAACCTAAAAGGCCAGTAAAAAGACACTTAGATGAATTTTAACAAGGTCCTATGTGGTTTGTTGTCATTGATAGGAAATATATGCTAGGAGGAACAACCCCAAAGTTTGTGACTTTCAAAAATATAAAACAACCTATACTTAATATTATTATGGACTTTTGCATCTTTTAGCACTTAGGGGACACACTTAGGATGTTTCATATTGGTTATCAATAACATGCCAAATAAGGTTATGGTACATGAAAATAAAGGGGCTCAATTTTTTTTTTATGCTATAGGATTGAGTCCCAATAATATGCTAATATGTGAAGGTGATATTAGTAGGCATGGATGACTTGTACAATGGTTAATGGACCCTTCTCTCTCTAAGGCCTCTTGAGGTAGACTTGGGTATGGGAGTTTAGGCCCTAATCTAGGCCTTCAATTTATATAAATTTCTAGCAGATTCTTTAGTTTATAATTTTTCTCATTTTATCAAACAAATAAACCTTTTCTATCATAGTTTGAGCACACATGTACATCCATTTGATCAAAGGATATTTTTTTGGATTCCAAAGATTGGAGAATGAAAATCATTTTAGTTCCAAAGGGATATATCACACAAAGGTTGCAATCTATTTTGAAAGTTGTAATAAATAATTTGAAATATAAATAAGAATATTTAATTTCTACATATGTGTATTTTTTATTATGAAACCTCATATTAAATTTGAAAAATAAATTTCACAAATTTATAGGTAAGGTCATCATAGTGGTATCAAGACTTTGATCT